>JAHLJT010000631.1:72092446-72692446 GCA_031308135.1 Acheta domesticus
TGGAGCAACTCGAGGGCTCAACATCAATCGCGGCTCGCGGCAATGAAACTTCTTCCAGAGGACTTTCACAGTTACGTTGCTGTAAACGGCCTACATGTATTCTGGTGTGCGCTGAAACTAATTTTTTACTTCTAAAATTCTGTTGATCTTATGAAAATGAATTCGAATTCTTGACAAATATTTATTCCTTTTTTCGAGTAATGTACTTCATTGTCACATCGTTAAGTAGTATAATTCTCATATTAAGTTGACTTTTTCGAAGCGAATAAAATGTTTATCTGGAATTCTGACTTCTTTGAATTGAATTTAAAATAGCTACAACGCTAGAGAAGATTGGACTTCTGATCCTTGCCTGTGTGAATACGATTTAATTTGAACGGAAACATACTGAGGTAGCTAAGAAAATTGTGTGCAAACACATTTAATGAAATGCGAATTAAATTGCACGAAGGTAGTGGTGTGTACGAGTGCACGAGTGCACTTGAACTCTTCCGAACATGCATCCATGCTTGTGCGCCCTTAACCGTCGTTAGTTGAATTGTGGTTAAATATAACAATTTTGTCGACCACTTTTGATAGCAACAAATTTTCGCTCTAAATAACAGCTCTATTTTCTAAATAACAGTACTGCCATCCAAACAGCAAATCTCTTCTCGCAACTAGCGAATTGAGAGGCAAAGAAACGTACCGATGTTCCACCTATTTCTTTTCAAATTTAAAGATATTAATTATTTTATTAATTATGGTAAATTTTAATTCATAAAAACATAATATATAAAAACGGTTGTGTGTGGGTTCCACAAAAACTTTTGAACCACTAGTGGAGCGAAAACGCATTGGGGGTCCTAGATCCCATTCGCAGATTGGTGAGGATATTTAATTGATGATTGTTTTAAATAGATACTCTGGCAATGCCGGTTAATCAGCTAGTTATATTCACACTCATTACTTTTAAATTTATTTTTATCTTTGGTTCTAAAATTTAATGTTAATCTAATTTTTGGCAATCATGTCAACAGTGAACTTTGATGGAAATTGTACTCACTCTTCCAATGCCAGAGGTTCAGGTGGGTTGGAGCACACATATATGTCTCCACACGTCTTCTCCATCGTCCCCCCCAAGGACGTGTAGAACTTCTCCAGATGGTCCATGATGAGGCTGTGCGTGAAATTGAGGTACAAGGGCTGACTCCAGTCGATGAGGACATCTTCCTCCTCGACCAATTGTAGACACTCAAGGCGGTCGCACGGGCAGAATACACTGAAGCTCTCGTACAGTCGACCATTGGGCTATAAAAAAGAGAAAAAAAGACAATTTCAAAATTACTGCTGATAGACTTCAGAAACCTTATCTTGGTACTGGTAATTCCAAATTTATTCGTCGACACTTATTTTATTCACTGGAATATTTTCCCTTCTTTGAAGAAAATAACACATGTTACATGTAAATATTATGAACGTATGTTACTTTTGTTGTTCCGCAGGGATGAGCAAGACAAAAATGTTTGAAATTTCTAACTGAAACACTATTGGACCGATTGAGAAAGAACAAATGTTTTTGATGTGCTGACTAGAAATAGTCTATAAAGGAAAAAAATAAACTCTTCTAAATGTAGAGAAGAAGCATTTGCTTCTATATATATTTCAGTCAGGGTGTCATTTGAGTAATTGAATCAGTAATTTGAGAATCCCTACGTCTACTTTTTTTCACAAAATTGTTTTATTGCAAATTACCGTTACGTAAATCGAGAGAAAAGTTTTTCGTGTCGCTGATCTGTGTCGAGACGCTGTTTTTATGAAAACTTGTGATATTGAGTGATGTACTCAATGCGAGGAATAGACGTGCGTATGAACTAATGTTCAATAATGTTGAGCCGAAATAAAAATTGTTTTCACTTCTTATTAATTGGCACAGTGTACATTTCAATGTTAACTGGTGTTTTTCCCCTATATTTCTCAATTAAAGTTACCGATTCGGAATATTTTGTAATATTTTTGAATCTATATCAACAGCACTTGAAAATGAGCTTCAAAAAATGTCCATCCGTCTGTTGTGTCGTCTGCCTATGTACATTCAGCTAATAATATCGCTCAATTTGAGATTTCGCGAATCTGATATACATTTTTCAAAGCTGGAGTGGTTTATTTGAAGTTTAAAAGCATTAAATAAAGTCTTAAAAACCTCTAAATGTTTCGTGAAATATTTTGACGAATAGAGAAAATTATGATTAATAATTTGATAACAAATTTTGAACGATGAAGCAAAGAATTCAACCGTTGGCATACAACAATCTTTGAACCTTTTCCTAAAAGTCTGAGAACATTTAAAAATAAATTATTTTCTTAGCTGCTTATGTGTATTTCAGTACTGTGTATCACTGCTACGTCACGTAGGGTTATAATAATAATATAATTAATAATATATGTGCGTTGTTTGACTTAGAAAGTTGAGAATGTTTGCGCGGTTAAATTATACATTATTTGTGAATTAAATTATGCTTTTTTTAGGTCAAAGTAGACTTAATAATTGTAAAACTAAAGTATTTGAGAATCTGCAACTGAAGGATCCCATAACAACAGTGTGAAGTTCTTGCAGCCTCAGATGAAATTGGAGGAAAAATGGACTTAAAAGGGTATCGAAAGCATCAAAACGAAGTTGTTTAACTTCTTTTATCTACTGTGGAAAACAATAAGGATTGTAGTGATATTTTTATTTTAAAAATATTTAATTTGTAAATATTAAAAATTCTTACAAAATGTCTTTGTGACTAGTACTCGAATCTTTTAAGAAATTAAAAAAAAAAGCTTTGGTAATGTTCTTTAGTAATCTGTGTATACCGCGCCTAGCGCATAGAACATATCCGTACTTTTGAAGATATTCTGTTGAAAAAAATCAAGAGGAAGCGTATTATTAGGGGGCGGATTTTAATGAAATATTTTTTTTTTCACTTTGGAAAAATGTCTTGTAGTATAGAAATTAATTTTATAATATGACAAAATGATATGACCTCTTTTTATGTCATTTTTGTTGCATTTTTCGTCGATTTTGTCATTTTTTATCTTTTCCGTCCTTTTTAATGAATTTTCGCTGATGTTATTGCTTTTAATATAATTTTAATGGTACTTACTTCAAAAAATATTTACAAATGTTCTCCACAGAATTCCTGAGTAGCATGTTCGATATCTTCGCTCAAAAATTGTAGTGTCAACGGTTGTATGTAATCTAAGGTTCCTGTAACACCTATCAGTGTCATTGTCGTTTTAGTCGCTTTTTAAGGATAATTAAGACTGAGATTTGCTGGTAAAGAGCAGCCCAAACCAGAAGTTTGAAAGCTGAGTTCACTTGAACGAATAGAAGCCTCGATTACATCAGTAACGTATCCAACAGCTTGAGTTGTTAATTCAAACTGATTTTGACATTTTTTACGTCATTTTTCTTTGCTTTTAGGGCTTTTTTAAAACATTAAAAGAGCATTTTATTGATCATTTTTGTCGATGATATAGGTCATCAAAATCCTCCCCCTACTTATTATCATCATCTTGCCTAAAAATGGGGGAATAGTTTTGAGAAATTTAAAACATGAGTTTAGGACACAAGTCCTGCTGCTGGGGGATCATGGAAGGAACGAAAGAGTAGAGAATTCGAGTTCAACCGATTGCTGTAATTGCGTTTGTAATGAATGCAGTAGCCTATAATGTATGCAACCCGCCATACTTAACTGTCTGGCGTGCACGCTCGCACGAACGTGCGAGCAACTGGCGTGTCGAATACGACCCCAAACCATTTCCGTGAGCGGGAAGTTTTGACCTTAAAGATGCTCCGCTTTTATCAAGCGATAATTTTTTATTTTTTTAAATTTTCTTCCCGTTCGAATTTCGTCTTTCGGGAATTTTGACGGGTACAATGTTACATACAATCAATTTACCGGGCCATCCTAAGGCAAATGCGAGTCTCGGTGCAACCCTTCACTATTTTTAAAATTTCATATTTGAATAACTTGACTAAGTGCGTCTTTGTGTTCATTTTATAGGTTCATGAACTTTCTCCAAATGAAAACCTCTCTTTTGAATTGAGAGAAAACATAGAATAACTCAGAAGAGCCTTCGCAATCTTAGCCAAATATGAAACTTCTTGTATTATTTCAACTAAAATAAATGGCGCAATGAAGAAAGTGGAATAATTAAAAATTAAACTTATCAATTTCAAAAGGATAACCGAATTGTGGTCTCCGTAAATGTTTAATATGTAATATGAATATGATTTCGTTTCGTTAGGGGTAATAATATCTTCTTTCGATATATTTTCAATCATTGCGAGTAGAAGACGAATAGTGACGAATCAGGCGTATTTGCCGTGGGGGGATGAACTAATGTCTCTCTCATCTAAACTAATAAATGTGAATTCATCGACATGTAACTGACATCGATCCCACAAAACGTAGTGTATGAATAAATGCGAAATTTTTACCGGTTCTTCGTCAGGATTGTCCAGCAGTGTCCTTGAAGTTTGGTAAAGATTAATACAACACAAATGCGGAAAATAAATAATTTAAATCATAAATTGATAGATGCACTGAGATAATTATTTTTTGCCTATCACTAAGAGCAGATTGGTTCCTAATACATTCGACAAGAGGCTACTAGCGGTGCAGCAGAACTAGTATCTAACAGATTCACAAGAGGCCAGTAACAGTACGTAAGATAAACGTTTTTAATTTAATAGCAAATTTATGTAACATAAAATGAAAGAAAATTATAGTATTTTATTAAATTTTGAACCAATTCCATTAAAAATAATAGTCTTAAACATCTTGATATATATAAAATTAATATTTTTTCCTATTTCACAAGGAATGGATATGGAGAAAGCCCGGGCAACCCCGGGCATTTTGATAATAACTTAGAGAGTAAATCTTAATGAGCTGAACGATGGTATACTTCGGTTTTTCTTTTTTGGCGCATGGGGGTGTGTCATCAAAATGGAAAATATCTCACGGTATTTCGCGTCGTTCTCGGTTGTACCGCTAGGAGTCGCATTATCGCCAGCACTGCTCGATACAGTCGCGATTTTGATAATTCTCTCGCGCCAAGAAAGAAAAACCGAAGAATAGTCATCTGTCTTCTGCAATCGGGTTTTACATTGTTGTTCGATTGCTAGGCGAAATAGTTACTAAGTGTTTATATAAAAGTAAGTTTCAGTGAATTGGTTTAATGGTGAAATAGTTTTTGTCGTAATGTATCCAAATTGACACAAATCCATGCATTAACATTTTATTATACTCTGTGCATGTAATTAATATTTGTGTACTAATCGAGAAATGTGATACTGGGATAGAATGTTGGAGAGGTAGAATGAAAGAGTAAACGCCTTTGGGGAAGGATAGAACAATAATGAATGTAAATATAAGATTAAAATATTTGAAAAAAGTGTGACAGAGTTTGAAGAGAGGAAGTGATGTATGAAGGGTAGTATAATAGAATGTATATTATTCAAAGGAGCATGATTACAATTGTGTGCTAAATTTGGAATATGTAGATAAAGAAAGTACTTAAAAAAATTTAACAGAATATGCAGAAACAAGGTATATTAGAGAATTTTAATGGTCTAGGGAAACGGGCGAAATTAACATTTGGCTTAGGTAGTCAATTAGAAAAGAATTATTTAAAAATGTGAGCGAATAAAATTGTAACCAAGAAAGGACGTGCGTTGTAAATATTTTTGTAACCAGTAAACTGTTAATGCATCATGTTAATGTGTAGCACACAATTTATGACTAGTTATACACGGCACGCAACAATTTTGAGAAATTTAAAAGTAAAATTAACAAGTGAAATTTGTTACTTATTTTTCTATAAAAACTAGTAACTATCTCAGTATCTAGGAATTGTTTATGTAGCCAATAAAAAAATCATGCGTAAGGAATACAAAAGCTAGCAGCATTTAAACCAATGAATGGTGCCTCATCTCTGATTCGTGCAGCGATTGCGACCGGTTATTTTCCAAATCCGCTGTCGAAAAAAAGTCTTCTGATAGCATCGAGCTGCATTGTTGGCTCGCCGACGGCGGGAGCTAATCCTTCGATCGGAGCGGGTCACGTTACTTTGGCGGCGCAGTCCGTCGCGTTCGCCCTTGACGGTTCGATCGCGCTGGTTGGCGACGGCGAGTCACGTCACGTCACGTCACGATGTGGTGGCGACAACGCAGCTGCATAGCACCGGTCGGTCTCCGGATACTTGTTTCCCTGCGGGTCACTCGCAACAATCGATTGGTCATTCGACGATTTAAATTTAGTGGTTTCTTCGGGAATGTCAACTGCTGCGCTCATTACTCCCGTTAATGTAGTGAATGCTTCTGGAAGGGAGGTGGCGGTGCTCCTGATGAGACCCGGCGCCGCCCTATTTGTCGCCGTGCGGGGAATTTCCCTCTTCCAGATATCTTCTAAAAACGCTTATCTAACGTTTGACAATATGTATATCACTGAATTCGTCTTTTTACGCTCGGCACGATAGACTAAAAATGTATAGTTCCATTTGAAAAACAAAGTTACCTCAATATCTCGTAAAATACAAGTGATAAAATAGAAATAAATACATGTATCAGCCCCATTTCCTCATGCACGTCTGTGAAAACTGCATTGCAATAACTTCAACCGTTCAAAAACTGCAGGAATGCTAAATTTACGTGACTCACCTTCTATAGTATGGTATTAGTATGGTAGTGTATTACACGTATATTTCATAATTGTGTACATGTCCGTGTCACGTTTTTTTGAAACTGTCGGGTATTCGACTAGTATTGGCCGGAGAAATCACGAAAAACTACCGATCAGAGCTGCCGACTGCTGGAATCCTTCTCCAGACAGTGGCTGAATTCGAGCTAACTGTATAGCGAGAATTGAAAATCCGCCTCCGTCGGGACTCGCATCCCAGGATCTCCCGGTCAGAGTCGCCGCAGTGACAGCTCTGACGTAACTCGGCCGGTGACGGTTTAAAAACGAGGAAAGGAGTGTTGCCGAATAACATTGTAATAAAAGTTCAAAACAAAGGTCTTCCTAATGCAGAAGTTTTCGCGGGGATTCAAAGCACGAGCGCTCTGGGTGGGTGACAGGTGCGATCATACTTATGCAATGGTAAATTGTAAATGAGATGTTTTCATTCGGTTCTAGTTTCCCTGCGGGTCGCTCGCAGAATTGGGCAGGTCAACCTTCCAGTTAGAAACGAAGGAAGGAGTGAACTGTGTGTATGCAATGGTAAAGGATGAATAAAATTATTTGATAAAATATCTTGACATTCAGGTCAGTAAGTGTCAGGGAAGTGTAGATATGCGTCAAATCTTTCAGTGTTCGAGATAGTTAGATGATTGTATTATTGATCACCTACGTAATTTGAAATTATGAAAGAATAAAGAAACTGACACATTTATTTTGTGTATGGCTTTAGCTTTATTGTGTCTTTATATGGTCGTCATTCTTTGTTCAAATGTCGATGTTCAAACCCCAATACACCTATGTAAATTGATTTGATTCAACGATGAATATACAGTTGTTACACGTAAAACTCCCTAAATCACCTAACAAAATATTGAAACTTTTAGATAAGTTCAATTTAATTTGGATACAACACAGTTATTGAAATCATATTTATAGATATATCTTACATTTTTACTATACTGCTTTAAACGATGAATAACTCAACTTTACCATGAAACGTATTGAAACACGTTATTTGTAGTGAGAAGGAATACTCGTGAATAGTTTGACAGGCAAACATTTATTTTCGTGTGACATTAAGTATGAAATCCACAAATCTCATTTTTATTTGACCGAGGGTTACATTATTCATTTGTTTTAATTCTAGCGGTGTCAACATATTCCAAATAGTGTCGTTATGAGATTAATGTTGTCAAACCAAATGGCTTACTATTCATTATGTATTATTTTACATAATAACTTTCAAACAAAGTAGTAGAACGCATTTGCCTGATATTAATAAACTCAATGGCATGATAATTTGGACTCTCGCTTGTTTCTTTGATTCGCAGCAACTCAATCTCACTTTGCATAAAAAGCTAATCCAATTTCTGTAAGTACTGGTGCAGATTTGTCGTAACATCTCTGCAGTCGGCCATTAGCGAGTGGGTAAAGTGGGAGGTGAATTTCTCCGCCTCCTCTCGTAACTCGACCTTGAGCTCTGTGCCGCTGGTGCTGCTGCGGCGGCGAAGGCGGCGGCAGCGATGGCGTCTGCGCTGCAGAGCGGGCGCACGCGGGCCGCTGCGGAGGCGTGTCCTTTGGAGGGGGCGCGTCGCGCGCGAGGGTGGGGGAAGCGGAGGAGGCGAGGGCGGATTGAAAGAAACGGGGAGGCGCAGATGAGTGGATCGCGAGACGACGAGAGGGAGATAAACCTCGAGGTAACAGAGTTGTTGGAGGCCGGGCAATGGAGAAAGCTGAGAGGGTTGTGTAGTCACAGAGGGAGTACGGAGTGTGAGGTAATTAGAGACTAGTATGAAGCCGATAAAAAGTACATCTTGGTGTTTGCAATGGATTGATATTGAGAGTTGGTCATGCGAGTTTTAAGGTAACCGTACCTTATTTGGAAACGAGAGGAGATGAATGCACTAGCTTGTTAGGCAGGGCGGTGAAAGAGGATAATAGTCGATTCTCGATTGGAGGTTGTAGAACCAATGATGCCGATAGCTAAGCTATTCCAAGTTGCTCATGCGACTAATTACAAAAATATTAATAAATACAATACCAAACTTCCCTTATTTCTATAATACATACAGCATATAACAAGCATACCAATATTCTAAATCGACAGTGGTGATCAAGTGGCGAGAGTGGTGATCGAGCAGAGAGGGTGGCGATCATGTTTTTTTGATTGATTGGTGATTCCGGGCGCGTCAACGGTGAAGGCCAATAGTCCCATAAGTGTAGTGCATGTCTTTTCCTCGATAGGTGTTGGTGATCCCCGCTGGACGTTAAGATCCGGCGCGGACCTACTGTCGGCTAACATGTTTCTTTCAACATGGTATCTCCCACCAGCGGGGCACCGCTCTAGCCAGAACAAGATCTAAGGTTCGGAAAGGTCTCCCGGCATGTGTGGTAGATGTAAGTGTAAGTGCGAGTAAGTAAGGGATGAGGATAGAACGAGGAAGAGGGTGTGAAGGATCGCGCGCGGTCCGTGGCCCGTTTGGTAGGGTATTTCTCCGGCATCCGCCAGGTATTGATCAGAGCAACCACGGAAAACTACCGATCAGAGCAGCCGGGCGTTAGAATTCTTCTTCACACAACTACTGAATTCAAGCTACCTATCTAGCTAGTGTCGAAATTCCTGCCACCGTCAGAACTTGAACCTAGGACCTCCCGGTCAGAGGCACTGCAGTGACATCAGTTGATGTCCTAAGCCACCTCTACCGGTGTGATCACGTTGGATTTCAAGTAGCGATTAGCGTAAAGCAGTGTTGTCAAGGTCGATTCCACGAGCAGGAGTCCGTGGCACGAGTGCCACAAGTAAATCGCCTCTCCACGCAGTTCATCACCCCGCCACCAGAGACAACTCCACCCCTATTGTAAAACGGCGGGGTTACTAATAGTTTCCTCTCCCGACGCTAGTGGCGCAGAGAAGCTTGTGGCATGCTACGGTGCCACGACGCGTGCCACAGCAACCAGTAGAAGACCTTGACAGCAATGGCGTAAAGCGACGTTGGCATTGCAGGCGGCAGTGGCAATCTTTGGAAGGACGACCACCGGTCAGGGAGGAGGAGAGGGGGGAGCGCAGCGGCGGAGGTGTTCATGGCGAAGCGGAGAGGCGCGGCGGAGGCTTCGCGCGCGGCCTTCGCCCGCTGCGCTGCAGAGGCGCGGCGCGGCGCGGCGCCTGGAGAGACGCAGAAGGCCAGCCAGCGCGCGTCGCGGCGTCCACCGCAGTCGTCCGCAGCGCCGCCGGCCGTGCCAGGGGGCGGGGCCCGGGGGCCGACGGGGTCCAGGGGGTGGGCGTTGCCGCGGGTCGAACCGGGGGCGCGCGCACGAAAGGCACCGAGCGGCGCTGCGGAGGGCGTGTGGCGACACGTTATGGAGAAGCGTGCGCCCGCTGCACGGAATAAAGAACTGGAGTTTCCCCCGTAATTACTCCTGTGTTTTAGGTCAGACACTTGTTTGCAGCCTGATTTAAAATTCGTTTCGTATATATGAACGTCCAAACCTTTGTGAAACGTGGTTGTACTATATATCGGAGATCATGTAATCAGAACGTAATCATAACGTAGGAACGTAGCAATAGCATATCTGATTCATGACTTCCCTTCGAAAGAGAAAGATGTATACCTGTAGATGGTCTTCATGACACTAATTAAGTTAATTAAACTCTCATTTACTTAACCAAAAGTATTTTGACAAATTTTACACCCAATTTACGATATAAAATTGTTTTGTAGTAAACTTGAATTTATCAATAAGATATTTCGTTCCTATCTTCAGGATATATAAAATTTTACCTTATTTGCTTCGAATTAATTAATTGCCTACATTTCATATCAATTGAAAATCAACTTTTTGAAAAATGCGATTGGAAATGTTCAAGTACAAAACTTTAATTAAGTACTCGGCAAGAATTACGTGTTATCGATAACTGCGTAGAAGAATGCAATTACATTAATTTTGCCAATATAAACTTAATGCTTATCTTGGTGAATGTTTATGTTTTGTAATTCAAATAACAAAATCAAAATCAGGCAAAAATATTTTTATTTAGCTAAAACGAAGTTGTGATGCGATTGTAAAAACAAACAACTGTTGTATTCTACGTTTAACGTAAACAGTAGATGTTACAAAGAGGTTGAAAATAAAAAATTTAAAATATTCTTAACATGATACATTTGTACATCATTCGGTAGCACACAAGAGAAAATATTTTTGGATATTTTTTGATATGGCATTGATGAAAACGTCTGATAATTGATTACAATTTGTTTCAGTTATTACCTCTTTTATTCAAATACTAGAGAGATACTTACAAAGAAGGCTATTTGAAGTATTCAATGTTAATTAAGCTGAAAATAAAGTATTAATTATAAAAAGTATTCAAATGTATTACACTTCATAGTGTACCGATAATATCATTCATGGATTTTTACGAAATAGTATTTTGTTCTATATTCAACTTTCCATTATTCAGAATGCAAACATTCACATTTGTTCTCAAAGTTGGATAACAATATGACTCCCAAGAAAAATTTTAGTCGGATTATCGAGTTACACAAATAACTACGTCAACCGTGCGGAAAGCATTGCTCCAATTCGCGCAAAAATAGAAAATGGCGGCCTAGTCCCAATTGGAGCGCGCGCGGGGGAGGGGTGGGCGCGCCGGTTGCCCGCGCCCCCTCGTGATTGCTGGCGAGCGCCGGAGTACTAAAGACGAGGGTCGGGGCGCGGCGCGAGCCAATCGCCGCCCGGTACAGGAGTCGCCTCGGAGCGGCGCTGGCGGCCCGCCAAGTGGGGCGGCGGGAGGCGGGCGCGAGGGGAAAGAGAAGTGAAGATCGGTGGTGATGTAGGAATGGGCAACGAAAATATTGCTCACGCGAATGTTGTGCGGCACCCAAGATGTAGAGGCTAGATCGCTCTCCTTCCACCTGTGGGACCCGGGTTCAAATTTCGTACCACCCATGTTGAATTCATTGTGGACCAATCGAGTTAGGAGTTCTCCTGTTTCCTCTACCTCTCATTCGACAATTGGTCCATTATTATTAATCACTTCTTCATCATCTCCTAAGCATCAAAATCGTCCATCCATTTCGGGAATGGACCTGAGGTTTCGGTACTAGCATCAAAATACAGAAATTAGACGCATGTGTTTATTGTGGCTAGAAGTAAGCTGTAGCTGTAGGGCTGGAGGGTCGGCGAAGTGTTTGGCTGCACCGAAGAAGTGTTTGGCGTGAAGGTTTTGAAAACACAGGGAAAATGATTTGGTCGTAATTGACTTCACGGTCTCGGTTGTGGTCCCGAAAATTTCCTTGGTGAAGAACTGGAAAGCCATCCATGTGCTGAGATTTCCGGTGATACGTCCGGATCAGAACTGAGACGGGTGAGGGCTCTATGCCTCCTGGATGGGCCCCAGTTGGGTTCTCGATACCTCATGACAGGGCTCAATACTCCTGGATATTGAGAAGTGTCTCGTTCCAAATCATCGAGTGGCGTCAACAAGTCCTGTACCAAACAAGAAAGCATCTAGGTCTCGAACTGGCGCATTCAGATTGTGGGTAGATTTCCTCATCGCTTCCCCGGTATCCGGATACCATTCCAACGATTTATTGTACACACACAGGGTTAAGAATAAGAGCAATGCAGGAGCCCATCCCCAGCATCTCAAACTTCCTGGCAAAATACGCTAATACACAGCCGGAGGATTATACTAGGAGAGGCACGGCTCGATGAGGGGAGGCAGACTTGACTCGGGTGCTATGCTGGGAAAGGCGTTGTGACTGCGAGCATCACCGTGTCGACGTAGGATTTGGTAGTAGCGGTGATGACGGCGGCGGCGGAGTCTCGTGACCTTAGTGGCGCTACCTGGTGCCTGGTGCTCCGCTTGGCTCGTTCGGCGCCTTGAGCGACCGCGCGCGCCGCTTCTCTCCCGCCACTCGACCTTGTTTCGGCTCCCGACCCACCCTACTCCCCCACCCGCGAGATGGCTCCACCCCGCACCGACGCCATACGAGCGAGAGGCTCTTGTTCTTGCGAGGGGACTTCCAGGCCGTCGGGCGTGACGGCTCGTTGGCAGATCGGTGCTGTGAATTCACGGATGTGACAGAGAGAGAGAGAGAGAGGGGGGGAGAGAGAAAGAAAGAGAAAAAGAAGGAAAAGAGAGACAGAGGAAGAGAAATAGAGGGACAAAGAGGGACGGTGACAGAGAGGCAGAGTGAAAGAGAGACAGTGACAGAGACAGATTGAAAGAAACAGAGAGAGATGTAGAAAGAGAAAGACAGAGAGAGTGGGAAGAGGGAGATCAAGAGAAAGAAAAAGTGTCAGAGAGAGAGAGAGAGAGAGAGACAGGAGGGAGAGAGAAGAAGACAGACCGAATGATCGGCTATTTACTTATGGGCCGAATTGGGAAAAACGTATTACGTATGCAATGGTCGCGGTGCCTACTTCATTTTTTCCCTTTATCTAACTGCGTGCATTGATCTTCTCTTTGTTCTATGAACTTTTGTTGATTTGAAAAGAAAGAGTGACCTACATTCAGGAATGATGTCACATGTGAGTTAAACCTCAGCGATCGATTTTGCTAATGAACGCGACAATTTTGTTCCAGTTGAACAATGCCTCTACATAATTTTGAGCGAACGCTGATATTTGTCTAAAAGTGCAATTTTATTATTAAGGGAATAATAAGAATACGTTTTTCTTATGTCACGAGCTTGCTGACTAATGTTGATTGAAAATATGAAGAATAATTTATTAAAATAGCTATGATAAACGCTTGTTGGAAAGATGAGATAAAAATGACAGAAGAGAGTGACTCTCGACAATTGTTTGGTAGTTACTTCATAAACTTTAATTTATATTTATTACTGTTAGAGATATAATAAGGTTGACAAATGTAAAATGACATTTATTTCAACCGATTTAAGGTTGTCGAAACAAATTATTCGTAAGCAAAGGATAGGACTGTTATTCGAAACCAATTGTAACCGTCACCTGATAAGAAAAGTCTTAATTAAAAAAAATGATATTAATTATTTAAGGATTTCAAGTGATGTTACGAAATGAACGTATTCTTTTTTGTCAAAGTCACTGATTTCACTCAACTGGACAGATATTCACTTAATTCTAATGTTCGGAACAACGTTTTTCGACTGAATTATTCCCCTCAGATTCTGCTCCTTCTTCGATCAAGTCGCTATCTCCGACCTAAATTCAACGTCTCGTTTCTTCACTCCTGTCACAACTGTTGTCTAATTTCCCATCTCCTTCCGAATCTCTTTCCTCCCCCCATGAACGGCGATCGTCCTTTTGCCATCGCAGCAGCTGCCATCGAATGTCTTTCCCGTCTCTCGTCGTCTTCCGCCGGCCCACCCTCGCCCTACACCTTTCGCCTCCCCCCTCCTAAGCTCCCGCCTCTTGGCCCCCTCCCGCGCTGACCCGCCTTTCGATCGCCTTACTTTTCGCCGGAGCCCTGGCGTGGCACGAAACGGGCGGGCGACCGCAACAAGTCAGTGGCTAAATTGAAATATCGCGTTCGTCCCCAGGTGAGAGCCCGCTCGTAGAATGAAAGGTGGGCGGAGGCGCCTGTCTTCTGTCGCCCGAGAGGTTCGTGCTTCGATGCCGGCGGCGTTCACAAATAACGACGGCGGTTACAAATAAATCTGACTTGCCGCCTCGAGGAGGTTGCAGTGGGCATTAATAGAGGTGATAAATGAACATGTTTAGATGTTTGGTCAGTTTAAAAAGCTGAGAATTTACCGCTTGAAATGTGGTAGAAAACGGAACATTTCAACATATATACATATTTACAAGTTTTTGTGTATTGATCCGTTGGAGAAAAAAAATCCTACAGTTTATTCACCACCATATTTTCAAAGTTCAAAAAGTTTTCTTCTAGTTTTGCTTCCTGTTCTGCAGATTTAAGCAGTTTCGTGCAGTAGTTAATTGGACGAAAAGTTAAACTTCACTAGTAATGTTGGGAAAAGTGTATTTGCGAGGAAAACTTTTAAGGACTGTCAGAATAATATTTTTTACAAGTTATGATGTTTCGGTGACTGAATGATATTACCTGTAAAATAATTTAAAATTACGCTAAAGTTTAGAGACATTGGATATCAAGAACTCCTGCGAATTACGGATGCCAAGAGCTGACGTTTAAAATTTTGAAAATATTTTGAATTTGAAAGAAATGTCTCCATAGGTCACTTTGTTTGTGAAAATCATCACTTAACTGCATCTCGCAACTTTTATCATTTTTTATCATATCAACTTTTATCATATCAACAACATCACTTAACTGCGTTTTGCAACTTTTAGTCATGACGAACGTTTATCCCTCTTTTTCCTTCGCTTTTAGAATAGTAGGCGACGATTCTGGACTAATGACCCAAGAAGAAACAGGTTCATTAAAACAGTAAGAAAGGTCGTCAGTGCACAAAGAATTGTATCCTAAGCGATTTTTTACCCCACACAACGAGATCGCCACCTTCTCTTTTGCATTTCATTCTCTTTTGTTTCCGACCCGTCATCGTCCCGCAGTGCAGCGCCTTGGGTCTGTTCCAATAGGCAACCCGCCACGCATTCTCCTCCAGACCGGAGCTAAGACTGGAGAAAACACGTAGTGAAAAACTTACGGCTTCGCTGTTGTCTGCCAACTTAAATCATTCAGAGAAAGAGAGCTGTTCCCCTAATCATGTGCGTTAATTGGAACCCTAATTTATAGATAAACGACAAAAGACTGATTTACGAAACATTTAACTGGTATTTTCATTATATCATTTCATTTCGCTATATTTATCTTAACGTCAACTTGAACGTTTCATTGCTTTCAAAATTCGTTTTCTTTTTTCTCGTACTGTACTTTCTAATTATTATTCAAACTCAGTTCATTTCGGTTGCTAGTATTCGTCGAAATGTTTTTGTACTATAGTGATGACGAGTTTGGCTCCCTGATTGAGAAAATTAATTGGAAGAAATTATATTCAATATCTAAAACAAAAGTAAGATGAAAATGACGTTATGAATGGCTACGTATGTGAAAATTAAGAAGAAAAATACTTTGAAAAGGTGACTGAAGGCTTTGAAGTGTTGAAAAGAGAGTATTAACATGGCAGCTATCTACTATTCAAAGATTTAATATGATAAAGTAAAATTAAGAAACATAAATATTCCTTTTTACAAACCTGGACAAATTCTGAGAAAATGGAAGAAAGCTGGTGGACATAAGTTTTATTGAGAATTACTGTTCTGAACTGCATGAGTTGAATGGATCTTCTCAAAATTGTAGTGTTAAATTCAGTTCTGTTCGTTTCAAAATAAACATCACAATAAGTAATATGACTCTGTTGATTGAGTCCATTCCATTAACTTTGTTCCACTAACGGCAAAGAGCAATACATTTCATGAGTTTCAAACAACCTGAGTAAGAACTGAATCGGGGGTTTGTGATTCACATTGCCCTGAAAGTTCTTTGATGTTTCGAAAGGTTACGGGTCTCTCCGGCATGGAGCTGAATCCTCTGTTCTCATTCGTTGTTTGTAAACTCTTTCTGTCACCAATCGTTCGGAGCCCTGTTTACCGTGACTACAACAGAGTAGCTCCACAGGATTGGTCGACCTTTCGATGGCAGAGGCAGAATGGCACCCAGGTGTCGTCTCTCGACTTCCTTTAGAGTTTTCCCTCAATGATGCTCTTTTCATCTATGCATTATCTCCAGAATGTTTATAAATAAATTAGATATACAAACAGGGATATTGGTCGGGCGTTGTATATTAATGTTCAGAACCCAGCCGTCATAATACTTTAATTTTGAAGCATTCAGTCATCATAATGCGTTGAATCTTCAACCTTAAAATAAAAAATAGAATATAAAACGAAAATGAACGCTCTAATAGTGCAGATGTCTAAAAGATCGAATGAGAATGTAATGAAGTGAAAATTGAAAATATCAATCATTTAATAATAAACTGTAAGCACAATACGACGGAAATGTGAATTAGGAACAGATTTCTTGAAATTACACAATTACCTTAATAAGTGATCCGATTAGTTACAGTAGTTTTTTCAGCTTATCTGAAAATAAAATAATATATAGATAAAGGTAAAGAGGACAGGGTTGTGAGAAAATAATTGAATGACTCATCGATAAATCTAATCTCCTACTCTCTTCCATTCTAGGCAATTCCGAAGCTTTCTAAAATCAGCTAAATTTATGAGGACTACTCATTTTTACTTTCCCGCATACGTACGTATATACGGAGTAATATACATTGTATAGAGAAAGTTATGTAATGCTGCGCAAAAAAAGGCGGATTTTCGGCAGAAAAAATTTATTGTCGGGCCCTGATAACGAAAAAGTGGATAAATCCAGTTGCTAAATTAAGAAAAAAATCCTCTAACACGTGCTGTAGCCAGAATCCCTCTTTTGTGGGACCTTGATAGGGAAATAACAATTGAAAGCAAAACGTCCATCCGTCCGTCCGTCCGTCCGTCCGTCCGTCCGTCCGTCCGTCCATCCGTCTGTCCGTCCGTCTGTGACCACTACAAGCGCCGAAACTATACGTAGGATTTTTCTTCAAACTGAGGAAACCCCTGTCGATCTGACTCGAGTCGAAGAGATTTTTGATTTGATATTTTGAAAAAGAGATTTGAGATTTTGAAAAAAGATTCAATAACATTTGAGGATACTTTACATGAAGCCCTTCGGACATTTTCGAAATTTTTTCAAAAACGGCTCGAAATTATTTCTTTAAATTTCTTATAAGAATAGAGTAAGTTTAATCGATACTGTTGCTCCTTTTGTCGTAACAATTTTCTCAGTATCATGGAACCACAAAACACGGATTCTGACTACATAACAGAGCGATTTACTATTTATAGGAATAAGATATATCCAGTTTTTGGATATCAGGGTTTCACAATATGAGTTTTTCTAATGGAAAAATCGTCAGTTTTCACTGAAGTATTACAATATTTTCTCGTTACTACGTAAGTACGTAATAGGTGAGAAAATAAAATAGAATACTTTCAAGCTTCACCATAGTGACCATAGCTCGAATGACCAAATACTCGATCTAAGCGAAGTCGACGTCTGGTGAAACAATACGTCTGTCGCGAATGACCGCTATCGACATTGCTCGAGGGTACAGTACACCCACGCAGCTCGACTGTTTGTAAACACTTGTCAGGTCTCACCTCGGAAGCTCTAGAAACTTCAGCAGCGAGCGCTGGGAAGCAACGGGGAGATTTCCGGGGGGCGCGGCTGCCAGCGGTCAAGGGCGAGGCAGAGCGGCCCACGCCGGGCCTAGCCGCCGCCAGAACAGGCTCCGCCCGGACGCCGCCACCGCTGGCGGCGCTCCGGTTCGAACCCCGCCGCCGCGGCGGAGGGGGGTTGTTGATAGCACCGCGATGCGAGCGGCGGGGCGCGGCGCGGCGGAAGTGGGGCGGGGGCGACGGGCACTACGCGGCTGGCGGAGGGCCAAGAGGCCCCCGGGCGGCGGAGGCGCTCGTAGCGGAGGCGGCGGGGGTGGCAATGGGAATGGCGGCGATAGGGGGTTTGGCAGTGGCGGCGGGGATGACGGCGGCAGGGTTTGGAACGGTCGCGACATGTAACAGCGATTACGGTGGCAGCGTGGCCAGGAGTGACAGCGTTTGAGGTAGCGGCAGAGGCGGGAGTGGTGGCTACGGTGGTGGCGGCAAAGATGGAGGAAGTGGCGGAGACGGCGTGGTTGGCGGGGTTAGCAGAAGCGACAGAGGCGGGAGTGGTGGCTACGGTGATTGCGGCGGAGGTGAAGTGGAGTAGATGGTGTAGTGGGAGGTGGCAGCAGTGGCGGGAGGGCTGGCAGTAGTGGTGGGGGCGGAGACAGAGGAAGGGGCGGAGATGGAGTAGTTGACGAGGATAGCAGAGATGACGGCGGTTGCGGCAGCGGCGGAGGCGAAAGCAGGAGGGTCGGTGGAGGCAGCGGCTGCGCCTTGCATAATGACGGTCCCGCAGCCCCTTCGACGCTTGGCTCCGCTTGGCCATGGAGTAAACACGGCTTTCTGAATGATGAATACGTGAATGTGGGTCTGCATTCTTTCGTTCGGCACAAGGCGCTGCCGAGAGGTCGGCGTAGTCGTATTTGGCTCTAGAAGGAATTGGAGACGGGAAAAGAAATCGCTGAAAAGATGATGAAGTGAAGGGATGAATGTGAGAGCAACGAATGAAATGTAGAACGAGAAAGAAGAGAGAAAGAAAGAAAGAGAGGGAAGGAGAGAGAGGGGAGGAGAGGGAAGGAGAGAGAGAGAGAGAGAGAGAGAGAGAGAGAGAGAGAGAGAGAGAGAGAGGAAGAGAGAGGCAGAGGCATGGAGACAGAATTTTTCATGGCAGAGGTAGAAGCCACGATAGTGTGCGTTAGAGGTACAATTGTTAAAAATAATAACGAAAGAAAAATGGGAAAAATAATTAAGGAAACTTGCTTAATGGGTAGTAGGAACCACGAGAATCATCAGACAATAACAACAAAACACCAACTAACCATAAAAAAACATAAAAACTACGAAAGGGCCTTCTTGTAGTTTTTGGGGCACGAGAAGGGCTGTGGTGAAAAGAATAAATCAATGCAATGAAGCAATAATTCAGAAGACGAAAATGTGAGATGGTTGTTAGAGGCAACCAAAAGAAAGAGTGGAAATTGTGAAAGAGCCAGGCAATACATGTAACTGCAAGAGGCCTTCGACAGCGTGTTTGAGAAGGACGGACGCGAACAAGAGTAGGCAGACCGACCGACGAATCAGGGCGCGCGCGCGCGCGGTGAAGGACGCAGCGGAGTGGCGGAGTCCCTCGATGCGGAGTGCAGATGCGGCGAGGAGGGCCGTCTGCGCCGGAAAGCGAGTGGAGGGGCAACGCGGCGCGGCGCGGCGCGGATGACGTGACCCTTGACCTTCGGCGGTGCCGCACCGCGTCTTTCGCGCTTCGCCCCCGTCGCCCGGGCAACAGGCACGCCGCCGCGCCGCGCCGCCGGCGGCAGCGCCCCTGACGGGCTGCGGCAGCGGGGCACTGACCGCCCCTACCGCACTGCCCGTCACTGCCACGGCGCGCATCGCCTCCACGCCATACGTTACTGTCTCCGCCGACACCGTCACTGTCACCATTGCCGCTGCGCCCACCGCAACCGTCTTCGTCGCTTATTTTAACGTTCATTCATAGAGTTCCTGGTCCCTTTCCTGTTACTGTCGTTACAGTTGGTGCCACTGATACGTCATCACCACCATTCTATAAAATTAGTCTAGAAATTGGTTCGTTTGGTAAAACAGCATGTAACGAATATAAATTATATTTTTACCCCTTATATTATTGCAACCATATAAACTGCGCGCCTTATTTGTGTTGTAGATTAAAGATGCCTCAAGGCAATTACGTTTATTTTGCATACCTGAACGACGTCGCAGACGCTTCGCGCATGATTGAAAAGGACCTAAATTTAGTCTCCCGTCCTGCCTCGAGTGAGTGGTAGTTGATAGTGTTTGTCGATATGAACAAGGGTTGTCACGTTTGTTAGAAATTGCTGTGTCAAGGTATATATAATCCATAGAACTGAAACTGGTGCTATATTAGAAGTTTTAAGTAATGCAAGAGTGTAAAGCCTGTAGGTTGGATCGTGGGCAGCGTTCTGCTTTGCTGTGGTGTAATCTTGGGTTCGATTCCCGGTCGAGGTAACAATAGAGTTGTAGCTTTCCTTTAAAATCGTGTCAATTTTCTGTAGCGGTGACGAAGAAAAGCACAGGTGGGCTCAGTTTGCTAGTTACGGTGAAGGGAAGTACGTCATGTTCGACATATGTCTCTCTCACTTCCGCCCTCCCCAAGCATGGGAATTGAACTTGGTTCAGGCATGGGGGTCATCGTTAGCTAGTCGGCAAAGTCGGACAGTCGACCCAGATATGCCAAATACGTATAAGAGTGTAATTTAATGAATAAATTTCAGGGATGTTTGGCTATGGTCCCCCCACCCCGATTGACATTTAGAGTTCAGAAATAACATGAGACTGGGGTAGAGGAATGCCAATACTGGACCATCGCCTTTGATGTTAAACTTCCTTTATTTCGGTCATGCTTGATAAACAGCAGCCGAATTTAACGTAAACATCTAGAGTAATACACTACCGGCAAATCGTACATTGATATCGTTGGTAGAAAAAAATAAGTCATTATTTGATCACTCATGTGTCGCGTGCAGAGAAACCACATATCCCGTGTAGAGATAGATGTTTCACGAACATTCCACGATATATGCTACTCGCATTTTTTAGTTCATTACAGTCACTTCCATTAACAGTATTTTCCGGACGTAACAATTATTGTTATCATTATAATGATTTTTATTGCATAAATGCAATAATCACTGTCAATATTGTAGTATTTATTTGTTATTTTTTTATTTTGCTCCATTTCGCTTCAAGGTAATTGTAACAATGGTCTGTTTCATTATCCATATTGCGATGAATCTCTTCATGAATTGTTCTAGTGGCACTAGGTGGAATAATTTTCCAAGTCACCTCCACAACATTACAAGAAGTATTTTTGATAATGACACTACTTCAGTACAAACAAAAAAGAAGAAATTACTCTCGCAAGACGCCGCAAAGGACGTTGCCTCCTTACTCACTCACATCTATTCAAAAAGAATCTCCATCACTTTGTACATCTTGTAACATCCCTATAACTATCCAACATAATTTAATGGAATACCCAGTATATTCAGACTCTCGTATTACTCATTCACTTACAAATTTCCTCCCCAATATAATAACTGAAAAATCTCAAGTATATAATGTTTTGAAATTTCTAAAAGATGTAAATTTATTTAACGCTCTGTAAAGAATTGTATATATGGTCGCTAATGACCGTGCAGTTCATGCGACCAAAAAAATAAAGTATTTTCAAAAAAAAAGTTTGGAGCGGTAATGAGGCAACTCAACTTTTATTTTAGAAACATTTTGTCATGAAAACAAATGCTCCTTGGTTTGTCCCAAGCAAGATGTAATTGAGACATGCATATCATGTTATCTGATATTAGCAATCATAATCAAACATTTTATTTTTAAAAGTTGAAGTAAACCCAAATAAGATATAATTTTTTGTGGATGGAACAGGATAAGTGAAAGTATTGCTCTGACGGTTATTCAGGTACTAAGCACCGATGACGTTCCAAATACAATACCAATCATGAGAACGAATGATCTTCATCCTACTTGTCAAAGCCCGTTATCAATAGTGGCTGCCAAGCTAAATATATGTTACCGTGTTGAGGAAGACATATTCCGAGCAAAACAAAATTTGGCTCAACTATACTTTGGATCAATTCTATGACAGAGAGCCAGAGGATACCGATAAGAATTATTGTGATGCTAAATTGTGGGCCTGAGGAGGCAATTAACAAATTGCAGTAATATTTCAGAGCCGAATATTCAGGTGTAATTTTGGTAATTGAAATAATACATCGCATTTGTAGAGTTGTAATGACTTATAATTGTAATCGTTGTGTTTCAATTTTTTGCACTAAAAAGAAATTTTCTCTCTTATGAAATATTTTCCTACGAATGCAATACAAGCATTCGCATGCTTTGGAGCCAAAAAGAGGCAGTTCCAAACTTCAACAAAACTTTCTGCTTACTGATAGTTTTTTGCTTGTTCATAAAGCGTAATAGTGGGTTAGATGATTTTTTTATTGACTTGGACATTACGAAGACCTGATAAACGGAAGAGTTTTAAATCACTTTTTCCCAGTTTCCCAAAATTTTCTAAACTAAAAACTGTCACGAAACTACTCATTTGTGTTCATAATATTAATTATCGCGACACTTTTGCTGAAGGCCTGCTCTGCTCAAACAGTGGTCCTAGGATCACCGTCTTGGGCAGCCTGGGGCACACAAATAGCCATCAGGGCAATATTTCGTCAGTTACGGGAAAACAAAATTCATTTTAAATTTGCCGCCATCGTTTGTCTAATATAACGTGTGTTTTTCTGTAAGTCATCAAGGCGCAGATATATTTAAATAAGATATATAAATTCTCAATTGTACCCCACTCTTATTACTGTCCAACAATACTAATTGGAGTCCAAAAAACTGAAATTAAAAGGTCAATAAAACAATTCATTATAAGGTGTTCATTTTTATTTTTAAACTCATCAAATATGAGATATAACGGAAAATTTAGTGAAAAAAATTAAAGAGTGAAAGATAAAACAAGGAAAACAAGACAAGTATATACTTTTAGTAATTAATTTAAGAAAAATTGTAAATGGGAAACCGTAAAAGGAAAAACTCTAAAGGGAAAATATTTGATAAAGAATTTAAAATATTAAATAAATTACCGTTAGAAATTGAAAATCAAGATAAAATTAAAGAATTAAAATGAAAAGTTATAAAATATATAAAAATAGAAAATTAACTGTGCAAATACGGATAATGTACGTGAAATGATTAATTTTGCTTTGAACTTTCCCGGCTGGGGCCCTGCAAGGCTGATGGAAGATACCTGAATCCCTCAAGCCGACGTGGATCTGCGCCAGATCTCGGCAATCAACAGGAGGATATCACACCAACATCCCGTGATACAATACACACACTACACTTACGGGACTAATGAACTGGACCGTTGCCGCGCCCGGAATCACTAATCAATCAACCAACCGAACACTCCTCGAATGGCAAAAGAACTGATCCCCTCGCGATTTCCTTGCGGGGCGTCGGGCCACCCGCAGAGGGGGTGGGAAAGGGAGGGGTGAAGGGAGGAAGTGTCCCAGGCCATGCCTTGGGTACTTTCTGACCCACGACGCCCTGAACCCAAATCCTGGGTTCATTGGGTAGACCTGCTTTATGCTGCGGGGAAGGGAATCGGTGATCTCACAGCTGTACTACTAACGTACACGTATCAATTCCATTTTTCAATGTATCCATTTCACTCGCTTTAATCGCTTCTTACTTTCTAACAACAGTTTTTGTGAAACCTGAAATTCCACTAAGTTTTGTCATCGTTCCACAGCATTTGTTTTACTCTCGTCAGCAACGCTTTTAAATACTGTTAACACTGTTAAAACACATAACTGTTAAAACTAAGTCATTTAAAAGTTCCCATCCTATCGTGCTATCGCTGCCATTAGTTCTTACTCCATTTTCTTTGTAGAATACTGTTTTCAACGCCTTACCGAACCCTATTTTCTTTCCTTTGTTTAATAAAGATTGTGTTTTAAAAGTTACATAAAAATATCAGAGGACATTAACATGTCTTCGGATTCCTTACGAGCATGGCAATCAGGTTTCCATGATTAAATTGATAAACCAATGTTTTATTATAATTTGATCCAAATATTTTATTCGAGAAAGAACAACGGCAATAAAAAACTTTACTTTGAATCCACACCTTGCAGTTCTGTCTTTTTAAATTACATCGAGCATGATACCCACTGATTCAATTAATTGCAAGAATTATTCGTGCAAATGAATATGATTGCAAATGGATAGTATGTGGTGCAAGGTGGTATATAAATATATGAATTCAACTTCAGAGTAATTCAGGCGAATTCACAAAATATAACAATGAGATGGGTGGATAAGACGTCTTTCGCAGTAATACCCAGCACTTTTTATCTACAATATTAAAACTGTCGAAGTCGTTTAAAACTTCCATCACATCCTGGCATTGCTGTTACTAGCTTTTTCTTCAATTGACAATTGACGGAGACGGCTGAGTCGTTCCCCGGGTATTTTTTTCATTTTCCGAACGATTCTATTGAGAACCGCCATTGGGTACGGCCAGCAACGCTCTCTAGTATCGCTGAGCTGTAAGCTGGAAAACAACTCAGTGTTCTACAAGAGTGCAATGAGTAAACATCGTGGCTACGTGCTGTGTTCTACCGAGCAGGGAGCCTCTGGCCAAATGTTCAAGATTATCGACAACATGGGAGACGAGTCTTCCCAACTCCATTGGCATCCTCATTTGCATCTAATATCGTTCATGGTAAGTCATTGCAATATACTGGGACATGTCATGATCACGAAAACGATTCAGTATCAACCAGTCTTTAAGGTGACGCAAAAAGCATAGCTACATTACATGCTTAAAACTCCATTGCCTTATGCAAACTTGAAAATAATTCCAACCGTTGTGCGCTGTCAGCGTCAACAGTAGCGAATTACTGGATACAGATGACTTCCTCGCTGCTCACACGGAACACTCACCGTGCTGGATACTCGAACTCTCATGAAAGTTTGCCAACTGGTAGAACACCATGCATAACCCATATATCCAAATTTTGAAGTGCTGTGGAGTATTTAAAATATGGTTTTAAAGGCATTTTATATCAAGGTCGTTTGTGACGTCCGCGTCTCTCGCAGCGGGTAATTCGTTGCATCGGCTGCGCCAGGACCGTTACGCGACGTCTACCAACCGGTATCAGATTTCTCGCGCTTGCATCTTCTCACGACTGAGGCCACATCGGTTGGTTCCATTTTAGTTTGAACTGAAATGTGATACGCGTTCTTAATAACTCTACCGATGTCAGTTGTAAGGATACCGTAAATCAATGTTATTATTAAGGAAACTGAAAAAGAAATTTATATATGGTGCACTTGATGACATTCTATGTTTTGACATTTTTTTATTCGATCTCATTATTGTGAAAATTTTTTGTTTCTAACCGAATAGTGAAATGTAAATATTTATTTATTTATCGTGCATTGAGGTAACATTTTCAGGAACCCACATTTTTGCAATAATTATATTTTGATTATTCAAGCATGTGTTCGACCTTTTCATTTGTCCGAACTTGCCATATAAACACTCGTTTTTGTCACCCCGCGTGCCCTCTGAGGCAATTGACACCCTAAAGATACGCTGACAGTGGCGGCGCGGTCCACGAGCAACGGCCGCAGAACCGGAGACGCGCGACGATTTCCATGCTTCGAGAGGCAGTAAGGTCGCGAAAGGTCTCGGTACTAATTGAATAGTTACCCCGAATACAGATCTAACCCTCAAATGTCGAAAATTGAGATTTCAGTGGAATAGCGACCTATTGGACGAAATACACAGCTCCCTCGATTTTGAGGGCGCACCGGCCATTCCAAAGTATATTATTCTTTAGGTAAAATTTTCCTATTGGCGACTAGTGATTTATCTGCAGCAAGATGTCGGATCGATGCCAGTATGTTATGAGCGGTAGTACCTTGGTTAAAATTTGACTTCAGAGTGATTCACAGTTCATAATATATTGATGGTATGTAAGATTTTTACAGAAATAAATTAATTTACACTGATTAGAGATTTTTTCTAATTCCTGAAAACTTTTCCTTTTGTGGGTTAGATCTCTATTCGGGGTAACTATTCAATTGTCGCAAAAAAAACACTTGCAATGATTCATAGCACTTAAAAAAGTGTATGTGGAATTTGAAAGGTGCTGAACAAGCTGGTAAAATTTCATGTCAACCCGAGTATCCAGCATGTTGAGTGCTGCGTATTAGAAATACAGAAATCTTCCACACATTTTTATACAAGAAGTGAAATATTACAAACGTCTTATCAATTAAATATAAAAGTAAATTGGTGATAACTTTACGACTCTTCTAAAGAATCCTCAAACACGTGTGACTACTGCTCCTGCTGGTTAAAGAGAGTTACATTTTTTACCAGTAAAATTAGCAGTATCACACTTTTCGTGGTTCAAGCTGCCAGGTTATAAGTGCTATTATTTCTACGGACTGTATCAAACAAAAAGTCAGTGCAAAAGTATGTCAAAAGTGACGTATCTCTTTTTGTGTTTGTTTTCCAGTTTTATGAATCAATGTTATTTTAAGACTTCTCCATAATGATGCCAAATATTGGGTTCAAAAATAGCATTTCTTCTATACTAAATGCAATCAAAAAACAGTTGAATCGTATCCGAAACTGTGAAGCTGTACGTGAATTCTTTCCCTCTCCTAAAAAATATTTTCATGGGGGTATTTCGCTTTGGAAACACGTTCCTCTATTTCTATCAGCCGAGGTCAGTGCTGTGAAGGTTTTCCGCTTGTACCGATAGGTCTTCAATGCCACTGTGTGCCGTAGACGTTACACACCAACTAACTTGAAAAACTGTGTGAGAGTACCAAATTATTTAAGCATATTATTTTTAATCAACTCAGAAGAAAAAATAATTATGTAGTTCGTTGCCAGTAAAGCTGTTTTGATTAAAATCGTGTGATTTAAATCATTGATTTAATTAATGGTTTAATTCAACTGTTTTTTTAAATCAATGATTTAGATCGATATTTATTATTTGTAATATTTGAAAATATATTTGCATTTTAAATATTTGTAAAATGAAAATTACTCAGATAAAAAACTTAAATCAATTAGAGAGTTTATGTAAAGAATATATTATATTTGTTATAAAATATTTCACGTAATTAATTTAACAGCACACACTAATTTAACAGCAATACTGCCCTAATAATAAAAAAATAGTTTAGAGAAAAACACGTTTAAAGCTCAAAGGTGTCCATAATTCTAGATTTGTATTAAAATTTGTGAAAAATAGACTTTTATTGATACTCATTTAAAGAACAAAATTAAAATTGTTAAAACTAATGAAAACAGTAGTTAATCTTACTAGTTTTAATAATATTAACATTTTTCTTTATGTGTATATTGATAAAATTGCATTTTAAGTGGGAAGCATACTTCTCATTGATCGTTAATGGGTTAAGGGATAGTGCGCAAGTAACAACCATTATACCCCATATTTTTTTATAACAGGACAACTGTTAAGTAGAATTTAATATTTCAAAATCTGTCTAAGATTGTTATAAGTTTTTCGATGAATTCAAATGTTTTCAACAATAAGTGCTTTTTGATTGGGGTGGTTTTGCACAAAAAAATGGTAAAATTTCTTTGAACGAAGAATATCTTTTTTCTAAATTATACTAATAGATGGTGCCACAAGCTTATTTGGTAAGGTGAACGCAAGAGAAGTATTCCAAGAGCACCAAACTATTAGTAAATAAAATTTAAAGTTTTTGTGAGTTACGGTGGTTTTGCACCGGTCTCCTCAAATATATAGTATCTTTATTTTTTAAATACAATTATAACAATTAATGATGAATTTAAAACTGATGTTTCAATTAACTTGTTTCTACTTTTGAAGTAATTAACGATAAATACATAACTTAACGATTTTGTTTTAAAGTAAAACATCTCATACAATAAAAAATCTTATTTAAATTAAAAATTCATTATTTTTTCCCGCCCTAGTTGCCAGGAACGTCTAGATTTAAGGCACCCAAAAACCATTGCAAAAGAACATTCAAATATGTACGTACGGATACAATCATGATACGGGTAACCGTCAACTGGTAAACAACCCTCTGAAGTTTTTTGAAATGTAAGAAAACCGAGATCAGTTTTGATAAGAATTGTCCATATTTCTTTGCCAAAGGCTATTCAAAGTAAAAGCTTCCCCAACTTTTCCTACAACAACGCAGCCATGAACAACTGCTCCTTACCAATATGTCCCCATCTATCCCTCACTCATTTCCTTCACCCTCAAATTTGGCAAATGTTGATGAACCGAATGTACACAGACTTAACTCATCACCTGACACTGTCCGTGATTCTAAAGCCCTGTTCTCTGTCCTCATCCTGTTCGCCCCTCATCGCCCGTCCGCCTTCATTCCGATTGCTGATCGTATGGACCGTCTATCGTCCAATCGCCTTTCCTCATCCTGTTCGCCTCACTACATCCTGTTTGCACATCATCCCTCCCGAGTCACAGGCTACCGCTCCCTTGCCTGCCCGCCCGCTCCCTTGTCTGTCCGCCCGTTTCCTTGCCTGCCCGTCCGCTCCCGGGATTGCCCGCCTGCTCCTTTGCTCGCCTGCCCCATCACTAGAAATTGTGAATGCGGCAGCTGTGGTGCCGGGCAGAAAGTGACTTATTCAGAGGACGCTCTGAGCCGTTGTACTTCTCTTTTCTTCTGAAGGGCGTACAACGACGGTCAACGAACCTATAGCTTTCTGCATTTGAAATTGAGACTCCACAGCTGGCATTCGAACAGCTAAAGAAAAAAAATATTTTGATTACGTCTGTTCTGATATATTTATAAAATATGTTGAATAATTCATAAATACATTTACTTTTTCTTTTCTACATACTTACGTATTAACTGTACTAGTTCCTTTAGAGAAAGTATTCCTAAAACTACAGTTTTGATGATTTTTTTCTCTCGATCAAAACTAGATCTTTAAATATTGACGTGATTTTTTTAAAATATGAGCTGCACCTGTCCAATTATTTTTAAAGCATTGGGAAGGTTTTTCGGCCTGAACAATTTGATATAGCGTGTTAATAGCTTTTTACATCTTGGTAGGTGAGTTTGAAACCCAGCGAAAGCAAACGTTTTACGGTTTCGAAAAAGTTTGGTAGGTTCAAGTAGTTTTATAATATGACTTAGCCATTACAAATATTGAGAGAATTTAAGTGCTGATATAGCACCACTACTTATTGATTTGGTTCCAAGCTAGCGCAACTCAGATTTTCATTTTCACTGTTTCACTTTTCATTGAAATTTTCAAATAAAAATTCAAATTTGGAATCTGAGGATGAGATTGTATTAGGTTCGACCGTTAAGAAAAATGATTTCTCAGAATGAAGGAGTTAATTAGGAGTCGCAGCAATTAAATTACGAATCAATTAACTGCCAGATTCAGCGGGACTAATACTTTATTTTCTAATCATGTTGGTCGGGTGTCTTGTTGGTTGGTTACGCAATTAGGGTCAGTAGTGTGTGTTCATATAACGACTACAAACTGTATTTATGGAATCGATAAGGTTAATGAACACAATTTTTTATGGTTTCTTTATAATTTTAACATTTACAAAGAATTCATTATAATTCAAAGAATGAACTAATGCTCAAACTGGGTTGCTTAGGAGTATGGACCCATTTGTATTTAAATGTTTTCGTATTATTTTGAGTATCCTCTGACCAGATAAAATGTCGAGACATCAGTGACTACTACTTTTCGTCGGAAGCGGCGGTAGTGCTATTGGAGGAGTGTTACGGGATTGTGATGGGATGCCGTGATTTCCCTGGAGGCCGCGCTCAAACACCGCTTGGAGATCCTCATCTCGATCACCAAATTGTGTTCAGCCTTCACAGCCTATTATTTACGTTAAATATGTTAAATAAGATGAACCCGTGCGAACATTCTAAACCTAGTAAACATTGTTTTAAAAGTGAAAATAGCTTCATTCACAAAATAGATTATTAACTGTGCGTACTCGATTATGGACTCAATTACGCTACATCGGTTCCTGATCAACATAAAACTGCTAAGGGTTTATTAAGAAACAGAAAGACTTAGAACCGCGATGCGATAAATTTGGCAGTAATATCAAATATTCAATACAATGGAAGAGCTGCAAATTCTATTCCATGATTCGGCACATTTTGGATCACCAATGATGCAAAGTGTGGACCCCCAGAAGTGATAAAACTCCAACCATGTAATAGGGAGGCTCAAAATATATAATTTTTGCAAAAAAACGCAATCGCCAAAATTCTAAACAGTTTCATATTGGAACAAAATCCTTTCTCGTTTCTGTGCAAGGTCAACATTCTAATACAGATGGGTAGGAAAAAAACAAAATAGTTAGCCAGGATTTAAGAGATAAGAAATACAACTAGTGCGAGAATGTCTGTCCCATTCTGTAGCACCACTAGTTTCAGTAGCATATGACATTCAGTTGAAGTTTTTTCAGAATGGTGGTATTCCTTATAAATATAATTTTTGACGATGCACTGAAACGATTCAGTGAAGTGCACAAGATAAATGGAGCCATTTTAAAACACAAAGTGTTGTGGGGTCGTTCAAGAACAGCTCAGAAGTGTGTCTCATTTTCTAGAGAAGTGTCTTCGTTAAAGTTATACCGATAATCGGATAAGTGTGCTCTGTTACTTTAATGTTACCCAGAAGTGTAAACAGAAATGTCTAGTTGGAGCGTAGTGTTTCATTAAAACTGTCACTCGTATGACATTAACATTCTTTTTAATTTATAGCCCAGTGGCTACCACAAAGAGATATTCACGTCAAGAACGTTTTATGATGATTATTATTTATAGATCCCCATTACACTCAACCTCTGCATCTTCAAGAGTGAACTCTCTGACTTCTCTTTCACCCTCAAGCCGTCAGTGATAATCACGAGAGATCACATGCGTGAGCTCATGGTAATGGGAATCCGCAAATGGTAATGGGGAGGTCCCAGAATCGATTTTCGACGGTAGCGAACTTTCAGCAACAGCTAAGTAGATGTCGAATGATGCTTCTGACTTCCGGAGGTCGGCCGTTCTAATCGATGGTTTCAGTGATTTCCTCGGATCAATTCCAAACAGATTGCGGAGCAGTGCTTTTACAACAGGCCATGGACCGCACCCAATCCTTCCATCTCCATTGTGACTCTATTTTTATCGTTAGGACCGGATTAGGTGGCTCAGGACATCAACTATTGTTACTGCAGTGCCTCTGAGAAGGAGGTCCTAGGGTTCGAGTCCCGACGGTGGCAGAATTTTCGACGCCGATTACCAGGTCGAATTCGGCCGCTGCCTGGAGGAGAATTATAGCGGCCGGCTGCTCTGATCGGTAGTTTTTCGGAGTTTCTCCCTCAACACTAGGCGAATACCGCAGCTGTACCCTAACGGGCCACGGACCGCGTGCGATATTTCCTTCCTCTTCTTGTCCTATCCTAACCCTTCACTGACACACACTTACTTACATGCACTACACTACCACACATGTCAGGAGATCAGTCAGGAACTTAGAGCTTGTTCCGGCTGGGGCGGTTCCTCGCTGGTGGACGATGCCTGATTGGGGAAAACCCCGCAAGTCGACATGTAGGTCGCAGCCGGATTTTGCCGCCGACATTGGGAAGATCACCGCCACCTCCCGCAATAAAACATGCACTGCTCTTACGGGACAGCAGTTGACGCGCCCGGAATAGGTAATTAATCATTCGAACAATTCAGTGCTAGGGTGGGGCGATGGATTGATCACTTCTCCCTTGATCTCATTATTACCTGACAGAACCGCGATGCCAGTCGCGATGTCGTCGGATCTACGGCGCTATTGGAGATCGTGATCACCAGCGACAGACTGGTGATCCCGTTGCTCGTGGGGCGCTTCGGGGCCCACTAACCTCCCCCACTCGTTGCTCGGGGTTCTCCGTCTCCGTCGCGCGCCATGAAAATTCACGACAAAGGGCAAACGCCCGCCGTCACCGGACGGCCCGGCCAGCGCGCCCATCGGAAGGCCGCTTTACGAGGCGCCCGCGATACGTCGATGGTACATGACGGGTGCCGGCGCGCGCTGTAATGGAGGCCAAGGATGTGACGGCGGAGGGCGGACGTCGCGGGGACAAAAGGAGGAAAAAGGCCCGGCAAGAAGGGTTGGGAATAATAGTACACTGGCAGAAATGTCATTTAATTTAATGTAGATTAATGTATTAATTACATGAAACTTAATGTAAGATAAGTAATTAATTAGAGCGTAATATATTTGTACATTAATTTTAATGTATATTAATGTATTAATGTACATGAAACTTAATGCACGTTGTACATTAATAAGAGGCATACATAATGCGGCATGGAAAGTTCAGCATTAGACGCGGCAACGAAATTTGCGGGTCCGTTCACAACGGAGAGTCAATTACGAGTCAGCGTTTGGTGACGGTTTTCCTCATCCGGTAAACAAAACGCGCTCGCTTCTATTCATGCACGAGATGGCAAATGCCAATACTCAGTACGTTTCCTGACCTCTTGCGGTACGATACGGTGCACATGCGGAAGGTTTTCACCTTCTTTATCTACGATTTTCCATCAAAATGTTAATATTTCTTTAGGAAACAAGACAAAGTGTCCATGATTTTGATATAGAAAGAAACACGGAGAATTTAATACCCTGATGCCACAAAGGACGAGAAATGCTTTTATATTTACTAGAATGATCTGTGACTGTTTTGGTAAAATTTTGAATTTGATTGCAGTTAACATAAGGAAATCTGACATCTAACAATCATGAAGCTTCCTTACCTGACTTGTTATTGCACTCATAATAATAGATCTATTGAAAATTTTCAGTACTAAAATGTACAAAATTTTAAGAATGAAAATTTAAAAAATAGAAATTTAATGTTATTTAAAATTAATTAAATTACTGAATACGATTAGACGAATTTTATCTGACCTTTCAGTCGTGTCAGATTTACTGGAGAACTGAAAATATTTGACATCTAACGAGTCTTTGCCTTGGTTTCCGCAGCGGAACTCTAGAGCATCATTCATTCATTCATTCCCTTCGTTTCATTCCAGATATGACCGTGAAGCTTGGACTCTTGCATCCTAGTGTACAAGTGTATATTAAATTTAATGTGTGATCATGACAATTTATTTCAATATACATTTATATGAAAGTAATGCAGAAATTTCTGACATTGTAGATGTGTCGAGCACACGTATGAGGTGCAAAGAAAGAGAAAACACGGCAAAACGGATGCGATGAAGCGAAAAAAATATGACTACGACTCAGCCCCCCACCCAATATACCGTTGGGGATTACTTATCATCAGGCGACCACGTCAGTAATAGGCGAAGAGTGTTATTGCAGTTGTCAGGGTGGTTGAAGGGGAACCTGGCGATAATTGTGGAATAGAAGTGGCGATGCTATAATTGATAATGGGACAAAGGGATCATGTAATGACGGTGTTTGGAACCTCCCTCTTCTTCCTCCGGCCCCCTGCCACCTGCGACACTTTGAGTCATTACTCATCTAACGTTTCTTGGTCATGTTCCTTACATTATGGTACTATGCACGTAGAAGTTCAGTTACATTCTATTCGTACACGTTTAATAAAATTAGTAACTTTTGAGAAAGACGAGGCATCAAAATTATTTTATCTTAAAAAACCGTGAATAGGCATGCACAATGAAGAGATGCCAAACTATTTGGAAAAAGTTATAAAAATAAATCTCAAAAGTGTCAATATGGTCGTCGAAATAGAAACAGAAAGGAGTTTTCTTACTACTTCTAACGCATCTGTTCGCTAGTTCGCACTTTAATATACGAGTATTTGCCTCATAAAAGTCTAGTGATATCATATTACGAATTGTCTAATCAGTCACGAAGATTTCAGCGAATGATTCGTCGTTCCTCATAGACCACAATGAAGAATGATTGTCTAGATCGTATCCTATATCTAAAAATATACATTCGTATGAAACGAAAAGAGACACATTGTACACACACACACAAATCTGATAAGAGATCTCAATAAGCAATCACGCAAATTCTCCCGAGTCTGCATGGATTCAATACCAACACAAAGTATCCAGAGCATATCTCCCAGAAGGGAATCTTATTCCCAATGCTCCTACTATTTACAGTAAAGGAAAAAATCCTTCACTTGATGAGGAAATACCTTTACACCACTGCTTCTCCGCTCGGGTTTCTGTGCAATGGGGATGTACGTGTTTGTATGCGCCTCTCAAAATTCCTCTCCTCCTCGAGTCCCTTCCACTCCACGTGCTCGGATCCCTCTGGGGAACGCCCCTTAGTCACTCTGCAGCGCGCCCCCCTCTTCCACCCCCGCGCGTGCTCGGCGGCGGCGTAGGCGGTGGCTGCGGCTCCGCTCGCTTCCGCGCCCCTCCCCGCCTTCCTCCAATTGTCCCCGCTTCTCTCTGTCCCGCTTCGCATCTCCCCGCCTTGCCTCGTCCCGCCTCGCCCCGTCTCTCCCCGCCCCGTCTCTCCCCGCCCCGCCTCGCATCGCCCCCGCCCCACCCCGCCTCGCCTCGCCTCGCCGCGCCGCGCCTTGCCCAGCCCCGCCACGCCCCGCCCCGCCACGCCCGTCCCCGCCTTTCCCCGCCCCTCCTTTCCCCGCCCCTCCTTTCCCCGCCTCGACCCGCCCTGCCCCGGCCCAACCCGGCCCACCCCGTCGCTCCCCGCCTCGCGTCTCCCCGCTGTCCCATCGCCTTGCCTACTTTGAGGCTTTTTATGCTTTAAACCCTCGTACAAGTCTTCAAAATTGCTTCAGCGATAAAAGAGAGCCGAAGTAATGTCGTCGCTTAAAATATGTTCTTTCCCTGATTATCTCTTTTTTTGTGTGTATCACAAGTGTGATGATGGCTGTATACTTTGACAAATTATTTAAACGTTCTCTTTTACATGGAATGTGTGCTTGTGAGTAGAGGATTGAATTCGTTTTGTAAATGTTTAAACACAACCATATGGTGGTTCTACAAATCTCTATATTTGGTTTGAACTTCATTAATTCAGTGTGGAATGCAAAATGCAAAATGCAAGAAGTTTTTGAAGAGTTTCTTTTATTGTTTCATATAATCATTCGTAATTAAGTAGATGCGCATAATAGATAAAAATTTGTCAAATAATCTCCACTATCAAAGAAACAAAATTTCATGTCAGAGTGGCCGTACCACGATGCGTCAATTTTGTGGCAAATTATGCAACTATAATGTTATCTGTAATGAATTCATGTAGGAATAGTTACAGTTAATGCGAGATAATAGTTAATTTAAAGGTGAAAACCGAATTTCCATAAAAGCAGGAAAATGGTACGTTTGAAAATAATATTCTTATTGTACTTTTTGGCCTCATCATTATCAATGTATGTCATAATAATTATCGAAGTATTTGAAAAATGTTTTCGCTGAGTTTTGATGCATGGAAATTCATTTTTGATTTGCATCGTCAATATTCCTGTCTCAAAAACCAATGTGACATTAATTATCACATTATTAAACATAATGTGAGTGAAGACTGGACGTTAACACGTTTGGTGTCTTTCTAGATGTGATGTATTCTTGTTCTTCCGATTTTTTTCATATGTATATTTGAATACAGAGTGTAATTTATATTTGCTGGCTTTTGTCCTTTAGGTGGACTCGCATTGGGTCAGACTTCAATATAGATGATCAACTTGTTAAATTTCCTGTTTATAATAGTTTCAATACCCATTGCTCCGGAAATGTAAGTTTCAAATAATCTTGTCCTCTCTTTCTCTTCCGGAATTCTCCGAATCATTTTTAAAATGTTTCCTAAAAAAGGGTATGTTTGTGAGCCAGAGATATGGAATAAATATTATTTAATACTGGATCCAGGTTTTCAAAGTAATCAATTCGTTCCCCGTACGAATGCTTCCACAATCAACGGTGCGTTAGTGACTAGTAAATGCAGAACATGAAAAACAAAATACAAAAATTATTCACACTTATCCTAAAGTCTATGAACATCACCATTTCCTTCCATCATCGTCATCCATTCCCAAGAAGAGTTTCAGAGTACGTAGACAAAACGTATACTTTTGCTTGAGAGCTCGTCATCCCACATTTCGCTTGCCGCATGGGAACACTTCTCCGCGACGTCACATTTTCTAGCAACAGTTCCTTTTTTTGTTGCAAGAATCACCTTAAGAGTTTAGTTTCTCTAACTTCTCGATTTATGGTTATATTTTACGGCTGCAATTCTCCGCATGCAAAACTTCCGCAAGACGCTGGCAGCTCCGACATCTAGAAGTTGTTCTTGTCTGTTTTCACACGACTCGGGGCCTCCGGTTGCTTCTCGAGAACCGCCTCGCTCTGACGGGAAGCGATGGGATGCCGATGGATGCTTGACAGAATTCCCCTGGGAGGGGCGGTTCTGCGAGGAGAGGAGAGGCAGGAGAACATCGGAAAGGAGAGTGGGGGAGAGGGAATAAGACAGAAGAGGCTGGCTGTGACAAGGGTCACGGCAGGGCGGGTCAGGGTGGAAATAGAGGAAGGGATGGAGTGGGCGGTGCGCGAATTGGCGAGCGGGGGAAGGAAGCGCGATCGTCCTAGCGTGCAAACATCAGGGATTCCCAGTTCGAGCTGCCGAGGTCCAACCCAACTCACTCTCTCTCTCTGTCTTTCTCCATCTCTCTCCCTCTCTCTTTCTCTTTCCCTCTCTTTCTCTTTTTCTTTCTCTTTCTCTTTTTCTTTTTCTCTTTTTTCTCTTTTTCTCTTTCTCTCTCCTCTCTCTTTCTCTCTCTCCTCTCTCTTTCTCTCCTCTCTTCCTCTCTCTCCTCTCTTCCCCTCTCTCCTCTCTTCCCCTCTCTCCTCTCTTCCTCTCTCTCCTCTCTTCCTCTCTCTCCTCTCTTCCTCTCTCTCCTCTCTTCCTCTCTCTCCTCTCTTCCTCTCTCTCCTCTCTTCCTCTCTCTCCTCTCTTTCCTCTCTCTCCTCTCTTCCTCTCTCTTTCTCTTTCTCTCCTCTCTCTCTTTCTCTCTCGACATCCCTCCATCTCTCTATACATTTCTCTTTTTGTACATCCCTTCCAAGGGGCGTAATGGCTAGCACGTACGCCTTCCTCAGTAGGGGACCGGGTTCGATCCCCGGTCAGTCCATATGGAATTTGGGGGGACGAAGCAAGTTCTAGATTCTCCTATTCTAGAACCAGTATTGCAGTTCTAGATTCTCCTAGTCTTTCCAGTATTGCTTCATCTTTTATCTCAACGTCAAATCATTAAATCAAAGTGCCTCATTTACCTTGGTAATTGAATGTTTCTAAAATCTGATTAATAATAATAACAATAATAATAATAATAATAATATATTAAATGCGTCCCTTTCCTTCTCTCGGCATCCCTCGCCCTTTGTCTGGGTGTCATCCACTCCTTTTCTCTTCCTTTTATACGTCATTCCTTTCCTTTGTTCTACCAAGGCTTCGGTTTTGGTGCAACATGAAACGCTGTCGTGACCTTTGATATTCCTCTTGCTATCGAAAGTTCCCATAGCAACCTCCCTGGACGAGAAGTTCATTTATGAACTCTTTATCAAACTAGCTATTATTTGTAAATTATCATTTGTTATATGGGGTAAAGAAATCACTCTTATGGTAGTCTCTACACTCTAATATTAATACTTGCGATTAAATAACAACCTAGAACCATTTACTGTGAGCTTTTGTTAGTTCTTGTTGATATGAGGCGTATAATATACATACGTATAAACAATTGTTTATTACTAATAATACCTATCGTTTCATGATGATTTTTCTTTTTTTTCTGGCTGATATGCTTATGTAAAAATTGTGCTTTCGAAGAAAATGAATAAATTCTGAAGTGATTTGGATTCATCTACATTTGTAGAGAGGGATTCTAATGGATACATTCTTAGTATAACTAAAAATATTCGATCACTTTCGATTTGTCCAAATTTAAAAAAATTCTAATAGAAAAGAAAATAGGGGCAATTCGCCTTCCAAAAAATGTTCTTTATATTACAAAATGTTTGCAGAAGTAACTTAATAATAACTTTGTCTATTTTGTGATCAAAAATCAAAAATGCACTTACTTAAAAAGAAATTTCCAAAATACTCTTAAGATGTTTTAACTTAAATGCTACATTTTCTCGAAAAAAGTAATCATTATTTAAGGTGAACAACATTAATTTTTTCCTCACCGAATGATCCAACCTTATTTATTATTAAAATGAATTGAGGAAATCACTTAGTCAAATCGTCAATAGTCGAAACATTTTTGGGCGATTTTACAAAGGACGCTCCAATTTTCTCAGTATACTTCTTTCACTTATCACATTTATTAAACAAATTGTTGGCGAGGAAAAAGCCCACAACAGTGACATAGTGTAGTTGCAGGCTTCTTCATAGTGTAGTTGCAGGCCTACATACTCCATCTTAAAAACTATTTAATCGACTTAATTAACCATCATATTCAGAATCAAACGCAGTTTTTTGCTGCTTCAAAAAACCCGCCATTAACTCAAGTTAGAATCATTGGAGAAATTAATTTGCAGTTAAAGATGGTTGCAACATCTTGCAATCCTCAGAGACCTTCATGATACGCTTGCTTCCAACTGCCAATGCTTGGATTGTCACCGCATGGCCCAGCATCCCGATCAGTCGCGGTACCTGGTTCTGCTCGCTGGACGCTGCGCCGATAATTAGCTGATCTGGAAAATCCGTCCCTCGCAGGACGGTGCCGTGTCAGCGAGCGATAGCCGAATCCCCGCGTCGCTTCGCGTCGCGTCGCGTCGCGTCGCGGTGCTGCGTCGGCGTCCGCGATGCTGCGCGGCGGCGGGGCGGGGGATGAGGAGAGCGCTGCGCTGCGTCGCGCCGCGCCGGTGCTCGCGACGCGACGGGCGCATGCGGATGGACGGCGCTGGAGGACTCCGCCCCGCCTCGCCCCGTCCCACCCCTCCCCGCCCCGCGCCGCCCCGCCCCGCGCCGCCCCGCCCCGCGCCGCCCCGCCCCGCGCCGCGCCACGTGGTTGACGCACCGCGTCGCGTGCCGCTGCGTTTCTACACGCACTTCTCGCCAATGGCAGATCCAGGGAGGGTGGTATAGAGGCCATGCCCCCCTCAAAAGGCCTAGAGTTTTTGTTTGATACCTTCATTTACTTGGCGAAATTGATTTAAATATGTATGTTAGAATTATGTAATTGTTTAAAAACATAATATTGTCTCGTAGAGAGGGGTATAGGCGACATGCCCCCCAAAATGGCCTAGAGTTTTTGTTTGGTATCTTCGTTTACTCCGCGAAATTGATTTAAATATACGTTAGAATTATGTAATTGTTTAAAAACATAGTATTATACAGTGAAGGCGTTTATAGGGGACATTCCCCCCCTCCCCAAAGGCCTAGATTTTTTGTTTGTTACCTTCACTTACGTCACGAAATTGATTTAAATATGTTAGAATTATGTAATTGTTTAAAAACCTAATATTGTATAGTATCGTATTTACACTACAAAAATAATCTTCGATATAGCGACAAATGTGTTTATTATTTAACAAAAATCTGGGTTGCCCTCCCCTTAAGTGATTGGCGGGATCCGCTCCCTTCTTCTCACAACGCTTCATGTGCTGCTCTCGGGAGTTCATGACGTTGTGTATCCCATTTTGTTGTACTATTATCGCGCAGTTAATGCGTGAAACAAGTGAAACTCACTTTCATTGTCGCTTTCCTTTGTTTTATGATTCTTCTTGTTCTTCATCTGATTAATTGTTGGGGATTATTCTTATTTGACTTCTGTGCATCACTCATTCGCAATAACATTATTTCAAGAGGTTTAAAATCCGCGATGCGACGGGCGCATGGGAGGGACGGCGCTGGAGAACACCGCCCCGCCCCGCCCCGCCCAGCCCCGCCCCGCCCCGCCCGCGCCACGTGGTCGATGCACCATGTCGCGTGCCGCTGCGTTTCCACACGCACTTCTCGCGACGCTTCACGTGCTCTGGGCTGCTCTCGGGAGTTCATGCCGTCGCGTGTCGGATTTTATTGTGCTATTATCGCGCAGTTCATGCGTGAAAAAAGTGAAATTGTCGCTTTCCGTTGTTTTATGATTCTTCTTCTTCTTCTTCTTCATCTGATTAATTCGCTGGAGATTATTCTTATTTCACTTCCGTGAACCACTCATTCACAATGACATTCCTTCCAGAGATTTGAAATTTGCAGAATGAGGGGTTATCCTCATTGTCGATCACAAGCGAATCTTGAAATGTTTAAGGCAGATAGAAAATCTTTTCGGGAGAAAAAATCTATTGCATCTGGTTGGACGAGAACTATTTTATTCACTGAAGAGTAATCAAGCCTCCCCGAACTTCGTTACTAAGTCAGACAGCGAACACAGATCTCCTTTCAATTAAGAATGTAATCGAAACCTATCCTGCAACGTCATGCTTTTAGATCAATGACGTCACTCACGATTACAGAGTGTTTCTGCAATATATATGTGTACGACTGTCGACTGCAGCTGTTCTGAAGACATCCAATCTGAAAGTTGTCGCCACCAATCGGCAAGTGCGAGTTACTATAAAAGTGAGTTTATTCCCTTCGCTTTCAAATCGTATATCCAATTAAAAATTAATAATATTTTGTTCCGAAAGTGAAAAAGATCTCGCGGAAATCTGTTTATTTTAGGAACGGTATTTATTTTCATTTTGAAATCTTGAAAGGATTTTCTATTACATTCAACTAATTAGAATGAAAAGTTTCAAGAATATGGAAATCTTTTTGTCGTGCTCGCTTGAAAGTGTTTACCCATCCATCTACTTGCTTGCACAACTGTAATTCACGTCGCCAAATCGTTCAAAAAAAGTAAACCAAATTCACTGCTTGGCATACAAGCAAGCAAAACATCGACAAACATTATATTGGCCGGCGTCAACAAATCCGGGCAGAATCTGCAATCCCTCATTAGGAACGAATTAGCATGAGTATAACATTGGCGTTGCCAGAAGGGCAACGTCCCGGTCGGCGGATGGCGGCGGCGGCGGGGGCCGGTCCCGCCCTGCCCCTCTGCGGGGCGCATGGGCGGGGGCCGGCCGACTGCGGGCGCAGTCGGCGCGACGGCGGCAGCGGCGGCGGCGGCGGCGGGGGCCGGGGCCGGAGCGGGCGCGGGCGCGGGGACGGCGGCGGCGGCGAGACAGGCCGGCGCGGACCGCTGCGGAGGCGGGACCCGGACTGCGCACCTCCGTGCCGCGCCGGGGGCTTCATCGATCTGCTAGCGGCGGCGGCGGCGCCCCCCGCGTCGCCCTCGCGGTGCCCGCCCCTCGCCCCACCCCCGCCTCGCCTCCGTCACCCTCTGCCCCGCGCCGTCCTCGATGCGCTCGGTCACGTGAGGCACCGGCGCTCGATAGCCGCCGCCGCCGTCCCCGCCCCCGCCTGCCACGTGACGCCGCGGCGCCGCCGCCGCCGCCGGCAGCGCCGTCGCGAGCCGCTCCCGTACGCACCCATTCACACGCACCCGCGCCACGCACCGCAGCGCCGGCTCCCGGCGGCGCGCCGCGCGGCGGAGCGGAGCGCGGGGCGGGGCGGGGCGGGGCACGGCGGGGCGGGGCGGGGCACGGCGAGGCGGGGGCGTGGCGCGGGGCAGAGCGGCTGGGCCCTCAGGGCGTCGCCGGCTCGACGGCATTGACTTTGTTGTCGACGCCGACCAGCATCCTCGGGTTTCTCGTTCCTGCTGATGTCACGGTTGCCGGCGTTTCCATCTTTTCGTTCTGTAAAGTTCCATCGGTCTCTGCACTATCATGATTGTACTCTATAACTATCCTTCCCTTTTATCTCGGTATTTCTCCTCGATGTCGTTTCTCCATTTTTGATCATGTCTTAACCATGATTTTACTTCGAATATTTGTGAAATTTCACTCACTTTCACCCTTTCTTTCACATATTTCATTTTCATTTATTTTTTGTTTCAGTTTCTTCTTTCATTGACATTGAAATTTGTGTAAATCATAGTCGCACGCTTAGTTTTACTTTTTATTGTCTGTGTCACGCCAGGTTTTCTTCCACTTGTGGGATCATGGTATCTTTTTTTGTAGTTATTGTTTTTCGCTTCTTTGCCTCTGGCAGCGACATGGTTGTGGTGACAGAAAAGTAATTGGACGACTGGTGCAACACTAGCGGGTGACTAGCAAGTAAGTCTCGTAGAGAGCAGGCGAGACTGATGGTGGCTTTAAAAAGTCGATTCGCCGGAGCTTGGCATTGTTCCAGATGTTCACTATTATTATTTTCTTACGATCGTTGTATATAAAATGTATCAGGTTCGAGTTTATTTCACCTCGAAATGTTAACAGAAATACAATTGTTTCAGCGTGGCAGTACTTACATCCAAAACGAAAAAAATGATCTGAGATAAAATAATTTATAGATACTGTTCCCGTAATACCGTTCGCCTTTGACTTCAAGAATAATTTGTATTTGCACTGCTCTTCATCTAAATGTTTAAATGGAGATCTCACAAGTAGGCAATGTTCAAAACACGAGTTTAAAATGAATACTAAGAATCTGCGAAGAAATCAGTATCCTTCACCTCACATAATGAGCAGCAAAGGGACCTGAACTGACTAGAGATACCGGTTGGTGTTTGGAAAGTTGCGCATAGGAGTATGTAATGACTAGGGGACGGATTTTAATGAAATGTCTTTCTTTCAATTTACAAAAATGTCGTTTAGTAAAGAAATTAATTTTTTGCTATGACAAAACGATATGACTCATATATGAATATAAGTGACATATATATATATATATGTCATTCTTGTTGCATTTTTCGTCGATTTCGACGAATAAGACATTTTTTACCTTTTCATGTTTTCGCTGATTTCATCGTTTTTAATATTATGTTAATGGTACTTGCTTCAAATAATATTTACGAGATGCAACAAATGTTCTCCACAGAATTCCTGTATAGCCTATTCGATTTCTTCACTCAGAAACTGTAATGTCAGTGGTTGTGAGTATATAAGACTTCTGTGACGCTTATGAGTGCCATTGTCGGTTTAGCCGCTTTTTAGGGATAACTAAGACTGAGATTTGCTGGTAAAGAACAGTCCAAACCCAAAGTTGAAAGCTGAGTCCACTTGAAGCCTCGATTACATCAGTAACGTATCCAGCAGCTTGAGTTCTTCATTCGAACTGGTTTTGATAATATTTTTACGACATTTTTCCTTGCTTTTAGGGAGTTTTTAAAACATTTTATGAGCAGTTTATTGTTTATTTTTGGGGATGTTTTAGGTCATCAAAATCTGACCCCTAGTAATGACTTTACATTTCGCGAGAAAGAGACTACACAATCGTCAATCATTGTTTCAGGAAGTGGGATTTTACAAGACTCTGTACTTTTTATTTTAACCGCAGTTTGACGACAAATAATGTGTTAATACAGACAACAGGATGTTCAACATAAAAAATAGACATTTGAGGACAGCTGGGACAGATGTAAGAGAATGACTAACCAAGATCGCAGTGTGATCGTCCTGCATCGTCCATCCTTCGCTCCCTACCCCGGGCTGAAGGGGGCGCGTCGGGGGCGAGCCCTGCTCCAAAAGAACGCGCGGCATGTCGCTGCGCCGGTGCGGCGCGGCGCGGCGGGGCATCGGGACAAACTGCAGGCGTCGGGCGCGCCAGGCACGCGATGGCAGGCGCCAACGAGCCGGAGGAGGACTCCTGCTGGCGGGAAGCTCCTCGGGGAACATGGAGCTGGCGTGTGTGCTATTCATTAGCGTTTTACTACGTGTGGTTCTACGAGGGAAAAGAAGTCTGATTATTGGCTGAACTGGGAAGTGCGGACATGTGCTAGTGCGATAATTGTTTTGTGTTTTATTTGCTGAGGTTAAGGACAGCTGGTTAAGGAAATCTACGATAGTTAATAATAATTTTACATACATTATACATTTTTATTGCTCTTTTGCGTTTTCAACTGATGAAATAAAATGTGTGATTAAACATTACTATTAAATATATCTCTTGATAAGAATAAGTATTTATAGGGTAATGTGCTTTAATCATTTCATGCACATGCTTTCACAATTGTATTCATTTGCTTTCAGAATATTACCCGCATATTTTCATTTTTTAAATAATTTGAATAAATGGTTATTGAAGATACCATATCTTGAGGCTTTGTCCTAAAACCTCGGTCGTTAAATTTGAAATAACGTGAGAGAGCCAAAACGGTACCTCATAATAGGATTGCGCTTTGAATTGAGCGAAGTCTTACGCCATCACCGAACAGCTGTTTTATCTTGTCCGTTTAGCGGTTAACAATAAAATGATTTCTGTCCTCTTCCGTTGATTTGCGTTCATTCTTCTTTCTGGACGATCATGCTCGATCAATCTATCCATGAGGACAGACTTTTTATCGTTACATATCTCATGTTTTTCAAATGGGGGAATATCAACTAGTTGACGGTCGTATTTGAGATGCATTTATACTAGTTCTTCCACTGGTACACGATATATGTCAGCGATTACATAAATAATCTATAATTTATATTTAATTAGTATTAGAAAGAATGTGTCACTTCCTCATTCCCCTCCGGTCATTGCCTGAAGCTTTTTATCATATATTTCTTGAGGGGGATTTACAGTTTTTATTTGCTCGATGCATTCATCGTGACTCTTTTGTTCTTTTTTGGACATTAGTTCTCACGAATCTTATCAAAATTATTTTCAAGTTATTTTATCTCCTTTACATTTCCCTAAATTTTTATTGATTCCATCATCTGCGTTGTGAAAGTCCTGACAGCCTTCGAGATTTCATGGCGTGCTTCCATCTTTCGGACCGCATTCGCCGCCACTCTATTTTACATCACCCCGGTCCTCTTCCAGCACCTTCAATTATTCGTATGCCATGCCTGCCTTGCTCCTACCTTCTCTTTCCATTCTCTAAATTTCCATTCCTACCAACATACTTTCAGTCTTCTTGATAGTAAGTCAGTTAACCGTTCTCCATCTTCTTTTTGAACATCTTTTTCTACCCTTTCTCTCTCTCTTCCTCTCTCTCTCTCACTCTCTCACTCACGCACACACACAAGCGCTTTTTTGTATTTTCTTTCGTTCCACCACTCTCGTGTATGAATCTTTTACGCTCGTTAGACTTCCATTCTCCATTCTCCAACCTGTTTTCAAACATTTTTGCACTACCACACGTACACATACTATTTGCTATTTCTCTCTCCCTCGTTAGTATGCTTGCTCGTTAGCTCGTTTCAAGTCTCTTCCATTTGCACCTGTCTCGCTCGTTAGCCTCCATTCTAACCCGATTCCAACACTCGTTCTCTCTCTCCCACTCATACTCATGCCCCCCTTCCCTATCTCCCATTATTCTCTCTCTGGCTCTTGCGGCGTCCATACATTCGGCAGCTGTCTCGCTTGTTGGTGTTCCGTTCTCCATCCTGCTTCCATCCTTCCTCTCTGTCTGCCTCTCACATATTCGCCCTCTCCGTCCGACTCGCTCACCCTGTGTGACACCCGTTCGCAGCTGTCTCGCTCGGGGATGTTGAGGGGGTTCTCCGCCCCTCACTGCGCCACTCGCCGCCGCCGCCGCGCTCGTCACCGCCCTCTCACCGCCCCGCACTCGCCACCACCGCCCTTTCCACCGCCGCCCTTTCCACCGCCGCCCTCACCACAGTACGTCACTGTCGCCCTCGCCACCGCCACCCTCACCACTGTCCGTCCCTATCGCCCTCGCCCCCGTCGCACTCGCCCGGCCGCCCTCGCCCCCGCCGCACTCGCCCCGCCGCCCTTGCTACCGCCGCCCTCACCGCTTCCGCCACCGCCGCCCTCGCCGCCCCGCCACCGCTGCCCTAGTCACCCACCTCACCGTCCCCTCCGCCCCCTCCACCCCTTCCGCCCCCTCCGCCCCTGCCCTCGCCACCGCCGCCACTGCCACCCTCGTCACCCGCGGCCTTGCCTCTGCCACCTTCACCACTGTCGCTCGCGTCTCCACCAATGTCGCTACCGCCGCTCTCGCCGCTCTCGCCACCGCTACCCTCGCCAGGGCCCTTGCCGCTCCCATCGCCACCGCCCTGGCTACCACCGCCCGGGGACCCGCTGCAGTGGAACGAGCGGCACAGAGCGCTCGGGTCCCGCGCGTTGGCCGCGGCGCAGTTCGGTGCAGCGCAGGGCGCCCGGGGGCGCGACCTGGCACTCTGGGCCGAGCGGTGGCTCTCCCCGGGCGGAAAGTGGGAAATTAAAAAGGTTCCGAGACTACGGAATAATTCAGCGAAGCCACTCATTGAAGTTTGATATTTTCTATTTCGTGGACATCCATTTAATGTTGGATCGTCGTCAGATAATTTGAAAGACATCAATTTAATTAGAAAAAAAATCGCTTTCTTTAGAGTTCCTCAAGTCATTTCGTTTCTTTTCTCAACGTGGCGTCGTTGAGAGCAATTAAGGAGATTTTGAGAAATATCATTTTATTGTGGTATCTCAATGAAGACCAGTGCCTGTATCACGCTCTTTGTCACTTGTTATGTCAAAGAAAATAAGAGTTAAACACATTTTGCAATAAATGTCGTCAATAAGAAACATAAGAAAAATTATAAATGCTGCGGCTGTTCGATGTCTTATATTTCTGTACTTCCACGAGTTCTCGGTAAAGTGTGAACAATATATGTATAATGTGATGGTACGAAAATATGGAGGTGAATAATATTACGTTTCATTGCGTTTTGGCTTAAGAAGTAACGACACTGATTTTCTTCGTTTCGAAAATGTATCTCCATCGTTGTCTCATCGCAAGCAAACCAGTTGAATACCAGAATGAATACCAGAACCAGAATGAATGCCAGTTAACAGGAAGGCCCCTGAACGACCAAAAATGTACGTGTTAAGCAAGTCGCAAGCTATAGTGTGACACACAATGTTGCGAAAGAGTGTCAGTAATAATAAGATATTTGCCGTGACTGTTTACCGCCCTTTTTTTATTTTTACACTATCGTTTATTTTATTGATTATCAGAGATATAAAGTCTCAAAAAGTTAAATAAAACTGATTAACTTTACGATTAGTAAATCGAAACAATAGAAACGTATTCGTTGAAATATTTCGAATTTTTGGATCAATGGAATAAGAACCAACACTTATTAGCATATCTTTTAAACTTTTGTGTTATCATATTCTTTGAATTCCCGAATAGTTTAATTTTTAAAAAACGACATCTTACAAATCCTTTTTATGTCATTTAAAATTTCTCATACAGAGACACATACTACATTTCACCAAAATGAAACACCAAACTCTCATAAACTAAAAATCTATGGGTTGTTTTTGAACACTGACGTTCCAGTGATCGTTAGGCGTCAGTTGCCTCCACACACGAATGCCGCAATGAGCTTAGAGCTCGCTCTGCTACACTCTTCTGAGAAGGCGCGTGTTCTTCATTAACCTGGTTTCTCGCGACTACGCGCACGTGGTGGCTCAGTCGCCGCCGCGCCGTCTCTCTGACGTTGGCTCGACGCGCGCATGTCGCAGCTACGCACGCCAACCGCAGTTACCCGGCGCCGGCGAGGATGGAAGGAGGTGGTAGGGGGCTACAGAGGCGGGCGTGGGACGGTGGTGGGTGCGGGGGCGGAGCTGGAGTAGAGTGGCGGCAAAAGCGAGGTAGAGGTTGGCGCGGAGGCGACGTCGGTGGGTGAGTGACAACGGCTGGTGTTGGATGGCGGCGGTGGGAGTGAGAGCGGTGGTGGTAGTGGTAGGGGGCTACAGGGGCGGGCGTGGGACGGTGGTGGGTGCGGGAGCGGAGCTGGAGTAGAGCTGAGGTAGAGGTTGGCGCGGAGGCGACGTCGGTGGGTGGTTGACAACGGCTGGTTTTGGACGGCGGCGGTGGGAGTGGGAGCGACAGTGGAGCTGGAGCGGGGTAGCGGCAAAAGCGAGGTAGAGGTTGGGGTGGAGGCGACGTCGGTGGGTGGTTGACAACGGCTGGTGTTGGACGGCGGCGGTGGGAGTGGGAGCGGCAGTGGAGCTGGAGCGGGGTAGCGGCAAAAGCGAGGTAGAGGTTGGGGTGGAGGCGATACGGGTGCATTGGAAGGGGTCTGCAATGGCGGGTGTGGAATAGCGGGGAATTGAGAGAGGAGCTGGGGCGGGTTGGCGGCAGAAGCTAGGCAGAGGCGACGCGGGTGCTTTGGGAGAGGGTGGCTGCCTCGCGGACTGTTGCTGACGCGGCGGTGTCGGTGGTGAGAGAGGAGAAACAGGAGTATTCACCACATTCATAAAGGGTCCCTTGGTGCGGGGAACTTAACTGCTTTAAGTGCCTCGCTAAATAAGGGAATTCTCGTGTGGGTCGAAAGTTTGAAGATTTTTGCGTGGGTGTTGGAAGTGGATTAGGTTACCAAGCCGCTGATTATGGTGTTTTTCAGGTTTGCCCTCCTTTAAACTAAAAGTTATAATATATTTCTCATATAAGTTAAGTAAGAAAGGTTTTTCTAAAATTTGAATCTCTCCCGTTTTTGTTATGAAAAAAATTATCATACGACTTTGGAATGCTAAAGTTCGACAATGTTGATTTCAGTTTTGCCTTTATTCAATGAGTAGAGTCCAACAATTATTATTTAACTGTTAAAAAATTGTTGAGATATTAATTTTTGAAGAAAAATTATGTAAAGCAAAAGTGCGTTAATTTTTAACACATTAAGAAATCTTACAAAATATTTAAAATGTTTTTCCCTATTCCAAAATTATTTGAAAAAAAGACACAATTAATTCCAACGTGATAATGTCTCGTGCTTTGTCTGCAGCCGGTCATTTTGATGTGTGTTCAATACGTCCTTCAACCTTTTATTCGCCACGACTGAAAATGCAGAAACGAACTGTTTGCTTTTGATGTCATGACAGACGACGGAAAAGAATAAATATCCTGTAAAAAATGAGATAAATAGTAGTGGAGATGTAGGCGTGGAAATACCGTTATTTCGTGAGTCCTCTAAAAAAACAAATAGCAGATACATGAAGATATTGACATACAAAAGTCTACACTCGGAGAAAGTGTGCCGTGCGGTTGGTAATTGACGCTACCGCCGCCCCCTTGCCACGCTGCCTCGTGACATATATTCCCAGGGGCGCTACGCTCGGAATCGAATCCCGGCCGCGGCGCGCAATCGACAGCGGGCGCTTGCGGGGCGCCCCGGCCCACCAAGCACGTGCGTGACGCCCGCCGTTCGAAAGCCGCGGCCGCGGGCGGGAGGCGGCGGGGGCGGGGCGGGGGCGGGGCGGGGGCGAAGGCGCGCGGTGACGCTGCAAGGACGGCGCCGCGGAGGCCCGGCGTCGCGACGGCGCCCACGCCGAGTCGCCTGCGCCGCGCACTGGGCCCGAAAAGAAGGCCACAGGCAACAACTGTTGTTTACAAATGCGCAACTTAATGGAGAGGAGAAGTTGTAGATACTACGAGTGTAGTGAAACCTATCCTAGAACACTGTCAGGAATGCCATAAAATTTAATGTAGATTAATGTGTTGTACATGAAACTTAATGTAACTTTGTACATTAAACAGAGATTAAGATACGTATTCATTAAATTTAAAGCACAAGTTAAAATCAGTATATATTTACTGTAGAGATTCTGTATTTCTCCTACTTCTCATCATTCATATCGTATATTCACAATCACCAGTCCATCAAGATCATTCTTTTCTTCCTTCCAGATATGACCATAAAGCTCTGACTCTTGCATCGTAATGTACATGTGTACATTAAATTTAATGTGCGCTCATGATAATTACTTTAATGTAATTTACATTAAAGTAATGTGAAGATATCTGACAGTGTTCGTTTAAAAGAATGAGGTGGGTGTGGCGGGAGCGCCGCTGTTTCTTTTTTTCATAGGGTGAGTGTTCGTATCCTTCCTTGGGAGTGGCTGTTGAGCGTATGTTTATGTACTCTGAGGTGTGCAGCTTAAACAATTGGAATTGGCAATTGTTGTTTCTTTCATTCAATATAAAGTTTTGATGTAAGATAAATGATTCAAAAGCATGCTTCAGCCGTTTTATTTGCTACGAAACACGCCGACAATAGACATAATAGTGTAATTTTCCAAAGCGATATTTGCAATCTGAAAAATAATAGTCATAAAGAAAAAAAAAGGAAAAAAGTTGTTGAACTTTTTTCGGACGCCGGACGCAATTATTTTATTTCGTACACGATATGTATTAACATTTACCTATCTTATTCTGATTTTTTCAGCGTTTTCTTAGAATTCAGAGAAATAGTCATCATTCTTTAAAACTCACCTAAGTCTCATTTCCCTCGGTTTTATACCGACTTTTCTTGAAAATCCCCCAAAATCTGAACCTGATAACCATATCAGCTATCTCTCCAGCTCTGAGAAGAATTTAAGAAACTCTTGTGACTTTTTATTACATACGTGATAATGTTACAGTCGTAACAATAATTGCAACCTAGGTTTATAACAATAATTAGTGATAATAATAATAGTAAATAAAAGATGATAAATTCTGCATTTGCTAGGAAGATGATAAATCCCGCATTTGCCAGGAACACGTAGAAACCATTGATCATATCATCTCAACTTGTCCGATTCTAGCAAAGACCGAATACTTGAAAAGACACAACAAGGTGTGTAGTTATCTCCATTGGCAGATCTGTACCACCCTCGAAGTTCCAAACACAAGTGGTACGAACACTTATCAAAAACGGTGACGTCTGTTAGATTGTGTACAATACTGTATGACCAAAAAATCCATACTGATCGCACGATAGCGACAAACAAACCGGTTACAGTTATCCGGGATTTGGAGAAAAAATCGTGTCTACTTGTCGATGTTGCTGTACCTTGCGATCAAAACGTCGTTACCAAAGAGGCAAAGAAACTTTTTAAATACAAAAGTTTGAAAATCGAGATCAAGCGAATGTGGGGCGTAAAAGCACAGGTCGTACCGATAGTCATCGGAGCTCTGGGATTTGTTCCGCAAAATTTATGTAAGAACTTCGTTAAAATTCCAGGTAATTCAAAAGACTGGGAAATGCAAGAAATTTCTTTATTTGGAACAGCCCACATTTTGCGCAAAGTATTGTAGAGGCGCCGACAGTCCATAGTTCTGTTCCTTAGGTGGCTGATTGCATCCTGGAGTAGTTTTAGTTTTAGCTGACTGATAACATCTTTAGTCGTAATGTAGTGGAATAGTAGTAGTAATAATAATAATAATATTAATAATAATCATGATAATAATAATAATAATAAAATTAGGACTGGCGCTATGATTATGACTCCATGTCAATTATTTGAGTTAAAATTGATTTTCCTCTCTAGGATAAAATGGACTCTTGGACTTACGTGCTTTTTAAACAAGGGTGAGAATACGCTCGTGTCGCTTTCGGGAACATTTCGACGCACTGTTTTCCCCACCCTACTGCGCAAGGTGTGTTCGCGTGCCGTCTGAGAGTCGCCGTCTCCACCTCCACTTTCTCGGTTCTGACGTCGACACCGCCCCGCTTGTGACCCGCTGCAGACCATCGTCTGCCCCGGAGCCAGCTCGACGCGCCGCTCCCCCTTCCATCCCCTTCCATCCCCTCCCCTCCCCTCCCCCTCCCCAACCCAAACCCCCGCTGCCGCACTGAATTCGTTGACCTAGTGTCATGTCTACCTGCAGTCTTCGACGGCGGCAGGAAATTCGTGATCGATGGAGGTCGCGGAGTAGCCGTCCGAAAAATACCGGTGATGGATTTTTGGGCATTGACAATTCTGACGACGATTGCCATGAAGTAATGCAAAGCGAGTCATAAATAGACCTTTCAAGGTATTCTCCGATAATATTTTTATCTTGAAAATTCAGTTGGCGTTTTTAAGTGGCAAAGTTTAAATTAATTGTTAGGTCGGTAAAAGTCTTAATAGTATGCATTTTTTTTGTTTAAAAGGATATATTCAGGTTTATTTAGAGTCTTTTAAAGAATTATTTACGTTATCGATAGCCTAACTATTACCTGCAGATTAATAACACACCTATGTATCATTAATCTGCATTTAATAACTAGAGTACTAGTCATTCTGCCTACATTTCTTGTAGTGTTGCTTATTTTCCTGACGTCAAACGTTATTCATTGTTTCAATTGAGAGCGTGTAAAATAATGTCAGCATGAACCGTTTTCAAAATTATGGATCTACGGTAATCCCATATTAATATTGAACAAAAGTTTCTTGATATTTAGTTTTTCTTGTTGTACAATATTTATTGTTTTCCTGAAATCGAAAATGCTGATGAACTCTGGACGAAAACATGTTATCCAATTATCCAAACGCCTTCTCCAAGCCCTCCTTATCTCTACCGTTGCATCTTGCATAACCTTATGCAGTCGACCATGCCCAGCTCAACTTTGTCCCCGCGTCGCCTCGGCGTGCGCTCCCGCCGCCGCCCATCACGGCACGCGGTGCATGCGATCGATGAGGGCGCCGCATTCTCCGGCGCCTGCACGGCCCGCGCGCACACGGAGACCCCCCCGAGCTGGGCTGCGGAGACCCCCGCGCCGCGCCGCGCCGCGCCGCGTCCTCTGTGCCCGCGCTCTCTCGCGGCGCCGCAGTTACTTCGCTTCCGCCGCACGCATCGGTTTGGCGCGGGGCCGCGCAGCCGCCCTTCGTTCTGCTCCCGCCCTCGCTCTCGAAGCGCTTCGATGCCGAGCGCGACGGCCCTCTGCTAATTCTCTCCGCATCCACTCTCCGGGAGAGGTGGCTCAGGGCGTCAACTGATGTCAATGCTGTGCCACTGACCGAGAGATTCTGGGAGTGGGTTTGGGTCCCAACGGCGGCAGGATTTTCGACACCAGCTTGTCAGCTAGGTCGAATTCAGACGCTGTCCGGAGGAGAATTCTAGCGGCCGGCTGCTCTGATCGGTGGTTTCCCGTGGTTTCTCCGATCAACTCCAGGCGAATGTTGGAGAGGTATCCTCCACAATCGAACCCGGACCGCGCACTATCTTTCCTTCCTCTTCCGCGCCCTTTCCTCAACACTTACTTTCACATACTTACACTCGCATGCACAACACTATGACACTTGTCCGGAGACCAGTCGGGAGCTTAAAACTTGTCCCGGCTGGGACGGTGACCGGCTGATGGCACATACATGGTTGGGGAAAATCCACAGAAGCGGACGTTGGTCGACGCCGGATCTCGCTGACCAGTGGCGGAAAATCACAACCCCTCTCGCGATAAAAAGTGCACTACACTTACGGGACTAACGATTTTAGACGTTGACGCGCCCGGAATTACTGATCCATCCACTGCTTTATGAGCCTCGTTCTGCAAACGACTCGTGTCGTCGTATGTGGGAATTGTTGTTTAACGGTTCCTATTCGTTGCATCTTTTTCATTCTTCGCCGTTGGAAGTCATTTGTTTACCTTTTTGTTACTTTTAAGTCGCTTCTACCTGTTGGACCCCATTTCCAGCAGCCGTTTTGGACCCCATTTCCAGCGGCTACAGTCTGCTCTGTTTCAGAAATATATTCCTATAAATATTTTTTTACATTACTAGCATGAGTATTGAAATTCCTACCGGTCATTCGGATGCTTAAGAAAGTTAATTAACCTCTTTTTAAAATTTATTTTTTACGGTGAGCTATTCCGTAGGTCCATCTCAGCTCTTTTGAGCTGTGGAAGGAGACAGTTTCGAATGAATGAATGAACGAATTTTGTTTGTGATTATCCACTCCCAGCATCTCTCTTGTCCAGTCTCCGAAATACTACGAATCTTCCTATACCAATTTTACTTTTCCTAGCGATAATATAATATTAGATGGAAAGTATTGAAGCCACTTCAACAATACGATATTAAATTTTCAAATTTGTGAGTCTTTTTGTAATCGTGAGATTCATGACCCTTATTTTCCGGTTTCAGATTTTATCCGTTTTTGTCTCGTCTATCACCAGGTATTTCCTTTTTAATACCGTTGTCCGCTCTCGTTTGTTCCTTGCGATTACATACACACACATCGTTCGACCCCGATATTGGTCATTGATTAAATTTCGCCATTGAGTAATTACATCTCGTACGATATTACAATCGCTCAGTCAACATACCCTCTCCCCCTTCGAGTCCTCTGCTTGACTCACTGCATGCTGTCACGTTTCATGCCTGAGTACTGCAAGGCAGACTGTGATGGGGTCACTATTATCTGATGCAGGTTAGTTACGGATAAGTGGTTCATTTTGCTGCACGAGGGTTACAATTTCTACATGAAAAATAGCCTAGGTAAAATGGCTATGCGCCTTTGCAGCTCTGATGTAAGCAGTTCTGGAGAAATGTGATGTTCGATTACACGCAAACCTTGCAAGTTAAGATTAAGCAATGATTTCTGTGATTTTTAACCTTTGTTCACATAAATTTACGTTGCTGTATCTATTCTTTATTGTGAAAACAGAATTAAATTTTGTATATACTTAATTTTTATTTTATTAATTCATGTTTTAATGTTTTCATTAAAAACATCTTTCAACCAATAGGGACATCCCGAATAATATTGCGACATTCGTATTATTGTTTTTTTTTAACGTTTTTACTCAAACTTTCCTTAGTATAAGAGCTATGTTTGTGATGTAGCTCATTGTGTACGTTATAAGATACAATGAAGACATTAAAAAAACACATTTTTTGGTCAAAGGAGAATATGAAACTATAAATACTGATACGTTATCATTAAATAGCATAAACGTTTCATCGAAATGTGTCTTTCAAATTGTCACTAGTTGAAGCGGACAGAATTGTTTTTAAATCTAGGACATTCTTATTTTGACCAAACGAGAAACAAGCACGAAGATAAGATTAAAGTACAGGGAGTCACGCGAACGCTTCGTCAAGATTTCAGAAGTGAGGGCGGGGATCTTTCCCCATCTCCGAATCTCGAAGGTTTTTCTTGATTTAGAATTCTAGGAAGTTGAGTTTGTGAAACCTGAAGTGAAAGGACATTTAATAAACAGCAATGGAAAGGGAATATTTTCATTACAAATGAGACTGAAGATGAGAGCTGCATTTGGCATGTTTATTTTGAGAGCTGGTGTAAAGAAACATTTTGAGTTTTCATGAAATCACTGACCTTCGTATTGTAAATTTGTGTGTTTAAGGAATAAATTATCGGTTGGATTAAAATTAACGCTTAATAAAGAAGAAGGTACTTTCATGACCGGGATAGTCATACAATGGCAAGAATAGTAGTCACATTATTTTACTTTTACTTTTTCCACTAACGCGCAAGTAATATTTCCGAATGGGGTAGTTTCGGTTTAACTAGTGGAGAAAGAGTTTGCTGCTAAAAAAGTATCAAACTTTTTTGCAGGGAATCTACAACTACAGACGACTTGGTATTTCAAATCCAAATTTAAAATCCCTAAGGAAGCAGCTGTGTTCCCGGCAACTCAGACCGCCCTCCAACGGCGGCAAGATTGAGCTCGAACATAGGGTTTCCGCCAGTGATTTCAACCAATAGGACAACGCCTCGTGAAATCGCGCGGGAACGGCTGGCAGTATTAGCTTCCTGCGGCGCCATATTTATAGAGAGCGATCGAATGGCCGGCAGAGTATATCACATATGCCTGGAGAGAGTCGTGAGAGTTACGACGACTCTCGCGGACAGATATCTTCAGGAGTTTTGACGACCAGGGTGTGACGGGAAACATTTGATTCAAGACTCGAACTTACAAAGAACTCCTGGCAAAATATTGATTTAGCTCGAAACTGGCGTAGCTTACACATAACTGGACATTGTAAATAATTGGTTTCATAAAGAAATTCTCCCATTTTCAGCACCATTGGTATAGGAGGGCATCAAAAAGGAGCATTGCGATGGAAGGACATAGGCGATTCCATAAGTTCTCGGCCTCACCAAGATAACGTTAATCTATGGGAAAACCTGAGCAGTATGTAGTATTATCTTTAATTATTGTAATGATATAAATTTGTAGTTAACATCTCACTCAGTTTTGTAGAGAAAGTTACTTGAATTAGGTGGGATGCATGAATTCTCATTTCACGCATTCAGCGTATTTAGCTTCTTCACGACAATGCACCTGTGCTTACTACTCAGATTGCAAAAAATGTTGAAAAGGTCTCTGGCTTTAAGGAGTTGGTCCAATATTGGACACCCTGCGACGCCTACCACTTACCAAAACTGAAGAAAAACCTTCGGAGAAGAAACATTTTAGATGAGTGTGAGGTGAAAGAATTGTGAGGTTTTTGACCATTTTGCGAACACAAATTAGGAGTATTTTTTCGAAGGCCTAGAAATGTTAATATCCAGATGTGAGAAGTGTGTTGGAGAAAATGATGTTGAAAAGTTACATATTGTTTTCTTTGTATCAAAAATAGAAGTTTGTGAGACCACAAACTTATTGAACCTACCATATGTTTCATGGACTCCCGATTTCTTCGAAGATACCAAGAAATACGCTGTGCCTAAATGATATCACCTGTATAATATGTTTATTACTAATCCGATCCAGTTATCTCACCCGAATGTATGACGAGTGGCTTGGGAATAAGAAATTCGAAAGGAAACGAAAAAGATTTATAAACTATATTTTTTACGTTGTTTATAGATAGCAGAAGATTTGTAAGGGAAGAAAATGATTGGTAGATTTTCAAATATTATTATAGACGATCACACTATATTTAAAACTTGTTCTCAAGACTTTTCATCTTTCCCAATCATTGCATTCCATTCCATTCCATTCCATTCCATTTCACTTCACTCCACTGTCCACATAACGTTCAGGTATATCTCCTTAGATAGTATTTGGTGGTTGAAAATACATGTTTTAATAAACATTCTATTTACAAGTATTGAATAATGAATTCAGAAATATAGGTCGAATTTTCAGAAAGATTTATAAACTTTTAAGATTATTTCCTGTTCAATCGCGAGAAATAAAGAAATCTAAAAATGTAAAACACAAAGAATTAGAAACTACTAATACAAACAATCGTAAATAAATAAAAATAAATATGTTGCTATAATTACGTACTACTTAAAATAAACTCACAAAGAGCACAAAAATCCGAAAAAAATGAATCGAGTACTAAAGAGTTTTGATGGGATCGATAAGAAATATTTAAAAAAATACAAACAGATATTTCTTTCAAAGTTAAATTTTAAAATGCACATTTTGATGATAGTGTGAGTCACTGAACAGCTTACTGGAACTAATTAACAAGTAAAAAACTGTTCAAAGTCTTAAATCAGTTTCAAGAAAGCCTTATAATTTCTAACAATTAATATTCTGTATATGTTAGGTAAATAGGGTATAAGACTATTCATATTCTGTATATGTTAGGAAAATTTAATTGCTTTTTATGCATATAATATAAATCATATATCGCGTTCAATAACATCAAGTATGGGAACGTTTTGTCTCGTATCAACGATAACACACAAAGATGATGTTGTATTATAATTAAGAAATGATACAACTTACTTCCCTTTACCCTTACATTTCTGGAAAAGATTAAAATTCGAATGAATATAAACGGCATAGGGCTACTTCAGAAATTAACTTTTGCCGTGAAACATTTTGCTTCCCATTGACGTGTTACTAATGACCTCAGCAGCTCGTAGTCCACGTTCACCTTTTTGTCCTCTCGTCAATAATTCTGCGGGCCCGCCGGCGAAGGAGGTTCTCGAGTCCTTCGGTTTGTGTAATTCGGCGGAAGCTTCTGTAATATACACAAGACCATTTATCTTAGAGAGAAATCTCCCTAGTTAACCACTGCTTTACCAGATACTTTTAGTACCTAATATTCGGGTCAGCAGTAATTTCCTTTTCGTTCTCGTCGAGTTTCTCTCCACGCAAAGTCCCTTCCCCGGAGCTGTTTTATTTCCGTTCTCAAAGAGGAAGCGCCGAGCTGTTGGGCTGATTATTGATGCATCTTCCTCGAAGGGGAGAAACTAGTGCTTATCGAGGAAGTAAGGGCCACTAATGACAACTGGCTATTAGGATAAGCCTGCGCAAAGTGTTGCGTGTTGTGCAGGTCATTTCACCCTTATCTTAAGTTATAATCATGTAACTCAGCAGACTTGGGACATAAAATGGATGTTTTTTTTCTCTGTGGTGTGATGACATAGTTCATGACATGGCACAGTGAGATTTTGTGAAAAGCTCACTTGGACATGACGAGTTTCAAAATGTAATGTTTTGCTGAATAATTGGACGGACTCGCTAGGGAGTTAAAATAAATAAAAGAACGTAACAATTAAGCAAAAGCATCTTGAGTACAAAATGCACAGAACGCATAACTGGCAAAGATATTACTTTTGCCGTGTAGTACATTTTGTAAACAGATTAAAAAACACGAAAAATGACACATGAACCCTCAAAAGAACAGTATTGCTACCTATCGATAAACCAGTAGGTTGATTATCATATTCCAGTTTTTCTTATTTAATGATGAAAGTTATGCCAACACGATCGGAAAAACAAGATGAATAGTTCACATAATTTATTTACCAAAATTTGGTCTTACATTTTTACAAATATTTACAAGTTCCATATAAACTCCAGAAAACTATCGACAAAACACGCAAATTCAATTACAATTATACAATAGTATTCTCACTATTACAATTAGAGTGTAGTTTGAAATCATGATTTTTGACCAATTTTATTTCTTATAATACAAACATTAAGGGAAAAAATGTGTACAGTGTGGTAATAAACAGTGTTGTCCATTTCGAAGACTAAGTCTCGGGAGCATCAGCGTTAACGTTTATGCCTAGTAAAAAACTTTTTGAGTTCTTTGTTTATTTAATAAATGATATTTTGTGACTAAATCTTTTATTAAGGTCCAAATTGTTACAGAATGATTCGTACACTGATACTGTTCAAATATTCAAATATATTTCATTCTTGATATTTTGCACAATTTTTTAGTACAACCTACCCCCACTCACATACTATCTATCTATCTATCTATCTATCTATCTATCTATCTATCTTGTACACACACACAAGATAATTATTTAGTAATATGCATTGAATTGTATTTTAAAATTAAAGAGGATCTGAAAGAAACGTGGAAATGGAATTTTTTTAAATTCTAAAATATAATATTTTGACCAATTTTAATTAATGTACACACACACTAATACTAATGCACAATACACTAATTTTTGTATGCATGTATTTGTTTACATTTTCTTTATCGACGCTAATAATCCCACGTACTTCCAAAAGCATTATTCGAAGTTTAGCTCGTCTACCTGACGCCGTGACGTATTGAGGAATGCAACCCACTCAGCGTAAGCAACTGACGGGCTGCCTATCTGCGCCTGGCTTTCTTCTAGAGGCTACGGTGTGCTGTCCAAAAAATACAACAGAAAATCTCTTAAAAGTACGATTTTTTTAAAAAAAATGGGCACTGGAGTATATTGCATTTAAGTTTTTGCGCGCTGTTTTTGATTGAAATAATGCAATAATTTTCTTTTGATCGTAATGTACCCTAGAAACAAGATTTGAAAAGAATGAGCAATGTGGGGACTAAATTTTATTTGTTTTTCGCTTGTTCATTTGTTTACTAATTTATTTATTTATTTTGATAAAATAAACAGGTTGATCAGCGATTTTATTTTAATATCGACTTATAATTTTTGATTGTCTGCCAACTGTCTATGAACAACAAGTGCATTTTTTCTGGGTGAATTGCGTACACGTTTGGCATACATTTTTATCAATTTATCAAAGTCGGTGCTTGTATTAAAGGACATTGGAAAATTAACTATTTCATTCAAATGTGATAAGATAAATATGTTTTCTTTTACATCGTCCATTCTGATTTACCAATCATTTGGTTCATTTTTTCAAAAACGAATAAAATTTATTTTTCAGTACGTGCTTTATTACATGCTATATTTCCAAAGCAATTTCCAACATTTATCTTTTGTTCGCTTTCCACAGAAATAATTCATCATTATACTGCAAAATATTTTCTTTACATTAGAAATCGTAGGCACCTGCAAAGTATACTATACAAACTGAATTAAATGCCTCCTCATAAATGATTAGAAAATATTCTTATAAAGTCATTTTTGAATTGTTTGCTTAGTACAAAATATTATTTTGCGAATTACCATTGTTCAACAGTACTCAAAAAGTTAGAGTACCATTTTCATTTTCATCGTGTAATGATGACAAGATGTGAGACGTGAATCTCGACGAATGTCTAATAAAAAGACCACCTAGTAATTTTCGGAGGTCAGTAGTTTCTAAAATACGACGGTGAAGAAACGAATTTACGAGAAAAGTTCCACTTTATGTCGGTACATTATATGTGGACGGGAACTAAAAGTTCAAGTGTCTCAACTTGAATGTAGGAAGTTGGTATTTATTACGTGGTATTATTTGGAGGTATATTTCTGATAGTTCGTAAAAATCTGTGAATAGTGTTATATCTCACATTATTTCTTCAACAACGTGTTTGTTCCTGTTACATTGAAATAGTGAACAAAAAAGTTTGCCATTAAAACACGTGAATAGCGTACACGTTCACACTATGTATAAATTCATAAACGCATTTCTCTATGTACTCACTGTTTTCTTAGCTTCATGTATTACTATAAACATTTTTCAGTTAATTGGCTGATAGCTATTTAAAAACTTTTATTTATTTAATTAACAACAAATTCATTTTGCTGAGGGGTTGGATAAAATCAATTTTTCTGAAACCGTGACAAATAATAGGAATAAAGAACCAAATATGTACGAAAAAAGTTGTATTTAGGCAAACACTTCACATCAATTAACAACTTTACTGTTAGTGTCTATAAACTTACTCTACATTGAGAAACCTCTTGATGAACATGCATCCAAGGGGGGGGGGGAATTGCTTTTTCTTAAGAAATTACTCTTTTGGGAGTTTAAAATTGTAAATGAACGAATACTACATTTACAGTCTAAAAAACTAAATAAATTTCATTAAAGTCTTCCGTGTTTATAAAAATTAAAATTTCATGAAATATCTAAGAGCGTTTGCAAAAAGGCACGTGAAAATATAACCATTCAATTTTCAACAATCGTATTCTATAATTCACTTTTTCAATTTCTTCTGAATGAAAAAGTTGTCTACTGCTCTGCTTTTGCAGTTCGTTTTATTTTTTTCTTGTTAGCTTGTACTAATACATACTTCTTTGTAAACTTATCTCGATCTTCGGGGAAGTGGTTGTGCGAGAGACTCCGCAGGATTTGCTCCAGAACAACGCTTTATGGAAATGTTCGCGAGAGCCTTGGGCCGTCGCCGCTTGCAACGAGCATTCCCTGGCAAATTGACGTTCCCGCCCGCGAGCGTGTAGCCTGCAGATAAGACAGAGAAAGGAGTTTCGTGTCCAGAGACAATGAGGTGTCCTGACCAGCCGTCTAATTTCTTTTACCCGAGTTACGGCTGGTGAAATTCTGGAACAAATAGTAAATCCTGTAAAACATTCTGGTGGAGTTCTTCAATCAGCTGTAATAACGGTTTTCGATGCCAGCGTGATACACATTGTTTTCGTTTTTAAGTGATGTGTGCAATATTTGAGAAAGCAAAAAATGTAGCAATGACGGTTATAATTAGTACTCGATTATATCATAAAATAATAAGAGGAAAAAGTTTCCGAAAATACTGAAATTGATGGAATTTCATTACATTAATTTGCATGATATTCAAAGTGAAAAGTACCATTATACCACTTATTTATATGTATCATCCTTTATCCTGAGAATGTCGTACAATACATATCTGGTATCGCTCTCTGCATACTAATTAACCGACCGATTATTGTGTCATGTGTGCACTGCCAAACGGCGCCGCCTAGTCATGCGACACATGCGTTACCAAGAAATAGATTCTCTCCTTACAGAGTGTCAACAATATAAAGCGCTCCTGTACGATTGCAAAGATAAAGCGATAAACGTATAGCATGTTTTCTCTTCATGCTGTTTTGCAACCGATTATTCCTCCTAGGGCCGTTTTTAAAGATGTTTCGAACCAAAATTGTAGTTTGCATAATAAACAAGTTTCAAGTAAGAAAGATAGATCTTACTCTTCACTAATTTAACTTTTTTCTTTGATGTGGTACTTGCATTTGGATCTACCGCACGGAAACTATCCATACAATGCTCCCATATTATTTGCCGACTGTAAACGAAAAGTTCAACATGAATTGGAAAGTACACGTCACCTGCAACTTAGAAGCCTAACAATTGCTTGCAGCGAACTCCACTCGCCGCGACGGTAAAAGAAGGGTATAACAAGCAGGGCGCTTTCCGGAGCTTGCGTTTCTACCGAGCGGACGCGACGGGACGCCGTATGTGTTGGCGGCGGGGGCGGGGGCGGGGGCGGCTGACGCTTACAAAGTGGACGTCTGTGGCAGCGCGCGCCGCGACGGCCCGGGTGGGGCTGGGGCGCGGGCGCTGGCGGCCGGCGCGGAGCTCTCGCTACACTCCCCAGCACTCAACAAACATTAGCGTGGGCTCGGTCGGGCGCACGTGCCGACGCACTGGCGGGGACGGCGGCGGAGGTGACGGCGGTGGCTGAAGTGACGGCGGAGGAGCTGGCGGCTGGATTGAGAGGGGCGGCTGAAGTGACGGTGGCAGATGTAGCAGCTGGAAGGACGGCGGCGGCTGAAGTGACGGTGGTGACTGAAGTGACGGCGGTGGCTGAAGTGACGGCGGTGGCTGAAGTGATGGCAGTGGCTGAAGTGATGGCGGCACCTGAAGTGTCAGCAGCGACGGGGGTGATAGCGGCAGTGGAGGTAACAGCAGTGGAGGTGACGGCAGTGGAGGTGACGGCAGTGGAGGTGACGGCAGTGGAGGTGACGGCAGTGGGGGTGACGGCAGTGGGGGTGACGGCAGTGGGGGTGACGGCAGTGGGGGTGACGGCAGTGGGGGTGACGGCAGTGGGGGTGACGGCAGTGGGGGTGACGGCAGTGGGGGTGACGGCAGTGGGGGGTGACGGCAGTGGAGGTGACGAAGTGGCTGAAGTTGCGGCGGTGGCTGAAATGACGGTGGCGAAAATGTAAACAAATATTATTGGACAGTTTATAAATCGCAGAAAAAATATTGCAGATTGAATTTCTTGAACTTGAACTTGTCCGGGGGAGCAAAATCGTCACGTCAGGGGAGTGACAGCTAAAAGGAGTAGATGTAGTTGCGAGTGATTGAAGAAGCCATTAAAAAGGATTTTGCAATATGTTTAATAATAAAGGAATGAAAATGGGACAGGTAACTTCGCTGATTATATCACTTGAGTTTCGAGAGGAGTTGGAAACATTACAATTACAGTATGTTATGGTGGCAACTAATATTAAAGGAGGGAGTAACTTAGAATAAGAGCGTAAGGGATCCGACAGCATAATAAAAAATTATGGTATCAGCTCTGCGTCTGTGACATTCATGACGTATCGTCACCATAGTAACGTTCCCGCACACCTTCTGTCGGCTTTTTCGTTTTGAGCGTTGTGCATTGAGCGTTGTGCGCCTTTGAACGTTTGTGCACCCCATCCCGCTGGATTGCCGGGTTTGTCAGTATCAGTATCGTCGCCATCTCCCCAAACACCCCTGCAAAAAACATCACCTCCAGCAGCGACTGCCACACTCCACCACTCCTCCATTCCTTCTCGCCACACCCCCATCTCCACACCATCTGCACTCCCTCTCTGTCTCACTCTCCTCCCTTTGTGTATTTCTCTCCTCCTCTCTCTGTCACTCTCTCTCCCCCTGGCTCTGTCTCTCTCTCTGGTTCCCACCCAGTTATCGTCTTGCCATTACCCACCATAGCGATGAGGCCAGCGATGCGCAGCCACCCGGCGGTACCGTTTCCGTCCCGCATGCTCGCTGCACCGCCTCCCCTCCGTGGACCCACAAGCCCCCACGACGTCACGGCTGCGCCTCGCCCCCACCATCACTCCACTGCAGCCGCTACGCCGCGGCGCATCCAAGCCGCCAGCACGCTCACCACGCCGTTACCACGCCGTTTGCTCGTCGCCCCTCCGTTCCCAGCCACCCCGTTACTGCCTCTCTGCTGTGTCTCGCTGCCGTCCCCGCCCGCCGCGCCGCGCCGCGCCGCCTCCGCCGGGCACGCTGACAAATAACGCTGACGGCAGAGCGACGCCCACGTCGACGCCCGACGTCAGAGGCCATGACGGCGACCTGCCCGATCGGCGGCGATGGCTTTCCGAAAAAGGGTAAAACACGGCATGAAACAGGCTTTTGTATGGAACGCACGTTTGCGGGGAAACGTAAATACTGAGTGCAAAGCGGCAAATGTGGCAATCGGGTGAAATTGGCGTTCCGAATGACTAGTTGTATACATATCTGGGTCTTTTAAACACATTTCAAACTCATTGCTTTAGATGTCATTTTTTTCGGCGCAAACTGTTTGGATTTATAATGAAGAAAAAATAAACATACATTATGGGTATGTAACAACAATTCCATGTTATATTTTAATTTCTAAAATAAAATATTCCCTTTTCCGTAAATTGGAACGTTTTTAACAAATCGTAAAATTTATCATTTTTATTTTATTTTTACTTTTTATTTATATTTTTAGATAATATTTCTGACAATAGTGTAGAAATAATAAAACACAACCTCTTTTCCATCAGTTAAAATAGTAAAAAGAGTTTTGAACTTTTATTTTGAATCAAAAGTTATAATATAATTATTATATTTATTATATATAATTTTAATCGTGATAAAAAATGTGAAGTTTTAACTCTAGAGATATCATGATAATTTTATAATAGGATTTGTAATACATAAGAGCGTAATGAAGGCAGTTTTATCCCTACCTCAATTCAAACATATTTTATATCAAGAAAACGGAGTGTTATCATATTGTATTAACAATACTCCTAATATTCTATTATCAAAGAATATTAAGAATATTTTTATGACACCCTTATATGGTAGGGTGTGATGTTGATAGAAATATTTTCAGTTAAAATTAATAAGGCGTAATACAATATCTTTTCGGGAGAATATAGGAAATCTACTGAGATTTATCTGGATAAAATGTAATGCATCCGTCAGTATTGAAGAAGCTTTTCGGCTCTTTAATTTTTGTAATTGTCTGGAAAATAGTCAAGCTTTCTTTCGTGTTAAATATAAAATAAAATTATCTAAAACTCAAATATTTTTTGTTGATTGACCCTCATTTCTGATGAATGAATTTTGTATTTTGAAACTCTCCTCTCCTGGTTATGTTTTTTAAAGTACTTTGAAAATTGACCACGTAACCTGACACGTTATGTTTTTAATGACAAAGTCTTCAATAAATTTACTGTGTCCGCGCTTTGTTTTTGTTTAACAATGTGTTTGAATTGTGCAAAGTAATGGCGATACAGCCCTTTGAGGTAATGCACTTCTTATTCTTTCCGAAGTCCGAAAGTCATTAAACTATTAATATTTTTATTCCAGTGCCATTGATTCTCCTTGTTTGAACGAAATATCGTGTGAATAAAATGTGTAAATAGTGAATAAAATAGAAAATAAATTGTGTAAATAGTCACATTAAATTGAAACACTTGAGTAATTTAAAAAGCGTCATCAAAATAATATCGCCTCTTGAATTTCAAACCCTACGAGACTTCTAATGCACATACTTTAACGTACACTCAGGTTTACAACCATAGTATGCTTTAGAATGTGCAATACGTATGATTTTATGAGAAATATTTTGCCTTCCATGAATATAAAAAAAGCTTTTTTCTGGTCGATATTTCTTAGTCGTAAAATCCCTCGTGGTTACCGTAATTTCACATCATTGGTCATCAGGGTTGTGGCTTTGCAATATATGGCTATGCTTGTAACCTTGGTCATTCATCGTGTGTAACATCTCCTACGCAATGCTATTAATCCACAATATGTTTTTCGCTAGTTTCAAATCAAGACGCGCATGCTAAGAAAACATGTTCTGTATTCATACTCCCGCTTATCATTAACAAATGTTCTTCAAATTGTCAATTTCCGTTGCAGCAATTACTTCCTCCTGGAATCACTTTCGTTGCTGTTCAGCGAAATTGAAAATCACTTTCAGAAATTGTCCTACTCAGTAGTATTTGGTCACGAGAGTCGCGTCACTAGGAAAATTCAATATTTATTTTCTGAAGTTTTTTCCTATGTCTCTACGAATTACTGATAATCATAATCGGTCAAGATACCCGTGTTTATGAAGGTTATTGTGGATACGTTGACAATCGTACTACGCATTAGAACGGCTTATTGCAACCCATTTGCACAACTTTTAAGCATTTCTTCTGATCGATCACGCTCTCCTTTCTATGTCCGTTTTTTCTTCCGCAACCAGTCACACCATTCACTGTTCAGTTCCTTCAATGACGAGGCGGTTTCCGCCCGGAGTTCACGTCAGCGACCCTCACGCCGCGGCCTCGTCTTTCACCTCGACGCTCGGCCTCCCCCTCATCTCTTCAGGGGGCCCGGCGCCGCCCCGCCCCGCGCTGCGCCGCGCTGCGCTGCGCCGCGCCGCGTCCGCCTCTTACTTCCAGTCAGGTCTCGCTTCTTTTCAGCCCGCTCGACCTCGATATAGCCCTGTTGGAGCAGCTCCTTCTCGCCGCCCGCCCCGCCGCCCCCGCTGCCAACTCAGCCCCCGACCCGCGCTCCGTCTCTCGCGCTTTCGCCGCCGCCGCCGCCGCCGTCTTTCCCAGTGGCCTCCAGCCAAAAATCGCCTCTGCTCACTTTCACCTCTGCTTGGTTTATTCTAGTCTTCAGCGTTTTGTGCCACCAAACCTTGTAAACCTCTGTTCTCAAAGATAGGCAATACTACGTTTAACTACATCAAATTTATTTTCACCTTTTCGTCCTCCTACCGGCTTAAGTGGCTTAGGGTATCAATTGATATCAGTAGTTTTCCGTGTTTTTTTTTTCGATCAACGCAAGGCGAGTGCCAGAGTAGAATCCTAACAAAGGGGACAAGAACCGCGCGCAATCATTCCTTCTTCCTTGTCCTATTCTCACCCCTTACTTACCCACATATGCACTACACTACCACACATGTCTGGAGACCTATCGGGAGCTTAGGCTAGGGCGGTGGCCCGCTGGTAGGAGATACCTGGTTATGTAAAACACAGCAAGCTGGCGGATAAGTTGGCGCCGAATCTCGTCATCGAGCGGTGAAAGATCATCGCCATCTCCCGCAATAAAATACACTATGCTTACGGGACTAATGTCCTTACCAGTTGAAGCGCCCCGAATCACCAATCAATAAAAAAAATCCTTTTCCTCCTGCTCTCCCTGATGGATTCAAGGAAATTCCATCCTCAGCATAGTATTTCAAATGGATATACTCGTATGTGGATTGCATTAAAGTATCTTTTAACACGTTGTGCACGAAACACCGCTTCTGGTTCTTATTTTCGTGTGCGAAACAGTTTTTTATATATATCGAGTGTTCGAAACATAGGAAGCGTTCGCGAAACATCGCGAAGCTCGGGCGAGACATTTTTTGCGCATGGCAAGTTAAAAAATAGAATTCGAAACACTTGCGCGAGGTACAACGTGTAATACTGGCGACACGGGCGACAAACGCGACTCGTGCGCGAACTTGTTTCACCCGTTTTGTTGAACAGTTTTCACCTGTTTAGTGCGCTTATTACGTAACTTACTATTTGCAAACTGTTCTTTGATATCACTATGGTTTAACCAAGGGTTTTTATAGCTATTGATTTAGTCAATAATAGAAATAACTTGTAGTTCTTTGCGGACGTTTATATTTCTAATTCTATCGTCTATATTTATGAGCCCTCAATATGTAAAAGTTATTTTATTTCAGTTGTTTTTAGAATTCATTTTTACACATATCTTTATGGTTTATTTTCCATTACTTTGACTTTGACTTTTTACAGATTTTATGTTCGTTATATTGACGCTATGGAATGGAACGGTTAAGTGTCACAATCGGTAGGATACCTCCTCTCCTCTCCCCTCCCTGCCGGAGTCCCTGCTGTTATTACGTCACAGTGGACTTCACAGTAATCGCTTATTCATTGACCTTACAGCGTTACATCAACATTAAAATTTCTCACCCTTGCTTGCACGTTGACACACCTGTTTTCAATTTCATTCTCTGTTTTCAATCACATGTTGGAAGCATAAGGGCTCTAATAGTGATGTTTCATCTCAGACATCTGCCGATCGGCTTTTATTGCTCAGTATATTGCAAAATCGTGTTTATCCTTTCCATCGGCTGTCAACGCTGTGTCATCGACACCTCCAGGTCATCACGATCGTGCTGTCTGCTGCTCCATCGGGTAGAAGCGGTCCCGAGCTCGCTTCTCGCGCCGAGGTGCAATCGCGCGCCTCTCGCTCCCTTAATCACTGCAAGCGAAGCCAAAGGAGGCGCGATCGGGGGCGGGATGGCTTGATGAGAAAGGATGCAGCGGGAGGGGGTTGGTGCAGTTTATGGCCGAGAGTGGGGACGAGAACGGGGGAGAAGAGGGCGGTGGGATGTTGGCGTAGGAGGGAGAAGGTGGGTTAGGTGATAGGGACGAGGTGTGTGCAACGAGTGGGGGCATGGCCGTGGGAGTGGGAAGAGTGAGCGGAATAGAAGGGAGATGAAGAGAGAGAAGAGCTATGGATGGGGGAGAGGGTGTGAGTTGAGGAAAAAGAGTGTGGCTGAGAGAGAGAGAGAGAGAGAGAGAGAGAGAGGACAGGAAGAAGAAACGTGAGCGAGGAGAAGTGGTGTTGTCGGAGGAGACAATACGTGAGTGGGCCAGAGGAGGCGAGGGTGGCAATGTGGGAGTGCGAGTGGAGACAGGGGGACGTGTTCGTAGGCTGCATCGCGGTAGCAGAGACCTAAGATATGGACAGGAGAAATGACGCCGACATGGGTGGGAAGGTTCCCTGGTGGAGACGGTGATGGAGACGTATGCCGGGGCAGAATCACGGGAAGAGGACGATATACGACGGGAGAGTGAGCAGACGTAGACAAGGAAGTAGGAGGAAAGGGTGGCAATACTTTATCCGCGTCGGTGCAGTGGCCCAAAGTCGGTGCTCTTGTGCACTTATCTCTGCCGCCAGCAGCGTGGTGCGAAGTCTGCAATCGGCACTTGGAGAAGGTCGCTACACTCTGAGGCCAGTGGCATGCAGCGATACGTCCTTCCCAAGTCTCTCGTTTCGTGACTGAGAGCTCTAAGGAGCTTGTTATACAATTTGAAAGTAAACGGGGACAGTTGCCATCGATCTAATACACCGAAAACTGTTGCGTGTCTACTGACAATAAACATAGTTTGGGGGAAAGGTTGTTCTTGCATTTCCTGTTGTTTTATTCATATTTGCATTCGATAGTTCTAATGTTATTCATGTTTTATGTTGGAAGATCTCAGCTCCCACCTTGTTTCTGGGTTGTAATTTGTATTCATTTTTCTATACAAATGTCCTTACTTATTTGTATATTATCGAACGTTTCCCTGTCATTTCTTCCAGATGAATACTAATAATCAGTCAAAATCTTGCAACATTTACTTCAGATTTAGACTATCAGAAACGGCAAGAATAAGCAAAGAATAACATTCAGTGAAATTCGTATAAAAAATACAAAACTACGGTTTCATTGTCTTTTATATACTTGATCTCTACATTTTTCTTTTGAAGAAATGCAGAGAATAGATGTAGATCTATTCATATTATCAATTAACTTTTTATTTTGTAAGAGTAAAATAAAATAGTTTCGTACTTAATTTTCGGGATAAGTTTCAAATTTCAATGTAGCATTTTCAATGTTGCCAAATATCCGTTTTGGTTTGTTGGACTATTTAGATTTCCAATTCTTAGAGACAATAAGAAATGCCTCGAAATATTTACTTTTATGGTTGAAAAATACTTAGGTGTGTATACAAAATTCACCATAACGTCTTTGAAAATCTCATTTTTTCTACTATTTGACAAATAGGCGCTCACGGTGTCTATTGGCTTGCGAGAGGAAGACGAAAGATGGTCGGTAACATTGAGCAATGTTGCTTGTACTTTCGATTTAGCATGTCTCTCGGCGTAAATATTGCAATATGTGGAGTGGGCTTCTTGAATAAACAGTGCGGAAAAATAAAGAACGAAGAAATTCCAAACAATCAGAAGAATGAAAAAGCCGTTGATGGCTACATGTGGTGAACTTAATGGCTCCGCAAATTGCACCCTAGATGACAACACCCTCACTTCCTGCCGATCATTCCAAACAGTTTGGCGTATCACGTGGTGTAATAAGTGTACAATTAGTAGACAGTAGCAGCAAACATCAATGATAGAGCGACATTTAAAAAATTAAAAAAATCAAGTATATTAATAATAATAATAGTAATAATAACAATAACAAAATTGTGCCGATCCGATGACCGAGATCGCTAAAGCAGTAGTGCAGAAGCAGTGTCAGACCAAAGGATCGCGGGTTCGAGTCCCGCCTCGATGGCGGTCACCCGGTATGAGTGTGTTATATGTGTCTGTGTGTTTCTATGTGTCTATTTCATCATTTACCATCATCATCATAATTTCATGCCATTCCCCGTGGGCTAACAACCCTGAGGTATAAAAATGGAATCAGCATTAAAATACTGATTCCCCCTAAAGACCATCTACTTCGATAATCAAGTCTGAGCCCCGGTGGGATCAACGTATCACGTGGCCCTGTGATGGCCGATTCGCGAAACAAAATATTTTGCCTATAATTTGCTGGTTGCCAGGTGGTAACTATGAGTTCAGATTTTCAATAAAAATGGAAATAAAGACAATAAAGAAACTATTAACAAATTAAAGAACAATATAAATGCAATATAATGATCAGGAATGAAAGCTCTTTGTAGGCTAGCTTTCAGAAGTCAACGTCAAAGAAATCAATCAGATCAATACTTTGCACCGGAGTACTGCATTACGTTCACTTTACTCGCCAGTACTTACTCGTGCGTTTCATCCTAAGTAAGATCGTGTGTCTGCGCTAGCGATGATCAGAACAATGGCTTTGCTTCCATATCTTCTTCGTCTTCTTCTGCATTATTTGATTCTAATTGTGAATAGGATTCTTGAAACTAAAAAGGTTAAATGCGAGTTGAGCAACAATTTGAAGGTGAGAGCAAAAATGTCAAATTAAATAATGCGACGATGGTAGTAAAAGCGTTTGTCTAAATTATACCAGTATTTATTTCATTTCCTCAAAAATGAAATAACCACAGGTAAATATCCCAAAACTGAGTAATATCAAAACAAACGGTGATTTCAAAACCTAAAATCTCTCAAAGCGAGTTTAGTTTCAATTACCTCCTCCGTGCTGTAAAGCCATACAGTTGCTTGAGCAGATGAAACGGTCTGCCTCAGCGGCGTGTCGAAGCGAGGACTGCCCGTCGCTTTGGAGATGGCGTACGTCTCCTGCTTCCGGCGCCGGTTAATTCGAGAACACTGCCCGCGCGCGCCACCAGTTTCCGGCGGATATCGAGCGCGGAGCCTGTCACAACCCATCGATCGCGGGAGAGCGCGGGGGCGGCGGCGGCGCCCGGGGAGGCAGGCCAGGAGCGTGGGAGCGTAGCGGGGAGCGTGGCGGTGGCGTGGTAGAGAGTCTGCGCGGGAATGGAGGGTGGGAGAGAGAGAGAGAGAGAGAGAGAGAGAGAGAGAGAGAGGGTGGGGAGTGGGAGGAACGACGAAGGGGGAAGCGTGAGGGAATATCGGGGTAGTTCACCCTGGTGGTGCAGCAGGGAAAGTCACTGTGGAAACACGGGAGCGCACGATTGATCACCTCCGCAAAACGGCGGGAGATATTGGTGGGAGTGACGCGATAAAATATGCACTGCACCAGCATCACGGTTTAAAACGCATAGGGGGAGAGACAGTGAGCTATTTTAAAATAGGGGGAGATTTCTCTGGGGGCAACATAACGGGAGAGAATGCAAAATCGAACGATAACGGAATAGAACAGATTGCCTGCAAAAACTCTTTCCTCGAAGCGTTCAACTGTTTAGGAAATCAATAAAGGATATAACTAAGTAAATGAGGGACTTAACTCACGATAGTAAGTTATATAGCGACGCATGAGTGTGAATTGTGAAGTGAGGAGTCGTGCAGTGCAAAGCAGAGAAAAAAGGAAGGAAGTGGTGTCAGTGTAGTGTTGTCTTAATTGTACAAACATTCATTGCAGAGTTAGATTATTCAAGTTTTTTCTTAATGTAACCTAATTTTTTATGAATAAGTTTTTATATTATTATTATTATTATTATTATTCCACAACATCACGACTGGAGATGTTATGAGTCGGCTCAGGACAAAATTTACTTCAGGTTGCAACGAGCTGCCTAAGGACCAGATCTAGGGACTGTCGGTGCCACTACAATACTTTCCGCAAAATGTGGGCTGTTCCAAATAAAGCAATTCCTTGCACTTCCCAGTCTTTTGAATTACCGGGGAGTTTTGCCAAGTTCTTACACAAATTTTGCGGAACAAATACCAGAGCTCTGATGACTATCGGTGCGACCTGTGCTTTTGCGCCCCACATCCGGTTGATCTCGATTTCCAAACTCTTGTATTTAAAACGTTTCTCTGCCTCCTTGGTAACGCCGTTTTGATCGCGAGGTACAGCAACATCGACAAATCCCGGGTAACTATAACCTGTTTGTTTGCCGCTATCGTGCGATCAGTTTGGATTTGTTGGTCATACAATATTGTACACAATCCTACAGATCACCAGTTTTGGTGAGTGTTCGTACCACTTGGGGCATGTGTTCGGAACTTCGAGGGCAGTACAGATCTGCCAGTGGAGGAATCACACCCTGCCATGTCTTTTCAAGTATCCAGTCTTTATTATCATTATAATAATAATAATAATAATAATTATTATATAATTTGCACGTTAGTAATATTACTTTATTTATGTAATTAGCTGCCACCGGGTTATACTCAACTGCAATGTAAATAAATTTATCTTAGCTATCTTGTAATGCGTGTGGACGCTGGGAACCAGATGGAAGGTGGCAAGGAGTGAGGCAGCAACACGGCACTGCGCGCGAGAAGGCCCGTGGGAGTGGGCGGCGCGCAGCGTTGCAGGACGTCGGGTGCGCGTCCCGGGCAGCGCGCAGGCGGATTAAGCGGCAGCGGCGTGAAAGAGCATCAAGACGCCGCGGTAACTTCGCCGGAGGTTGACTCGAGGGGGATTCTGGGAAGGGCGGCACTAAACGGGGGATATACGACGCTACGGTGCGAGAGCAACGCGATAAAAACGAAATGAAGAAATGGAGTGTCGGTGTTGGTGTTGGGAGGCAATGAGATCTGCGATCGGGGTCAGCGCCAAGCACAGCGCGGATTCAAGTAATCACTTTGACAGAGGAAACTTTGAAGGAGGCGTTGTGGTTCATTTTAAATCCAAAATAAAGATCGTCTGGAGGATTTAACGATCTGTGGATAATTTCTCTACTAAGTTCAAGGCTCCAATGCGTTTGATGAATAACTGAAGATTAGAAACGCGTCACGCCTTCCTTTTTATATTAAATCGTTTGAACTTAGTTTAGGTTAAGTTAATGAACACAATGAAATGCTGATGTTGATGATGAAGCGCTACATTCATTGCACGCAGATTTGAAATAGAATGATTTGATGAAATAATATCATAGCCTATATAAAGTTTTATCCTTATCATTATAATTAAACAATCATATGTTTTGAAGGTCTCCATTATATTTTGAAGGTTTTGTGAAAGTAACATTACTACACTTTCAGAACTCACTTTATTGATTGTTTTCTATTAATAAACGCAGTGAATTTAATAGAATTGTCACTAAACAATATTAAGATCTTAAGAATCCTTAGAAAACAAAATATGTAATGCGAAGAAGTGAATTTGATGCAATGACAATATCATAGTAAGTGTAGGGAAGCAGTAGTTGCTGCGAAAGATAATTAATAGCTGACACTTCTCACGAACGGACAACGTGCACGCTTCTTGCTGCAAGGTAGAGCTCTCAAATCCGCTTCACGCAATTAAACAAACATGACGGAGATGTAATTAGAAGAAACGTACAATGTGATGATTGAATCGCGATAACACATTGATCTACAGAATGATATATCGATAGCATTAGACTGTCCACAACAAATAGAAGCACATTCAACTTGCTAATTTACTCAGTCAGAACGGAAAGGTTTAAGCACTGTGGATATAATTTAAAATACGTAAAACAATTAGATCGGTAGATACTAGAACATGAAATCATGAGAAAGAAGTGGATGCTTCAGGCGAAACTTTAATAAGGTCGACAACAGAGAAATGATATTCGTAAATGGAAACAGAGAGTGTAATAAAGTATTCAGCGAAGAATATGAAACTGAAGACTGGTCAGAGAGAAGCAAATAGAGTGTAAAAGGAATTACGTCACTTCCGTTACTGAATCTGCGTTCACCCACCAATATACATTTTTATCGTGAATACCTAATAAACTTCGAATTACAATTTCTTGAGCCCATATGGACTGCCTTATAGACGTATGTTCTGAATCTTTCTTTTCTCAATCGTGATACTGACGGACTTTTAGCACATCGATCGGTATGACGTCTGTGTATTCAAAAAACGTATTCGAGCAGAAATGGCGAATTTCGAACTCGACATTTACCATTTCTACCCGAAGAACCCTTAGGGAGGCTAATACAAATCTGCTTATTAAATTGTTCAAGTGTTGTCGTGAATATGGCATCCTGCTAAAGGAACAATAAAGATAAATTTCATTGACAACAATTACAGTAACTTCATTGAAAATTGAGTTTTTATTGATATTGTTTAAAACTATTAAATTAATTTCTTTAACTTATGCAAGCCAATTATGGATTAATTCAGCAAATTTAACAACAGAAAAATTACAGGGAGCGCAAAATAAAGGCCTGAGAGGAAAATAATGAAAGTTCCTTCAAGATTAGTTCGTGCCAAGTTCACGGAGTATTACACATAAATAAATTAAAAATTACATTCTTCAAATTTCTCAAAATTTCTTATGTTCACGTATATTTTTTCTAAATTGACCCAATTTTTTACTTTAGGTCGTAGAGCTCTACTTTCTAGTAAAAGTGAAAATACAAGTTTCTTAAGCATAAATACCGTTCACGTTATAATACATTAGACAAAACATAATTTTTCAAAGTAAAAATCAACAGTTTACAAGATAAACATTATTGTTGAATAGTCGGTATTATTGTATTAAGTGTGTTGTAAGTAGTATTAGTAGTAAATACCACAATTAGTTATGGCTACCAATCCTAAAAGAGAATATGTAATACTGCATTCAAGTCCTTCAGTGGCCTTATGGTCAAACAAGAAGATAATAAATAAAAATTATTTCCAAATTATATTTCATAAACGTGTAGTAAACGAAACATTATACCTACGATAATTCTATAAGCTGTGTACGGAATCCTCGATCCATTCATTTGGCTTCCTTTTTTTCCCGGGCGGGGAATGTAAACAAAATGTAAATTCAACGATCCAATTTTAATTAATTCACATTATTCCAATGAAATACGAACTACGGGCGATGCTATAATTATTCTGCTTTATAAATGGGAATATGGGTGCAGGATTTTCGCTTAGAATCCTTTCCTCGGGTTAGTTATCATTTCATTTCCCTACAACATTTATTCTTGGTGTTACAATTTCGATTGAACAATTTCCGAAATTCATATATCACTGATTTATTACATTCAGTTTCAAAATGTTCTGCTCCATAAAAGTGAGAGTGCTTCACAAAAACCAAAATTGGCGTCTTCGAAAAACAGAAAATAACAGTTCAGAAAAAAATAATTACAGAAAACGTTGGACGCAGAAAATATGATATTAGTCTGCATGCCCAGAGAGAAAGCAATGAAAAGTAAAATGATATTCAAAATAAAACAATATGGAAGTAAAAGGAAAAGTCGGGAATTAGAAAGGAATGGTGCAGAAAATTGGCGAGAACATTGTAATGAGAAACCTATGAAGGAATATGTGTAAGAAGTAACTTCTCAAATTTTGAAACTTTATGTTAGTAACTGCATTGATAAATATTCCATTATTACACGCAGATATCTTTATTGAACTATTTTTTCAGATTTTATCAGATATTGTAAATAGATTGTGTTGCGATGTTTGTCTTCCGCGAATATTAAAAACATTTGTAAAAAATATATTGAATTAAACCCATCTGTTTGTCTGAGACTACCTGATGATGACACACTGAACAGCGACACGTTGTGTTTTAGAATGCATTTTAATTATAATAAAATATTTTTTTACATAAATGAGTGTTTTTATTATTTTTAAATAATATGAGGATACCACTGTTCTACAAAATTTGTAAAAAAAGTTCAATATTCGACTATATTAAGTATTTGATAGTGAAAAAGTAATAATTGACATTGGAAATACTATTCCTTTCGTATTGAGTTTTAAAAGCCAGAAATTTTCTAGCAATGAAAAGAAATATTTGGCAAACTTCGGCGCAACACAAACTAATTTGATCAACAAATAAGATTTGGCTAGAATTTGCATATAAATCTGCCGTTATAAGATCCTACGAAGTATGTATTGTTATGTTCATAAAAAGCATCTCAAAAGGTAAAATTTCGAAAACTGTGAGGGAACACTAATAATAACATCCAATGTCCCAATGATTCAGTTCTCCGTTGCAATGAATTCTGGTTGTGTGTTTGTAAGCTGAGTGTTTCAAAGTGTCCCACAAATTTACGAGGAGACCAATCGAAACAATAGTATACAGAGGAATCTTACCTCTGTACAGATCTGACACAACGCTCAAAATCAGTAAGCAAACTTCCAATGTTTTATCACTATATAATTCTCTCCTTTTGGCCTTTGATAAATCCAGCAGAAGTACTGAATTTGCACACCTTGGTATTCTGCATGGAAGATCGTCACTGAAGCATAAAAACTTGAGGAGGCGTGCACCTGATTGCATTTGTAAAATGTGACAGAAATATCCATTTTTAATGCAACGTTCTTGAGATGCATGTGATACAAAATTGCAGAATGTGTCTTTTTGCATTGTTTATGTAATACTTTTGAAAAAATATTCTTAAATATTCCTATTTATTGATTTTTATACAAATTATTTCGACAATCCGGAAAATCGATTGACGGCAAAACATCTGTCCGTCTGTCCGTCTGTCCGTTTGTGAACAACGCTAGCTAAACGGCTAAACCATTCAGCCGATTTTCTCCAAAATTGGTTTTCCCCAATATATCTGGCTGATGTCGAGGTGCCTTGAATTTGAAACCGATATTTTAATTTTGGTAAAGTATCTTTGATACTTTACATAAAGCTTCTGGGACATTTTTAAATTTTCCAAAAAAATGGCTCCATGGTTTTTGATAAAAATTTGTTGTTGGATTGTGTAAAGGACGTTGAAGAGAACAGATCTCACGTTCGTCGAATACTCAGATTTTTCGAAAATTGCAAAAATTCAAAATTTTTTCGGCGTCTTCCTATAACTACAATTACGGAGATATATTTTTCCCTTAATGAAATCAGTTCCTTTAAGGTAGATTTTGAAATAAGGTCAAGTACAATTTTTGGAAAATTTGAGAATTTCTCGCGTAATTTTGCGTGAAAGTGCCGGCGAGAAAATACGTGGGTTTTAGCGCTACTAGTTTTCTTCGAGAGAAATACCAAAAATGAAATGGTATTTAAATAAAAGAAGTATAAGTCTACGTTACACATATTGTCTTTGATACCACTAGAAATTCATCATTGTTTAGTCTCGTAGTTCAGAAGATATAAATAATTTTCCGAACTCCTAAAAATAACATTCTGCAGGAAGCTCTTTGCAGAACACGGATGTCGTTTAACGAGATAATGGTGACCATCGACTTTTATGACCTACACGGATGGCTTACAGTCTCCTGTGCTCTCGCAACAATAGGCCTTTGTTCCCTCGTGAGCGCACCCTAATCGATGGGATACTCATGTGACCCGACACGTAGATGGACAACGCGTCCGTGTCCTTTACAATGCCCTCTGACATACTATGGTAGGAGATATCAGTTCATATGACCAACCCTCTTCATCAGATGATGAGAAAGAAATGCTGAGACTTGTAATAATTAAAACTCACGGAAAACTTCAGAAATCAGTATTTAATTTTTTTTCCAATGGGCACAGAAATTGAAAGAAAACTATGCAGTCCTAACCATTCTCTAGGTATACGTATATGTTTTCATTAGACACCCGGAATTCGATAAAAGCTAAGAAACAATGAAAATACGTGGTGGTGTTATTCCGTCTATTGTCTCACTGTGTATATGGTTTGCTTGTGTGACGGGATGGAAACGATGTTAGCAGTGAAATTAAGGCACAAGGATTGGTCGCAGACATATGACAATGAAAACAGAGTAGCGTGTTAGAAAGATTAGGAGAGGTAAGGTGTCAGGAAATGGCACCGGGTAATAGTGGTGTCAAAGTACATCGGGAAATTGACCCGACACGTCGCAAAATGGGCCTGCCACATCGTGAAATACCAGGAGAGATGGCTTAGGGCACCAACTGATGTCACTGCAGTCCCTCTGACCAAGGAGTCCTAGGTTCCGATGGTGGCGGGATTTTCGACACTAGCTTGTCAGGTAGGTCGAATTCAGTAGCTGACTGGAGGAGAATTCTAGAAGCTGCCTGCTCTGATCGGTAGTTTTATTTAGTTTCACTGATCAACACCAGGCGAATACCAGAGCAGTACCCTAACAAACGGGCCACGGACCGCGCGCGATCTTTCCTACCTTTTCCTTGTCCTATATTCTCTCCTTACACACACTTACACGAACATGCGCTACACTACCACACATGCCGGGAGTCCGGTCGGGAGCTTAGAGCTTGAGCCGTCTGGGGCGGTGTCCAGCTGGTGGGAGATACCTGGTTGAGGGAAAACAGCTAGATGACGGTAGGTTGGCGCCGAATCTCCCCATCCAGCAGGAGAAGACCACCGCCCCCGCCGCATGCCGATAAAAAAAACATGCACTACCCTTATGAGACTAAAGACCCTGTAAGTCGAAGAATCACTAACAATCTATCAAACATCGTGAAATAGTTTCGAATCCACTGCGACTAACTTGAGCATGTGGCAGTGTGTGTTCAAGCTCTAGTTCGGAAGCAGCTTGCGACGTAGTAGCGCGCCAACCTGCTCCGTCCCCTATCTCGCCTCGGCACCGCGGTGGCGCCGCGGTGCGCGGGAGGGGAGCGCGGAGAGGCGGAGGCCGGCGAGGGGCTCGAACCGGTGACCTCCCGCAGCGAGGGTGCAGCCCTACCAGTGCGCGCGCACGTGCCCTCCCCTCCTCTCCAACCCCTTCCCCTTCTGACGCCGCCCGCGTCTCTCTGGCTGCGCAACCCCATCCGCAGGCGGTGAAGCGCCCAGACCATAGCCACATGCGCAGCCCAGCGCCGTGGGCTGCCCGCAGAGTGCGCGCCAGAAACCAGCTCTCCACTCTCGCCAATCTGAATGCCGTCAACAACCCATCTGTACCGCAACAACAGGAATCTTAACTGACACCGACTTCCCCTACATTCATTCCTTCTTTATCATAGTTTTTTTCTTTTTTCTTCTTTTGCTTCTCTTCACTCACGATGACTTCCGAATCCCTGTGATTCTTTCCCTGTGAGTTCGTTTACCTGCCAAACACCAACGCAGGACGAGTTGCATACCATCAGGATGGCGATACCAAAATTATTTGAAGCGTAAATTCGCTATTCGCGATTTCCTACCACATGCCCAATAACAAAAAGTGATCATTAGTTACCCTCCCACGTACTCTAGACATTTGTAACATTTATTCCTTGACTTCCTCTATGCTGCACTGTAGTGTGTGAGAAAGTATAAAATGAAAATTTTTTTATAATGTAAATTTCCTTTAAAAATAATCTTCGCTCGACTTGATTGGAACAGTCTGGAATGTAATGAGATCGTCAAGTGACAATTAAATTAATCAAAATTACAAACTCTGGAATCAGGAGGGCTCCCTTGACCTTGGAAGCCGCTACTCTTTAATAATCTCTCTTTAGCATCCTGTGAACATTTCATGAGCTGCCAGCTCTGGTGAGAAGTTTGCGTTATGAATCAATCTCACTTTTTATAATTTTGAAATTGAATTTTTTGTGTATTACCAAAAATTAAACAATATTCAGTAAATTACATAGCACTTTATATTTCAAAATGTCATTTTAACAAAATGTAGCTCGCGCTAATTGGAAAATAGATTTACCGTCTCCCAGTAACTGAATTGGATCACGCTTCTCGATTTGCAATAGAAAACTGGGGAGTTCGCCAAATGCATGTGCCAGGTCCCAACCGGCGGTCCTCGATAATTGTCGATTGGCACATTGCCGAATAATTCTACGCTCAGAGACAGAGCAGGGTTAGTACGTTATAATTCGCCGCCTTTCGATATGTATGATAGAGGAGCGTCAATCTGACAATGGACACGGCGCGATTTAGATCGCAAAGCCGCCATATCCTAATGAGAATTGGAGGTGAATGCAAAAGGGAAAAAACAAAGAGTTCACACTCTGATACTGCAGAGTGATTGTATTCTCCGGAGACCATATTCAGGTTGTAACTATAACCGTTACAACTATGAAGCTCACTATTGTAATTATACTCTTTGAATTTTGGTTTGTTAGAATTCTAACTGTATTTGATATTTATTATATTATTCTATTTGATATTTATTAGTAATTATGAGTGAATTATAATACTGTTTACTGATTGTAAAGGATGTAATTGTATTACGTTTTAAGTAAGAAAACAGAATTTCTTTACTAAGCTGGAAGAAGTTGTGATGGACTGATGATTAATTTGTCCTAAATTCATACACTTAGTCGAGTGAGTACATAGAATTCCTGAACATCATGTCACATCCGAGACTACTTCGTATTGGCTTTTAAGATGAAGATATGTCTAGACCAAGGCACCAGATCGGAGACCGGACATTCGGCCAGCAATGTCAGTGGAGAGTAGACGTGTACCGTACACAAGTGTATTCCATGACTCACTCCCTATTCCATTTTCCTATTTATCTTCGCGGGCCCTGCTCCGCCAGTTTCTCCGAGGGACCATGCGTTTGAAAGGTGGTCTCCGGATTGATGCTAATGCATTTCTGTAATATTTTACTTTTATTTCTGTATTAGTGAGAAACATCTTTTAATTATCACTTGATCTGATCACAGTTCTTGCAACTTCGGAGAGGACTTCCGAAGACTACCCATAGCACTAATCAGTTTGCGTTGTAATTATGATTGTGAACGAGATATTTGTAAGTGCGAGCAGGACTTACCTAGCAACAGCATATCAGACATTACATTCCAAGGTAGGTGAATGAATATATAAAGTGTCGTTCAAGCGCTTGATTTGATTGGGGAATAAACACACATTATGCTGTTTTGAAGTAATTTAAATCGCACATAATAGTATTATTCTTTAGGGATATTTAGAGTATTTTTTTAATTTTGGGAGGGAAAATGTGAAACAAGAAGAGGAACTTGTAATGCTTCATCATAGCATGGACTTCACTATTATTGGTAGTGATTGCTTGAAATGATGTCAATGATATTTATAATTGTCACCATTCCCGTCACCTTGTTGAACAAATTTAATTGTCAATGATATTATATTGCAAACAATGTACCCATAATACCTCAGTTATTGTGTGAACGTCTCTCCTCATCCAACTGCTTTAAAAACAACATACTTTGCCAATTTTATAGCATCTTCTATAGCGCGCTTTATAAATGAAATTTCACTATTTATTGCTTGCTTGATCGGTAATATGCAACTTTCAATATATTTATCTAAATGACATTTAACATCATTCGTTGCTTTAGCAATTACTCTCATGTTTCTTGAGCTCTGAAATTCGTATTCAGAAACACAAAAAATGTGTAAATTATCAAACTAGAGAGAAAATGGATAATGTAATATTTTTGAGTTCTTCTCAATGAAAACTATGGTTTAGTTTTATTTCTTGTAATACTTATATACATATGGATTGATACATATGTCCCTTTCGATGTTAATGGTATTTGATCCTTAAAATGTAAAAGAAAGTATGTGTGAATTTTGAAAATAAAAATTATTTAATAAAAATTATCCTCAACTTATATACGTTAATTAAGTGAATTGCGCTCCATCCGCACAAAACGTTTACGACAAAAAATGAGAAAATCATCTTTGTTTATAAGAAAAGTGTCTCGTGATTCAAAATTATGGGAAAGCAAAGAATGTTTTTGGAAACTTTCTACATGAAATGATTTAAAAAGCAAATATTGAAGAAAATTACATTAAAGAAAAATATCTAGCTTTAATAATGAATGTGTGGGGAAAGTTCGAAGAAAAGTTGAACTTGCGTAATTTTCAAAATAGTTCTATTTTTGAAAACCGGACTTTCACAAATCTATAAATGCACTGTTCGAGAGAAGAATTTAAGAAACACATATTCAAAAAAAATGGAAATTTAAGAAACACATTTTCTATTGACTCTTAATGAAGTTTCCTTCAAATATTAAAATTTCCGTTTTAAATTCACCACGCATCTCATTCGCATAGATCTATCCGGGATTATTCATTTTAAATATAATCCAATGTACAATTTAGGGGCTAATGTTGTTCACAGAATGACGTATGGACAAACGGACTAAATAATTATATTCTCGTTTTAAACTACTATGAGAAAGAAAAACATAGAGAGAGAGATACAAATGAATAGTGAAATGTTATCATAGTCATTTCAATCTAGATGTGGAGCCATAAAAGACTATTTATATAAACGAAATAATAAATGAATTCCTTATATTGAAGGAAAATTCTACAATTTGTTTTACTTCGATGTGTGTAAAACGTGGTGAAACATACTTTACATTCACATATGTCATTGTGCGTGTTTTTATTTACCCATTTATACAAATGCGTCATTACATAAATCTTCAGAGCCTTTTATCGCCAGAGAACAATCGCAACAATGTGGTTCTGAATGTTGGTCTGCAGTGTTCGATCGCAACGCGCACCATAATTCGTTCGAAATAACTTCTCTCCAAAAAAACCAACCGAGGTGCCCTGGCAACCCTGTCGCGGCGCAGGCGTATAGGTGAGCGTTGTTATGGAAATCCCAGCGGAACACGGCGTAATTTCGAACTTGAGACGCTGTAATCCGAGGCTTAACACGACGGTCAGCGCGCGAATTTCCGGACTGGAAGCGGCAATGCAGGCGGCCCTACAGATGGGCAGAGTGAGATCCAGGGATGCCACGTGGGTATCGTTAGAAGAAATGAAGGCATTTGAACTTATTATTGCTAATTAGGAGTGTACTGTCACGAAGGAGAATCGCTCTGGAAAAGGAAGAATACGAAAAACGATGGAAAATAGAATTTTAAAGTTTTGTTGTTATTTCGAGGAAGGCATCCCTTAGATAAACCAATGGAACTAAAAACGTGTTAAGAAGTAACTGAGACTGCGGGAAAGATACAATAGAGATGAATCTACATGCTAAAACTGGAGAGAAAAGTTTTGAAATATTAGCAAAGTAGACGACTTAAAAGAATTGAGAAGAGCAATATGAACCACGAGTTAATAGATGTATGCCCCGCACAAGAGGTTGTTAGTGAGAACGGTAGTGTTGTTGGGGACTGGAGACTTGGGGACTGGAATGATGAGAGTAGTTTTGAGAGAAAAGTAATAAATAAAATATTTTTTTAAAAAAAGACGTAAAGAAATATTTGTAGAATCAGTGGAAAAATATTTTGTTTATATTTCTAAACATTTTTCTTTATTATCTGGATCACGTATGCTCTTTATACATTTCATTTTACTTTTTGGTACGGAGTAGAGAGAAAGTTATGTAATGCTGTGCGAAAAATCGCGAATTTTCAGCAGAAAAACTCTTATTTACAGAGCCCTGGTAACATAGAAATGGATAAATTCATTTGATAAATTTAAAAACGAAATCCTCTAACATTTGGTGAACCAAGAATTCAAGTTTTGTGGGTCCGTGATGCCGAAAAATCGAATGACGGCAAAACGTCTGTCCATTCAGCCTATTTTCTCCAAAATTCATATTCATCTGTCGATTTGACTGATTTCGCGGCATCCTGAATTTGACACCGATATTTTAATTTTGGGAGGTTATTTACATGAAGCCCCTGGGGCAATTTCCGAATTTTCAACAAAATGGCTCCATCGTTTTTAATTAAATTTTGTTGTTGGTTAGTGTGAAGGATGTTTAAGAGAATGGTTCAGGTTAAAAGCATTATTTTTTCGAAAATTGCAAAATTTCAACATTTTTTTGGCGTCTTCCTAGAACTACAATTATGAAGATAGAAATTTTTTTCGCTTAATGAAATCTGTTCCTTAAAGATAGATTTTGAAATAAGGTCATGAACAGTTTTTCAAACATTTCAGTACTTGTCGCGTAATTTTGGGTGAAATTACGGGCGAGAAAGTACGTGCTGTTTTAGCACCACTATTTTACTAAACATTATCCTCACCATTTTATTTTTATTTATTTGTCAATATTGATCGGCTAGTTAAAATTCATCTGATGTCTGGAGGAAATCACTTGCAGCCAGCTGCTCTGATCGATATTTTCCGTTGGTTCTTCGATCAATACCAAGCGTATGCCGGAGAAGTACCTTAACAAACGGGTTAAGCATGATTTTTCCTTTCTCTTCCTTGACTTATGGTCATCTCTTACACGAATACTTACACATAGTACACTTACATTTGTATGCCCGATACTAAAACACATGTCAGGCGACCAGTCGAGAGCTTAGAGCTTTTCCCGACTGGGGCTGTGCCCCGCTTTGAAAAATGCTGGCGAGGGCTATCTCCTGCCATCTGATGTGTATGTCGGCGCCGGATATCACTATCCTTTGGGAATGAAAAGGGCTATTTCAGGTATTTAAACATTGCTTACACTAAGGGGCGAATGGCAAACATCAGTTGAAGTACCCAGAAACAATCATCTGTAATGGCGATGAAAATAATAAATCTTTTTGAAAGAAAAGAAATGTTTAATTCATCTTCAATTCATGAATATATTTTGCAGACATTGCAGACATAGATTGAATTCTATGTAATTTGTTTGTCCTGTGCATCGTAACTTTTGTCGTGGGATGGTAGTTACCAAACCATATGTTCATTGCAATCATCACGAATGTTTGAACGAAACATTTTGCTTGAAATGTGGACAAATTAAACGATCTGCCCGCAGTGACACAGTAACTACTAAACAAGTTATATCAATAAAAGTTTGCCGCTTTTAATCTGACGTCACGGAAGGGGGATTGTTGTCATTTAATGGGATTTGAAGGCACTGGAAAGTCAGTGTATCTGTTTATTTTAACATTTGCATTATCAATTCATGCCAGTCGACGATGTGTCTTTGCCATTTTTATATTTTTTTGTATGAAAAGCGAAAACGATTCGAAGATTACTGAAAATCCCTTTTGTATTTTTTCCTATTGAAAACTGACACTTTCTCTTCATTCAGTTACATGGACGGAGAATTGCAACTTGTACCAGAAAATTTATTGCAGATAGTCGGAGAGATGATTTTCAGAAAAAAAATTGTGTACTTTTGGCCTTGCAAGAGGGAATATTGGGAATTGCCACATCAAATCACTATTTCAATATCTCCATTTATCCATTTTCTTCACCCTCATGCCATCAAACAGTGGTTTTTCAAGGAGAAGAAAAATTATAGAACTTTCTTAACCATATATTAAATCCGTCTTCACGTATATTAAATGAACTTAATTTTCATTAATTATGTAAATAACTTTATACGCTCGTCTGTTAATTCTTAATAGCCATTTACAATATTGCTACGCGTAATGATGTATAAATTACTTCCCATAAATTTTCAACCTGGATTCTAAGACAATTTAACATCAGCTTTTCAGTCAAATACACCTAAGATTTTTTTTGAAACAATATAAGCAATCGAAAGAAGATATTCAAGATGTCAATCATGAAAATTTCCCGTGGTTATGTTTCGCACGATGCCTCACCCAGGCGTCCTTTACGCTTGTTCCCGTACTGTTGCTTGGCCGCCGCACCGCCAGCCTCCTCGCTCGCCGGAGCTGCCGTTCGGAGACGCGAAGCCAGCGCGATGCGACCCCGCGCGGCACGACGTCGAGAGACTGAGACCCTGAGAGACGCGACGCCGCGCGGCGAGTCCCGATCCATGACGCGACGCGACGCGATGCGACGCCGCTGCCGCCGCCGCCGCCGCCTCTCAGTTTAATGAGCCCCGCAAATATCCTTCATTAAACCTCGTTAAAATCTGCGGATGAGACGCGGTGCGGGGCGGCGCGTGGCGGGGCGGGGCGGGGCGTGGCGGGACGGGGCGAGGCGGGGCGGAGCGGGGCGGCAGGCGCGCGCGCACGGTGGGAGCAAAGCACGCAGGCGCCGGTGGGGAAGGGGGGGAAAGGGAGAGGGGGAATGTCTCAATCGTAAAAATGTACGAGTTTGGGGAAATTAAAGTACGACGTATTTAGTATTGTTGGCATGGAATGATATTTCAGATCAATGGACTCATAAATGGGAACATGTATAGTAATGAAATATTATATGAGTACTTATTTATTCAATTAGAAAATTTGTGTTAATATTGAAGGTAAATAAGTATTTTCCAAATGAATTAGCTTTAAGAAAAATTTCCCAATTTTTTACCCATTAACTCTCGTATTTTCTCCAAAATAATGTTCAAAAGGAATATATTTGGAATCATTTTCATGCAAGGGAAAACTGGCAAGATAATAAATAAAGAATGCCGTTTGTACTGCGATTACTTTAATAATTTGTTTTTCGTATTTTATAGGAATCATCTATGAAATATATAAATACCGTGTGTCAAGCGTTAGAAAGAAAATAATTAAAACCAAGAGATATCCTGGTAATATGTTCTACATTTCTTTAAAGAACAATTAGTACTTTTACTCTAATTTATTTCATTACTTACAATTCCATGACTACGGTTTTACGTTGTACGTGAAGTAGGAAATTATGTTACAAAATTGCATTGTGTGTGGTTATTGTACTTCAACAAAAATCACTCATCACACACGCTATTATAATTTTTGTTGATCTATTTAGTTGTATATTGTATATTAAAATAGCATAATCAATATATTCATATCTAAAAATTATATTCCTGGCATTATTCTCTTCCGGTGTCATATTATTTATTACACAACATAATTTTATTTATCTTGAAGTATTTACAGTTGGGCAATGGACAAATGTTTTCTTTCGGGATATAATTTATTCTCAATTTTTAATCCGATAAATAACAATAGATCAATAGTCCTTTTATGGTATCGCACTAAGATACTAACGTTTGTTACACAGATATTATAGAGAACGTTCACTATTTTGTTGGCATTATTCCAAATGAAAAAAAAAAAAAAGAATTTGGAAGTGCCCACAGAGAACAGACCTGCGCCTTCTGCGACGACGTGCGCCATTTTAACGGTTATTCCCGACGACGTTTTAATAAACGTCCGCTCGGGAGAAGTGTTCAGCCGTTCTGGGAACGCAAGCAGAATTTAAAATGCAAAATACGCTTAGGCACGCAGATTAATGTAAGTTACGAGTACGTAGCGTCAGTACAACTACGTATTTTGCCAGTGTTTTTATCTTTATTTTTAGTACTCAATATTTTATTCGAGTTAAGTTTACATCATTGGATAATTAAATAATTTAAATAAAAGAGAAGTCATAATTTACCAATTGTGATCCGGATCATGCCGAAAGAAACTGTAGTCAAAGCTTACAAACTTATATCTTACTAGAAAAATTTACTGAAACTTCATTGATGGTAGTTTCTTCACCAAGAGAGAGTTGTCTATCATTGTTGTGGTTCTATTTTATTCTTGCGTTTGTTGTGTATATTATTGACCTCAGGTTAGAAATAATATTTTGAAGAGATTATGGGTAGGCTTCTCTATATGAGAACTCTGGAGCTTCGACGAAGCGCTTACATTTATGGCATTGGTTTCGAAACATCCGATAAGTGTTGAAAGTCGAAACCATCACCAAGGAATCAGAAAGGTTATAATAATAAAAATTCTAAATTCCTTTTTTTAAACTTGCAAAATACAGAAATTTATTTTTGTTTTCAACTCTCTCATATACGTAAATATTACGCAAATGTGACAACAGCAGCTGTGCTATTAACATGGGTCAATGATCACGCAGCCTTGGCTCTTCAGTGAGTAAATACAGATGTGAAATATTCACAATGAGTAAAATACAACATAAAATCTTAAGATATAAATTGTATATTTAGAGGGTGGTGGTGTTGGAGGCGTCTCACATTTTGGTATTGTCTAGTAGATTCATTGATCGTTTGGGGTGTTTGGTATGGATGTCCTAAGTGAAGAAATATAACTTCTTACCTAACAACGATGAAGGAACAACTACTGGTGCTAAAACAGTATGTACTTTCTCGCCCGTATTTTCACACTAAATTAAACAAAAAAATACTCAAATTTTCGGAAAATAGTTCATGACTTTAGTTCAAAATCTATCTTTAAGGATAAGATATCATTAAGGGAAAAATCTCTGTCTAATATTTTAGTTGTAGGAAGACTCCGAAAAAAAGTTTGAACTTTTCAATTTTCAAACAATCAGGGTTGTTAATGAACATGTGACCTGCACCATTTTCTTAAATGTCCTTCACACTATCCAATAAAAAAATTTAATCAAAAACGATGGAGCGATTGAAAATTTGGAAAATGTCCCAGTGGCTTCATGTAAAGAACCCCAAAAGAAAAACATCGGTTTCAAATTCAAAGAGACGCGTCATCGTTTGGGGAATATCAATTTTGGAGAAAATCGGCTGAACGATTTAGCCGCAAGCGTTGTTCACAGACGGACTGATGGATTGAATGACTTACGGACAGTCGGACAGACAGACGGACAGTCGGAAGGATAGACGTTTTGTGGTCATTCGATTTTTCGGTATCAAGGACCCCCGAAACGTGGATTCTGGTTACATTATGAGTTAGAGGGTTTTTTCTAAATTTAGCAACTGGATTTATCCACTTTTTCGTTGCCAGGACCCTGTAATAAGAGGTTTTCTGCCGGAAATTTGTCATTTTTCGCAAAGCATTACACAACTTTCTTTCTACCCCGTAGCGAGAAAGTAAAAACAGCGCTTGAGTCCATCGATGACCCTCTCCCTCTCAAATTGCTTTGCGTAATTTATTAACAGTATCTAAAGGAGGGAGTACCCCTCTCCATATTCCAAGAGGGTTCAACAACATATTCAAATTATATTGACAATCCACACTTACATTTTTACATCTACAGATCGTTTCCAACAAACAGCGGTATCATATTGCATTAGCTTACTTAGGAAAGTGTAATGTCAGATATCATTATTTACAAATCGCATTAATTCAATTACTTGTTTCTTCTATGTTTGCATGCGTTCTTACCGTACACTGAACTTTAATTTAATGGCAACCAGAAGGTACATTTCAATTTTATAAAATATACATTGGTGCGTGAAATGTATTAAGTGTTGTCTTTAATAAAACAAATAAGAAATATTTTCCCCCTTTGTATTCGTCAGATTCTAATTTGTTTCTGTTTTTTTGAGGGGTGTTCAACTGAGATTACAAATATGATATACTTACTTTTTTCTTGACATGATGGAAAACGTGAATACAGAGCCTGTCCAAATTAAGAAGCCATAGAACCCATGAAAGTTCAAATTTTCTTTGGGATTGTGTATATGATAGAATTAGACTACTTATTGAACTCAGAATAGCAGTGGCAAAACTTTCCTTTCCAAGTGTAATGATTTCAACTCTACCAATTCCTCAAATTCCTCAAAATATGAAGATAAATTGTTTCAAACATCTTCAAAGTTCCAAGTTTTGTTCCAAGAATTGCACAATAATAAAACAGCTTACATTTTAACGTCATTGGCATTCATGTTTCTTAATTGGGGACGTATTAAAAATCAATTACGGACTCTTTTAAGAATAATCACCGAAATGTCATAACCAGGGACCGAATACCGAAATAATAGCGGTAAAGGTATTTATACCGGTATAGAAATACCTTTACCTCTATTATACCTTTATTCAAAATACCTTAAAAAAATACCGGTATAAGACGTCAAATACCGGTATTTTTAGAGGTATTTTACCTTTATTCGACGTCTATACCGGTAAAATACCTCTAAATAGAGGTATTTTACCGGTATTTTCTCAAGAAAATACCGGTATTTTCATGACAAAATACCGGTATTTCAGTAGAATCATACAGGTTTCGAAGGGAAACAATCTGACGTGTGGGCGCGCGAACGCGCGTGTGGGAGCGCGAACGCGCTTGTGGAGTCGTGCGAGCGTGTAAGGGAACGAACGCGCTTGTGGAGTCGTGCGAGCGTGTAAGGGAACGAACGCGCGTGACGGGGCGCAAACGCGCGTGGGGTCGCGCGCGCGTGTGGGCGCACGAACGCGCGTGTGGGAGCGCGAACGCGCTTGTGGAGTCGTGCGAGCGTGTAAGGGAATGAACGCGCGTGTCGGGGCGCAAACGCGAGTGGGGTCGCGCGCGCGTGTGGGAGCGCGAACGCGCGTGTGGGAGCGCGAACGCGCGTGTGGGAGCGCGAACGCGCGTGTGGGAGCGCGAACGCGCGTGTGGGAGCGCGAACGCGCGTGTGGGAGCGCGAACGCGCGTGTGGGAGCGCGAACGCGCGTGTGGGAGCGCGAACGCGCGTGTGGGAGCGCGAACGCGCGTGTGGGAGCGCGAACGCGCGTGTGGGAGCGCGAACGCGCGTGTGGGAGCGCGAACGCGCGTGTGGGAGCGCGAACGCGCGTGTGGGAGCGCGAACGCGCGTGTGGGAGCGCGAACGCGCGTGTGGGAGCGCGAACGCGCGTGTGGGAGCGCGAACGCGCGTGTGGGAGCGCGAACGCGCGTGTGGGAGCGCGAACGCGCGTGTGGGAGCGCGAACGCGCGTGTGGGAGCGCGAACGCGCGTGTGGGAGCGCGAACGCGCGTGTGGGAGCGCGAACGCGCGTGTGGGAGCGCGAACGCGCGTGTGGGAGCGCGAACGCGCGTGTGGGAGCGCGAACGCGCGTGTGGGAGCGCGAACGCGCGTGTGGGAGCGCGAACGCGCGTGTGGGAGCGCGAACGCGCGTGTGGGAGCGCGAACGCGCGTGTGGGGACGCGAACGCGCGTGGGAGCCCGAACGGGCCACTGATCGGACATTATCTTTTGTTCCTAATCCTTTCGCCTTAAATACACACTCTTTCACGCTCTACACTATTAGACCTCAGGAGACTAGTCAGAGTGTGTTCCTATTAACGATTGAATGATTATAAGTGATTCCGAGCGCGGCAATTGCTAACCCCGTAAGTGCAGGGCGTTTTCTACGAGAGGTGGCAGTGATCTTCCTCATTGCATGGCAAGATCAGGCGCCGACGTACCGTCGATTAGCGGGATTTCCCTCAACCAGGTATCTCCCACCAGCGCCCCCCTCCCCAGCCGGCAAAAGCTCCCGCGCGGTCTTCCGGCATATATGGCAGTGTAATGCATGCTAGTGTAAGTGTAAGTGAAGGGGTGAGGATAGGACAAGAGGAAGGAAAGATCGCGCGCGGTCTGTGGCCTGTCTATTAGGGTACTGCTCTGGCATTCCTCTGATATTGTTCGGAGAAACCAAGGAAAACTACCGATCAGAGCAGCCGGCCGCTAGAATTCTCCTCGGCCCGCGCGCGATCTTTCCTTCCTCTTCCTTGTCCTATCCTCACCCTCAAAACTCATAAATATGAAATTTAAGTGCTGTGAAGTATGGCAAGTAGTTTTTAAAACAATTGCTACGTGCCGCCTCTCGAAGTGCAGACATCGTCGGGCGTGGTCGGGCCTGCGGCCTCTGCCAGGATATGACCTTCGACATCAGTTGTGAAAGAACGAAGGCGACAGAAATCTGACATCGGTTGGTAAGACTTCACGCAACGTTCCTTGGCGCATTCCGATTCTCGGAATCAGTTTCCCTTTGTAAGAACTGCGAGGGCTGCGCCGTTGCGTAGGCAGTTTCCGGAGGTCAGCGTTTCGACCCACGAGCGTCTCCGGTTCGGCAGAGGATAACGCACTCGACCTATTGATTTCTTTTCGCAGTGAGTAGAATTGAAATATGAGAGAAGGATGTTTGACCGTAGGCCCCAACAAACGCTTTGCCGAATGTGTACTGTGTGTGTGTGTGTGTGTGTGTGTGAGAGAGAGAGAGAGAGAGAAATCGAAAGAGAACGAAAGAGAGAAAGAGAAAGAAAGAGCGAGTGTATATAGCGCGTGGGTGCATAGAGCGTGGGTGTATAGCGCATAAGTGTGTAGCGCGCATGTGAGAGGTGCAAGCGTGTGATAGACGCTCGCGTTTATTGGGCTCGCGCGATTGTTCGGCGCGCGCGTTTGTTCGGCGCGCGCGTTTGTTCGGCGCGCGCGTTTGTTCGGCGCGCGCGTTTGTTCGGCGCGCGCGTTTGTTCGGCGCGCGCGTTTGTTCGGCGCGCGCGTTTGTTCGGCGCGCGCGTTTGTTCGGCGCGCGCGTTTGTTCGGCGCGCGCGTTTGTTCGGCGCGCGCGTTTGTTCGGCGCGCGCGTTTGTTCGGCGCGCGCGTTTGTTCGGCGCGCGCGTTTGTTCGGCGCGCGCGTTTGTTCGGCGCGCGTGTTGGCGCGCACATGTGTTTGGGGGCGCGCGTGTGGTTAGCTCGCGCGTGTGTTTGCCGCGAGCGCGTGTGGCACGCGTTTGTGGCGCGCGCGTTTGTGGCGCGTGTGTGGGGCACGCGGCACAATTTCCATTGAAAATACCGGTATAATACCGGTATAACCTTTATGGACGTCCATACCGGTATAGACGTCCTATAAAGGTATTTTACCGGTATAAAAGAATAAAGGTATTTTATACCGGAATGAAAAAATACCGGTATTTTACCGGTATTTTTACCGGTATTTAATACCTTTTCGGTCCCTGGTCATAACCTGCCACATTCATGTAGTTGCATGATTGAACTCTAAGATAAAACGCAATATGCTCTACAAAATGGCGCAAAAGTCACTGGACACTGATGTAAACAAAATTGAATTATATTTTGTTATAAATACAAACAATGCTTACAATTATTTCTGGAATACTGTTTCGTACTCTATGGCATAGTGTGGTATCTCTGTTCAAATCATGAAATGCGTCGTGTATGGGTCCGAATATTTTGAGAATCAACATAGTTCTTCACGATATCCCAATACAAAAAATACATGGTCGTGATATCTGGTGAACGTGGAGGCATGTCAATATCCACTCTTCGACCTATCACTTTTCTTTGGAAAGTTTCGTTTAAATAATTGCGGACGGCAGTGGCATAATGTGATGGGGTAAAATTACTGCATTACGTCTTGCTGTTACTTATTTTTTAATCAATTGTACACCAACTTTTGCGCCACCTGTATATCCAAGAAGTACTAAACAAACAAACAATTTATAAAATATGTTTTAATCCCCAAATATGTTCACTGTACATCTTAATTTAATAAAATTATGAAGTGATACACAATTATTGAACAAACAAAGGTTTTCTTTGCGCAGTCTTGTTCAAGAACAAGTCTCGACAAACTTTCCAACCCTTTATAAACTCGTCTGCCCTTCATTCGACTTCAGTAGTTTATTTAATTCCATGTCTTCTGCGCCGTGGGTCTAAAGGCGGCGCTGGAGTTAGCTTCGCAAACTGCTGCGAAGAGCGCGCGTGGTATTGCAGGAAAGGAGGTGCGGGGTGGAGAGAGGCGAGCGGTGCGGGGTGGAGAGAGGCGAGCGGTGCGGGGTGGAGAGAGGCGAGCGGTGCGGGGTGGAGAGAGGCGAGCGGTGCGGGGTGGAGAGAGGCGAGCGGTGCGGGGTGGAGAGAGGCGAGCGGTGCGGGGTGGAGAGAGGCGAGCGGTGCGGGGTGGAGAGAGGCGAGCGGTGCGGGGTGGAGAGAGGCGAGCGGTGCGGGGTGGAGAGAGGCGAGCGGTGCGGGGTGGAGAGAGGCGAGCGGTGCGGGGTGGAGAGAGGCGAGCGGTGCGGGGTGGAGAGAGGCGAGCGGTGCGGGGTGGAGAGAGGCGAGCGGTGCGGGGTGGAGAGAGGCGAGTGGTGCGGGGTGGAGAGAGGCGAGCGGTGCGGGGTGGAGAGAGGCGAGCGGTGCGGGGTGGAGAGAGGCGAGCGGTGCGGGGTGGAGAGAGGCGAGCGGTGCGGGGTGGAGAGAGGCGAGCGGTGCGGGGTGGAGAGAGGCGAGCGGTGCGGGGTGGAGAGAGGCGAGCGGTGCGGGGTGGAGAGAGGCGAGCGGTGCGGGGTGGAGAGAGGCGAGCGGTGCGGGGTGGAGAGAGGCGAGCGGTGCGGGGTGGAGAGAGGCGAGCGGTGCGGGGTGGAGAGAGGCGAGCGGTGCGGGGTGGAGAGAGGCGAGCGGTGCGGGGTGGAGAGAGTCGGGCGGTGCGGGTTGGAGATTGGCAGTGAGCGGTGGTGAGAAGCGGTGTGGGGTGGGCGAGAGAGGGGGAGCAGGCCAAGAGACACGGCGGGCTAGAGGCGGGGTGGGGTTTGGGACCCGAAGTACTGGAGGGATTCGGAATTTGCGCAAGTATGAGTTGAGCAGCGCCGCGCGCCGGGGCGCCGCATGTGCCCGCGGAGACCGCTGCGGAGCATCCACTTGCGCAAACTTCACCGTGAGAGGACGACGGCGACTGCAAGTGCGCGTACTTGCTTAGGGATCTGTCAGTGCTCTACAAGAGACAAATTGGCTAGGTATGCTGAATGTCCTAGAAGGCGCGTCCTGCTAGTAACGACCATGTAATTGCAACGAAGGAAAATACCTTTCCGATTTGTTGGTGTTGGTAACAAATTCACCGTTACTATAAAAATGAAAACTAGAACTATTCATGTAATAGTGTAGTGATAATGGTAAATATTTTATGGAAGTTTTGTTTAAATTTGTTGTATCTTTATCTTAAATAAAAAGTAAAAAATATATAGTGTAGAAAATTAAAATCAAAAAGGTGTATTAACACAAAAAGTAAATTATAATATACGCATAAGTTAATCTGCATTGTTGAAAAATATTTAATGTAATAATCAACTCTCATCTCTTTCTTTTTATGTCAATTATTTCTCGTTTTCTATGTATTTCTGTCACCAGTCCACGCGACTCTTTTCAGAATAAAGCCTCCCATCTTAGGCAATGTGCAACACCGACATGTTTGGAGGGTTGCCTACACAAAACTAGTAGCGGCGTTTCCAGGAACGTAGACGAAAAAATATTTCATTCGTAATATTTATTTCTTATTATGGAAATGCAATATAACTTAACATGTAGAGGTAACGCAATATGAACCGGGCAGGTTGGGAAATTATATTATCTAAAATCAGAACATTCCATAACAAAGGATTAAATGCAGAGCACGAAGAGTATAATACAACAAAGTTTACAACTTCTAAAACCCAAAGGTACAGATACGATTTTAGAAACGTGATCTTGGTAGTGATGTAAACAAGAATTGTAAGGTCTTCCTTATAAACTACTGAAAATTAATTCTAAATTCGAAAAAAAGAGCAATTTTTCTGTCTGAGAAACCCTTAGCAAAGTATAGCAATTTCTAGACTATTTTGCGAGACGTAAGTGGACGAGAGGCCAAGGTCATTTGGAATCGTCGACACGCGGGTTCGTGTCGAGATAAGAGTCGTTGGCTGCACGCCGCACCGCAACACCGCCGCAGCGTGGTGCAGTGCAAGACCTCGGGTTCCACAAATGGTGGCTACGGAGGCTTCGATTATAGGATGTTCTTGTATGTCTTGTGAAACGTTTGACAGTGACGAAGGAGGGCAGTAGTGATGGAAATGATATTTCCTTATTCTCACTCCTGTGGAGTACGCGAGAAAAGATGTGAGGGATAATACCGAAACGAGTATGGGAAGAATGGAGGTGCCAGGACGATAAACGTGAGGATATAGTAGGAGAAGAATGTAAAACATTTGCCAAAGAATGCTGCTAAAGGTAAGGTTCAACAGCTGTCCACAATAACACCACTGAAATACGGTGACAAATGTAGAACAAAGCGTGTTTACTGTATTTTGATGCAGCAAACATAGGAGGCGTAAGAATACTCAAGAAGAGAAAATAGAAAGGAGAAAAGAAATAGGAAAACGAAGGAAGAAGGAAGGAAAATAGAAAAACGAAGGGCTTAGATGTGATAAAATCTTTTGCGCACTAAAGTTGAATTACAGTTTGAGAAATTACTTTATAACATTGACTTTATACTAATTGTTCTTCTAGTACGTTAACCTTTTAGTCAGTTAGGTTTTTCAATGCATATTTTAAGGCACATACATTTTATTCCTTTCTCACTGAGATGAAAAAGTACTGTAAGAAAACTCACTCATTGCTTTAGCGAATGTGACACTTCTGAAGTAGTTCGCTCAGAAAAAAGACATAAATACGACAATATACACTACTGCACATTCAAATAAAGGAAGAACTCGCCATATATTATGTCTGACATTGTTTAGACAAAGGTGACTCGTACGAAGTCGTTTGCGAAACCGATGTCCGCACAACGGCGCTACGGACATGCGTGAAACTAGTTGCGGAGGGCACGTTTCTAAGGAGCGGCGCCCCGCGCACATGCCCGGCCTGCCTCCTAACCTACGTGTCTGCCTTCCTACAACTCTGTCTCCCTACGTGCCTACCTCCCTACGTGCCTACCTCCCAACGTGGCTACCTCCCTACGTATCTGCCTCTCTACGTGTCTGCCTCTCTACGTGCCTTTCTCCCTACGTGCCTATCTCCCTATGTGCCTGCCTCCCTACCTGCCTGCCTCCTTCCCTCCCTCCCGACCTGCCTACCTCCTTACCTGCCTGCCTGCGTCCCTCCCTACCTGTCTGCCTCCCTATCTGCCTGCCTGTCTCCCTCCCTACCTGTCTGCCTCCCTATCTGCCTGCCTCCCTCCCTACCTGCCTGCCTGTCTGCCTCCCTATCTGCCTGTCTGCCTCCCTATCTGCCTGTCTGCCTCCCTATCTGCCTGCCTGCCTCCCTATCTGCCTGCCTGCCTCCCTATCTGCCTGCCTGCCTCCCTAGCTGCCTGCCTGCCTCCCTATCTGCCTGCCTGCCTCCCTACCTGCCTCCCTCCCTACCCACCTGTCTCGCTCCCTACCTGCCTGCTTCCCTCCCTGCCCCCCTTCGTACCTGTCACCCTGCCCGCCGCCCTGCCCGCCGCCTTGCCCGCCGCCCTGCCTGCCGCCCTGCCCTGCCTGCCGCCCTGCCCTGCCTGCCGCCCTGCCCTGCCTGCCGCCCTGCCCTGCCTGCCGCCCTGCCCTGCCTGCCGCCCTGCCCTGCCTGCCGCCCTGCCCTGCCTTGCCGCCCTGCCCTGCCTTGCCGCCCTGCCCTGCCTGCCACCCTGCCCTGCCTGCCGCCCTGCCCTGCCCTGCCGCCCTGCCCTGCCGCCCTGCCCTGCCCTGCCGCCCTGCCCTGCCCTGCCGCCCTGCCCTGCCCTGCCGCCCTGCCCTGCCCTGCCGCCCTGCCCTGCCCTGCCGCCCTGCCCTGCCCTGCCGCCCTGCCCTGCCGCCCTGCCCTGCCCTGCCGCCCTGCCCCTGCCCTGCCGCCCTGCCCTGCCGCCCTGCCCTGCCCTGCCGCCCTGCCCTGCCCTGCCGCCCTGCCCTGCCCTGCCGCCCTGCCCTGCCCTGCCGCCCTGCCCTGCCCTGCCGCCCTGCCCTGCCCTGCCGCCCTGCCCTGCCCTGCCGCCCTGCCCTGCCGCCCTGCCCTGCCCTGCCGCCCTGCCCTGCCCTGCCGCCCTGCCCTGCCCTGCCGCCCTGCCCTGCCCTGCCGCCCTGCCCTGCCGCCCTGCCCTGCCGCCCTGCCCTGCCGCCCTGCCCTGCCGCCCTGCCCTGCCCTGCCGCCCCCCTGCCTGCCGCCCTGCCTGCCGCCCTGCCTGCCGCCCTGCCTGCCGCCCTGCCTGCCGCCCTGCCTGCCGCCCTGCCTGCCGCCCTGCCTGCCGCCCTGCCTGCCGCCCTGCCTGCCGCCCTGCCTGCCGCCCTGCCTGCCGCCCTGCCTGCCGCCCTGCCTGCCGCCCTGCCTGCCGCCCTGCCTGCCGCCCTGCCTGCCGCCCTGCCTGCCGCCCTGCCTGCCGCCCTGCCTGCCGCCCTGCCTGCCGCCCTGCCTGCCGCCCTGCCTGCCGCCCTGCCTGCCGCCCTGCCTGCCGCCCTGCCTGCCGCCCTGCCTGCCGCCCTGCCTGCCGCCCTGCCTGCCGCCCTGCCTGCCGCCCTGCCTGCCGCCCTGCCTGCCGCCCTGCCTGCCGCCCTGCCTGCCGCCCTGCCTGCCGCCCTGCCTGCCGCCCTGCCTGCCGCCCTGCCTGCCGCCCTGCCTGCCGCCCTGCCTGCCGCCCTGCCTGCCGCCCTGCCTGCCGCCCTGCCTGCCGCCCTGCCTGCCGCCCTGCCTGCCGCCCTGCCTGCCGCCCTGCCTGCCGACCTGCCTGCCGACCTGCCTGCGGCCAACCTCACCTTCCTTCTCGCGTGCGTCGCAGAGTAATTTAAATGAATCGCTCCTCGACCTCGTTGCAAAGCAGACGCGCGCCCGCGTCGGCGCCCGCGCTCGCGCCGCGACGCCTTGAAGGACGCCGAAGGACGTAAAAGGTCGCCGGAGGTCACAGAAAGAGGGAGGGCGAGGCGACAACAGTGAAGAATGTGTGGTTCGCACGGGCAAATTTACACGAAAGTTAATGTTTTTAAGCGTTGTTGGCGTGCTACGGTATGCGGAATGTTATGAAATTGCCGGCAATTAAACGTGCGGTTAGATAGGGTAAAACAGCGGTGGTTTGTGAATTGCAGGCGACTGGGTAAAGTGAATGGAAGAATAATTAGCAATTGTAATTTTATGCTGGTATTGCACAAGGCTTGCCAGAAGGTAAGAAATTACGTCGTAAATGATCTATAGATATTCACAAAATTTTGACATTTGAAACATGTCTTTTGAATAAATTAAAGCTTAAGTGAAATTCTTTCCCCTTAGATATTTACATTAATTATAATATTTTCAAATTTACGTTTGATTAGAACCTCGCTTGTCGAGCCTTCAGAATCAATATGCATTGTCACAATGACACTTAAGAAACTATTTTTATTTTTCGTCTCTATGATATTTATTGACGGTTATATTGTTAAACATTAAGACTTACCACGTTCCTTGATATTGAATCTTCAATTTACATCATATAAATAAAAGAAGTTTTTTCATACAGTTCAATACGACACGACTCCAGCACAAGCAAAAAATTACTTTTCGTACAATTCTAATTAGTGGGTAGAAAGCTGCGAAGTCTGTTCTGAAAATCGTTTTCGTGATTAAGACGTTTTCTAATGAAAAAGAAAGGAGCGCATTACGAACAAGAAGAAAAATCACCAATAATAAAAAACTCAATTAAACAAGATCGTTTTCCAAGAAGAAATGAACAAACGAGAGTTTTAAGGAAATCCCTTAGAAAAAAGAATTGACAACGTGCAGTGTGCAGCATGCTGCGCGACGGCGAGCCCCGAGCCCCAACAGTTCCGTGAACGGACAATTCAGGACACAGGATAAAATGAAAGGTGCCGGGGTCGCCGTTGTAGTGGATGATTTGCGCGCAGGTTGTAATCTAAACTCTGCAATTGCGCTCGTTTGCACTATCTTTGTTTTTTGATGACTGTAACAGAAATAAAAATATAAAATGATGAATAAAAACATTAGCTGTAAATAGATAATGTTTAGATTCATGTTTTCTACTCCAGCTGCCATTTTCTTTAACAATACAGATATGTAAATTTTCACAAGAAAGGTCTTCAAAATTTACAATTAATAACTCATTAACGAACAACATAGATGTTCTCGTAATACTTCGTTCTGAAGAGTCAAATTGTGCGAACTTGTACTCTGAATTTGAATTTTTAACAATGAATACGTTCGTGCTTTTAATATATGCCGGGCAACTCTTAATCATTGTATATCACGTACATTTTCATACAGTTAAATAATGCTCGCCTCGAAAATATATCGTTATTCTAAACAATTATCTTACTTCTATCACATGTGCATCAATGTCTGAGGTACGCACGTTTTCGCTACAATGGCGGTCTTCAAATTATTCCGCGACAATGCTCTCAGAGAGTCTAGTTTAATTCTATTCCAATGTCTTTGGCGGGACCTTTCGTCCAGGGGGCTTTGGCGTGGACGTCGGCGGTGCCAGCGCACTCGCACGGCGCGCGCAGAAGCCCCTCGGGCGCCATCGGCCGAGATCGGCGAAGATCGCTGGCGCTCTACCGCGACGGAGAGCGCCACTGCTCGAAGTCGCGTGCAAAAAGAACGGGACTGCATTGCGATACGAGATCTCTCGGTTTAAACATTAAGAGCAGTAAACGAAAAGGGAGGCCAGAAAGGAGAAGGGAAAGAAGAAAGAGAAAAGAGAAAAGGACGCTAATGAGCACGTAAGATTAAACTGTCAAATTTGTTCCTTGTGCCTTCCGTTTACCCAGAATATATTCCTTGACTCGGTAAGTGGTAGTTTGCGTTATTTGGTTGTTTTCGGTGAACCTGTTCAAGGAGAGTTTGACTTAATATTTACACGGAATGGATGGATATTACACGAATATTACACATTATTGGATTTACACGGAATGGATATTTATGGAATAAAGGGAAGTCGCAAGATGCGCAATGTAATAAAGAAGTAAAATTGTGCGACTGATGGTGGAATGAACAGTCGGCGACTTTTGCAAGTACGTTCGCGCTTTCCTTAACCGATAGCTCGTTCTCAAGAGGGACATGCCTCGTGTATAAGTGTTTCATTGCAATCCTTTGCTAATAACAACACCACTACCAACAATAATGAACAAAACAACCACAACAGAGAATGTGCGCGATTCATGTAGGAAGATTGAATATTTTAATATTTATTGTTTAAATTTAAAAGCATTCCGTAAAGTCATGTATCGCCGTTTAAAAGAGAATGAGAACCTGACTTCGCGCTTCTCGAAGCGCACCTACAGAGAAAAGTTTAAATACTAATATGGTTCAAATTTGCATTAACAAGACAAAAGTTCATAAAACATTAACCGACATTAGATCGATCAAAACCTATGACAAAACAAACAGAAGATTTAATTGAGAAATTTTGAAAATAGATCTTCACAAAATGTTACGAAGTAAAAGAAATTCAAATTACGGCAATTTTTTTTCTGGGGCTTTTTCCAGCTTCAGAGGAGGCCGATTTCGGCTATCCGCGCCGGGTACCCACTACGTATCTCATTGGAACACACGTTAGACTTTACAACTGACATATTTGCGGGCTCCTCGGTCTGTGCTCAACAGACTCACAAGGCCTTCCGCGACAACACACATACATGACAGACAAAGGACAAACAACCATGCCCACGGTGGGACTCGAACCCGCGAGCCTTCAGATCCAGACAACTGAGTCGACATACGCTCTAGCCACCTCAGCCATCCAGGTTGACCCGTTTGAAAACAAATTCATTACGTGAATTTTAGGCCATTGAAGTGAGGGGAAATTGCCCACTGTGCTCCGCGGAGAAGGGCGTGGAAGTGAGTGGGGGCGAGGGGCGGGGAGCTTCCGCTTCCGGAGAGATGCGTCGACCGCGCCCGCCGTCCCTCCTCAAGTTTTCGGTTCTTCCGAGAGGGAAACAGCTACAATGAGCCGATTCACTTATCTCGCGTCGAATGTGATTGAGGTAGTTCGGGCAACACTCTGCTCCTCCGTGATTGCCAACGGACATTTCGCGCCAATTATTCAGGCGTCAAACAGCGTCACCTTTTTTTCCATCCAAAGCTGACCGCTGGCGATCCGCACCGCAGACCATTTGTTTTGATATTCTGACAGGGCCAATTTCAACAGATTTAATTAACAGACAACTGCCAATTCAGACGCCGAAATCGTCTCCGAGCGCGCGTTTATTTCGAGTCGGACTCCTCATCGCCGGCGCCATTCGTCATCCGAGCCTATTCTGCCCCGATACGGTCGAGATCCTCCGAATGAATGAATAAATAATACGCGAGGAGCGTGGCGCCGCGCCCCACTGCTCCGACGCCAGCGTCGCTTCTTGTCGCTTGGGACGGCGCGTCGCGTCGCGTCGCGCCGGGAGGAAGGAAGGGCGGAAGGGCGAGAGGGAGGGACAAAGGAAGCGAGGAGTGAAGGAAAGCGTGGGCGAGCAAACGATGGGAGGAAGAACATTGAGGCTCCGATTTCGGTTCAGGGAGAAGTTTTACAGCCAGATCCAGTGGCTTTGGTGTTGAGTATTTTGATGACGTGATATAGTTGGAAAGTATTTCGCTGCCAAAACAAATATTATAGCGTTCTTACGAATTTATGCCAGTTGTTTATAAACCAAAAAATAAATATTTAATAAATATTTTATTTCTAGAGATTTTGAGTTGATAACTACTGGAACAAAACATTTTCCGTGTTTGTATATGCTAAGGTTGTCTCACAATTTTATCCCATTATCTGAGTTGTATATCTAGAATAACAAAAGTTACATCGAAAGTTAGCGGAATAACAGAAGTATCATATCTTAGATTGGTCGTGAATAATGGGAAAGGAAGGGCGGGCGGCGAAGCGTGTTCAGCGGTCTTTGCATCCGGGCACTGGTGCACCTAGAGCACGAGAAGTCCGGCCGCGTGTCCAATGGGGAGGGCACAGTGAAGTCGATAGTGGGGCTGTGGGCGGGGCAGGACGAGGGTGTGGGGCGGAGGCTGGCAGGGATGGATGGGGAGGTGAAGCGGAGCGGAGCGAGACGGGGAGGGAAATGGCGGGGTGCGGGCGGAGCGGGGCAGGACATGGCGGGAAAGGGCGGGGCCGGGCTTGGCTGGGAAGGGACGGAGACGGGGGCGGGGACGGAGAGCGGAGGGGCGTGGCGGGGACAATCACGTGCTTGGAGCAGCGCATGGGCCGCTGGTGCTGGCGCTGGCCCTGGCGTGTGAGGGGGCTGTCGTGATGCCGTGACCGGTGGCGGCGGCGGCGGCGGCGGCAGCGCTGCGGCGCGGAGCGAAGACTGCGGCACCCGCTGCGCCACCGGCGGCCCTGGCCCGGGGGCTCGGCCCCGGGCGAGTGCCGCCGCGAACGCCCCTCGCGGGCCCCCGCGCAGCCACCCACTCCACCGACGACGCACAGTGGTGCAGAGGTCCGCGAAAGCACGTCAACATACTTTAGTTTCATACGCTGATAAAAGCAACCAATGATCTTGTGAGATTTCATTTAATTTAATTCATGTGTACTTTGCATATACTATTAACATATTCATGCACGCTGAAATGCCTCCCTGATTTAATTTTTTATCAAACACACAATTTGTGTAAACTTGTCAATTAACAATTTTGGGAGCAGTTATTTCCAAATTAAAATGTAAATAATCGTCATGAATTTTAAATATTTAAATGCTATAACGTCATCTGTAGAATTCAGTTACAAAGTTCATCCTTTCTCATGGAGTGCATTATAGTTGTAAACGTTTGTTGAATGCTTTACGTTTTGTTTATAATACTTGTTGCAGTAATATTGAATTTTCTCTGTAAATATTTTTGAATCACTTACCATTACACTATATCACACTCTAATCTAATAGTCACTTTGATTTTTAGAGTACTTCGAAACTAGTAAAAAAAGAATATTAATCATGAATAACGTAAAGAATTGTCTTTAACTCTATTTCACGTGTGCTTTCAAAGAATGCCCCGATCTTGTGGAATTGACTTAGGATTCGTACTGCATCTGAGAGAGACTCACTGTGTTGGATGCGGAACGCCTACTCGCAAACACATTAATATGGGAAATGAAATTCGGAAATGCAGAAAAAATTACCGCCATGGATCGCTTCTGCTATTACGCGAATATTGAGTGCCTAACTCGTGGGGGGACTGTCCCACTGTTCGCTACTCCTCCGGGCTCGAACCCTGCCGCGCGAGCCGGCCGCCGCCGCCGCCGCGGCCATCGCCGCCGCCGCCGCCGCCACCCCCGCCCACCGCCGCCATCGCCGCCATCGCCGCCACCGCCACCGCCACCGCCACCGCCACCGCCACCGCCACCGCCGCCGCCACCGCCGCCGCCGCCACCGCCGCCACCGCCGCCGCCACCGCCGCCGCTGCCACCGCCGCCGCCACCGCCGCCGCCACCGTCGCCGCCACCCCCGCCACCACCGCCATCGCCGCCACCGCCGCCGCCAACTCCACCGCCACTTCCACCGCCACTTCCACCGCCACTTCCACCGCCACTTCCACCGCCACTTCCACCGCCACTTCCACCGCCACTTCCACCGCCACTTCTACCGCCCCTTCCACCGCCACTTCGACCGCCCCTTCCACCGCCCCTTCCACCGCCCCTTCCACCGCCCCTTCCACCGCCCCTTCCACCGCCCCTTCCACCGCCCCTTCCACCGCCCCTTCCACCGCCCCTTCCACCGCCCCTTCCACCGCCCCTTCCACCGCCCCTTCCACCGCCCCTTCCACCGCCCCTTCCACCGCCACTTCCACCGCCACTTCCGCCGCCACTTCCGCCGCCACTTCCGCCGCCACTTCCGCCGCCACTTCCACCGCCACTTCCGCCGCCACTTCTGCCGCCATTTCCACCGCCACTTCCACCGCCACCTCCGTTGCCACCTCCGTCGCCACCTCAGTCGCCACCTCCGTCGCCACCTCTACCGCCACCGTCACCGCCGCCACTGCCACCTCCTCCGCCTCCGCCGCCGCCCCGCTGGGCCTCCGCCCGGCTGGCGCCGGCGCTTCCGCTGCGGCCATCGCCGCGCCGGGCTGCGCAGGGAGCTCGAGGGAGGGCGGGGCGAAGTGGGGCCCTGCGCGGCTATTTCGTGAGGCGCTGCATGATTGTATTGCACTCCGGCGGAATTAGCTGCAGTGTGCCAGGCTCCCCCACACGGTAAATAATTGCGTAGTAGGTTTGACCCACTGTTCCAATTTGACTGGAAAGAGATTTATCTCGTATTTTATATTATCCGTGTAGATAATAACAACATGCATTGCGATGTTCCTAAAGATACACTACATAATGTATTTTGAGAAACTTTATTTCTTTGTATTTCGAAATATTTAATAGATTTTTAATGTGTTCTAATTTAATTTTTGACGAACTTTCATTAATTGCAGGAAGCGCATTAAAAAGTCACACATTACTGTACTTTCGTTTTGGGACCATGTGGATAATTTGATGCATAAAAGTAACGTGCTCCAGTGTATTCTAAAATTGCTGCAATGTGATGTTCATTACTCTTTCATTATCTTATTCGTAGAGTTATTTCGTTAAGCATTTGGAGATAAGAGTATAAAATGGTCTCATGGGTAGAAGTTCAGAGCATGAAGTTCGTATTCGCAAAATGAACTCCGCTAAACACTGAGCAAATATCTGCAGATTAATTTCGTTTCTGGAATTGATAAACAAACTCCACTAATTTGCATTCCAAAGACATTTAATTGGGCTCAACAGTTTGTAACTTCCAGCAAGGGTGAATATTTCTACCCCTACATGAAGAACAATATATTTGAACAATAACGGAATATAAATAAACGATAATATGAAATTTACTTTTACTGCTCTAAAAATAACTTAACAAATATTTTATTTACACTTTTGTAGAAACGGAACAAGTCTACATTTGTATACGTAATAATAATATTACATTATATTTTTATGTATACTACGCGTTTTTTAAATTCAATTAAAGAAGTTATTTCTGTATTATTTAAGGTATTAAGTATTTACTTAATACCTTAAACAATACAGAAAATAACTTCGGATTAAATTGTACCTGTGAAAGCTAGGCACATTGGTTTTTGGAAGGCGAACTTTGTAAAAAGTGACAATGTTTGAATGTTTTGCTATACGGGCTTTGTATATGTTCAGAGAATCTTTAATATACCACATTTTGAACTCCACTTCGAAATTCATGTAAGTCGTTTCAAGAACAAAGAACTGAGACACGGAAAAAAACGACAATACATGAGTGAAGTGTTCCTTTAACAGAGAGTACTTCGTTCTATTATAGACCAAGAACAGGCGTAATTATGTTTAATAGTTTGTCACGGTGAGTGGTTGACATGCATTTTTCGTAATTTTCATGAGCATTAAGTTCTACCGCTTAAACTCCAAAAGGAGAGGACAAGATTAAAGTTTGATACTGAAAAGCTCAATGTAAGTAAGAGTTGAACGGATTCATTGACAAATCAAATGAAATAAATCGAATTACCTCAATCAAGCAACGCCATCAATAGTACACTAATATGTATAACTTGTTTCATACTTTTCTCGAATCTTTATTACGCATTACAATATCGACTGAGTTTGAAAATACTTAATTAGTAATAGTAATAAATATAATAAATGGTTCTTTGTAGCCCTCTGAATGCTCGTGAAAACCTTGCCGTTGTACTGATATTAATGTATTTTTAATTTGTATGTAGGCTCAAGATGATCATATAAATATGATAAGTAGTGCACATTTATAAACGATGGTGTTGCAACAAATACATTGAAAAAATACAAAAAAATGTTATTTTTTCGAATATTAAGTTACAATTTTCCGAATGCTTTTTAAATAATTTTTTGTCAAAGCGAAAGCTTTAGCGATGGATACTGGGAAGTGGGGTTTCCTTTGATGTTTCGGAAATGACTTGTCTGCAAAAGGCCTTTGTTCTTGGTAGAACTTGTGGTGACAAAAAATTCACATGTCGGAAGCACGTCACCATTTTAAACTGTTATTATTTTGCTATTTGCAGAAGAGAAAAGAACAAAAACTTCGATCTCATCTGAAAAAGACGTACTCTCCTTGTTGCACGAATTCACTTTTTTCTTTTCCTTTTAATAAGTAATTTCCATTTTAGTATAATATTTATTTTCAAAATCGGTCATAGAATATCTCAATAGAAAATTTATTATGCATTCGTCATTTAATATTCTTCCATAAAACCTTCTCGTAGTAAGGACTCAAGAGAAAGCGTCAACAAAGAAACTTTGAAAAGACAAACATCTCTTTAAGTGATTAAACAGCGATTTCCACTTGTGAAAAGTAGTACGTTCAGCAAGAATTATTTAAACTCCCTCCGAGCGGGCAAAGCTACATTTTACTGCTGTATCAACACAGAATAATCTGCGAAAGAAATTCTTTGGTCTTCAAAGTGGATAAATTTCGAAGTTACATTGGTTTATGGTACTACAGTGTTTCGGTTATTAGCCCGATATCAATTTTATTTCATATATGTAAAGTTTAATTTTACAACTTCCCTTGCTTCAGTATTGAGAAACGTTGAGCAATATATCAAATTGAGAGTTTCTTAGCATTTGCGTTCAAAATGACGTACGCTTATTTACAGCACGAGCATATAATCAATGGCAATTTCCGCGCGCTTCTGCTTCCAGACTATACTCCATGTTTTCCGTGGTTTCACACCCTATTGAATTACAGGTTCTACGACCGACCTTCACCGATATTATTGAATAAGAAGCAATTGAATCGACTGTCTCGTAGCTCGTGATTGAAGCGCTTGCGATCTAGTTTCGTATGAATGACGCGTCCTCCAATTTTACTCGGTTCATTTCCCCTTTAATTCAGAGGAAGGTCTGCTCCAGCCATATAGACAGCTGCGCTAATCCTATCATCTCGATACCAAAGCATGGCTAACGAGAGGTCTGACGAGCCGAGCATGGTTTTGCGGGCCGCGCGGCCAACTCTGGAAAGAGGGAAGGGGTGGGGGGGAGGGGCGTGCGATTGGAGGCCAATTGACGCGGTCTGCGGCAGCGCAGCGCGTTGCGCGGGCGCGCTGGCGCTCAAGGCGGCGGTGGGCGGAGGTGGAGGCGGGCGACGACGCCTGGTGGGAGGAGCTATTCGTGACCTTTGCTGGAAGAGGGCTCGCTGCGCCGCGCTCGTGGGAGAGGAAGTGGGAGGGGCTCCGAGATGTGAATAGCGGCAATCGGCACGGGGCGCCGTCGCCGCTGAAATACGCTCCGCGGCCACGCGAAGTCGCCGAGAACGCCGCCGCCACTGCCGCCGGCGCTACCGCCGTCACCGCAGTCACAGCCGCCACCGGCGCCGCCACCGCCACCGCCGCCACCTCTTTCACCGCCACCACCGCAATCACCTCTTTCACCGTCGCCACCGCCACCGCCATCACCACTTTCACCGCCGCCGCCGCCACCGCCATCACCTCTTTCACCGCCGCCACCGCCATCACCTCTTTCACCGCCGCCACCGCCATCACCTCTTTCACCGCCGCCACCGCCATCACCTCTTTCACCGCCGCCACCGTCATCACCTCTTTCACCGTCACCACCGTCACCGCATCACATTCTTCATCGCCGCTACACCTGTCACCCCCTTCACTGCCGTCACGACCGTCTTTGCCGCCATCACCTCCACTACCTCCACCGCCGTCACCGCGGCCGCGCCGCCGGAGTCATCGCTGACTCCTCCGCCGCCCGTTGACGTCGACACCATACTCTTCTCAAGCGGAGACGCCTTCACTTATTGTTGCCTGCGTCACGCCAACTTCCGTTTTCTATTGTAGTAAAGCGAAGCCAGAGGTGAACAATTTCACTCATGTTTTGTGATTCTATTTAATCAAGGAAACATAAGCGGACTAAGCAAGTGCAGAAGACTGCTTAATTTAAGTAATGCATTTTGTTTTAAAAAAAATTGTAAAAAACTTAGTAGAAAATGATTCTAATTGACTTTTAGGAACATATTTATTTATCGTCTTAATAATAAATATTTCAATATTGTTACCCTCCCCTATATTTCGTTCGTTCTTCTGATCTCTCTCTCTGTCTCTCTCTCATCTCTCTCTCTCTCTCTCTCTCTCTCTGGCTGTGGATTTACTCATGGTTGTAGGGTTTTTCTCTGAAACATCACTTGTACTTGACAATGTGATGAGCGTGGTCAAGGTTACAAAATATCGAAACTAAAAACGTCGATGTTATGTTTCCAAACCCTGAGTAAACAAAGGATGCAAATACTACATATCTCAAAAAAAACGTGCTCTGTATCTGATCATTTCTGCTACGGAATCACGAGTGAAATACTTACATGTCATGACAGACGTTCTCGTAGGCGGGAAAAAATAATGGTTACCTTCGTCACGCCACTTTCCTCTTGCCTTTTTATAGTAAAGCCGGGCTGCGGTAGTCCGCTTCACCCACGTTTTAGTATGAGAATTTTTATCTACTTTCCTGGTATCCTTCATTAGATAAAGTGTTACTTCCTACATGAATGCTTTTTGACATACAACCTGGCTTACTGACGACAGTTTTTTTTCTCCGTGTGTGAAAACAACCGCTAGGTTTGTAAACCGGTGCGTGAAAAAGGAATTCGTTGAGGACCGTGTAGGTCAGTTATGCATTAAGGACATATGTTTACAAGAATTACGTATTTTGAGTACGTTGCTTTTATTGGTGCAAATATATATCATTGCATCAATATATCATTGAACGTGATATCAATATGTCACTGAGAAGAGAATGTCAACTTAAGGGTTGTCAGATATTAAACTGAGAGTATTAATTATGTGAGTAAATTTAAATGTTCATTTATTTATGTTAAAGTTTTGGGTCAAGAATGATAAATTGTAACATACCAAAAAAGGAATTGACAATATAAACATTACTACTATTAAATAGTTATTATTATTATTTTTCCATTACATCACGACTAAATATCTTATGAGTCGGCTGAATATAAAATCTACTCCAGGTTGCAACCAGCTACCTAAGGAGCAGATCCGGTGACTATCAGTGCCTCTACAATACTTTACGCAAAATGTGGGCTGTTCCAAATAAGCCAATTTCTTGCACTTCCCAGTCTTTTGAATTACCGGGGAGTTTTAAACAAGTTCTTACTCAAATTTTGCGGAACAAATCCCAGAGCTCCGATAACTATCGGTACGACCTGTGCTTTTACGCCCCACATTCGGCTGATCTCGATTTCCAAACTCTTGTATTTAAGACGTTTCTCTGCCTCCTTGGTAACGACGTTTTGATCGCAAGGTACAGCAACATCGATAAGTAAACACGATTTTTTCGCCAAATCCCGGATAACTATATCCGGTTTGTTTGCCGCTATCGTGCGATCAGTTTGAATTTGTTGGTCGTACAATATCGTACACAATCCAACAGACGTCACCGGTTTTGGTGAGTGTTCGTACCACTTGGCGCATGTTTGGATTATTATTATTATTATTATTATTATTATTATTATTATTATTATTATTACTTGCTACATTTGGAGGTAATAATAAGACATGTAAGTTGCATAATCGTAAATACTATCTCACCAATAACTTCTCAACGTAATATTTTTAGCCCTATGTGGAGTAAATATAGGTATAAAAGTAAACATATGACGATGTTTTCAAGGTTAGAGAAGAATTTACCTCACACAAATGAGTTTGCTGGTCATATTTCAATTGAGGTTCAGCGCGTGTTTACAGAAAGTATATAAAAAGAGCAAAAGAGAGGTTAGTTCTGTGTTAGCAGAATGGCTTTTCAAGGAAAAATCGAACCATTACTCACGAACAAAAAAAAACGTTAGGTCCTAAATCCGATTCGAACCACATGAAGCCAATCTTCTGGAAATCGGTACGCGCCTGTCGTCTGTTTTAAATGCATATTCTATTAAGGCTTCAATAGAATTATGCATTACATTTTTACTTTCATCATCGTGTATATTCGCGAATGAATTTTTTTCAACCGTTATAACATAAAATTATCTGCAAAACATTTTTTTGTAATAATTATTGTGACAGAGAGGGGAAACTATTTTCGATAATATTCATGATATACGAACGTAAGAAAAAAGTCGAAACAAAAATACGGAGTTTGACGTCATGGGGTAATTAGTGTTCGTATTTAAAATGAGACATTATTTACATACGTGAATTGGTTTATGCCTATTTCTAACAAAATAACTCTACCATGTCTCTCGCTTTTGTTTGAAGAAATTATTATTATTTTCTGTCATTGCAAACAATGACTTTTAATAATTATGGTTTTGATATTTTATCTAACGGTAAACTGAAGACTACTAGAAGCAAGATACGGAGACAAATGTTTCATATAAGGAACGTTATTGTCTGTATGGCTTGCTTCAATGCGTCACTATCTTTGTTTCAGAATAAGAAAGAAATAAAAAACGTGTTTTTCCCATGAAGTTAAAGTAATTTTTATGACAGTAATGAAATATATTGAATGGCTGTTAATGGTATGTTAATTATAAAATGTTCAGCGTATTTCGTGAGATCTACATCAAAAGTTCGTTCAAACTTTTCGATCATAGGGAACATTAGATCAACGAACATCGATTATCATAGGTATATTTCGATTTAATTTTATATTGCAGATCAGAATATTTAGACAAGATAATATTGGTTGATTGTTGTAAACCAGGAATTCCCAACCTTTTCCTTCCATTGCCCCTTTGAGGAGAGTGTTTGCTTCATCAACCCTCTTATGATTTCTCTATAATATACAGCATTCATAATCACGACACAAAGATTTGCAAATAAATAAATTAAAATTATCACTTTCGTACCCCAAAATTATCGTCTACATCTCTATACTTCAATATCAAGATGTTTTTGCTTTTGAGTAGCTAAGTTCCTAATTTTCGTTGAAATACAATTGTTACAAAATATTAAGTTTTGCCTTGTTTTTTGTCAGCAAAATGTCAGTTCAACACGTTCTGTTTATGTTTGTAATGAAAAATCATGTAACCGTGTGCATTACCTGGATATTTATTTTGTATGTATTATATATTTATAGCCCTGAAGCAGGCCGAATAAATGGCCGAAACGTTGGCACTGTAAGAATAACTGAATTTTATTGACCTACCCTCACGATTACCCATGCTATAGTATAAAAATATCGAGTGTTTTTTAATGACTGGCCATAACATGTCTTCAGTGCACATCGCGGAGAGTGCGATAGGGATTTGTTGTCAGAGCATAGTTTTTATTTCTTGATTTTTCCGAACATCCTAATTCATTAATTCCTAAGGAATTAACGAAAGATAGATACAAAAGAAGAGGAGTGAATTTGTAATTTATTATAATTCGTTTTGTTGCTTTATATCAGTAAACAATTTAAGTTCATTAATTTTTTTTGTAATCAATATAATCTTGATTATACAGATAAGGCGTGGGTTTATATTCGGCTGTTGATCCCCATGCGACCTCTTGATCATCATTGACCTTCAAAATTTCATTGTCCGCCACGAGGTCTATACCGACCCCGTTGGGAACCACTGTTGTAAACAATGATATTTCTTAGAGAAAAGAAAATGTCTTCGTGGATTTATAAAATACATCAAACCAGTAGAAAAGCATAAAAACTCGTTGAGTGCGCTATTTAATGATTTATTTGCTCATTGTGGCAACTAAAGTAAACGAGTGCTGCCGTTTCATTATTATGGCAGTGGAATTTATCCATCAGTGTTCGGTGTTCGGCCAGTGGTGGCCTCCTTTCGAGTCAACGCTATTCGTACGCGACTCCCGCGGTTTCTCCGACGCGACGCGACGCGACGCGACGCGACGCGACGCGACGCGACGCGACGCCTTGCCAGTCCCCGCGCCGCTAAGCGCCTCGCTTGCCCCTGGCTGTGTTCGCAGGCGAGAGCGCGCGGGAGTGTAACACGTCGCGGCGTTTGTCGACGCTCGGGGGTGAGGGCGCGCCTGTCATCTGCAGCGCCTTGATTGCGTGCCGCCCCTCCACCTCCGTCGACCCCTCCCCTTCCCTCACCCCTTCCCCTCCCCGTCCATCCCCCGTCGCCACCCGTCGCCGCCGCCGGCATCTCCCCGCGACCGCCTCCCTCGACGCTGATACTCCCCCCCCCCCACGTCTCCCTTCTATCATCCACTGCTTCCTCACAACACTGTCTCACCCCTCCTTGTCACAGGTCCACGTTGCATTGTTGATCTTCCCTGTAACATGCGGAGTCCCACCCCACGGTGGCGCGGATATCCCAACTGTTTCAGGGCGCCCCGCGAATCTGTTGTTCCCGACCTTTTCGTCCATTTCATTTTTCACATACAATTCCCCCAGTTTTTTGTTGCATAAACGCTTTTCACGACTGGAACTTTCTGATTAATTATGAAATTACAGAATTTTGAAAATGTGCACATAATTCACTTCTCCCCGTAGCACGTCACACACAGCTTTTACCTGTGTGTGACGTAATAAAAATAAATAAATCAATCAAAAATTCACTTTATTTTCGTTATTGACACGCATGTGCAGAATTAAATCACTGTGTTTTCCTTATATTCCTTTTAGATAAGTGTGGAAATATCTTAATTTTTCTCGTTATTTTCATAGAATTTATTTTTCTTAATTTCAATCTTCATGCATTTCTCCTTGTCCCATTTTTGCTGGCTGCTTATTTGTCCAAACTAGTGATGTTTTAACACATTTTTCAAAGCTCTTTTCAGTGATGATAAAACGAATGGGGTAAAGATGTATTAGCTCCTGCCTTTTCGTTTACTTTAATGGTCTCAATTTTTTACCGCTGTTCTCTTTCATCTCTCACCAACCAAGTTTCCGATCTCTTGATTCGCTTACTAGTACTGTCACCTTTGACTCCATTGCTATTATCCCCTTTATCTCACCAGAGACTCCGGGGTTTCCTTTCTTGAGTTCACCGTCCACTACAAGCCCACTTCCCTACGCTGGCCGCGCTCTCTCCGCCGTCCACGCCGGCGTTGCAGCATCGGCTCTGCAACTGCCCTTGCAACCCCTTCAGCTTTGAGTCCTTCCTTTTCCATCTCCGATGAATACGCAACGGAAATCCTGTAGCCTCAGGTTGCGTCGCGTTACCATGGCTACGCGGCGGAAAACGCTGGGTCCCCAAACGCTCTCGTTTTGCACCATCACTATTACCGCCTCCCCTACTAGTACCCTTTCGACTTCGCTTTCTCCACGCTCCCTCTGCCCGCCTCTGCCGCAGTTTCAGTCCCCGAATCCGCGCCCGTCTCCTCCGCTAGCGTCACAAATCCTGCACCGGCGGAAATGGCTCAGGGCATTAACTGATGTCCCTGCACTGCCTCTGAACGGGAGGTCCTAGTTTTCGAGACCGGACGGTGGGAGGATTTTCCACACTAGCTACGTGGCTAGGTCGAGTTCTGGTGCTGTCTGGAGGAGAATTCTAGCGTCAGGCTGCTCTGAGCGGTAGTTTTCCATGGTTTCTCCGCTCAATACCAGGCGAATGCCGGAGCAGTGCCCGACCAAACGGGCCACGGACCGTGCGCGATCTTTCCCTCCTATTCCATGTCCTACCCTTTCCCCTTACACACTTACTCCCTTTCCATGTCCTATCCTTTCCCCTTACTCGTACATGCACTACACCACCACACATGCCGGGAGACCGCTCGGGAACGTATGAGTAGAGTTTGTCCCGGCTGGGGAGGTGCCTCGCAGATAGGAGAAACCTGGTTGGTAGCTGAGACGGCGCCGGATGTCGCCATCCATCGAGGCAAGATCACCGTCACCTCTCAAGCAAAAACGTGCACTTCACTTACGGGACTAATGACCTTGGTAGTTGCCGCGCACTTAATCACTAGTAATCAAACACCGATTCCGCTCTCGTCTCCACCTCGGTCCCCGCTTGTGTCCCCGCTTGCATCACATGGTGCTCCAACACCGGGTCCTGAATCCCTCCCGCCTCCGGCCTCGACACTCGTCCTTCGTTCCCTACGGCCCTCGATGTTGCATCCTTCTTGAATCCATCTCCTTTGTATTCTCCGTCGCCACCAACAACTCGGTGCCACTACCGCCCATGCCGCCTCCACCTCCACGCAGCCGCAGGCCCTTCTCACAGGCGTGTTTCTCGTTCTTGTGCGCGACGTTCAATCTGCTCACGATCGACATCTGGAAAGAGGGAGGAGGCGCTGGCGGCGTCTGGTACTCCCGCTTACGTCTGCCTCTACAGATAACCCCCAGGCTGTGCGGATTCATTTCGAAGGAATGCATTTTCGATCGGTGCCTGTGTTTGCGGTGATTTATGATTTTAGGGATGTGACATTTGACATCCATTCTTGATGTGACAAATTTGTGATGAATTTCTGGATGAAAATTGGATACTTTTTGAAATATTGATGAGCTAATTACGATGAGAATTGGTATTACCGAATACATATTAGGTTACAATAGCCCAAGGGAATGAAACAAAATTGTAGTATATATACATTTTGCACGTTTCTATCAGTTTTCCAACAGATTCTCGTATGTAATCGCTCTAATTGCCTTCGCTTATAGAGCCATCGAAGGATCCGCCGATCCGACTTGGACTCATTATCTTTTATACATTTATATAGCCGATTTAAGAAGAGATGTAAATATATTCAGCAATTATTCAAACTACGAGTTTATAAGAAATCGGAAACAGCATTTTTTAAAAAATTTAAACGTTGGAAATGACCAAGACATATTTATAACTGTTTACTGTCTCTATTCGTAACCTACCCGGTATAGAAAACTTCTTTTGTCCTAACCATAATTAATATTTTGAAGTTTGTACATAATTTTGTTGATATTGAATAATAGATTGTGGATTATTTTAAAATGTAAAAAAAACTTCAAAGCGTAAACGTTCCAATAAGTTATTCACTTATTATTGGACATTTGATATTGTCCTTAAATGTTACATTCGGACTTGCACTTATAAATGTTAGTCAGTTTTGAATAACGTAATTTCTTCTAAGAAACGCATTAAATAATTCTTAAGTAGTAAACACTATTAGTTCTGACTCTTTGAGCCAACAATAACTCCGTGACAAGTCATCGTGAGCCTTTGAAAGACGACAAAATCTCTACTTCTGAGGTCAAGAGGTCATTGACTTCGACTCAGAAGCCTTACTATTCACACTACAGAATGTCCCTCAATAACAGAACAACAGGTAAGGAAACACATTGCCTTCCAATTCCCTAGAAAATTTTATTTTTAACTTGCGTGTACAAGAATAATATAATTACTACTTGCATATTATTGGATTTTTTAAAAAATATCTGAAATACGTAAGAGAATTTTTAATATCCAAAACAGTATCAATTGTGTTGCACAAAAGATAATTCGGTACAGTTGATCTTCATAAATTTGGAAAAATCTTCAATGTGTTAGAGGCAAAATCATTCCGATGTATGGAATTTTAATAATCATTTTCGGATTCATATTCTAACTTATTTGCAGTCGATTGGGGCCTCTAATAAAAGTAAAAATTAAAATATTAATAAACAAATTAATATCCTTCGAAATACTTACATAGTATTTCCACTCACTCAAAAATGTATCTCATTATCGCAGTGAAGTGATAGGCTTTCAAACCACCATTTAGCGTCAATGAGCGAACTTTAAAAATGTATAAATGTCTACAATGTTGAAGAAGATACAAGAAAACAACAGCTCTTGCACCTCTCACCTTAACAAAGGTCAATCGCCCGTCCTAAGGGACTCGTTCCTCGGGTCAATCGTTCGGCAACGCGGCACAAAGCGGATAAAAGTGCCCTAGGCGACGGATCCCTTCCACAGCCCACGGGCTTAGGGCGGCGAGCGACGTGTCTGGGAGTCCACCCCAATTACGGCTGAGCTTCATCTTGAGCCGATATCGATGCGCATCGACCGTCTGTTTCGATAGAATTCCAGCCCAGCGTGACTTCCTCGAAGACAATATCCTCTGTATTTCTTGGATGCGAAGATAATGGGTATGTAGAAGATTTCTTGAACAGCTTTTCAGTTCTCCCCATGAAATTAGGTTAGTCGAAGAATATTGTGCTCGCCATTGCACCGAGGAGCAAGGACGACGGAGCGGGGTGGTGTAAATTTAAAGCAAATTAATTTCATTTTGCCCTATAGATGGATTTCAAACTGTTTTCTTTCAAATAGATTATTGATACAAATGAACACACAGATAATCCCAAATCAATATATACTCCAAATCGCACTTTGAACAATGATTTTAATTTATTAGAGATTATCCGCAAATATGATCATCCATTAACGCAGATATGAAACCTTGATAATTAGTAGGACCTAAAAGGTTTTAATTGGTATAGACATTTTTTATTTTCTTGTGAAGTGAAAAAGCTCAATTTTATTACTAATCCAATGTTTTTCAAAATAAATAAAAATAACTATTGAATTAACTTTACTAAATTAGCTAAGTGAAATTTACGTAATTAATTTTTTTCTAGGTTTATATCCAGCCGACATTTGGTTACACTTTACGTTCCGATGGGACTCGTATTCGACCACACACTACACACCAACACCCTTGAGAGCTCCCTGATCTGGAGTCAGCAGAACGCAAGGTCCTTCGCGACAATACTACATGAGAGATAAGGGACAAACAACCATGCCCAAGGCGAGACTCGAACCCGCAATCCTTCGGACCGATGCGCCGATTTAGTACACCTCCTTAGCTCCCTCGATCATCCAGGGGGGTTAAATTATATTAACTACTAAATTAATTAAATGGTACAGACTATTTTTCTGTTTTGTGAAGCAAGAAAGTTCAATTTCATATTACAACACCACAATTCTTAAAATAAGTATAAATTAGCTATTATATTGATCGTGCGAGTATTACAATAACTTCCTTATTAACATCAAAATTTGATAAGACATTTGATAATACAAATACAAAAACAACAGTCAAGCAGAACACAAAAACGTCATAGCAATAGTCATGACAGCAAATATCAATTATTTATCAGATAACTGTGCAATAATATTTTGTTCATTTATCAAAATTGATGTGTATATGAAGTATTAATGCCAGTGAAAAATCATTTGTAAAACGTTTATCGGACCTCAAAGAATTTGCTTTGATGCAACGAGTAACATTCAGTTTTATTGTCAACATTAAGTGTTAAGTCTGTAAAACATTACATTCAAACTTTTTTCTCCCTGCTAATGAACAATATCGCAAACGCACGCGTACATGCACAAATGGAGGATTTCAATTCCTTACTCATTTCCGTCTCTGTTAATCACCCGTTCTGGTTGGCGGCTTCGATATAGAGCAGCTTCCGTCAACGTATTCTCTTCCGTTTCACCGGAGTTCTCCGCGCCTCAGCCCCACTCGTATCCGCTCGGCCCGTCTCCGCTCCGCCCCATCCTTTCCACAATCCCCGTTCCCGCTCCGCAGCCTTTCTCACTCACCCGCCCGGCTCTCATCCTCTCCTGCAGCTTCGTTGGACCTTTACCGACCCCTCACTTCCATACAGCCCCGCCCCAACCTCACCCATTTCTCTCCGCCCTACACAGTCCCCATCCTGCTCTATTTCGCACGTCCCCGCTTCGTCCCTTCCTCACTCTCAACCGCCCTATTTTGCCCCTTCCCGTCCCGACTCCCGTCCCGACTCCCGTCCCGACTCCCGTCCCGACTCCCGTCCCGACTCCCGTCCCGACTCCCGTCCCGACTCCCGTCCCGACTCCCGTCCCGACTCCCGTCCCGACTCCCGTCCCGACTCCCGTCCCGACTCCCGTCCCGACTCCCGTCCCGACTCCCGTCCCGACTCCCGTCCCGGCGCCCGTCCCGGCGCCCGTCCCGGCTCCCGTCCCGGCTCCCGTCCCGGCTCCCGTCCCGGCTCGCGTCCCGGCTCGCGTCCCGGCTCGCGTCCCGGCTCGCGTCCCGGCTCGCGTCCCGGCTCGCGTCCCGGCTCGCGTCCCGGCTCGCGTCCCGGCTCGCGTCCCGGCTCGCGTCCCGGCTCGCGTCCCGACTCGCGTCCCGACTCGCGTCCCGACTCGCGTCCCGACTCGCGTCCCGACTCGCGTCCCGACTCGCGTCCCGACTCGCGTCCCGACTCGCGTCCCGACTCGCGTCCCGACTCGCGTCCCGACTCGCGTCCCGACTCGCGTCCCGACTCGCGTCCCGACTCGCGTCCCGACTCGCGTCCCGACTCGCGTCCCGACTCGCGTCCCGACTCGCGTCCCGACTCGCGTCCCGACTCGCGTCCCGACTCGCGTCCCGACTCGCGTCCCGACTCGCGTCCCGACTCGCGTCCCGACTCGCGTCCCGACTCGCGTCCCGACTCGCGTCCCGACTCGCGTCCCGACTCGCGTCCCGACTCGCGTCCCGACTCGCGTCCCGACTCGCGTCCCGACTCGCGTCCCGACTCGCGTCCCGACTCGCGTCCCGACTCGCGTCCCGACTCGCGTCCCGACTCGCGTCCCGACTCGCGTCCCGACTCGCGTCCCGACTCGCGTCCCGACTCGCGTCCCGACTCGCGTCCCGACTCGACCTTCCCTTTCCTCCCCTCCCCTCCCCTCCCCTTCTCACCCTGCCCCTTCTCTTCCCACGCTAACCGTCTATTCTCTTGGCCGCTTCCGCCCCTCTCTGGCGAGCTCCACCCGTGTTTGCGATTCAAAACTGAGACGTCGCGGCATGCGCAACTGTAGCCGGAGGAACAATAGACAGCGCGGGTGCGGGTGGATGGCTTCGCTTCATCCTGCAGCAAAAGTGATGTGTACTGCGGTTTAGCAAGTGTCTCCCTCGGCTCAATAGCAGTGTTCTACACTACATGGGTCTGTATACAGGAATATTCTCAGAGTTGTTATACAACGTATCATTGTAAATGGAGTCATTGAGACAAAATTAACAAAAGATTTAGAAATAAAAGTATTATTAATTCTTGTTATGAATTATGAGCGAAAATGTAAGTATAATTATTTAATTTGCCTATATAAAAGCGGCCAACCTATATAAATGTGTAAATCAAATGTTCTTGTATTATAAATAAATTTAATTAGTTGCTCTTCTACGAATAAGTAGTAGGATAGAAATAGTCAGTGTCGACAATAATTGCAATGGCGTTTTTCTAGTGAATTTATCGAAACTTTTATTTGAAGTTCGAAGTTGTAGGTTTGAGATTTTTTTCAATTTAATGTATTTATTGAAGTATCTCATTTCATAATTATGTTAACCCATGTTAAACTTTAAGTCTTCAGTAACTCCGTGGTAGTAATAAAGTCCGTTCTGCAGGGGAGAATAAGAACTCCGCAAGTTAGCCAATGCAAAGACTATTAAAGAACTATGAGAAAATATTATTATTTATTGCGAACCTTAATTTCATTTCAAACTAATAATACTGCATCATTTAAGTGATCGTATTATATCAGAATCAGCTTAAACAGAAATATGATTTCGATATGCAACCACCAAGTTATAATGCTGAGCAGTAATGCGGGTTGCAGAACCTGATTTCTAAAACTCAGTATAATATTATTTCAGCACATGGAATATGAGCAAATGAAACATTACACTCGTATTGCACACCAGTGCAGCAATTGCAAACCTTTTACATATTTCATACCGCTAAATTTGATGTTTAAAATTTATTAGGCCATTAACAGAATTGTTAGAAAAAAGTATTGAATAAAGTGGCGAGAGTTTTTCATTGTTCCACGTTTATGTTAATATCCGTAAACTATATAGTATTCAAAATAAAATTGAGTATTGATTTAACTAAGTCTTAACTTTTATAAAATAAGGAAAACGTTATACAACCACGGTACGATGGAATGAGCCTGTGGAATGAGCTTAAAATTATGGCACTTTTCTCAAATCACAGCAACTGTAATCTTTTCTGAAATTAGTTCTTTATTTATGTAATTAGGCAACACTGGGTGTGAGGTCATAGGCAATGAAATAAAATATGCGCATGCCGCCATGGGGGTGGACGAAGTAGAAGGCACAGTAGTATTTTGTAACAAATCAATTAGCAGTTTAGTATTCTTATTTTATTTCACAGATAATCACGCTCCATCAACAATGTTTTGTAAACATTTTATTAAGTGAGCTCAGGTAAGTTCAGTTGAGCTCAGGTAAGAGCTCAGGTAAAATAATATCTTAATTTCTTCGCCAGACCATTAATAAAAATAAGCCCTCGTCGACTTCTGCGCTACTGTAAACAGAGTGATTGTACTTTACCGTTTCATTTAATAATTGATTGATTAGTGATTCCGGGCGCGTTAATTGCTAAGGTAATTCGTCCCGAGCATTTTTTACTTTCCCGTATACGTACGTATATAGGGAGTAATATACGTAGTACAGGGAAAGTTATATAATGCTGCGCAAAAAAATGGGCAATTTTCGCCAGAAAAAAAATCGTTGCCGGGCTGTGATAACGAAAAAGTGGATAAAACTAGTTGCTAAATTAAGGGAAAACATCCCCTAACACGTGGTGCAGCCAGAACCCCTCTTTCGTGCGTCCTTGACATTGAAAAACCAATTGAAAGGAAAACGCCCGTCCGTCCGTCCGTTTTTTGTGAAAATGGGCTTCAAATTTCGCATTTTTAGTAGCGCTTAGACGCCATTTTCTTAAAAACGGGAACAAATTTTTAAAGAAAAATTGCCATATAGGACGCGGTTTTTGTGTTCTTTAATATTTTAAAATTAATGTTTCCGTTCTAGCATTAGGAAACCGAAAAATTAAGAAAATGTCGAAAACATGTAGTTTGGGCGACGATAGTTAGCAGCTGGCACGAGCATGTGACAATTCCGAATAGCTAGCCGAGACCGAAGGAAATAGAAAACTAATACGGGAAAGTCTGTGCCATTCTGTGGCACCACTAGTTTACTTATGCGAGATGGCCGTGATCTTCCCCCGCTGTCTGGCGAGATTCGAGCCGGCCTACGTCGGCTTGCGGGTGTTTTTTCGAAACAGGTATTTCCCACCAGCGGAATACCGCCCCAGCCAGGACAAGCTCTAAACTCCCGACTGGTCTCCCGACAAGTGTGATAGTGCAGTGCACGTGAGTGTAAGAAAGTCGAAAATCCTCCCACCGTCGAGACTTGAATCCTAAGACTTTTCGGTCAGAGGCACTGTAGTGATATCAGTTGATTACCTGAGCTACCTTTGCCGGTCGTTCCTCTTATATAATCTCCGTAGGGAATAAGTGATACCGTTATTGAATTAGATGAATATGACTGTACAGTGCGTCTTCTGAGAACCTGTGCGTATTTCGGAGAGAGTTCATACGTGTGCTGCTCCGCGTCTTCCTCTGATCCATGGACGCGGGAGAAAGTTCTTATTTTTTTCTCACGGAAATGTGCCATTTCCTTTTAATGCTTATCATGAACACATCGTTTTCTTGTTTCAATAATAAACTTCAACGGATATGTTGAAGTTTAATGCAGTATGCAATTGACTTACAGCTGATACACAACTGCAAATATTCAATTTGAAACAAAGGATCTTTGAATATACGTTTTGTCAAACATCGTAGGGTACGAAATTGCCGTGATACAGTATTTTTCGAGAACTCTGAACCAAAGATGGCAGAATTATTCGTGGCCTTGAATTATTACGAGATCTCCCTAAGCCGTTTGTGTTTTTGCTGTGTTGTTCAAAAATAGAGTATACCTAATAAATCCTCACACAATAAATAATCTTCAGGAACAAATATGAAGATAAATTTCTAACGTAGGTAAGAATATTGCAATAAATGAGTCAGAATACATTTTGTTGGTGAAAGTAGTTGTAAACGGAGCGCAGACGTAAACGGGGAATGTTCCATCATCTCCTAGGTAGTAAATGATATTGAAGCGCCCAACAGCCATATTCAGGAGAATTGATTCCGGGAGCTCGAAGTTCCGTGAGAAGACAGTTTTTAAATAGACTTCACAATTTTAATTGTGTTTTATATTACATATTTCTGACATTACTCTTTCAGCATCAAGACGTGATTTTTAGTGTAAGTGATAATTCTATATACTCTTGTAGAAAGCGTGTGGAGGAAGTGCCTTTAAACGTGCATTCCAAAAATGTCTTTCGTTATCATTGCAAAACAATATTACCACTGACAGCAAGACCACTGACGGTGGTCATTTAACTCGCACAAAAATACAACATAAACGTATTTAAAGAAACAATTTATAAAAGATAGGAGAGCTGTAGAAAGAAGCTCATACAAGAATCCCACACTACTTTTATTCAAAAAGTAGGTGTGGATAGAGTGGTCAAAGTGATATGAAGCGCTTCTAGTTTTCAATTTAGAGATACTAGAAATTAATTAGAACTAGGATATCATCCTCCAATTCTAATGGTAATTCTAATTGTAAATGGTTGTTATTGTTCTAATTCTAATTGTTGTCATGTTTGCCACCGAGCATTATCTCAAAGCGAACTAATAAATCTATCTATCTATCTAGTTTGCAATACGTTTTTTCTAATAGGGTTTATAATCTATTTAAAACTTGTGAAACTGGTTTCTTATTAATTAGTTACAGTTTTAGTTGGTGTCAGTCTCTCTGACTACACAAATAATTTAAAATTAAACATGAAGGCATTTTTTAGGCAAAACAAATCTAATTTATAGCTTTGCGGCATAATCAATACGATTAGTGGAAAAATTCATCTCAAAATATTTAATTGTACATCTCAAAATATTCAATTTCATTGTGAAAGTCAATTTGGAATTTACTGTAAAAAGAAATGCATTTATAAGTTATTCTCTAAAATAAGCCAATCGCGAAAATAAATATTGATAGAATCATATAAGTGAAAAACTATTAATAGTGAATGTGAATGGAAATGAAATTACGAAACTATTCCCGAGAAAATGTCTTGAATAGAGAACATACTTTTAAAAATATTTTGTCATATATTATTTCAATGACATGATATATCGTTATCTTCGCTTCTGTTTTAACTGGCATCTGGCTCTTCTTCATTTTCCGCTTTATTTGTAAAATGGCCTAAAATAAAATTAAGCTTATTTTTGTTCCTCGAAATGTTTATCCCACTTTATAATAATTACAGTAAACAGTGTGTGTTAATTATTACAGTGTGTGTTATTTTGAAAAAGACATATTTATTAGACGAAAATTAAATAAGAATAAAGAATCTATTTGTGACAACAATAAGTTTTATTGGCTGAGACTATCAGCAATACAAATTAATTTACATTAAATAAAATATACGGCAACAAAGGAAGCACTAAAATTGAAACGTCATTTAAATTTATTTAGAAAAACATTTCTTGATTTTTAACAATATATTTAAAATATTTTAATAACATTTAATGTATGTACGGAATTTGGAAAAATGCTGAAATCGTGTGTTGATAATTAAAAAGCCAGGAAATCTGTAAAATTTCTGCATCTTGGGGCAAGTTTGTTACTGGCAGCAAGGGTTACGCTAGGGCGCATTTAGACCACATTCCAGTTTATCACCAAAGCACGTCATGCGGTTAACGCAGGTTGATGAAACATGAAACTAAGTTCTATAACCCGAAACTGTACTGAACTAATATAATACGTTATTACGGCTAAAACAGGTCTGTAGCCTCAGGTCAAAAGCAACTTTGTTCTTACTTAAGAAAATAAATGTAAAATATAATAAATTGCATAACATTATCGAAACTTACAGTAAATGGACTTAACACTAAACTCGCTCGTTTTTGTTATTTTATTTGTAAAATCTGGAGGTTTAGCTCAAACTTTGGTGACTTTCTCATTAATTCTTCGCTGTTAAAATATATACACACTAAAAATATTTGTAAAAACATTTTTTGTACTTCTATCTTATTGTCTTCGATTACCTCAAAACTTTCACTTCACTTCACTCGTAATCAAAATCATTGAAACATCGGAAATCCATTACACGGTCTTAGCAAAATCGAATAGTTTACCTTCATTATTTTGAAAACAAGTTATATTACGACTGATCTTTATGAACGCATAACAGCATCCTCATCGCATGAACTCATAAAAGAAAGAGAGAGAGAGAACACTAGTGAATTGCCATCAGGACGGAGGGGCGTTCGCCCACGCAAAGCGCTGTGCGACGCAGCGAATTAAAGGCATAATTTATCACAGCTAGGAGAGAGTGGGAGGGAGAGGGAGCAGGCAGCGGATATACGAGTTCGCAGGCACCGTTCGCGTTGTTCCGCCTCTCACCGCGAGGGGTGCGTCGGTCGCCGCATTGCGGCCCGCGCTCTCTCTGCGTTGCACCGAGTGGTGGCATTCCCCGCCCCCGCGGCCACAACTGACGCCACAACCACTGCTGCCAACATTGTTATCACTACGGAGCGGATTTCTCTAGTTTTTGTATATTTTTGTCCGTTGCTACAGGGCATATCTAAGGGAAATTTCTTGACATTTGATTAGTATTGGATGCTATGTAGACTAACGTGCTAGTGCATATTTGGCCGATTTTTCCTTCTGGTGCACATTCGTGTTATTATAGTCGCATATTTTACATATTTCGTTAAAATAGAGACATCTTTAAAACTTTTCTTTTCATAGAATCTATTATTTATTTGTGAGGGTTGATTGATAGATTGAGCTTGTCACAGTTTTCGTTCATTTTTTCTTTTCTATAAGTGATAAAATACTTGTGCAAATGTAGAATTTTTTAATACATATTTTTTAAACCAGGCAGAAGAAATGCAACAAGACATGCAATGTACTTCATCGAGGAGAATATTAACTCTGATTTCTCCCGAAAAGTAAGGTGGATTACATTATGTTTGCACAAAAATATATCTTTTCATTACAAGAATGATTCTCCCGACTTTTCTGAATAAAAAATTATAAAGGAGATGAAATATTGTTAAATAGCATATTTTAGAATTTTTAGGCCTTAAATGTATATTTTTAAAAGCATTTTTCAAAAACATTTAGGGCATAAAAATCCTCTCCGGTTATCATCATCACGACAACTGCAACTGCAATTGCCCCTCGGCCCTACCTACTACCACCACAACCTCCACCAACACCACCACACCAACTGCGTTCGCATCTTGCCGTCATAAAAGCGCACTTAATTTGAGCATGGAAAACACGGCTTCGTCGTGGCAGGCCTTGTATACTGAACTGCATGAATCGCGTTGCGATCTCCTGCTGTGTTCTCGATTGCTGACGACGCACGACGGAATCAGACGAAAGAATGAAAATGAGGAACCGAGTAATAAATGGAAGGTGGAAGCCGGACGCAGATTGCGGAATGCGGAAATACCGAAATTACTGGCGATACGCAGTTAGTGTGAGGTCTTGGAAAAGAGGATCTAATTTTTATGATTCATGACGCAGTTAATCTCTTGTACTTTAGTTTCTTTTTGACATAAACCCACACGTAATACATACAATTGAAAACAGCAATGCACTTAGCTGCCTTGGTAAATCAAATACATCATTCAAACTTTGCGAATAAAAGAGAAGTTATTAAAAATGATATTTTTTCTCTAAGACTGATATAAAATAGAAAGTGTGGAATTTAACATGCTATTGAAAATTTGCACCATGTAGATACGTGCCGGGAGGTTAGTGGGACATTTAGAAGACATTTAGGGGGGGAACCTCCTTTGTTTGATAATTGTGTCAATTTTAACTATTCCTCATGTTCTTACAAACATACAGCTGCAGTGGTTGGTGCAGAAGTCGGTCGAGAAAATCCATGAAGTTCATAAAAATTAGTGGATATTAGTGCTGAAGATTTGGGGTTACGATGTGAACGTTTGTGATGTGAAAGCATTAAAATCTTCACATTGTAAGAAACAACAATATTCTTGACTTATGAACATAGATGAAGCATTTAAATAGTTTTAATCAATTTTTAATGAGAAGTTAATTTCACTTATTCAGGACATTACAAAAAGGGAGGAGAGCTCTATTTGTATTCTTTATAAAAGTAAGACTATGATTTTTAGAATTAAAAAAATTAAAACTCTTCACTAGGTGTAAAATGCAGGAAAATAATTTAAAAATAATTTTAATTCTGCCCCAACTTTAGAATTTAAGAATTATCATTGCAGTCGATTCGTATTTTATCTCGAACAAAAGAAGACGCTCGGTAGATTATAGTTTGAATCCTTTCTGAAATATAGAATCAGTAATGTTAGTCATCTACACATCATGAAATGCTCGATTGATTACCCTGGTTTGTGTCCTTGCATTGATATGCGGTATGCACCACTCCCTTAAACTGAAGTAATTTAATTTGCTTGCAATGCGCTCCAATGTTTGGTCACGCCTCGCATCTAGCATGTTCCCGCACTGGACATTGCCGACTACAGAGGCGCAGCAACTGTAGTGGCGACGGGAGTGGGTTAGCAGTGAAGTCGATCAGGGTGATGTGACAGACGTAATGCCACAGAACATTGTACGGCTTCCCAATTCCGCCACCATCCATGGGCCGCCTCCACTATTGCTGTAAGTTAAAGGAAAGATGTGGTGACGGAATGCACTGTTTGAACGGTGTCGGGATGGGGAGACAGATATAGAGAGAGAGACAGTTATAGAGAGAGAGTTATAGAGAGAGACAGATATAGAGAGAGAGACAGATATAGAGAGAGAGACAGATATAGAGAGAGACAGACAGATATAGAGAGAGACAGACAGATATATAGAGAGAGACAGACAGATATATAGAGAGAGACAGACAGATATATAGAGAGAGAGACAGACAGATATAGAGAGAGAGACAGACAGATATAGAGAGAGACAGATATAGAGGAAGAGACAGATATAGAGGAAGAGACAGATATAGAGGAAGAGACAGATATAGAGGAAGAGACAGATATAGAGGAAGAGACAGATATAGAGGAAGAGACAGATATAGAGGAAGAGACAGATATAGAGAAAGAGACAGATATAGAGAAAGAGACAGATATAGAGAAAGAGACAGATATAGAGAGAGAGAGACAGATATAGAGAGAGACAGATATAGAGAGAGACAGATATAGAGAGAGACAGATATAGAGAGAGAGACAGATATAGAGAGAGAGACAGATATAGAGAGAGAGACAGATATAGAGAGAGAGACAGATATAGAGAGAGAGACAGATATAGTGAGAGAGACAGATATAGAGAGAGAGACAGATATAGAGAGAGAGACAGATATAGAGAGAGAGACAGATATAGAGAGAGAGACAGGTATAGAGAGAGAGACAGATATAGAGAGAGAGACAGATATAGAGAGAGAGACAGATATAGAGAGAGAGACAGATATAGAGAGAGAGACAGATATAGAGAGAGAGACAGATATAGAGAGAGAGACAGATATAGAGAGAGAGACAGATATAGAGAGAGAGACAGATATATAGAGAGAGAGACAGATATAGAGAGAGAGACAGATATAGAGAGAGAGACAGATATAGAGAGAGAGACAGATATAGAGAGAGAGACAGATATAGAGAGAGAGACAGATATAGAGAGAGAGACAGATATATATAGAGAGAGATATAGAGAGAGAGACAGATATAGAGAGAGAGACAGATATAGAGAGAGACAGATATAGAGAGAGAGAGACAGATATATAGAGAGAGAGACAGATATATAGAGAGAGAGACAGATATATAGAGAGAGAGACAGATATAGAGAGAGAGAGACAGATATAGAGAGAGAGAGACAGATATAGAGAGAGAGAGACAGATATATAGAGAGAGAGACAGATAGAGAGAGAGACAGATAGAGAGAGAGACAGATAGAGAGAGAGACAGATAGAGAGAGAGACAGATAGAGAGAGAGACAGATAGAGAGAGAGACAGATAGAGAGAGAGACAGATAGAGAGAGACAGATAGAGAGAGAGAGACAGATAGAGAGAGAGACAGATAGAGAGAGAGACAGATAGAGAGAGAGATATAGAGAGAGATATAGAGAGAGATATAGAGAGAGATATATAGAGAGAGATATATAGAGAGAGATATATAGAGAGAGATATATAGAGAGATATAGAGAGAGAGATATAGAGAGAGAGATATAGAGAGAGAGATATAGAGAGAGAGATATAGAGAGAGAGATATAGAGAGAGATATAGAGAGAGATATAGAGAGATATAGAGAGATATAGAGAGAGAGAGAGATATATAGAGAGAGAGATATATAGAGAGAGATATATAGAGAGAGAGATATAGAGAGAGAGAGATATAGAGAGAGAGATATAGAGAGAGAGATATAGAGAGAGATATAGAGAGAGAGATATATAGAGAGAGATATAGAGAGAGAGATATATAGAGAGAGATATATAGAGAGAGATATATAGAGAGAGATATATAGAGAGAGATATATAGAGAGAGATATATAGAGAGAGATATATAGAGAGAGATATATAGAGAGAGATATATAGAGAGAGATATATAGAGAGAGATATATAGAGAGAGATATATAGAGAGAGATATATATAGAGAGAGAGATATATATATAGAGAGAGATATATATAGAGAGATATATATATAGAGAGATATATATAGAGAGATATATATATAGAGAGATATATAGAGAGAGAGATATATAGAGAGAGAGATATATAGAGAGAGATATATATATAGAGAGAGATATATATATAGAGAGAGATATATATATAGAGAGAGATATATATATAGAGAGAGATATATATATAGAGAGAGATATATATATAGAGAGAGATATATATATAGAGAGAGATATATATATAGAGAGAGATATATATATAGAGAGAGATATATAGAGAGAGAGATATATAGAGAGAGAGATATATAGAGAGAGAGATATATAGAGAGAGATATATAGAGAGAGATATATAGAGAGAGAGATATATAGAGAGAGATATATAGAGAGAGATATATATAGAGAGAGAGATATATAGAGAGAGAGATATATAGAGAGAGAGATATAGAGAGAGAGAGATATATAGAGAGAGAGATATATAGAGAGAGAGATATAGAGAGAGAGATATAGAGAGAGAGATATAGAGAGAGATATAGAGAGAGATATAGAGAGAGAGATATAGAGAGAGAGATAGAGAGAGAGATATAGAGAGAGAGATATAGAGAGAGAGATATAGAGAGAGAGATATAGAGAGAGAGATATAGAGAGAGAGATATAGAGAGAGAGATATAGAGAGAGAGATATAGAGAGAGATATAGAGAGAGAGATATAGAGAGAGAGATATAGAGAGAGAGATATAGAGAGAGAGAGATAGAGAGAGAGATATAGAGAGAGAGATATAGAGAGAGAGATATAGAGAGAGAGATATAGAGAGAGAGGATATAGAGAGAGGAGATATAGAGAGAGAGATATGAGAGAGAGAGTATAGAGAGAGAGATATAGAGAGAGAGATATAGAGAGAGAGATATAGAGAGTAAGAGATATAGAGAGAGAGATATAGAGAGAGAGATATAGAGAGCAAACGTAGCGAGAGTGACGGAAGAGAGAGTGACGGATAGAGAGAGTGAACGGATAGAGAGAGTGACGGATAGAGAGAGTGACGGATAGAGAGAGTGACGGATAGAGAGAGTGACGGATAGAGAGAGTGACGGATAGAGAGAGTGACGGATAGAGAGAGTGACGGATAGAAGAGTGACGGATAGAGAGAGTGACGGATAGAGAGAGTGACGGTAGGAGAGAGTGACGGATAGAGAGAGTGGACGGATAGAGAGAGTGACGGATAGAGAGAGTGACGGATAGAGAGAGTGACTACGGATAGAGAGAGTGACGGATAGGAGAGAGTGACGGATAGAGAGAGTGACGGATAGAGAGAGTGACGGATAGAGAGAGTGACGGATAGAGAGAGCTGACGGATAGAGAGAGTGACGGATAGAGAGAGTGACGGATAGAGAGAGTGACGGATAGAGAAGAGTGACGGATAGAGAGAGTGACGGATAGAGAGAGTGACGGATAGAGAGAGTGACGGATAGAGAGAGTGACGGATAGAGAGAGTGACGGATAGAGAGAGTGACGGATAGAGAGGAGTGACGGATAGAGAGAGTGACGGGATAGAGAGAGTGACGGATAGAGAGAGTGACGGATAGAGAGAGTGACGGATAGAGAGAGTGACGGATAGAGAGAGTGACGGATAGAGAGAGTGACGGATAGAGAGAGTGACGGATAGAGAGAGTGACGGATAGAGAGAGTGACGGATAGAGAGAGTGACGGATAGAGAGATTGACGGATAGAGAAGTGACGGATAGAGAGAGTGACGGATAGAGAGAGTGACGGATAGAGAGAGTGACGGATAGAGAGAGTGACGGATAGAGAGAGTGACGGATAGAGAGGAGTGACGGATAGAGAGAGTGACGGATAGAGAGAGTGACGGATAGAGAGAGTGACGGATAGAGAGAGTGACGGATAGAGAGAGTGACGGATAGAGAGAGTGACGGATAGAGAGAGTGACGGATAGAGAGAGTGACGGATAGAGAGAGTGACGGATAGAGAGAGTGACGGATAGAGAGAGTGACGGATAGAGAGAGTGACGGATAGAGAGAGTGACGGATAGAGAGAGTGACGGATAGAGAGAGTGACGGATAGAGAGAGTGACGGATAGAGAGAGTGACGGATAGAGAGAGTGACGGATAGAGAGAGTGACGGATAGAGAGAGTGACGGATAGAGAGAGTGACGGATAGAGAGAGTGACGGATAGAGAGAGTGACGGATAGAGAGAGTGACGGATAGAGAGAGTGACGGATAGAGAGAGTGACGGATAGAGAGAGTGACGGATAGAGAGAGTGACGGATAGAGAGAGTGACGGATAGAGAGAGTGACGGATAGAGAGAGTGACGGATAGAGAGAGTGACGGATAGAGAGAGTGACGGATAGAGAGAGTGACGGATAGAGAGAGTGACGGATAGAGAGAGTGACGGATAGAGAGAGTGACGGATAGAGAGAGACATACATAGAGAGAGACATACATAGAGAGAGTGACAGATAGAGAGAGTGACAGATAGAGAGAGTGACAGATAGAGAGAGTGACAGATAGAGAGAGTGACAGATAGAGAGAGTGACAGATAGAGAGAGTGACAGATAGAGAGAGTGACAGATAGAGAGAGTGACAGATAGAGAGAGTGACATATAGAGAGAGTGACAGATAGAGAGAGTGACAGATAGAGAGAGTGACAGATAGAGAGAGTGACAGATAGAGAGAGTGACAGATAGAGAGAGTGACAGATAGAGAGAGTGACAGATAGAGAGAGACATACATAGAGAGCGAAGGAGAGAGAGAGACAGTCAGGCAGGGGGAGAGGTGGGATGGGATGTTGCCGTGACAGTGTTACCAAGCGGTTCAATTGGCTGGAAATTGTCTCCTCAGCCCCCTGGTGCCATCGCGTTCTCTGTCGTCAGCCACGCGATCTCACCCCGCCACGCCCGCTCCCCGCTTCACCCGCGCCCCCACGTTCCCCGCGGCCCTCTTGCCGTCGCGATGGCCAGCCGTCGAGGGCCGGGTATTGATCTGGGTTAGTGGCAATTTTTACTTTCTCCTATTCGGGTGGAATAGAGAAAGAGAGTGAGGAAGAGAGAGAATAGCAAGCGTTCTCGTGCTTTCGTGTGAAGAAAGTCGTGGAGATTTTTGCGATTAAACAAAACTGCTTTGCATTCTCCATTTCGCGTGAATATAAGTAGGCGTTTATGTGCGCGTATATGTAAGCATATGTGTGTACCTAGGGGAATTTGAATACAAGTGAGTGAGAGTAAGAGGGAAAGAGTGAGAGTGTGAAAAAGCAAATGAAAGGTGAGCTATTAAACGGGAGAATGCGTGAGGAGAAGTGTGTGAGATGAGCAGGCTGCGAGGAGAAATGAGACGCAAGTCACATCAACGCACACACAAGAAACAAAAATATGTTGGTGTGGAAAATGAAGTGGAAAAAGTAGAATCGTAGGACAATAAAGCAAATGGTGAAATGTGAAAGGAAATAAAAATGATGAAATATGAAAGGAAAAGCACATGGAGAGAACACGAAGTTGAAAACTTTCCGGGGAACGCAGTGTTTGATGAATCAATATACGAATTACAAGTGACGTGAAAAATATCCTTTGATGTGTATTGAAACTTTTAAACCACAAGCTTAAGCTTCGTGTATTTCTTAGTCTGTAACAAGTTACTACATATTTCACGCTGGAAAATTGCCGTGAAGAAACTGCATACTTTAAGGGAATTATTTTCGTTTAACTTACGTAACGATGAAAAAATATCTTCAAAGTATTTCATGAAAATCAGTTTACATAATCAGCTCTATGTTTCTCTGGCATGCCTTTAATATTTCCGGACCCAGAGTTATTTCGACACATTTGAGGGTAAACGTTCGACTTCTAGAGATAACACATTTCTTGCGCACTACAAAAAATCGTGTCAGAGAAGTCATACGTGATTCACAATTGAATTTGCGTGCGAGCGTGTACTGATTATGTGCACGCTCGACTTAAGCCGACTCAAAAGGAGGTAGAAATAAAGAAAGCAGAAAACATTCGTAATGGAGATGACGGACTCGTAAGTGCCTCAGATATAACAGTTTTATTGCATTAAAGAAGAAAAGGGCGCCGAAAATTGGCGATGTTTTCACAGAAAATTTTTTATTGCCGGACCCTGGAAACGAAAAAGTGGATAATTAATTTTGTTCCTATATATGTAGTAAATTACTTCCTATAATACGTTCCTATATATAGACAGAATCAATGTTTTGTAGGACTGAGATACCGAGAAATTAATTGAAGGCAATACGTCTGTCTGTGTTCAACGCTAGCGCCCAAATGGTTCAGACGATTTTCTCCAAAACTTAATCGATATGAACGCACTTGAGCCTTGCGACTTTGAAACAGGTACTTTGATTTTTGAAGATACTTTACATAAACCTCAACAATTTCGCAAAAGTGGCTGTAAATTTGTTAATTGAACTTTCTTCTCGAAAAGAGTAAAGAACTGTAAAAATGCGTTATTATAAAGTCAATGAAATCACTAATTTTCGAAAATTATAGAAGTTCAAAGTTTTTGGGGCTAGGCATCTTCCTACAACTGCGATATTGAAGATTGAGATATTTTTCCTTAATGAAATCTGTTTTTCAAAGACAGATCTTGATATAACCTCAGGCATAATTTTTAGAAAATATGAGTCTTAAAATTTTTCACTCGTATGTATCAAAGGACATTAAAAAGGGTGTTGGTCCCATTTTCGGCGAATTCTCTACATTTTCGAAAATTGCAAAAAATTAACATTGCAAAAGTACAATTTTAAAGATAGAGACTTTGGCTTAAATGAAATTTATTCTTAGGAAATTATATCTTTAAAAACTGTCATGTACATTGTTTTGAAAAAAAATTTCGTTTCCGCATAATTTCTACTTGAAGTTCATTAAATTTATTAAAAATATCTTCTCAAAAACGGCCTTAAATTTTTACTCTTACGTAGCAAAGGATGGTATGAATTTGTGCTGATGCCATTTTCGGAGAACCCTCTGCATTTTCGAAAATTGCAGAAAATGTACATTATAAAACAACAATATTTATAATACAATTTTTTCTATACAAAATCCACTAAAAATCAAAACCTTTAAATAAGTTTATGTACAATTTTCAAAAAAGAGTAATATTTGCTCAATTCGTGGTTGCAGTTACTGCAACTTATAAAAATATTTTGCTCAAACAGAGTTCCAATTTTTTTCTTTAAATTTTTCCTTGTATAGAATAACGATCACTTAAAAAATGAACAGACATCATTGTCGTTGAACTTTCCGAATTTTCGAAAATATCAAAAGTTAGAAATAATGCGATGAAATGTGTTGTTGTAGCATCATTAGTTTTATTTACTATACACTTCTGAAATATGAAAAAATACAAAATAAAATTGGTTAGCAAAATTAATTGAGAGGGCAAGAAATCTTGAAAATAATCAAATTTCAAACAATGGCAATGATAATTACGTTCACTGCTCTAAATAACAGAAAAGATGTTTGCAACTTCAGTCCATACATCAGGGATCTTGCGTGAACGACCGTGAAGTCTGTTAGTTCCTATTAATAAATATACAGTAGCGACTTACAGATAAGCAATCAATGTGCTTAGCTTCTTACAGAAAACAGGAAAATCATAGCATAATATTAGAAATTTCCAAACTCATAAAAGACAGATTATACATATTGCAGTAACAAATAAAAATAAAAAATAAAAGAAAATTAAAATACAATTTTGAGTAAACTCTAAAATTATACTTTTTATCACCGTTTCCAAAACTCTCGCGCAGCCAGCAGTTTCCGAATTTAAATTTTACAATCAGAATTTTATTTGTTTATAAGTCAAAATTTCCGTTGTCGGTTATTTATTGCCTTTAAGCAATATTTGTTAGGGTTCAAATTACGAAGGACGTAGATCGAATGTCTTTCAACAGTCATCGGTGACATGGTAGTCATTCTTACACTGAAGTACTAAATATATAAATGCACATTCTTCATATGTTATGCGTAATGTATTGATATATAAATCCGACGAAAACGAGAAAGGACTGACGAAAACAGAATTTCATGTTCCACTTAATCAATGGCTATCTTACTTCATATTACGGAATTTTTGCCGTCTGCAATATCTCGTTTGTAGCTATGTTTTTCTTATTCCCACATTCAGCAGAGTAACTCGAACAGATATTCTGTACAAATGTTGATGATATGAGATCCTTCATTTATAAGAAAAATATATTACTTCAGTAGTGTGATGTAGGAAACGTGGAGATAAATGTTTTCTCTAAACATTCAAAAGTTTGCAAAATTAATTATTTTTTCTATGATAATGATAAATATTTTTCTTTTGGTACTCACCGACTTGGTCATGCCAGGGAAGTGCAGGCAGACTGGTTCCTCTGGCCACGTTTTGGTAACGTAAAAGAAGAAATCCCACACACGTTCATTCAGGAACGTCTTTAATGTTTGATGGAACTGCAACGGAAATCACAAAGGTGAAGTAAGTAGTTTCACACATACATAGTGTGTGCAAAAATGAGAGTATTTGAGAATATATTTCTAAAAGACAAATTTGTCGACAAAATAATAATGAACCTGGCTGAAGCGGCGACATCGTCCCAAAAAAGATAATGAGGTTCTGTGTGCTTAAAATGAAAAAAAGTTTAAATTAGGGTATGGGCTGATTTTTTTTATTTCAAATCAACGTGTATCCAAAAATTAAATTACTACATTAAAATACTCTTACAGGAAGATTTATAATATTTCAGCTTAGTATCTACAGTGGAAAATTGCCGAATTTGAACCTTCGTCGCCTTCAATGGACCACTCACGTATTTCTATGATTAAGAACATTTCGAACATACAAGTCGGCTCTAATGCTTGTTGTTGCTCTAGTGGGATCGTTTGACAATTTTTAGGGAATAGCAATAAATTTAATGAGCGGAATTAGTGTTACAGAGTTTTACTAGAGTGGCTAATTTTCTGCTGTATATCGTAAATATTAAATCAATAATTGTGTTCATGTTGCTAGGTTATGATGGCCAAAGAGAGTAAGTAATATCAACCTTTAAGATACACCTTACATTATTAGATTCAGATTAAGCGTGCATAGTAATACTCATGTTGCTCCTCAAGTAGATGTGCAAAGTTATCTGTACCTTATATTTGGCTGAAATTGAACCACAGAATGTTACATTGATTGAAGCTGTCTATTTTAGGATCCTAGTAAACATTTTTTAACCTGTTTCTACCACGTCAACAGAAAGTATTGGAATGGAAAGTACGTAAATAGAATGTGATTTTGTTTTCATTGAAGATAAAATTGTATGCGTTTGTGTGAGACAGGGACTTGACGGGGAAGAGTAAACAAAATGTAAGAAAATACATTCAAAAACTTACATAGCGTTCAATATTCAAAAAATAAATCTTAATACTTAAATTGGGTCGAAAACTACAAGCAAGCAAGTTCTGAAGAAAGGAAGTTGTTTTCTCGATATAGGCTATGCTCGTTTTGCAATTTATGCGTAAAGAACACATCGTCCTCTTCTCGTTTGGCTTAAATTTTGAAGTGGTTAAATTAAATCCTTTTTTGATTGGAAACCAAAGACCAAACATCTATATTATTTTGAAAGAAAATTGTTGAAACAAGAAGTTTGAAGCGAGAAGATTTACTGTAAAATGGAAAAAACTCATTAGAGAAACGCCATTGCTTGAACATTTTGATGTACAGTACACTAACTGCAAGGTTTCTATCTACTCTCATTTACTCTGGACAGAAAATGTTCTAAGCGCGGTGTGTTATGGGTATATAATTCAAAGTAACGATGAGCTCTCGCAATTAGTTTAGTGTGTAGAAATATTTCTAGGATCTCTCTGATCAGAGACCAACTGTATCGTTTCTATCTGTCAATTACCTTAATCATTTTATAATATCTGCCGCGGAAAATAGAATAAAGATGCAGAACTTTCACAAGGAATTCAATCAAATGCATCTCTATGTTTGCTTTGTTGAGAAACTTTCCCTTTTGTTACTAATGTAGAAATTTCATCGACACGAAATTCTTCTATCCTATAAATATATTGTATATCATAAATGCAGTAATATTGAAAGAAAGCCAGTTGTTTGGAAGCATTTCTTCACACTCATATTAAATTTGTTAGTTTCAAGTGCTGCAAACTTTCCCAACTTTTCCGAGCACTGTGAATGAAAGTCCTATTTTTCTTGAAACAAATTTGAACTTCGTCTGTCGTTGGGTTCCTGAGTCCTTATGTCCAAGGAACTTCTGCGAAAGTGACTTTTAGCCATTGATCGCCTTCTCTGATCTGTTCTATTCGTCTCTCATCCTTACTTTTTTTACTTTTTCGTATACGTACATATGTATATACGGAAAAATATACATTGTGTGTAAAAAGTTGGGTAATACTGCGGAAGATGGATTTTTATATTTCTGCAGAAATACATGTTATGGGGGCCTCCAATACCGTAAAAGTGGCGTTTTCAAAAATGACTGCCATCTATTTATCTGTGAACAATTCTTGAAACTTTCCCAATCGATTTGCCTGACTCGCGAATCTGCGATTTAAAAAGAATTTTTAGAAGTTTTGGCCGTACTTCGTAAGAAGTCCCCAAAGTTTCTCAACAATTGCCCCAATATGTTTAAATTTTTGTAAGAATATTGTCAAGTACGCGTAAAAAGATGAATGGGCCGGATACGTTTCTCCATATAACTATTAATTTTCAAAAATTGTAAAAGTAAACCCTCCTACATGAATATTATTGATGATTGAAATATTTTTTTGAAATACAATTTGTCCTTGTAATTCTTTCTTTAATTCATATCTTTATCATTGTTTCAAAGATTTCAATAGTTTTCTCGTAATTTGGAATGAAATATAGGCAATATTAAAAACAAAATTTTCTCAAAAACGGCTTTAAATTTTTCTTAAAACTTTTTTGCACCAGTAGAGATAAAATGCACTGAATAACATGTCGTTAACACCATTGTAGTAATGAATTCTTTTGACACAAAAATTACACAATTTTTTAAAATCACTTTTGTCGTAAATATTAATGTTACAGGTGTTTTCTGCACATTATTGCCTTTATCAGTAAAAGAGTTTCAAATGATTTCTTATGACCTTTCTAGAAAATCGAAAAGTTCTTTTAGTCAAAATCAGTTCAATATTGCACGTTTTCAGAAACGCTAAAACAACTTTTTCAATAACGGCTTCAAGTGTTTCAGTGAACATTTGCTTTAAAGATGTTCCACTCTTCTGATATTATTTAAGTCATGTTTCAATTTTAGTACTTGGAGGCCGAAAAATTGAGAAAATGAGAAAAAAAGGATACTTTTAAGTGTTTTTTTGGTGAAACACTATTTTCACAATATATTACTTCCAAAAAAATTGATACTTGCATAATTAACGTAATGTTCTACAACATTTTTTAGTGTTAGTAAATTTTGAGAAAAAATTTCATTACTGAGCTCTGTTGAAAGATTTTGTCGCTAAAATAACTTTGTTTGCATTATTGGTACGAAAAACGAATGATGTCAATGTTATTAAAAATAGAATCAATGTTAAGCTCATTAACGACCGTGTATGCACAAATAGGTCACTTTTAGTTACGTTATTGGTTTCATGAAATTATTATATAACAAAGTCGTAACGCGTTTACAAGATTAGTAGGGACAAGTGATTTGGCCTCGTGAGTCAGAAGCTTGGGGAGGTGAGCCAAAGTAGGTCAAGGATGTAGGTTCGAACTTCATATAAGACTCATGCCTTTAGTTCGAGGCGGGTGGAAGCATTCAGATTTAAATGATTGATTGTTAGTGATTCCGGGCGCGCCAACCAGAGCCAGGTTCATTGCCAGAGCCATTAGTTCCGTAAGTGTAGTGTATGTTTTGCTCGGGATGGTGGTGGTGGTGGTCTTCCCCCGCTGGATGACGAGATCCGGCGCCGACCTACCGTCGGCTAGCGGATTTTTCCTCAACCAACGGGTCACCACCCCAGCCGGGACTAGCTCAAAGCTCCCCAGCGGTCTCCCGGCATGTGTGTTAGTGTAGTGTATGCTAGTGCAATTGTATGTATAAGGAGAGAGCATAGTACAAGGAAGAGGTAGGAAAGATCGCGCGCGGTCCTTGACCCATTTGTTAGGGTATTGCTCCGGCATTTGAGGAGGCATTCAGAGTCCTTTGTGAATTAAATGTACACCATAATCTTTCCTTAATCGCTTGGCCTGACAGGGAACTGTATGCAGTCTCGGTGTTTAATTGAGGAATTGAATTCCACACCCAGAACAGTGGAACCAGCACCGGGGTAGACCTAAGGAATACGGTGAACATGAATGTAAATGTACAGGGCCGAGATGGATCTATGCGATAATCGGGGTGCGTAAAGGTGCTCTTCACTACATCCCCAACGGTGCGGTAGGTACCGTGAGATGCCCTGGTAGTCTTAGACGCCGAAGAGAATAGGAGACTACCTAGTGCGAGAAAGTCCGTGCCATTCTGTAGCACGATTAATGTTATTATGTTCCGAGGGACACCGAGGGAGGAACCAAATACACAAAATTTTCTTTTCTCCTAGTAATATTTTATTAAATATTTTAAGGTAATTTGAAGAAAGATTATTTTATTTAAATTAATGAACATTCTTACAGTACTTTTTATTTTTTTTTGAGTACATAAATATTCAAATACAATTAATTTAGTTGCTGGACGTACTTATTTGCGGGAACAATTGTAATTGTAATGTTTTGCACTGTTTTGTCCAGGATAGCGAAATATTTTGGCAACAGCATTCACTTTTGAGCAGATATCGTCTTGTTTTTTGGAGAGCAGGTGGTCTGGTAAATAGACAAATAACTTATCACTAACATCGGAAAGAGACGAACGAGCCTTGACAACATTAACGGTAGACAGACCTGTTAACAGAGTAGAATGCGAGCTGTCTCCAGGGTTTACCATGAAACTTAGAAAGTAATGGGTCAGATCGACTTCGAACTTCGTGATAGAATTTGCGTTGCGGTGCTTAAAGACAGACCTGAAGTTATTGCTTAAAACTTGGAAATTCTATAAATACACGGATTCACAGTATCTATTATTTGGTATTAAATGTCGTGCTAATAATGTTTACTTAAATTTTTGCCTTCAGTACACAATGTGTTAAAATCTTCTAACATTGCATTCTCCTTACAAAATAGCATTCTCGCACTCGGTGGGCAAAATTATACTTAATCTATATTCATCACGAATCCTTCCCTGCGTGCTTCTCTTTGAATCGGCTGGCGGTGCTTGGGGATAATGGGCACCCCCCCCCTCCAACCGGCTTAAGTGAAGGGGGCGCAGCATCGCCACTGCAAGCAACGGGCTTCTTCGAAGCAAGAAAGATTCTCAGAAATCCGGGAACGAACTTTTAACCGCAGGGCGCTGGCGATGAATATCACATGACAGTGGTTGGAAGTGATTGGGTGTTGTCACTCTCACCAAACTCGCCAATTCGAAATTTACTATTCGGCTGTGAAGAGCCCTGCGACGCGTGGAAGGAGTAGCCTGGAAGGAAACTTTCGCCGAGAGGATCAAGCTCACTTGCTTTGGGCTTCTTCATCGCCCGATGGCTTTTTCTGGAGCTCCCGCTCCTGCTACGTTTTTCCGGGGCCTCGCACCGCGAGAACAGTGAATAACGCCGAATATATAGCCGCCATGTGCTCTATCGTCCGCGATAGCTAGAGCACCAATTTTTTGATTGGTTGATTAGTGTTGCCGGACGGGTCAACGGCTAAGCTTGTTAGTCCCGTAAGTCTAGTGTATGATTTTCTCTCGAGGTGGCGGTGATATTACTTCGCTCTATGGCAAAATCCAGCGCCGACCTACCGTCGGCTAGCGGGATTTCCCCAACCAGGTATATCCCACCAGCTGGGCACCGCCTCAGCGAGGCAAGCTTTTACGTTCCCGACCGGTCTCCCGACATGTGTGGTAGTGTAGAGCATGTAAGTGTAAGTATGTGTTTATGTAAGAAGTGAGGACAGGACAAGGAAGAGGAAGGAAAGATCGCATGCGGCCCATGGCTCATTTGTTTGGGCACTGCTCCGGCATTCGCCTGGTGTGATCGAAAAAAAAACACGAAAAACTATCGATCAGAGCAGCTCGTCGCTAGAATTCTCCTCCAGACAGCGGCTGAATTCGATCTAGCTGTAAGCTTGTGTCGAAAATCCTGCCATCGTCGGGTCGCGAACCCAATCCCAGAAGCACTCGGGGAGAGGCACTGCAGTGACATCAATTGATGCCTGAGCCACCTCTCCCTGTCTTGCGCGCCGACCTCCGCGGATTACTCTTCTCAAGTGTATTTCGTCGGTACACTCTTACGAGGTCTTTGCTGGTAGACTGTAATGGAAAAATGGCGAGTAATTAAGGAAGTCGCGACCGCGAAATCAACTGCTTTTTTTCAGCCACCGATCGCGCACAGAGTGAATGTCGTTGAACTCCTATGGACGAAAGTCATCGCGGCAGTGCGAGCAAGAGGTCGCAACAAACAGTCACTGTCTTATGCCATTCGCCGAATCTGGTCGCCGATATCGCAGCCCCCTGGCAGTAAGAACCACAGCCACAAGTTTCAAGAGAAACTACAATGTAGGAGGCCATTCACCTGTACGCCTTTCGCATTCATAGCAGCTGAGAATTATCAGTTAATGATGTAAGTTGGACTAAGAGATGAGCCCTCATTGGGTTATGTAATAGCGTGTAATAATAATATTTTCATGTATTGGCTCTTATCAAAAATTTAGTAAATTCCTTCAAAATTTCTTCTCTTCTGATTTTGCCGATTAAATTATTTTTTTAATAAAATTAACTTCTCAGTTTTTCTCTTCATTTAATGAAACTCCCGTATGTTATCCTTCATTCCCTGGCAACTTCACACATTTAGGTTCGAGCAAAACCAGGTAAGTGTGTGTTTTGCTTCTGTAGCGCCGCCGCCGGATCGTTCACTTGCCGGGCTATCTGATCAACGGATATCTAGGGTTTCTGATGCGTTCGAAAGGTTTTGCATACTCATGCGGCACTACGGACTGCTCTTCTCGGACTTTTTTTGCTCGCTTTCCGTGCTTGCAAAATCTAATAATACAACTGCTTTCGTAAATCTTTAAGATTCTATTTATTTTTTATCTTCTTCGGTTAAATTTTAATCTCGCCGAACGAGATCTCTCCCACAGCCGTATGTATCGAAAATTTTACGTAAATACCCGCTTATATACCTGTGTGTGATTTGCATTTATACCTGTACAGTATTCCTGATTATTTCTTATTTATGACGGTGCAGCTACTGTAGTCAGGTAAATTATCTTTTTTAGTGAAATATTCGAAGAAGAAATAAAAAAGTGTCTCTGCTAGTCTTTTTTATGTGGAAAAGACTTACCTTGAGAGCGTCGGGCAAGTACTCTGAAAGGAAGTCCAGTATTGCCGGCAGTTCGTCGTCCTGTGCTAATCGGAAATTCTTGCCTTCGGGCACTATTTCCATCCTGCGTTCCAGAAGATCAGCACATGGAACAGAAACGAATAGACACGTGTATCAAAGGAATGGAAAAAGAGGCTTTTATTTCAGAAATTCGGATATATATATATATATATATATATATATATATATATATATATATAAAGACAAATTATTCTCATTTGATTTCTTCTCATTCACACCCATTCAAGCATTCGTTCCTCACAGAGGATATGAGAGTCAAAATGCGCTCTAAGTATACCGATCGCATGCCATACGAAATACATTGCACTGTCATTATTAAAAATACGTGATTTTGAGAGTTATTTCTTTGAGTTATACATTTAATAATGAGCAACTCACCACTCATGACAAGTTACTGCTGTGCAATAATATTCAAAAATAAATGTCATGTTCTTATAATTCTCCTTTTCTTCTCAGCGAAATAAAACAATAATGGTAAAGAAAATAGCCACTTACTTGTCTTATCAAGGTTATGTAAGTGGCTCTGTTTTCTTTAAATCTTGTACATACTTTTTACAAAATTTTTAATTAATCAAATTGATACATTTAGTATACAATGGCATTAACATAATTGAATCGGTTATTTTTAAAACCCCGTAAGTGATTCACTTTTGAATTTTCGCTATTTGTGAGAAAATGGAAGCTGCAAAATAAATGCATCGTTCCATGTGTGAATTTCGTATATCAGATGAACAGAATGGCCGTGAGGACACATCCGAGTTTTGGTTTAGTTTTGAAACCCTGTGAATCCTTGAATTGCAGGGAATGTACGATTGTGTAGGTATGTGCATGACTAGGATATAACTAACAGATTGGCTAAAAGGGTTGTTCAATAAGTAAATAGTACATAATATCATAGAAACACATATCTCAAGCAACTGTTTCTGTTACATGAATCATATTTGATGTAGATGCACTCTGCCATTTCACATAATATTGCAATAAATGTGTCAAAATACAAACTGAACCTGCAATGTGAATTTTTAACATGTTTAATTAAAAAATCTGATTAGTGTTTGATAACCCGTAAGTTATAAACTTTTAAATAAATCTAGCGACTTTTGAACTATTAACACAACTATGTTACATGTCTTCATGGCTTTCTCAAGATTAATAGATCAGAAGTAAAAAAAACAGAGAAAATTTCTCTATGTACTCAATCGTTTTTCTTGTTTTCTTATAACTTTACTATTTCTGACTTGCAGGATTTTAAAACTAATTTCAATTGTATAGCCTTTTAGATCTACCTGACGACGAGCACATCAAAACGTCGAGTGAGAATCAATAATATAAAAACAGCAAGTGAGCAAAAAAACAATAAAAACTCATGTATTGGTGTTAATTATTACAAACATTGATCTTTAAAAATTAATTGGACATAATTACATGATTGTTTACACACACGGTCACAAATAATACTTTAAATAGAATAGAAATTAACAAATTAAAAAAAAAAAGTAAATGCCTCTCATATTTTCAAAAGCCAGTCATAAAATTTGAAGGAGAAGTACAATGGGTTTGATCAAAAAGGGAGATGATGTTGAAGAAACACGAAAATTCAAGGTACAAAAATAGAAAATGATTTAATGAAAGACGGAAATCAGGTGAATAAAGTTGTATAAGAGCACACCAAGGAGAACTGGAGGTTGAGTAGAAAACTTTAATATTTGTTTGGATCCTTTTTCTTCAAGATAAATAAAATAGTTGCCTCAGCAGCGACCTTTTTTTACGGGATATTAAAAAATGAACAATTTCAACAACTAACGAACTACAGATTTTTACATGGAAATTTGCTTTTTGCCATTTACCGCCTTACTTCATAAGAAGAGGATTTACTGTAATCGTGCATCAGAAATCGGCGATATTTTTTACTATTTCTCCTTACTTCACTAGAAGAGAAAGTATTGCCGGCGATTTTTCGACAGGAGAACTCTTATTGTCGGGCTCTGGAAGCGAAAAAGTGGATAAACCTTCTCCCTATATGTACTAAATTTCTTACTCTGTCACGTTATTTGGTCAGACTCCCCCATGTTTCGTGGATACTTGATACAGAAAAATTGAGTGAAGGCAAAACGTTTGTCCGTCTTGTCTGTCAGTCCGTCCCTCCCTGGTTAACGCTAGTCAAACCTTTAAGACGATTTTCTCGAAAACTGATATCCCCCCCATTGATCTCAACGAACTTGAGATGAGAGTTTGAAATGAATATTTTGATTTTTGAGGTCACTTTACATGAATCCTCAATAACGTTTTCAAGATTTCCTCCAAAATAACTCCAATTTTTTTAATTACATTTTGTACTGAAATATAAATGACGTTTGAAGGAATGGCGCCGATTTCATTTTCGTTGAAATAATTGATTTTTCGAAGATTTTGCAAGTTCAAAATTAATTTCTCGTCTTCCTACACCTGCACTATTGAAGATAGAGATTTTTTTCTTAATGAAATCTTTTCTTCAACGATAGATCTTGAAATAAGGTCAAGTAAGATTTTTCAAACATATGAATAGTTCTCACGTAACTCTGTGTGAAATATAGGCAAATATTAAACAATTATTTTCTCAAAAACAACACATTTTTTCTTTAAATTATTCAGAAATCAGATCTTTAAGAAGAGTCATGCACATTTTGTTGTAAAAACAGTAGTTTACGCGTAATTTTTGTTTCAAGTTACTGCACTTTATTTAAAAACTTTTTTCAAAAAACCGATCAAAACCTTTTTTAAAAATTTTATCCACGATAGAGAAAATGTGGCGCATGTTTCATTTCCGTTGAACTCTATAAAGTTTCGAAAATTGTTAAAGTTAGAAATAATGCGACAAATTATGTGTAGTTATTGTAGCACTACTAGTTTCAAATTTCCGTCCTTCCTACGGTTCAAGTGGTCTCAGCTGCATTTTAGTGTTTATGAAATTAACCTTTTTAAATGAAAAACTGAGAGCTGTAGAATGTTTTTTTTAATTAGACCTTTAAGTTAGGTGTTTACTGCAAGATTGCACATTGGTATTTCAAGGCATACATTTTTTAAACAAATATTTAAATGAAATTACATGCACTTAAATTTTTTAATGAAATGAATTGTTTGATGTGTTTTTATCATAAATTCGCAATCAAAAGATTGTAAAACTCCAAATTGGATAAACAAACTAATAAAACGTAAAAAACTTTCGTTTGCTCTGTGATCATTGTAGATTTTGTTTCTTCTTCCAATGGGCGTTTTTCATCCCATTTCACCCCTCTGTGCGCCACTGCGAACAGGTGTTCTTCATGAGGGGCATCCGAGCTTCGCGGAAAGGAGCTTTTGAAGATGAAATCACCGCTAAGGAGCCCTCTTCAGAGAGCTTTATCTCGGGCGGGCGGGAAAGTCGCGGGATGTGTATTGCGTTGGGGCGAGACAGCGCTTGGTGACATATTGTCGACCTCATTTGGAGCGCTTGCTTTCCAGAATGAACCGAAGTGAAGGAAAATGGGTTTCCTTAAATACTTCAAACATTTGTTTTTTAATGCACTTGTAAGACTTTTCTCACTTTGAGTCTTGCCTCCTAATCTGCGGTTAAGGGCAGATCTTTTAATCACTTGTATTCTCAATTTATACTGATTTAAAAGTGTACAATTCTTGGATATTTCTTTCTTTATTGAATTTACTTACTGCCTTTTCCACTTCACCCTCCGGCGGGGGCGACCCATCATTTCCCACCAGCAGGCGCGTGCGGCACTCCATCTTCTTCTTCTTCTCTAGCTCTACAGCCCTTTCTGGGCCTCGGCATCACGTACAACAGCATTCCAGCTTCTTCTAACTTCCGCCATCTTCTTCCAGTTTTTAACTTTCATGATATTGAGGTCTTTTAACACATCTTTCCATATTTTTGGGGGACAGCCTCTCCTCTGTTTTGAGAAGATGTTACCTTCTAATATCTTTTCAGGCATTCTTGATTGTTCCATTCTTTCTATACATCCTAACCATCTAATCCTTTGTGATTTGATAAATCTGACAATATCATTTTGTTTCAATATTAAATTGATCTCATCATTGCGTCTATATCTCCATATCTCTTGATCTTTGATAGGTCAATACATTTTCCGTATTATTTTGCGTTCAAATCGCCTTAATTCATTTGCATCATTTGTTGTTAATGTCCAGGTCTCTGCCCCATATGTTACCACAGAACGTATTAAGGTTTTATATATATTCATTTTCGTGTTACGTCTTGTTAATTTATTTCTTAGTATTTACATTTTTATATAATATGCTTTATTCCCTGCGTGCACTCCATACCACATTTTTCAACTTCGATTTTCGAGTCAATAGTTATTACTTTTGTTATTGAATGTGAAGGAAATATTATTTATTTATGTTTTTATACATTTTATTTCATAATAACTAAGTAAATACCAAACGAAATAATATTAATAAGAATCTGATCCAACAATCGCTCCCTCCGTGTTCCCGCTCCCCCGTTACTTGTCGGGGAAAGAATGGGTGAAAACGTGCCTTCTAACGTTTCTTCGGAAACATCTCATTTAAATTTGAATTAGTACTCCAAACATTAGTTAGTACTAGGTAATTAGTACTATAAATCTCAATAACAAAACAGCAGTAAGAATTCTAATGGATAAAATACGCAAATATTATACTTACATGACAAAGCGCGTGCGGTACGGAGTGACGCAACCGTTGCAGAGTTCGAATTACTAATGAATAACGGTCGATCGGCAGTATCTAAAATAGTGATTTGAGTGTCATCCGGTTGAAAATATGAATGAAGCACAACTATGAGCTCATATGTGTGATACTAATTATTTACACAAAATCAACAAATATGTAAGAATGCGGCACTGAGTGCCGCTACGCGTCCGCCGGAAGGTTATTTTGCATTTCAGGGTTTTTACACTCATCGTCATAAAAAAACTTGTCTCACTTGACCTCATTGTCCCATTTTGCCCCATTTGCCAGTTTGGCCTCATTGCCCCATTTTGCTCCATTCTCCCATTTTGTTCCCTGGTCACATTTTGTCTTATTATCTTATTTGGTCTAATTGTTTCATTCATCCCCTTTTCCCTTTGTCCCATCATGCCCCATTGTCCAATTTTGCCTCCTTGCCCCACTTGACTCCATTGTCCTATTTTGTTACACTGTCCCATTTGACATCATTGTTCCATTTTGCCCCATTTTCCCATTTTGTTCCCTTGCCCCATTTTGTCTAATTGTCCCATTTTGTCCAATTGTCCAATTTGTTCCCCTGACCCATTTTCTTCTATTGTCCAATCTGCCCCCTTCCCATTTTGTCCCTTTGTCCAAATGCACCATGTGGACCCTTTGTCCCGTTTTGCCCTTTGTCCCACTTTGCCTCTTTGTCTCATTTTGTCCCTTCGTCCCATTTTCCCTTTGTCCCATTTTCCCTTTGTCCAATTCTTTAATTTTATTATTTACTCTCAACTGTTACCTGATGCCTTGCTTGGTTTTAATGTCTTAATGTTCTGATACGTCTCGGCCGGAGCTATAAAATGAATTTTTGTTGGGACGCAATATCGCGGGATTGATAAAGTTTTCTTTCACTTATATTTGGAAATCGGAGACGGTTTCAGGGTTGGTTATAAATATTTTATTTTTCAGAATGATTTGCTCACGTTTCAGCGTTGTATATTTAATTTTAGGTCACTTTTGTTTAATTTTTATTGAGATAATATTTATCTTTCTTTTCAGAATTATATTGCGAAAACACACTTTTTTTTCTTCAAATTAATTACTATTATCTGCACTTACCACTGCTGCAAAAAATTTTCACAGAACAAAACGAGCACACTCCTATATGACTTGATGATTTGAGAACTCAAAATGAAGTATGTATAGCACGTCCGACTCAAGGTTCCTCTGCTTACATGACAGACGTGGAAAAGGAAACAAGAGCCTAGGCAGGCGCGCTTGTGATCACAAAGATTTCCTGAGTAGCGAATGTCTAACCAAGCGTGCTTTTCGACAGTGTAATGAGAATCCAAGAGTTTACTGTGGTCATTACGTCAATCAAAAGCAACAGATGTATCATTTGTTTGATTTAGCTGGAAGCAACTGTCTTACTGTCTCTTCGGACACGTACGTCGTTCAATTGCCAATGCTACAGACAATATTCCTCTCAAAATTGACCTTGATCGTAATAAGCTTTGCCCTATTCTCTTCTTACAAATACGTTTATTTAATTGAAATAGAATATTTGCGTAGTTCCACTTGACTCATCGGGTTTAGTGTAAACTATATATGGTAGAAGGAAACGTTATACTCATTAGAGGCACATAAAGAGTACCTAACCTTTGTCATTTAAATGTATTTTTGTGTCAGAAGTTTGTCTTTTATATGCCCTAGTCGCATGCACAAGTTTTCCCGTTCATTGTGCCTTTTTCATTCTTACTCACTACTTCTGAATTAGATAGGAACTCATTTAAAATACTTCAAAATAAATTTCCCTTTTTATTCTCATTGCGAACTTGTTTGAACTGGTGGTACGACAGATTCGAGCTAGGAACATTTCTCCAAAATACAATAGGGCCGAAGTGAAGTAGAAAATAATCACTTTAATAATACGTTTATGTCTACACTACGTATTCAAAATAAACAAATTTTACGCCTTCTGATTGTAGCAGACATTGCATGAGGACTTCTTTTTAAAAATTATCACTAACAACTTTAATATTACAAATTTAGAGGAGGCAACTCTTATTGCTTACCAATTTCTCAAACGTTTTTGCCCGAATTTGGTAACTTCTTTGAGGATATCATATCACATATCAAATCAAAATACTCTAACATTTTCAGTTTTCATTTCAATGCAAAGTCAAAGGTTGCAAGAAAATGCAGAGAGCGTTACGTACTATTCATATGAGTAGCTCTAAAAATTGTGCACCAAAAAGGATATTCAAGACAATTTACGTCTTGTAGGACTCAATTATTATTAGACAAAAAATGTGTAACACAATTATGAAACTGTGTAACGCAATTATGAAATTAGGAATGAAAAGTGACATTTTAGGCATTTAAAATAGGTTAAAAATGATTAAAACATACATTTAAGAAAATTAGACATGAAAAGTTACGCTTCAGTCATCTAAAACTGATCATAAAGGATTAAATTAGGCGCTTCTTATTATTTAGGAAAATCAGGTATTTTTACATTCATGAAATTGACTACAAGCATATTATTTTCTTAACTTTTATTTCTTTTCATTTCATTCATTCTTTCACACTTTTCATTCTCAATCTGTCAACAGCGGAACTGCACTAAGAATAAGTGCAATTACCTAAGTGCGTGATGGTCGGAGACAAGCGTGAAATATCCTCTTTATATTGACTTGCAAAGCTCCTTATGTGCGGTGTTCGATGAGAGATTTTGATGCGTGGTGGGTTGCATATTTGGTCAGGGAATATTCGGGGCTCGGGAAAATTGGGAAAGTATTTGCGTTTCGGTATAACAATTTAAAAAAAAAAATAGTAATTGAAATATGATAATTATTCAAAATTACTTCTTTGAGGCAAAAGTATTAAAATAGGCATCAATCGCCCTTTTAGGTCATTTTAGGCACTATTAGATACTTTCAATAGATGTTTTTTTACGATTCGTTAACTCTCTAATTTTCTACAACCTCCTAAAGGAACTAAATAAGCATTTGTCCTAAAATCCGAAGACTAGTTATTATATATGCATGGATCAATAATTAATTTATGAACTGCGTGACCTATTTCTCTGAATAATACCTGCAACTAAATTGACAAAAATATGTCATTTAATGACGAACTATTTTTCTACTTTGAATCGGTGCATTATCCTCAATTTTCCCGAGAGACTCTCAAATTGTCTTCAATGTCCATATTACTAGCGCGGCTCGAAGTCTGTAGAGTGACGTCGGCTTTGAACTCGCCTTTGTCGACCTATATTGTGGCCGTGGACTTGCCGGTGCTGTCAGAAAACGTCGATAGGACATCCTCAGCTGTCACGAGTCTTTTGCGACAAACGACATAAGCCGCGTGCATGACCTCTATCGTAGCACGAGAACTCCGTTGGACATCTCGGTTCGCATGAATCTGGTTATAAAATATGTATCAGCAAAAATGCGTTATTGTCAAAGGTGAAAAATTACTGTAAATTAAATTACAGTAAATTACATAAAAGTAATTACTTAAATTACTGTAAATCAATTCAATTTTAAAAATTGAATTGAAATCCATTATTTTGTAGGTGTTTTGATGTTTGAATATCAGCTACAGTTAACATATAAATGGATGGTGGCATATTTTCGATCGATAAACTTCGACTCCGTTTGATAGATCTCCAAGAAAGTTAACCATGAAGTGAGTGCTTTTTCATGAAGAAGGTTTTTCATGAAGCAGGTTCGTATGCTTTGTTGTAACTCTCCACTAGATGCGCTGGAGCACAAGATAGCGCCGCAGTGCAACAATTTCTATACTTTTAAATCGATCTCCATTAAAATTGATATATAAAGTAGTATTTGAACTGAGAGAATATTTTCGATTATACATTCTTACTCATTGATAACTCCAAATAATCAAAAACTGATAAAACAAAATCAATAACTGAATCATCGATAAAATAATAGTCGTTGATTTCGCGGGACCATTTGTCTTTCACTCTTGAGTATGGTTAATTTCACAGAGGCACGCGAATATTAATAAAAATATTTATGAAAAATCATCAAACCTTAAACAAAATTAAACCTTACTAGAAGAGAGATTCTAGATGTAACTGTTCGAAATAATTCGTCCCGACGCAGGAAGGTAGGGACACGAGAAGGTAGAGACGACCCAAGAGGTGGGAGTGTTAGCGGGTTTCACAGAATACCCTTAATTGAAGCATCTAATAAAAACAATATAAACCTAACCTCTTCGGTCTTCGGACAGTGCTCTATTCAACACAGACCGTGAGAGGTGGCTCAGGATATCAACTGATGTTACTGCAGTTCCTCTGACCGAGAAGTCCTAGGTTCTAGTCCCGAGGGTGGCAGGATTTTCGACACTTGCTAGGTAGCTAGGTCGAATTCAGTCGCTGTATGGAGGAGAATTCTAGCAGCCGGCTGCTCTGATCGATAGTTGTACGTGGTTTCTACGACTAAGACCAGGCTAATGCAGGCACAGTACCCTAACAAAAGACCACTGACCGCGCTCGATCTTTCCTTTCCCTTTCTTGTCCTATCCTCATTCCTTACTTACACTCACATACATTTACATGCATTGCCCGAATAACACTACCACACATGCCAGGAGACCGGTCGGGAGCTCAGAGCTTGTCCCGGCTGGGGCGGTGCCCCGCTGGTGAGAGATGGTTGGGGAAACCCCGTTAGCCGACAAGGCGGCGCCGGATCTCACCATCCAGCAGGGGAAAATCACCGTCACCTCCCGTGGAAAACTTGCACTATACTTACGGTACTAATGTCCTTAGCAGTTGACGTGCCCGGAATCACTAACCAATCAATCTACTCATCGCAGTTTCGTACCTGTGCACTGGAAGTGATCAGCCCTGCGCCCTGGCGACAACGCGTATCGTTTTCGTGTCGGAGCGTCGCGGCGCGTCGTTGGCATTCCGCGAGCTTCAATGTGCGTGTTGATCGGGAGTGCTGGCTAGGCCCTTTGCTTCATTGTGCGTGTGCTTGCGTCAGCCCGCTTCTGTCGATCGCACATGCGAAGAGCAGCGGTCTTCAATGGTTATCGTCTCGCGATGTGGATGTGCGATGATGCAAAGCGCGCTGAACTCGGGTGAAGTTGCATCATATGCAGTAAGCGTTAGGGACGGCTGTCAAGTGATGCCCTTCATATTGAAACCACTACAGTTTCCTGTGCGTCTTTCTGTCGCGATGACAATCAACAAACCTGAATGACAGCTGCTGCGCGTTGTCGGATTACATTTTAAAAACCCATATTCTTTGCATGGTCAACTATACGTTTTTTGGTCCAGAGTAGAATCTTCAAAAACTAATTTTTCATATAAAATCAACAACTGTACGTATATGGTTATTTCTTATTCTACTTGTTTTAATTTCAAATTAATTATATGGAACATCAATTGTCCTGAAATCTAATGGTCAACAAATATATAAACTTTTCCACATTATTTGTAACTTTTGCAAGTTTCAAAATTTCAAAGACGTCAACAAAAATAGTCCTGCTTCATAATATATGCGTACTTTCCTCTACTCGAGAGGAAAAAAAAGAAAAACTTTGGAGTAGATTTTCAAAAAAATAATTGTTCAAAAGTTGCACATACTTCACGCAAAATTGCGCAAAAACAAGACGTATTTTCGAAAAAATTGTGCTTAACCATATTTACAAGTCTGTCTTCGGTTTCGTACGGAATTCAGCCCACGTCAATTATACTTTTAGTTAGATTAAAATTAATTTATGGGGAACGCCAGGTGAAGTTTCTTTAACTCTCGAAACTCACCTCATCATACGACACTTTCATTCATCAGTCTATTCATCTTCACAATCTGCGAATCTCGCTGTTCGACTGCAACCACGTACGAGCACACCTAATATATTTACGTTTTTAAAAGAGAGATTCCTTTTGTATTTTGATTGAGTGGGCACAAACCTGACTGCTTCTAAGTGTTATTTTGTAATTACTGGACCATATGTTCACATTATTTGACTCAAGGCCTTACTATTTTGTGAACACTCACATTTTCGTGACGATGCATATGCAGCAGATTGGCGCATTGCTAATTAATTACTTTGTTAAAAAAAAAGTACCCACTTAATTTATTAATATATAGATTCCATCCATTACACGAAAAAAATCTATCTTATCTGCCGTCATTCGAAAGAATACCTGCGCCACCACAAGAAAGAATTATCAAAATTCCCATTCTCTCTGTTTACTAACACATATCATGAGGTCTCTTTCCTTACGATCTATTAGCTAATTTGTACCATTCAACTATACTACTAAGTCACTTAACGTACTCTACGTCACCCACAATGTTCGTCACTTTACGTACATTTAACTACAAATGATTTTTTGTTTAGTGCGCGCTCAATTTAGTTTACCTGTCGTAAAATATTTGTGATAGGCGCATCCACATTCTCTTATTAATCAGTTGTTTCAGGCTATTGTTGCTGTCCATTTTATACAAATAAATATGTAATTCATCCTGCATTAATGTTTTGTACATTGAAGGCAATTCGTTAAATTCTGTAACATTTCTACAGTTTTAGAGATGTCCTTAATAAAAGTCACGTCACGAAATTTTATTTAATGGAAGTATAATTAATTTAAAAAGCATGCAAACTAAGTGTTTGCGGTCCATTGAAATAATCATATAATATAATTAATTTACTTTCTCATAAAACATTACAGGAAGATGAAAATGAATACCTATTGTCACAAAAATCTTAACGATTTAGATTCTGTTTTCAATTCATTGAAATTGTATATTCAATTGCAAATGTAATTGTTTAATTCAGAAAACTGCATTATTCAGTTAATTGATCACAGTTTTTTTTACTTACTTCAGCATTGGCTCACTTCGATTCATTCCATTCGACCCATTCGTGAACATTCCTGTAGTCTCCACGAACGGCCTAGTGAGAGACTCGAACTGCCGGGACAAGTGTTCATTTACTCGAGGGAACAATAAATGTCGTTCCCTGGACTTTCCGAGAAACGAATGATTTAACGAGAGCATTCGATAAATCAGTGCTCGTCACTCCCAGGTCCGCTGCTGCCAGCGCCGGCGAATTCACAAATCTGATCAGCGCGTCGATAAAGGTCCAGTTCGTTCGTTCATTGGAGTACTCCCGACGGAGCCCACATGCGATTTTGAATAATCACTCGATTTCGCGAATCAAGTGCGGTGAAATAGTGGAAAATTATCTAACGTGGTAATTGACTCATTCTTTAAGGCCAAACATGGGTATAATTCTGTATTCTTTCTGTATTTGTCATTCTGGCTATTTCAAGTGTTTACGATTTGTCATTCTAGCTATTCAAGTGTTAACGCATGCAGTTCACGGAATCAAGGCTTTTTAACATGAGTCTCTTTTACTTAAGGGGTCTCGCTTTAATGCTGAGACACTATGTGTAGAAAAAGTTGCCAAATGTTTTAACAGTTATGCCAAAGTGTTTTTCAGTGTTTCAATATAAAGACGTATGTTTTTGCTGGAAAATGACATTAGGATTAAAAGTGTATCATCTGAATTTCAACAAGTGTTTATATGTCGGCAAAAAATATCCGCATTTGTTGTTTTCATAAAAAAATGAAATTATAAAATTGTGCATCATGAAAGTTTCATATTAAGTTTTGACTTCACAACTTACAAGTTACGGGATTACCAGTTTTTAATAAGTCTTTTGTGTGTTAATTCTTGCAAGAACCTGATGAAACTTTCATTGCAATTAAAAGCATAAAACGTAATTGCACCATTTCGTATGAAATTTTCGGGTGAAGCTCCTTCTACAGTAAATCTTCTACAGAAAATCAGTAACTTTCTAATCACATTTTAAGTTTTCTGCAGCAATGCACCCAAAAACTCATTCGATGTACCAAAAATATACTCAAATCATGTTCCCCAAGGCCACTATGTACATTCTGAAAACATGCATTTATTCCAGTTTCTCACTACCTCCACAGTACTATGCCTGTGTGTTATTTCGTCTTCAAACAAAGGGTTTCAGTCCGTTGCAGCTCCATGTAATTTCGTCGATGGGTACTTGAAATTCTTCCCTTTATTGGGTAAGAACCGTAGAATGAATCATGGAATTCTTTCTTCTTCACACGAAGGAAATATTAGTCATTTTTCGATATTGACAGTAACGGTAATTCAGACAGGTCTTTAATACTTGTCTTATTTCCTCAATAGAAAATAGGGATCCATTTTTGTTACTACATGTATTGTTGAAGAAACCTCATCCTCATCTTCTTCCACATCAACTTTCATAATTGTCCTTTATCGATGTTCAATTCACACTATCGACTTGTTCTAATTCAAGAACAATAACATAAAACCTGAACTCAATTAGGAAACAAAAATCCTTATTCAGCACAAAACCATGAACGTCATATTTTCTTAAAAGGCAAACTTACATTATCACATATTCTTATTGATTTCATAGTGTTTGCTGATTTCATATGTTTTATGATACAGAAAAAATCACCTGATCGAAAACAAAACTTGTAATATACTATATTAAATCTTAAAATAGGCAATGTTAATTTGGGTGAAAATTGAGTGATTAAATACCACTTCCGCTCTTTTGAAAGCAAGCCCGTGTGTCCGGTATCGACTCTCCTTGTCACAAAGTGCTTCCGGTTTACAATATGAACAGACGGCGCTTGTGCGCGATAAGATAAAATCACGAGAACGCGTCGACTGATGTGACTCAATTGGGGTTGCGGACACAATTTCATTTAGAGCTTTCGGGCGCATTTGCTTACGGCCACCTTGTTGTTCCAACTTCAACAATTCTTCTACTTTTCTCAATTTTTCGTTTAGCAATTTCATTTCATAAAAAATAATTATGAATTGGCACTTGATTCAATTTCAAACAAACAAATCGCATTCATACACTTAGTTGAAACTTTCGCGATACTAACAAGTATGTAATGTTTTTAGAGTATTAAAAATTGTTTCATGACGCCAGAACCCGTCAGCTTTGATACAGAGCATGATCCTAAGATAACAAAGTTCACGTTAAAAAATGCAGAAACATGTGCTTTAATCTTCATGTAAATGAATAACGTCTTATTTTGTCTTTTAATTGCGAGTCTGACATTTCCTTTTGAATAAATGTTTCAAAGATCTGTATTTCGTACGTTAAAAGAAGTAAAATATAAACGATACAATTCTATATAATGCGTTATATAGAATATATGAATATTAAATCTTCAGAATGAGTGTAAGAATCTTATGCAATGTCCGCGTCCAAAATATTTTTAATTATAGTTTCCATTTTTGGCAAGTTACATCTGTTCATATATTTGTAGCTTACCTAAATATAAAAACGGACATTTCTTCAAACTTCTACAAGAGGAATAAATTTCAACATTATGTAATGTATCACCATGTCTTATATAACTCTCCGTATATTTAGAAGAAGATTACATAGGACGTTCATATTCCTAACGATGGAGAAATATGCAATAGTCACACGTCTAATGTTTTGCTCATGCAGCATCTAGCAATTTGTGAATTCGTTTTCGCAACTTATCGAAGCAAAAAAAGGATCACCGCGTTTCCAATCCCTTCTACGTTCCCTAACTCGTCCCCAGGGAACGTAAACATGTCACGTAACGGGTACGCGAGGAGACGAATCAATCGCGACCTACGCGACTGCGGATTCGCGACACCCACGGTGGTTTCAGAGACGCAGAAAGGGAACATTTTTTTAAAACTGACCAATATACGTTATTTAAGCACAAATGAAAAGAAAAATATCCAGGGTTCAATGTTTCGTATTATGATGTATATTTTTTCATAGTTTTCGTCAATTTTCGCGTAAAAGATCGGTAAACAAAGGGAAATTTTAAGTGACTTAGCACTCGCCCAATGTCCGTGGCCCGTTGAAGGTACTTCTGCGGCCGTTTACTAGAATTGTGGAGTAAAAGTAGAGGCGCTACAACAGCACATACTTTCTTGCATGGTTGAAAATAGTTACATAATCTTAAAATGGTAATAATAAAATAAATTTCGGAATATTGCGAACCTCCCTCACGCACGCTCGAACACACATAAACACACTAATCTCAGAACAGGCTCAATCATCATTGTTCTGTTCAGTCGTCGACAGTTAAACACCCAATTCCTCGAAAAAACGATTTCCCGGGACGTGATGAGTACTTTATCCCTCTGCGCGACACACAACCACTTGAGCCGAACTGTCAACGCCCACGTATCGAAACGCCCTACTCCGAGAATCTGCCTTCGCCACAGCGAGTGCCCCGTATACTACGTATATTGTGCCGCTTCAATAACCTGCTGTATGATAATTTTGTATAATGGAAAGGAAACGATCTTCAAATACTAACAAGGTCACTTCATTATACTATATTCTATTTTTACACACTTATAAATATTCGATGCTAATACAAACGTTTTAAAACAAATTTAACGATTCTTATTAACGCATTTTAAAACTGTTTATAGGATTCTGAAATTTCAGTGAAATTCGAAATATAGTGGATGACTACAAGATCCTACTCCTCCCTTGTCGATCCTGTGTTACGTCTATGTTGTTCTCTTTTTCGGAATCCGGCGCGGGGCGTGTGCGGGGCAGCAAGGACATTTTCGGCGGCGCGGAGCCCTTGGTGGGCGGTCTGCTCGCGATCGATGCTTTCTATTTACGTAGCACGGGAAAGTAAGCGAAACCGGTCATGGAACAACCCCGCAGCCACAGCGAGACCTAGAGGGAGAACGGCCTTGCGGGGTTTAAAACTGATCGCCAATGTTTTTTAGGAGCGTATTTTTTTATAACGGGGAAATATCGTCTGTGATTGTAGGGGCGTGAGGCTACTTATTTAAAATATTTCTTCGGTAAGGCTGTCTCTTTATTGTGAGTGACATTTTCTTTATCACACAAAATTTATATGCCATTTAACCTCGAACAATTGCATTTTTTACCAGCTATTTGTTTTCACTTACCTATATTTTTGTATTGTGTAGTTTACTCATTTAACCGATTACTTATGTTCTACTAGTTGCTATTGTAAACAGGTTTTTTAAATCAGATAGGAACATACAGAAATTGTTACTCTTTGGTTGCGGTTCGTACAAATGATGGGTGGCAATCTGTTGTCATTTTCTAAGAATATTTATAAACATTGAATAATTTTAAAACAGCTTCCATATTCCTCTAGAATTTTGTCGAATTAAGAGCTTTTTATGCTGTGTCTGAGTCAGTCATCTATTTTAATTTTCCTCTTGCTCTATGTTTCACGGAAATTCTTCCGATTTGTAAGTTTTAGAATGTTTCACCGTAGCTTTGCATCAGTACATCTGGTGTGTACTTATTAGAATGTTTTATATACAATGTTTTTCAAAATTATTGTAATAAATTGGTGATTGTAATAGGTGGTGAAAGGTGATACTAAAGTAAGAAAAACATCACTATAATGAATTCACAGATTAATCCTTTTCAAGAGTTTGAAATTTCTACTGGATTGGACTTCGCAAAACCTGCGTCCGCAGTGCCTGGGACACAGGAGAACTCCTCTGCATTATGAAGAGAGAAAAGTTCACCCATAGTACTGTTGGAAGCTGCATCCTCTCGCTTAGCTATTATCTTTTTCATCAAACATTATAAGCCATTTTCTCAAGATTTACTGTTGCGTATTTTTCACGTCCTAGAGCTTCCTACTTTGTTTTTGATAAATACTCAGTTTTCCCAGGCAGGCTCTGCAGACTTCTTTATCTATTTTTGTTTGTATACCTATTATGCTATGACGATACAAAATCTATACCTGTCCTTTTTATGTGTTTTGTTCAGACAAAATTCTAATTCATTTGAAACATCTTAATAAAATTATTAATTCATGTTTTGTGAAAATATTCCTGTGTTATGCTGTGAGTACGCGTGGTAAGATCGAGGTCCACTCCGTGAACTACAGAACTCGTGTTGACGTAACTCCTAATCTTTCGTAGTGATTAGTGAGCAAGATCATTTGCATCCTGGGCGTCTGAGTGCAATCCCCGAAGTTAAATTACTCTAATAGGACACTGAAATAATCCTAGTCCCAGCTTGTAGTAGTTACGACGGAGAATCTCCTCCCAGCCTCCGCCGCCGCCCGCGATTCCAGGAACCTCATTCGAGTCTGTCGTAACCTCTGGCGGCAACGTAACTAGCGTCGCTGTCGTCATTGCCACTTCTCTCTGTCCCTCTCTTGTCTCGGTTGCCAATATCCGCGCCTGTTGTCCTCCATTCCCTTTGTATCTCTCCCCACCTGCCGTCAGGGCTGCCACTGCAACGGTGGCGTTGGTCGTGCTTGGAGTGTCGGGCGCCCGCGCGGGGTCGCCTTCACGCCCGTGTCCTCTTCCCCCGCCGGGGCGGGCGCTTATCGAAATTCCTCCCCGTTTGAGCCAATTTGCGGGCAGCGATCTGGAGGATGCGCGGCGGTGGCGGGGAGTAGCAATTTGCGCGGGAGCGGGACGGCAGCAGGAGGCAGAAGGGAGGTTTACGGAGCGGTCGAGGACATTCAGGTGGCTGGTAATAGTAGGATGTAATGTTTAAGGGAGACACAAAAAACCTTTCAGTTCCTCCATGAATCTGACTTCTTTTATGAGTTAATTCTGTATTGTGGTTCCAACAAACAAGTACTCCTCGTTGTCTTCTACCAGACCACGAGCAACAATTTGCATATGAAAGAAAGAGAACAGGTTTAAAAGAGGCACACGTTTTCTGGACCTTGTTAAGAGTTGAAGAATACGGTGCCCAGAATACTGCAGGAAATTCGGCAAGTTCCGGGTGCAGGAATAACAAAACTTTTGGGAATGCAAGAGAGGTCACAGAAAACTGTAAGAAAGGACGGAGCAGAGTGTTGAGAAGAATAGTGTTACAAAATATTGTAAGGTATTCTTAAGGCTTGGAAGTTGTCAAATATTGCCTGATGTTGTGAATTCCACTGAAGTAATATAAAGTTTTTGTGGTTGTCTATTGTTCTGAGGTGCAGCTGAATATTGTTAGATGAGGTTACTGACAGTTTCATGAAATATATGGTGGGTGTCATGATATTGTTTTGCTGGGGTTATGGTTTTGGAAGGGTGAGGATGTCGTTGAGTCGGTAGTCTTATATAAGGAAAGGGTCAGATGATGTTATGGCTGTGTCGTGAGGAAGTCTTTGGTTAGTGAGGAGGGTCGTGAGGAAAACGTATTTAAGTGTTATAAGAACGGTATTGAGATGTCCTGGGATGTTATGGACGAGTCGAAAAAAAGTGAGGTGTGAAGGAGTGATGATGTGAGGGAGTGGTGACGTAAGAGAAATATTGTGTCCTGAGAGAGTGATGTTGTCATGAGGGCGTGATGGGGTTGTGAGAGGGCGATGTCGTGAGGAAGATAAGAATACATTCTGAGACGTTTCGAAGTTAAGCTGGGAACGTTATGGAGACGTCCTTGGAATGTAAGGTAACGTATCGAAATAAGTGTTCGAATCGGGCTATGGGTATGTCGCGAGCTATTGCGAAAGTTTCAGAATCCTGCCCCTGTGCATTATTTACTGCAATCAGTGTTCAAGCAGAAATTTTCAACTGAGGTGCGGCCAGGGGCGTGGTCAATTTTTACATCTTCAACAAGAACTGCAGTAAGAACGCATTCATTAGATAGAAATCATAACATTTGTGTTCCCTACGTCGTCTTCTTCACACCAGATGATAACGCATTTCTGAATTTTTTCGGGGTGGACTGATCAACCTTGTTCCCTGGGGCGGGGCACAAACAATAATTTGCCATTGATCTGTCACAAAGCGACATTACTTAAAATTACCTTTTTGACATAAATACAGCAGACTGATGTCCCAATAAACGGGTGGCAAACAAGTTTTTTGTATCAAGATAATTTACAAAATACGCATGAAAAGTTTCGGATATAATATCAAAAATAATTATATTTTCCTGAATTTGGGAGTCTCTGACGTTCGAATGCTAGATCAAGCTGGCACTGTCAAATTGACAGATCAACGGGGTTATTTTTTCTTCACAGATTCCGTGAACGAATTATAAAAGACAACGCAATGACTATCGGCAAACCTTCGCGACTGTCAGGACTCTTCATTGACCTCACCCCACGGAGTGGAATCTAAACTTTTCTGAGAGTCGTCGTCATTATCATCATTATCATCATCATCAAGCGGAGGTCCCACGACTTCTGCCGCATCCCGTATGTCAGCCTCCACAGCTTCCTATCCTAGGCATCTTCCCAGGTCAGATTTCTCTCTGCCATTGCTCTTTCAATTCTCTGTATCCAATTTGGCCACGGTCTTCCTGAATTTCTTCGTACAATTAATTGGCTGTTAAAAAAATATTTTTCGGTATATTTTCCTCTCCTCTTCTACATGGCCATACCATGTTAACTGCTTTTTGTTCTGGAAATGTGGTAGTAGTTAAAACATTGTGTTGATTGATTATTTCGTGTTTACGGTCGCGTCAACTTCGTTAGTCCCGTATGTGTAGAGTTTTTATCACGAGCGGTGGCGATGATCTTTCCCGCTGGTTGGTGAATTCCGGCGCCGACCTACACTACGGCTTGCGGGGTTAAAAGAATGGGGCGAGGTTCCCTGCTGCGAAGCGCTGCTGCGAGGTGCGCGCAAGCGGGCCCGCCGGGCAGGGTAGGCGGGGCGGGGGGGAGGGCGCAAGGTGTCGGGCCTGCTCCAGACGAGCGCCGCCTCCCAGTCGCAACTCCGCCCGACAGGTAAATTGGTTTCCGGGAGGAAGACGCGCCCGCGGTCTCGGAGACAACTGCGCGCCGCGCGGCCGCCTGGCGAACTGTGTCGCGACGCTGCTCCCTGGAGGCGCGCGTCTCGTTGCGCGCCGCCGCTGCAGCGTGCAAACGTCGCTCAAAAGGATTCCCGTGAATGCAGGGAAACGGTCATTAACTCCCAGAAAGAACCTAATACTGCTCTGAAATATTCTATTTTTACATAAACAATCCTCTTTATTTTTAATACGCTAACGATGGAGGACGATTGGGGCAATTTATAAGAAACTATCATCCCAAAATCCAGTATGTGAATTATATCCCACAGAATTGCCTCACAGCTCTGTGACATCAGCCGAAGTATCGCGTCCTGAGACGCTGGAAAACACACATAATTTCTAAATAATAAATAGCACTCAGGAAATTGCCAATTCACTCAAAGACGTGGATACTTGAACACTCCACTTAAACGCGTGGACACTTGGACACGTATGCACAAGAGGACGCCTGAGGCCACGCAGGAAGTTCTCTCAAAAGTGAGAACAACTGCTTAAGAGCTGATCGCCCCTCCGGCGATTGCATCGCGCCTGCCGGCGGCTCTTGACTCTCGCCCGCGGGTATAAAAGCTGAGGTGTCCTGTGAGGTATGGGCACACGTAGTTGTAAGTTGTATCCTGTAACCAGACTCTGTACTCTTCATATTGGAATAAACGGCTGTCAACCGGAGTTGGTGTCTGACTGTCTCTCTAGCCGAGCCAGTTGCAGCAACGCAGTGCGAACTTGGACCGCACTCTGCCCTCTCACACCAGAGCGAGAACGAGAAACACAACTTGTGTACTACTGCTCAATAGGGAATTACATGCCAGACCTACATCCAATATATTTAAAGTTTAAATCTATTTGTAAAGTTGCATAATTTGCAAATTATGACAAACGAAACATATTATTGCAACATACATTGTAATGACGCACTACTCAGAAACAATTCGCCCTAGGCCCTATGTTTTCGTGTCTGTGCAGGATAACTATGGTTTTTAGGGTCCAGGACTGCAGAGACACGAGTTTTGTGCAAACAGGTGAGTGCTGTGGGGAAAGAAGTTTTGGAAGGAAGATGGGATAGTGAAAAAGAAATTGGGGGGAAAATGGTGAGCATGAGAGGAAAACGCGCGAAGCGGACGGATGGAGACACGCGGGGACAGATTAATAGTGTGACACAAATAATGTTTATTACGAAGTATTATACAAAATAAAAACTTTTTGATTTTTTATTACATTTTTCGTGACAGTATATGGTTCTTTTGAGTTTCATAAAATTAGTGATCAGAAAAGTGCAGACACCCGAAATCAGTGTAAAATGAAATCAAAGGAAAAATAGAAAACTAACCTTTCGTGATAAAATTAAAGGGACTATTTGACTTTCTGTGAAATTTAATCTCAGCGCTTAGCAATATTATAATGGTTTCTCTAACACAGTACCGGACTTTTATTGCTGAAACGCACAGCTTACGGGCTGGCCATTCAAAGTTGAGTTCTACTGAGAAGCATGTTTTTGATTTTGAAACTATTATTTACGAAGTGTGGAGTTTTTGCACGTGTCGAGATAACATATTTTATTTTGTTCCCCAATTTTATTTATTTCGGTCGCATGAACAAGTAGGTTAATTATTGCAACGATCACAGTTAAATCTTAAAGACATTTATCTCTAGAGGCACTTGATTTTTTGACAATATGATAATATAAGTCGTCGGGAGAGTGGTGGAATGAAGACAGACCACATTATTTTTCTAGTCTGATAATTGTATGAAGCTTTCACTGCCAGAGATTCTGTGTGACATTCATCATTTTATCAGAGAGATGGAACATAATACAGTAAAAGTTTAGACTGGACGTGTTTCTACATACTACATGAAAACGCCCGGCGTTGCCGCAACTCCATCATTTTAATCTGCAGAAAAACAAATTTAGAATTCTTTTTTATTTCTCGGCGACAAAACCTCTACTTTAATTTAGTCACTCTTTATATTGCATTACAGGATTTTTTGTTATGCATTAATATATATATATATATATATATATATATATATATAATATATATATATATTTTGATTAATTATTCATATATACAGAGAGTGTCAAAAGTATTGGAACACCTCGGAAATTTCAGAAAATGAATAAATTTCAGATGTAAAATAAAACAAATTAAAATGTGTTGGTCGCATTAAAAACCGTGAATATTTTGTAATGATATCAGCTAACAAAAACATAACATAACTTACAGGACAATTTAAAACAAAGTTTACAACATTATGTCGCGTGGCCGCAGACGGCTGGCGCCCGCGTAAGTATAATGACGTAGCTCCACCGCGGAAAGAGCATCTCAGCAGTAAAGGCCTCCATAACAGCTTGACCTCCGCTTAGCGGGGGGACGAATGTTACTCGTGAGCTCGTCTCCCGTGTGCACGGACCTTCCACTCCTCCGTCGGTTCAGATAGGCCCAAACTGGCCCTGCCGACCTCCCTTCACCCTTAGTCGGTTCAGATCGGCCCTAACTGGCCCTGCGACACTCCTCCACCCCGCTAGTCCAAACAGACCCTCCGGGATCCTGCTAGCAGCTTCCCGCTCTTGGCCCTGATCGCCGTGCACTTCGAGTGTCGCCATGGCCGCTGCAAAGTCGCTCTTCCGGACAACCGTCCTCGCCGAGGCTGGGCTACGTCAGGTGCCAATGTAAGTTACACCTCTCCAATAAACTGCTGTTTGCCATGACTGGGGTCATCCCTGTTCTTATTGCTCCCTCTCATCCGCCTTAGGCCTTAGAAGAAGAGGAAAGGGAATGGCCCAGAGGGCACCTTCTGCCCCCTTCCATTCCCCTGCTCGTGGTGCCGGACCCCTTCCCCCACGACAATAAGAACGCAAAAAAAGGCAGCCAAAAGTCTTGGAACACCCAACTGAACAGCGGTTAAAGCTTAAATAAAATTGTAACAAATTAATTGTAACAAACAAATTAATATTTGATGAAATATCGTTTGGCATTTATAATGGCTTCTAGAAGTCTTGGCATTAATTCTACGAGCTTCGCTGTTCATATGTGGCAAGATATTGCCCCATTCCTCCTAGAGTGCGCACTTAAATTTTTTTTGATAAAAAATCGCTCTGTTCCTAATTTTTTCTCCAAAATATTCCATAAATATTCAATAGGATTAATGTCTGGAGATTGTGGTGGCGTTTCCAGATATCGTGGTGTATTTAAAAGGATCCACATTCTTGTATTTCAAGACCTGTACTGTGGATCATTGTCCTCCTGAAAAATGAAATCATCTTTGAGGCCCACTTTCTCAGCACTTTTGTGTAATTTACTTTGTACAACATTGATGTACATTGCATGGTCCTTTGTACAATTTATAAAGTGGAAGATTCCCCACACCAGAAGCACTCATCCACCCCCAGCCGAGTACAGAATCACCTCTGTATTTCACTGTGAGCTGAAGGTTCTCTTCCTAAAATTGAAGTTTTTTTTCCTCCGCGCCATACATCTACCATCTGCGCTAAAAATATTAAAATTACGTTCATCAGTAAAACTAAATTATTTTCACATTTATTTGGAACTGTTTCAATAGTTTTTAGTAAATTCCAAGCCCTTTTTTTCTATTAAGGTCATTGATCCAGAATTTCTTACGTGCCACACGTCCATGGTACCTACTGTTTCTTAGTATTATGCGAACTGTACTTGGGGAAATGTCTATTCCAGAATCAAGTTTGGGAGCACGAAGTTTTGTATATATTTTAATGTCGCGAAAAAATTCTTGTGTCACGTTCGTTTAACAACTGGGGCTGTCCACACCTGCGTTTGTTCGTGACTGTTTCCTGAACACAATACCTATCAATTACATTAAACACTGTAGTGTGTGATTATTTGCATAATATTTCCGATTTTCCTCAATCTGCAATCATTAGGCATGATAATTATATTATTTTTCTCTATTCTTCACTTGTTTCCTTTTTTTATGTCCCATAGTGACATTTGATGAACAAATACTTCAGAATCGTACACTTCTGGATCACCGATTGATGAATACCGGAAAGGAGATTGATACGAAAAGCGTTACAGCTAAGGGGTTAAGAGGAGAGTCCCGTCTAACAAGTTGAAAGTCAATCCACAGACGGCTGCGGCCGCGGTTACTTCCAAGAAAGCCGTTACAGTGTTTGAGAGTTTGAGTGTTCCAATACTTTTGGCTTCCTTTTTCTACGAGATTATTGCTTATATTTCTGATTTCTCAATTTCCTGTGCTTAATTTTTTTGAGGCTGAGGTTTTTTATTGTAGCAACTTCACTGTACATAAAGTATTTAATTCTACTGAAAATTTGTCATTTAGATTACTTTTTCTATGTGAAATTTATTCATATTCTCAGATTTTCAAGGTGTTCCAATACTGTTGACACTCGCTGTATTAGAAGTTTCATTTACATCTGCAGCAAATTTTGCAAGCGTCTACAAGTTGTTCCTTTGTCTAAAACATTTTGATCCCTTTCATCAGTTTTGAATGAAAGAAAAGCAGCATTGTAACTCGATTTTAACAAATTAAAAATGGTTATCAATCAGGTTACGTATCGGACGGCAAGAACGATCTGGGTTTTCCCAATAAAAAAAAACTTAATACACACAATACAACAAGAATTGTTTATCGTATAATTCGTGGCTAAGTATAAATATTTTAAACTAATACGTTGAATTTTCAAAACAGGAACTGATTTTTTCATTTGAGGTTGGTTTCATTTCAGCATTCAGCGAATGCTTTTTCACGCAAGTATCTTGATAAAAACTGAGTTAAGGTTTCATTATTTGCCACATAAATATTTTTTCTTACCGCCTCCGATCCATCCACTAATGTTAAGGATACTGCTAATTGAAAACCTCTGTCTCAAAGGTATTCAATAACAGCGAAAAGTGTTGGTCGCGGCAGCAACCAACATCATTCAGGTCTGCACTAATCGTACTGCAGCAAATAAATCTCCATATAAGATGTGAGGTACGAAGTTCGCTTGTAACATGGAACTCTCCAAGGCGGTTGCTTTATTTGTGCCCGATTGCGTGAGGCGTGCGCGACCCTCCTCCGCCCACCCGCCCCTCCTCCGCCCCCATCTGTGCCCCCCACGCAGTCTCGGGGTGCCGTACCGTTCAATGAATGTGGGGGCGCAGGGGGAATAGTCGGGTGGTAATGAATTTTGAATTGAACAGACCGTGTGATGAATATGCGAGAACAATGGTTTCTTTGAGCTCAAAGCGAACTGAGAATTTGTAATCTACCTGAATTCAATTTTACGAATTATTTTTCAGTTTTACTGAGCTCAAAATATCATGCAACATGAATGCCACAATTGAAAATTCCATTCATTTGTGCAATTATCGTTATTAAATAGACACTTCTGTATATCGTCTGCCGTAGCTATACATTCAAGATGTTTCAGAAATCAAGCATTTCATGGACAGACAAGACAAGTGTGCAGTATTCAGGTTGGGTGCATATAGGTTACGAATGGTGAGGTAAAACTTCAAAGGAAACTGATTATTAAACAATTGATCGACACTGTTTACAGTATTCCCAATTTTTAAATAATGAAAAGTAATCGAGGAGTGCAAATTAATTCAAATTTTTAATAATTAACATTAAGAAGTAGTGCACGTTGATCAAATTCTCAAAAATGTTTAAAATTGAGTACAAATTTTCTCTAAAATAATAAAAGAAGCTATGTGGAATATATAAAATTAACAATTAATTTTGAAACGAAACAAAAAATGTTGTAGTTAGTTTGGTATTATCTATTGTTTAAAGTATAGTTTCATTTAAATATTTGTTGTACTGATTCAATATTTAAAAAATTATTGATTCTAGAGCAGTACACTTTCGAAAACCTAGAGAGTTCAACGAAAATCGATCCTGCCCCGTTTTTACGGTGTACTTCGCACAAAATAAGAAAAAAGAAAGAAAAATGGGGGCGTCTTTGAGAAAATTCAATTATTTTAAAAATTGCATTCATTGCACGCAAAACTACGAGAAAAAGGATCATGTTTTAAAAAAAGGTCCAGATCTTGCTATTTAAAAATCTATTTATTACAAAAATATCTTTTTCTAATAGTGTCGATGTAAAAATTCGCCGAAAAAATACCTTTTCCGATTTTCGAAATTTAAATAGTGCAATGAAAATCGGTTCTGGGTCATTTTACAAGCGTACTTTTCTGTCTTCGAGGGGAACAATTAAAAATGTTGTTGGGGCTTCATGTAAAGTATGCTCAAAAATCAAAATATCCGTTTCAAATTAAAGGGGCGGCGACATTTAAAAGATCAATCGGCAATGTCAATTTTAATGAAAATAGTGCCTACGAATCGCTAGCAGTGTTCAGACGGACGAACAGACAGAGAGTCATTTTGCCGGAAAACCATTTTTCGCTATTGAAGACCTACAAAATGTGGTTAATATGGATTCAGACGATACAAAGGGTTAGAGGAAGTATTTTACTACATCCAGGAGCAAGAGTTATCAACTACCAGGAACAAGAGGTATCAGAGACTTCAAAACGAATTTTCCTGTCAAAAAATCGTTTTTTGCTGCAGCTTTACAATACTTTACGCAACCAAAACACAACAAAATAATATTGTTTATCAAAAGTGATTCATTACCCTAGAAGAAGATAAGATAAAAAATAAATTAAAATTACTCGCTGTGATTAAAATCACAATATTTATGATCGGTTTCATGTTTCTCCACTTCGCTACAGCTTCAAAATAATTGTGCTTACTAAATAATTTTCAATTTACTTTCATGCTCACGAACGTCCGTTAGAACTGTTTATTTTTGTATGACCGAGTTGGGTAAAAACTGTCTTCATTATTCAGAATATTTTTCCTTTCTAAATGAAAAATATATACTTATACGTTCGTATAAGTGTATGTCACCGCAAATAGCAGTAACTGAATCATGTGGAGATGAACCATGACATGACTGCAACTTCACAAACCACGAAAGTCGAGTTGAATATTTAGTACCTGCTTAAAGAAGAAATGCTTCGAATTTAACGCGGGTATGCTTCATCGACTCGGTTGAATATTATTCCCTCGTAACACAAGAAAAATGACTTACTTCACTTCTTTGCAACCGAGTACTTTCACAAAGAGTGTTTATCTTTCTCATTCGTCCATAATAGAGTTAATAATAGCTTTTCCGTATTCAGAATACCAGGAGCTGTCGTTGGCAGGTATTAGCCGCTTTCTCCCGTTCCTTTCTGCGAGTCTCTTTGTCTGGCAGTCGTCGATGCGGCCCCGCGCCCGGTCACCCCCGCGGAGAGAAACCCCGGCACTCGCAGGGCCTCCCGACCAATTAACTCCCCCTCCGAAACGGAACTTTCAGTTTCGACATTGATTGTTTCCTTTAATTGCGACAAAGAGAGCGTTTGAGGGTAGCTGAATGTAGAGTAATTCGGCCAAATGGTTGTTGACAACGTCCGCTTTTGGTTAATCAGATGTCGATTTTTTATGATTGCGTGAGGATAAGTAGAATCGCGAAAGCTTGTCTTGGCCCCCGAAGAAGAAATGTTTAGTAACGTGCAAGATGAATAAGAAACATTGTGCAGAAGCATCTGCGACGAAGTATTATCTATTTACTGTTTGAAGTAATACAAATTTCTACAGTAGCAATATTGACCGGTGTTAAAGTTTCAAACAATTATCGTGATTTCTTTTGTTTGCCAGTCAGCCATACAGTGGTGGTTCTTTGAATACCCAACATATTTTCTTGTCTGTAATACATAGGGAGTACCTTCATACCATTTCATCTCGCTGTCGCATAGCGCCTCTAAATTATGAATTACCCTTTACACAATACCTTGAGGTTAGTGCAGTCTGTGCATTGAACTCTGAAGATGATGAAGTCAATGCATTGTAAGTAGTGCTTAGTTTTCTAACAAAAAGGTCTGTAGAGATGTATTTAGCTATTTTGTTTCAAAAATGTGTGGATTGCAATGAACGTAGGTCATTTATTAGTTAGAGAGATTTGCTTCTTGAATTTATACATTCATTGGGAATTTATACTCTTCAAAGACATTATTCGGAGTTATTCCTTCTCAGATATCTTCAAACATAATGCGATATTTATGGAATCTTTCTTACATCTCATTAACGAGGTATTCGTTACAATTTTGTACTGCTTCATTTTCAACTACACGTTCCCCTTGAATTTTCTCGTCCTCTGGTTGTTCCTCGTCATGAAATGTAATCTCTCGCGAGTTTCCCTTGCAGCTGCATACTTCCCTTTATTCAATTCAGTAGCTGTGAAAACGTGTCGCCATTGAAACAAATGACTGAAAACCTGTCCATTCACGGTACAGTCTGGATTCATTCTTTTCCATTCCGCGTGTGTCCTTACTCTGAAACCTTGTGCTCATTTGTGCTCACTCAGTACGCAAGCATTATGGAGTCATTATTTATTTTTCGTCCGTCACATTTGTTGATTTTATGTGGTAGAGGTACGTGAGGACCTCGAGCCATTCCAGCCTGTAGGAGATGAAAATGCGGTAGTTGTGTGTAGTAAGGCGTCGCACACTGCGGCAGCCGTGTGCGGTAAGGCGCCGTACATTAGACTGTTTATTTACAGTAGGTTCACCATCATCTTCTGACACAGGTAACTAATTTTTTAGAGTTGGTTCGGTACCAGAACCTATTGGAGCTGGGGACTACGAGGCAGCGAGGCACGTGAGGTAATATTCTCCCCTTGAGGTTTATTATTATTATTATTATTATTATTATTATTATTATTATTATTATTATTATTATTACAAATTTTGCGGAACAAATCCCAGAGCTCCGATAACTATCAGGACGACCTGTGCTTTTACGCCCCACATTCGGCTGATATCGATTTCCAAACTCTTGTATTTAAGACGTTTCTCTGCCTCCTTGGTAACGACGTTTTGATTGCAAGATACAGCAACATCGACAAGTAAACACGATTTGTTTTCCAAATCCCGGTTAACTATATCCGGTTTGTTTGCCGTTATCGTGCGATCAGTTTGAATTTGTTGGTCGTACAATATTGTACACAATCCAACAAATGTCACCGGTTTTGGTGTTTGTACCACTTGGGGCATGTGTTCGGAACTTCGAGGGCGGTACAGATCTGTCAGTGGAGGTAGCTACACACCCTGTCGTGTTTTTTCAAGTATTCGGTCTTTGCTAGGATTGGACAAACTGAGACAATATGAGCAATGTTTTACGTGTTCCTGACATCATCTTGGGAAATTTTGAGAACTGCTTTATCATAATGTCGTGTTCTCAAGGCCTGATCTTGGGCAGCTATTACAAGTGCTTCCGATTCTGGCTTCATTCTTCCCCTTTTAAGCCACATAAATTATTGATCTCTATTGGTCTGTGCTCTGTCCATTCATTTCAAATATTGTCCGTGGAGTGGTTTGTCTCTCCACGATTTCTTTAACATTTTTTGTGTCTCTTATTATTATTATTAATATTATTATTATTATTATTATTATTATTATTACAAGCTTCGTTCCTTGGTTTGAAGGCAAATATACGAATGATTCTGATATACGCCAAATGTCAACCGTGCAGGCGCCCCTGTCCGGAGCGCCAGCCCCCCTCGTGGGAACGCCTCGACACTCGCCCCCGAGAAGGGTCGGTACAAACCCTCCCCTCCTCGGTTCGTAAGATGGGCTTGCCAGTTCGCTAACCACATTAAGTAACGAACACTGCCCATGCGTGACGTACATAGTGACACTTACATACAATTATTGAAAAATAGATCATACACATAAATACAGATACGACATTTACCTAAAAGACACTTAAATACTGAAACTAGAATTCACCCATAACATACAAGAACATTTAATTTTCCCAGAACACTTGAATTACTGGACAATTGTGTGGACAATTTATCGTCCGCCGAAGATTCGGGCCGCGTCGCCCGGGGAGGCGAGGGCTCGCTCGCCCGGCGAAGCGCTGCCTCCACTCCCGTGCTCACACACTGGAACTATTGCTGCCATTATCTTACCATAAAGAATACGCTGAAAGCGATGTCATTCGGCTCGAATGCATTCTTGACACCTACGGAACATATTCTGGTTCCCTTTTCTGATGAAGTGTGGTTTCACCTGAGTGGATACAATAAACAAACCAACATCTATTAGAGTGCATAAAACCCTCACCTGCTTCACGAAGAGTGGTGTGCGTTGAATTCCACAAGAATTATAGATCCTAATTTCTTTCAAGGCCACCGTTACTGTGTATGTTTACATAAATCAGATATTAACATTATTCTTCGAACAATTGAGACCACAAGAAAGGCTCTATTGCTACTTTCAACAGGATTCGGCAACTAATCACACTGCTGTTCTCATAAACTTTTTAAATACTGTTTATATTGTCGCTCGAATAATTAGTCGTGGGTTAAGGTCTCCTACATCACCTGATCTGACCCCTTTTGACTTTTTTCTTTGAAACATCAGGTGTAAGCACAAAACGCGAATTCGGAGGAAGAGGCTCCGGCGATCTATTGAAGAGAAAATCGCAGCAATTCCTCGAGACTTACTTCAAAGGTAAATCAGAATATTTTCCATAGATGCCAAGAATGCATTCGAGCCCAAGGATATCGCTTTCAGCACCTTTTTTTAAGGTAAGTTTTTTAAGGTTTTAGCACGGGAGTTGAGGCAGCGCTTCGTCGAGCGAAGGAGCCGTCGCGTCGCCTCCCAAGGCGATGCGGCGAACTATACTGCGATTTTCGTAACTCTGCCCCTGACAGGAATCAGCTGTTTCGCTGTCATCGAATCGGCAGCTTATTTGTCACTACAGTGATGTAACTACAGTTACGTTCAAGCTCCTGATTGGATGAAACCGCCAACAGCTTTTTTCTGTCAGGTGCAGAGTTACGAAAATCGGAGTATCTAAAATGTTTACTGGGACGTTGTGATTCTTTCACATATCTATCAAACTCTTTCACACAGTGAAAGTATCAAAAGTGCATCTTGCACACTATGAAATAATCCAACTCAACTCAGCAACCATTAATACTGTGCAGCGTTTTCACTGTGACAACAGCCCGATTTATATGAGCTGGCTCATACTAATTAATGAATTCAACGCGATTGAGTTCATGGCAACAGTTTTGTTATTTTCAATCATAATAAATATCAATAGTCAATGTCTGAAAAACAGGTTTTTTGATCGGGCGATGAAAGTGGAGACCTTCCAATCAATCACTGTCATGCCTAGTCTACCTTATGACTTGATGGTATAAGCGATTGATCACTGATCAATTTCATTTTAGAAAAGAAATATGATAAAAATGCATCGGATACGAAACTTTACTAAAAATTAGAGGAGAATATTTTGAGAGTAATCACAATTAACATGTATATGAAGGTAGGTTTCGTAAAATTATTTAGAGATGTATCGTGGCCTGGTCAGTATCGTCAAGTGAATGAAAAACTCAATAGCTTAACATAACACTAGCGACCAAAAATATCACTATCATGTATTTCTGGCTTCTTTTTATCCCTGAAGAATATTTATTTAAGGCACAAAATCCTTTCTGGTTATCGTATTGACATAACAGAAATTAAAATGTAGGAATTTCTACATTATTCTATTCTAACAATAAGATGTTTCTTTAGAAAAACCAGGGAAGAATTACAGTAAGATTTAACAGTACATTCCATATACGTGATTCATTTGTGATAGGAAACTCGTGAGGTTAAGCGTTTTCCTCTTTCACCCACTTCATAATATACGTAAATTTATATCAAATTACAACGGACCACCAAAATGAAATAATTAAATTTTATAAAATAATTTCAAATACATCATTATCTTTTTCTTCCCATTTTTTATCCCTCTGTCTCTTTTTTTATGAGATCCTTGCTTCCTTGAGACTCTGTGGTGTATCCTATTTATTCTAATCGTAATGTGTACTACATTCGATATTGCAAATATTCATGAGTCTGCAATACAATTATCACGCTCGAGTGCGCCTTTTACGTACTACGAACACGCCCGGGTGGCGGTCAGCGAATGAAACTAAAATTTAAATGATACGGCCACCGATTTATTAATTTATGCTAAGTGAGTGCGTAAATTAATATCGAAATTCGCAATATGTGGTACATTCCATTTTCTAATTTACTTCATGAAAGAGGGAGAAAACCAATGTGATATTTGAAGATAAATACATCCCTTATTTATAACATGCCATTTTTTCCCTAAAAGTATAAAATAAATCATTCATAATTCTACAAAATCGATCTAATATTGACTCTTGAAGCGAAAGAATTATAGATGAAATAATATTACAAACCGAGAATCCTCTCATTCGTGAACGGTAATTTCATCGTATCTATAATGTGGAAACGTTATGTGACAATAGGGTCATTTAAAAAATATGATTATTACAGCAAAAAGGAAAAATAAAACTTCTCTAAATATTTACACTTGAGAAAAATGATTAAATTAACATTATTGAAATATTTGAATTTCATTTCATTCCTTCTTCATATGAAATGTTCCCTGCTGGGATGTTGAGACTTTGCTTTATCGGACAGTAATAAAATGATTTCGATATAATCGGACACATTTTCGTTTACTTTGTCTTCCTCACCATAGTATAAGATGAAAAATCTGTTATTTATACGGCATTCGATCCCACAACCCAACGATGGAGATATAATCGTTTGGGTCGGAGATATTATCACTCCGTCGGTGAAAAGTCGATATCATGATTCCGTTCGTTTCTCTCCTACTGAGCAGAATAATTGCCAGCAAGCAGAGTGTTCCGAATGGTGGGACACAAGGGAATCTCTAATATCTTAAGCTGTAGTTTAGGGGCTAGGAGAAGGAAAATCATAAAAAACCGTAGGCAGAGTGAGCTCTGGAACGGATGATAAAGCAAATCTAATAATAGTTTTGATAATAATAACATAATAGATTTGGCACTGGTAATAGTCTAAGTACTTATAATAATATTTATAAGGGGCACTGCCACGTGTTTATGTATGTGTGTGTGTGTGTGTGTGTGTGTAAATAGAGAAATACGGCTAAATCTGAAGTAAAAGTATCAATTGGTACAAAGTTTAAAAAACATACAAGAACCTTGAAAAGAATCAAATATTGGTAAAAATGGAATTAAATTTCTTTGTCATACATTAATAACTGATTTAACAAACGCATCTACCAAAGATGCTACGGAATTCATAACTTTTTCTGTACTACATAGTATGCGAGAAAGTGAGAAAAAAGAAAGTAGTAAAAATAATGGAAAATTACAACTATCATCGAAAAGCCTATTAATGCGTGATCTAAATGTTCAAACGGAAATCAAGTAGTAAATCTCACTACTTGACACGTCAATCCTCAGTCCTCATAAATACCCGTCGTCTTCGAAACCTCCGAACATATGGACACGACAATACCGTCAAAGAAATGACAGAACTGGCCTAATACATCAAGGAAAAGAAAATAATTTGCAAGCCACCGAGAAATTTCGCAACAATTTCTGTTCTGTAAAGTGCCACTTGAAAGCTGAAGAATGCATGCTTATTCACACGGAAATAAAGAGGAATCAGACATCCGTCCCGGGCTTTGTCTTCAAAAACCCACAGGGGCGCGCACAATTATATATAGTCAAATAAGCAGTCATCGCAAAAGTGGGTGTGCAGAGGGGCGTGACGCGCTCCATCCGGCGATTTTATTTTATTTTTTTTGTTTTGCTCTTCTCTTTCCTGCATCCGTCAGTTTCGTTCCAATTTCTCTCTCGAACCGACACCGCTTCTTTGCAACCGCTCCCTCCCGTTCCCCGTTCCCCCTTCCCTCTTCCCTATCACCCTGCTTCCTGCTTCCTTTCCTGGTCACGGCACGCCCCCACCTTCTTCCCGCCTCCGCCCCGCCTCCGTCCCGCCTCCTCCCCGCCTTCTTCCCGCCTCCACCTTGCGTCCACCCAGCCTCCGTCCCGCCTCCTCCCCGCTTCCTCCCCGCCTTCTCACCGCCTCCGCCCCGCCTCCGCCCCGCCTCCGTCCCGCCTCCTCCCCGCCTCCGCCCCGCCCCCGCCCGGCCTCTGCCCCGCCTCCGCCCCGCCTCCGCCCGCCTGCACCCGCCTCCGCCCCGCCTCCACCCCATCCCCACCTCACTTCCACCCCGCCCCCGGCCTCGTTGCTGCACTCGTACCCGCCGCCGACCTCCTCTACCACCCGCCCTCCCAATCCTGCCTCCACCTCCGCCAGCGCCCTTGTCTCGCCCCTTCCAATCGGGTCGGGCGGTGGCGCCGCAGCGCAGCACCGCTCGAATATGCAAAGGAGCCAGCGAGCAGGAGGCCGACCGGGGCGCATAAGACAAAGAGACGCCCGTTTGTAGGGGAAACGCTGGGCGATAAATTTATACACGACCTCGTGCAAGTTTGAGTCTCTCTCTCCGCCCCCTCAACGTGCCCCCTTCCGTCGCCGCCGCTGCCACCCCTGGTCGGCTCAGCGGCGGAAAGGAATTCAGAGGTGCGATGTGGGAAGGAAAGAGTGGGAGAATTCGACGGTGGCTGTGATGGAATTCACAACGGTGGCAGCTGACACAAAAACGGGATGTTGACTAGGATATTGAAGATCATGTTGAATTGGTCCGGGGCAGCTTACGAAAAAAGCGGGGAATGTTCGATGAGTCCAGCAAGGAGATGCTCGCGGATGCCAGTTTTAGGATTCGTTAATGTGGTCAATAATAAGACAAGTATGGGGTACGGTCAGTACCAAGCACTGTGGGGAGTTTGGCCAAGAAGGTCAGAGGCAATAAGGACGTGTAGGATAAAGAAAGAGAGAAAAGAAGAGAAAGAGAGGGAGAAGAGAAAGTAAAAACGACAACTGTATCTAATAAGAAAAAAAAGAAAACGCCAATATTTATAGACAAAGCAAAGAGAAGGAAGATAGAAATGAAACGTTGGGAAGTTGAAGTAAGAAGTAGTTTGTTGAAGAGAGGGAATAGTGGAAAGGAAGGAAATGCTGCAAGAAAGAAGGAAAGGCTTGGCGAGAGTCAGGACGAACGGCGGGGAGACCGCGAAGCGCGGGAGGTCGGTGCGGCGGCACTGAAGCCGAGGAAGTTTTACGGTCGCGTCACACGCGACGCGTCGCTCTGCAGGAAGGGAATCCGAGGACGAGGGCGCCGCCGCGTGCCGGCTCAGGAGGTCCCTGCGACACAGGATGTAGATTTGAGGCACGGCGCCTCACGACCGACGGCGGAGCAGTGATGAAACAGCGGCCAAATGCGACGGCTACGGAAGTAACGTGGCAGCACGGCTGCCAAGGCACATTAAATGTAAAACCAGTTATTTTGAGAAAAGAAAGTTTCAAAAATGTTTAATCTTAATAGTGCAGGTGCTGTGTTTTTAATTTAGAGAAATAATTGAACTTACTGAGTATATTCGCAAATAAGTCTGGTTTAAAGGTGCACCTTTGTGTAATAGCCAACTGGAAATGCAACTGAGCGCACAATGCACTTTTTGAAAGGAACGTTGGTGTCTATGTTTTGGTTTGGAGCCACCCGTCGAGAAGTGTACGTAAATGCTACCGAGGTTTTCTAAGAAGCGGGAGGAGGAGTATGGTTAATTTCGGTGATGATAGGTAATGACAAAATTACACATAGACCAAGAGATTATAAGTCCAGTGCATTAGTAAATAATACTTCTGAAAAAGTGGCGACGACAAATGAACGGTGGTGTGGTCGGGCTTATGAATTTAGAGATTTATAGCACACAATTCATTCACTGACACATTTTTAACGATTAGGCAAACTTGCTTTGACACGATCCGTTGAGTATACACCTCTATGAGCAATCTTCAGCGTCCCACGAAAGCACCTCAAGAAACCTGCAAGTTTCTGTCGGTCCGTACATCTTTAAGACTTTTATGGTTCCTCAATGAAGAGGGTCGCGATAAACTGGTGCACTGTTTCTCTGAAGCCTAATAGAACAACATGCTTCTGTAACGTCACATCGTGACGTACTTTTGGTCATGTAACAGAGCTAAAATTGTGATGGCTAATTTGCTTAGGAAGGGGCAAATTTTAAAAATAAAAAAATAGACTTTTGATACTTGCTAACGGTATTGTTATTTCTCTTTTTCAATCACATTGGATGCTAAAAGCGGAGACGTGACATGGTTGCGTGGATACATTTTCAATTTTCAGATTTCGCCTGGTTAGAATACAGCAGAGAAAGAAAATCGTCTTGTGTGTTAGTATCTGAAAAGTAAATACGCCTTATTTCAATAATAATTTAAAAAAATGATAATGGACATGTTACCAAGGAATAGAGGAACAACTTTAGCAAGCTCTCCCCTGGTAAGAGTATTAGCGAGTGGAAAGGATAAAACAAACTTTTCTGAAAGATACTTGACTCTATGCATGTTTTCTTAAACTATTTCAAACTTGCCTTCCAGTTACACTTCGTTAAAACAATAATAAATTCATTTTCCCAAATCTTGATTTCTGATCAATGGAACCAACGTTTACAAGTATATTTCAGGAATATTTTCTCAATTTGAGTGCAATACCTTCTGGAGTCAATGGTTAAAAGTAATATACATATTTTACTTTGTTAAATTACTCATTATCACTTCCGAAAATATGACAGTAAAATATATACATAGATTTCTGTATTCTTAACTTGAAGTTGCATTACAGTCAGTTGTGACTCTTTAATTGCATATGATTGTGCATTTCAGTCGGTTCTTCGTGTATTTCAAATGAAGCTCCGTATTTTCACTGTCAAATTAAATAACGCGTTTTATTAATTTAATGAATACACTTTTGCATTATGGATTTAAAGAGTGATGCTTATTTCATTTGTGGTAAAAAACGCCCATCCACCAGGGATTTTGCATGCGACCCTATTATATCTAAGCTTCGACTGCTTCGCTGTAAAAACGTATATAAATCAATAATTGTAACTTCTCATCATGGTATTGATATATTTAGTGTTTTTCGTAACCTCTAATTTTATATTATTTGAAGTACCTCCTCAGGACACATTATTTCATTTTTGGAAGTGTTTAAAAAGAAAAATAAGGTAAAGACGCATAATTATATTCTGGGGCAACTGCAAGTATTGAACGTAAAAATTATCTGTAAAATCGTATAAACATATTTTATTTTTAAATTAATTGCATGGGAAACTCGATAAGAAACCAGATTTTGCATGTTAAAGTTCTAGGAGCATATTGCTGTTGACCTACTATTCATCAGAATATACACTCCGTGAGAATATTGATAGCTCCTTGATAAATGAAGAAAATATCTAAAGGAAAATTTCTCCTGCGGAAAACAAGCCCATGATTAATAACGTGCATAACGATTACCGGAAAAAAGTGACATGTATACAGGCAAGGGGTGAGGTAGATGAAATTCTAAAGGTGAAGAAGACAGCGATAGTAGCTTTCAAAATTAGTGCAATTAGATGGAAAGTTAGAAAAACTTAAACGGGACCACAATTCGACAGATATTTTGAAGTAGGAAAGAAACAGAACCTAATGGTTCTGTCTGAACCTAACTGTCTGAACCTAACTGTCTGAACCTAACTGTCTGAACCTAACTGTCTGAACCTAACTGTCTGAACCTAACTGTCTGGTAATATTTTATACACAAATCATATATATTATGAAAAATAAAATACGTGCACAATGAAAGCAAAGTTGTATGATATAACTTTTTTCCGTTGTTTATCAACGAGAAATAAAAATAACAATTCATATTATGATAAGAACTAAGTTCTTACCAGAAATTTCAGTGCCCAGCCGAGTACGCAGTGCAAGAATACAATAATCATTTTGGCGCCAGTTTGATTTTCAGCTTTTTCTTGGCTAATGCGGACATTTGATCGTTAAATTTAATCTTCGATTTAGCTTCTGTTGTCTGAGCTTCTAATTATAGATTTCAAGGCTCTATCTAGATAGATATGTGCAAAAAGAAGCGCAATTTGCTCCACTTTGTAAAATAAATATTTTCCTTACAAACGACACGTGTACATCAAGCATTATGATAATGCATATTGCGCTCTTACCTAGCTACAAATAATTTGATATTAGGTCTTTCGTAATTGACTACTAATTTGTAGACTAATAATATCTACATCACTGCGATTTTGCAACAAATATAAAAAAGTATCTGTCTGCTAGCTGAAGAAATAATTACATCTTCATCAACAATTGTTTTAATACTACAGTTTTCGTAATGGAGTTGATTACAGTACAACAATTTTATTCCCGTGAATGTTTAGGTTTCATTCGCAATTTCATTTCACTTGTAGTAGAAGCAGCGGCGTAACAAAAATGTCATGGGTTTCGCAGAAGTCGGCAAAGAGATCGTTGTCTGCACGCAGTCGAGGGAAACGGAGCACCGGGCTGTAGCTACTGCTCGTGTGCCGGCCTCTAATGCGTTTCCTCATTTGCGTGACCGCCGTACCCGCCGGCTGAGTTTATTTCAGATTGTCGCAGACTCTGCAGCGACAGCTGACCAAGGTCCTAGAGTTCGACTCCCGACGTTGGCGGAATTTTAAGCCGCTGTCTGGAAGAGAATTCTAGCGGTCGTGTGTTCTAATCAGTAGTTTTCCGCGGTTTCTCCAGTCAACACCAGATGAATGTCCGAGTAGTACCCTAACTAACCATGGATCACGCGCGATCTTTGCTTTCTCTTTCTTGTTCTAACTTCTCTCTTTACTTAAACACACACATGCACTTCTTCACTATCTCACGTGTCCGGAGGCCAGTCGACAGCTTGGAGTTTGTTGCCTGGAGCCCTGCCCCATTGTGGGAGTTACCCGGAGAGATATTCGCATTCAACCCGGCGTGTAGATGGGCGCCGGATCCCGCGGAAGAAAAACAAAGAGGAACACTGCCACCTCTCGCAATAAAACATTCAGTACACTAACGGAGTTAATGACCACAGAAAAGTGTCCGGAAATATGAACCAGTCAATCATTTATGACCGTCCTGCCATTGCCGTGGCCCCCATTATAGTCCTTTGCTCTCAAGTTAGCAACCCCACCCCACAGCACCCTCGCTCCCTCATACTTCTGTGCCTCCTTAACCCGCACTTTAAGAAAGTATCATCTCCTATATTATTTGAGTAGTAAGGTGCGTTTTGCGGCTTTCACACCAACCAGTGTTTATAAATGAGGTCTCTAAAAAAGATAATTTCAAGGAGACGTGAAGAATTAATGTTCGACTTTAAAAATATAAATAATTTGTTGAAAAAAAAGCAATCTAAAATTCATGTCAAATGCAACCCGCAACACTGCGGCAGCCGCACGTCTATATAGTGAAACCAGAAATTATGAAGCAAAGTCTTCACGTAGAAGTGTAGAAGCTGCAACTGTATGTGTAATTAAACTACTTACTTGATATTCTAGGCGATTAAATTGCACGAGTGAACCTCTCTGTCCGGTAGTAAAGTTAAATAATATTGCAAAAAGTAGGGTTGCACTTATCCGATCCTGTGTTTTCGCATGGACAACTTTACGTATCTTTCTAAAGATTAAAAAGCTTTTATATTTTTGTAACTTTCAAGGAAAGCGAAAAGCTAACTGTCAAGGAGGATTGTTTAATTTCTTCAAATGTTTTTAAGCTGAGAATTCTTCTAAGAACATATATATATATATATATATATATATATATATATATATATATATGTATGTATATTTAATATTTATTTGAACAAATACATACATATAACATCTGTCTATAGTACTGAAAATTTGTTTAAAACTTCAATCGAAGTTTTTCCTTGGTCTTCTGTAAGTACATTGAAAGTTAGCTTCATACATTTTTAAACAAATAAACGCATTGCGTAAACAACTTTCCCTTTTAATATAGAAATGGAACGATAGGAAAGAGGGTGGTGTTTAACATGCGAGATTTCTCGATGCGGGTACACTAGTATATTTACAAACTCAGAACAATCCATTACACCGCCAGCTGTGGCGTAGACGTAAATCCATCCAACCTGTGTGCCTACGTCGCTTACACTTCGTTATCGTTCATTTAATGTAATTCGTTACATAACATTTATTAAAAATCGGGATTTACCTCGCATTTCTCAACGCATGTTGCGCGTTCCCGCACTCCGTCGAACCACCCCTCATCACGCCTACCCGCCGCACACCACGCCGCACCACTTCCGCCGACTCTTTACCACGTGCGCTCGCTTCTCCGTGTCCTCGCACCCCTCAACAAGTCTGCCCGCTCCACCCCGCCACCCCCACAACACGCCTGCTCGACCTCTACCACGTTCGCTAGTCACCCCGGACGGCTGTGATGGCTCAACAACTATTGCTTTTTATACGCGGTTTAAGTCCGCGTCTGAAGAGCCGAACACAAAGCGAAACTGACCCGGAAAGTCGGCCTCCTGCCCTATACTCACTTGGTGAACGACCAGTGCATGTAGAAGAGGGATGTTACTTTCAAACTGCTTTCATCTTTTCTCATTAGAGAAAAAGCGTATAGTGGCGTGGTGCTGTATCCACCTACCGCACAAGTGTGAGTGCAGTGTGAACCTATCGCAGAGGGTGACCCTAACAATAGCAGTTAGGATAGTAAAAGCGTTTCGTCCTTGTTCAGGACTCATCAGACAGGCTTTCACCCTCTGACACTGTATGGAAAAAAATCTATTGCTTTTGATTGATCAGTGATTCCAGCCGCGTCAAAAGCTAAGGAAATTAGTCCCGTGTAAATGTAGCAAATGTTGTTTTCCTCTCAAGGTGGCGGTGGCCTATCCGACGTGCAATGAGATCCGGCGCCGACATGCCTGTCAGCTAGCAGGGCTTTCTCCAACCTGCTACCTCCCACCAGCAGGGCGCTGCTCTAGCCGGGACAAGCTCTAAGCTCCCGACTGGTCTTCTAACAAGTGTGATAGTGTAGTGTACATGTGTTAGTAAGGGGTGAGGATAGGACAAGGAAAAGGAAGGAAAGATCGCGTGCGGTCCTTGGCACGTTTTGATAGGGTACTGCTCCGGCATTCGCCTGATATTTATCGGATAAAACACGGAAAACTAACGAACAGAGCAGCCGGACGCTAGAATTTCCTTCCAGACAGCGACTGAACTCGACCTAGCTATCCAGCTAGTGTCGAAAATCCTGCTACCGTCGTGACGCGAACCTATGATCTCCGGGTCTGCATTGACATCAGTTGATACCTGAATCACCTCTCCCAGCCAACAACAAGTACCTCTGAAGCGATTCTGACGGGAGGTAGTAGGTATCGAGTCCCGACGGTGGCGAATTTTTAGAAATCGAACACTCACAGGCAGAGTCAATATTAATGATTATTTCCAGGCTGATAGGCCGTGGTCCAGTTGGCGTTGATAGACCACGACGTATCCGCTCGCAAATAATCATTAATACTAGCTAGATTGGTCGAATTCAGCCCCTGTCTGGAGGAGAATTCTAGTGGGCGACTGCTTTGATCAGTTGTTTTCCATGGTTTCCTATCAACACCAAACGAATGCAGCCCGGAGCAGTTCCATAACAACTGGTCCACAGACCGTGCGCGAAGTTTTGTTTCCTATCTTTGTTTCCTCCTCTCCTTACACACACACACACACACGCACACACACACACACACACATACACTTTTCTTACAAGCACTGCATTGCACAACCTCATTAGCTGGGAACTTATTGAATGCGACTGTGCCTCGCTTGCAAAGGTATAATGGAATTACTCTAAGATGGGACTACATTGACAGGTTGGGATACAAATTAAAGTCATGCAGGGCAATGGCACTGCAAGAGATGGTGATGAAGTTATTTACAAATGAGTTAACTGTAAACGAACGCACTAACAAAGTGAGTGCATGGACGTAACTTGCAGTTATATCACCAGCAAAGGCCAAGCAAAAGCTGTCAAAGCGGTCCCTTCTTATTTCTAGTAATCTCTCTGTATCTGGAGGGAGAAATCCCAGCAAGGCCATATGTAGGGCGGAGCCGTATTTCGCGTTGCAGCGGGGTAGGAATATCACCATCTCCAGAGATGCAACATGCACTACACTTATGGGACTAGTAACCATAGCTGTTTACATGTCCGGAAACACAAAATAAATAAATAAATATATTGCCCAGCCACCCGCCCCATCCGCAACCATCCCTCGTATTTTTGCCCCGCTCTCCTTATAGCCCGCCCACTGCAGAGGAAACCGCATCCTCTACGTGGACGCCCACCCACTCCAGCGGGTGGTTGGGCTCCTACGCCCACGACTCGCCCGCTTTGAGTTTCGTGTGTTTTCTCAAATGAAGTACGTATCTGCAAATGGAAACTTGCGAATTTCATTTGCTTATGGAATCATGTCTGTGGAGGAGGTAGTTTGTATAATTTTACTACTCCTCTTTGCACATAACCCGAAAATGACTAATGGTGTAATGCGTTATGAGTCTCTTAGTAATGTTTATGTCAAGTAACTCATGAAAAGAATAAATATAGTAAAAAAATGTTTAATGTAAGGTTTCAATTTTCTTAATACGAAGATTTCTGGATTTGTCCTTATTTGAAAATGAAATATTCATTAAATGAAGAACTGAGTTTCAAAATCGGCTTGTCTTTTGTCTAATTTCCTTTTTTCAATTTCCAGAAAAACGCGAGAAATGTTTCATTCTTAAAAATAGTTTCTAATTCGATTGTTTAGAATTCCCTGGTTCAGGAATTTTATAGTTTCCATGGTTCAGGAATTTCTTTCAATGGTTTTATGAAGCTTGGAAATAAAAGGAGGTAAATTATAAGGTGATACAATTTATAATTAATTTTAAGCAAACAATGTAACATAAATTAATTAATTTTAACAAAAAATTAAGCATCATGTTTTTAAATAATATTTAACAGAAAATTAAATTATATTTTTAATTTTCTAAATAATTTAAAAGTAAAATGTAAATTTAATTTCATTTTTTTTTACTTAGTATATCTTGAAATTCAGCCCTTCTATGAAACGTTATGACGTTTTCTATACCTTCTTCGTGATGAAATAAATGAAAACGAGCTCCCATTTCTCCACAAAAAAATTACCTGCTCAGTTTTGTGAGTGTGAACATGTGCAAACGTGCATGCTGTACAATTGTTGCCCCTTGAGAAGGAGTATCATTCGCAAACACAAGAAATGTAAACATTTTAAAAGGAAACACAATATACGGATTTGATTAATCTCCAATTCTTTATACATCTTATAGCATGATCTATCAGTGTAAAAGTTTCATTTAGGCGATAATTACAAAGGTATCTAACTTTCTATTGAATTCAAATTATTATAATTTTAAAAGTCTGTAACATGCCTCTCACGCGATATATTATACCTCCCTCTTATCTTAAGTTTGCAGTTAAAGTTCAAAAGGGCTTTGCTTTGGTCCCACACGCTCTGGGTTCGTTGGCACGGCCGAACTCGCGTGCGTGAGATTGGAGCGTAAACATTTAACTCTTGAACTGCCCCAAGACACGTACGCGATACTGAAACCAATGGATTGCCCGATCGGTCAGTGACATTCGTTTACAACACAAACAGCTCAGCCTCAGCTTCTTACTGACTTAGGCGCTGCAAAACCTGCGTCTCTAAGATAAATGAAAACGAGATTAATGAAACACCAGATTTGATCAATACGTTGTCACAAGTCGATTAAAAATTGAATTTTCTACTAAATATCCGCCCTTGATTTCTATCTCTGGAAATTGTAATAACATTTCTCCCTGTTCAAGAAGGATTTGAAGTTCATATGACGAAATTATTATTTACGCGTTTGCAACCGCGTCATTTCTCTTGCTCTTCTCTCATTTTTTATTTTTTTATTTTTTGAAAATGATTAGTTTTAGATTATTCTCTCTCTAGGTACTCGATTGAAAATTACTAATGTTTACAGTGCCGATTTGTTTCTTGTGTGTTGAAAGTGTCGCGTACTAGTTACTCTTTTATCATTCCAATTCGTTATATAAATATTTGTTCTTCTCGGAAGATTAGTGCGAACCTACTTTTTTAACTTACGAGCAACACTAATTCCATTTTTCTGTTACTCGCTCTTATGAACAAATACGCATTTACGCGCGCGCGCAAAACACACACACTCTCTCTCTCTCTCTCTCTCTCTCTCTCTCTCTCTCAAATACACCTAAAATATTCATAACGCACTCCTGAGCCTGATTGCAAGCTAATAAATCATTCAATGAGACTTTTCATTTTATTCTTCATTTAAGCAGATTTTGAAAACTATCCGGTGCATCTCATTCTTTATTATTTCTTCCTCAATGTAGACTAACGGATATACTAGTGTTGCGAAGAAAAAAACTGGAAAAATAGTTCTAGCAAGGGCAAGATTAATTCTGATGTTACAATCCTCCTTTCTCGACTCTCATAAAATAACATGTCTTTCCCAACATCTGATATGGATTCCAGTCAAAGTGGTTATCGACTGTTTTTACAAAATCTAGTTATTGTCAGGAGGGTTACGTGCACAATACTGAATATCGGATTTGTTGATATGTTTCGTTGTTGGGAAATAACCTGATTCCCCACACACAAAATAAAACAAACTCTTTGGAGATGATTTCATTCATCATCTACTTGTTTATTCGGTTCAAATATTGCCGTTATCATGTATATCATTCAGTACATTTCATTTTATTGTGAACCAGAGTTGTTCGGTTGAATAGGACCCAAGCACATCCATTGATTTTCTTGTAATAATAACTATGTCGTTTAATTAATTAACAAAAGAACATTATCTTAAATGAATGAACTATTTCTAAAAGATAAAATCTCACAGCGTAAATGGTTAAAATAATAGTTTATTATTCAAATATCAACTCAAGATCATTGTCCACACTATGAATTTGTCGAAATGCAGCGCACTCCAATTTTGAATTGACATTACATCTTACGCCTGGTTTTTCATAGTAATGATTTAACGTGAAATTGATTTAGCACGATTGATCGTGTTGTTTGTTTAGTATTCATACTTTATCATCAAAATAAACCAGCCTATCATTTTCAAGTAAGTTCAACATTTTCAACATTTTGTAATCTCTTGCTAGTTTATCCCCAGAAAGCGTTGACCGAAAAACGGAGGAGTATATTTTCCATCGTGAATTCATAATTCTTGCAGCAACCAAAAGATACGAAGATCAAAGAACCGAACGACCTACTTTTACCGTTGGAGTGATACAGCTTGCAAAAAGTTAGTTAAACTTTTAGTTTGCTTTCCTAAGAAGGTGAGCAATAACGAGGTATAGTATTCAAGGATTCTGCGTCACTCAAATATTTGTATTTTTGTGGATAAATAATTAATTAGAACCGATAGGTATTCATGCATTTGTAACGAAGGTATATTATTTCAACAACGTTTTTGCTTTTGTATAAGAAAAAGAGAGTCTAACGAATGCATTAAAGTACATATGTTCTAATACATTTATAAAGGAAGTCATATGACTGCGATAATCGACTGTGCGCGCTGTGTTGTTCATAAATGTTATTATTTGTTCCTTAATTGATCGATGATCTTTTGAAATATTTCATGTTTATTTCCTTTGATTTTGCGCAATACTTGTCCCATTTAATGAATTATTAGTGTTCGAGTTCCTAACACCTATTTCATTTAATCTATTGATAATATTTCAGATGTGCAAAACGCAAAAACTGGACAATGCAACTTGTCATATTAAGGAATATTGTCGCAAAATGTTGTGTAATATTACAGTCCATGAAAATTGTTTATCGTTCGCCGGGATGAACGTTTCACAGGTAACCACGTGGCTTGAATAGTCTCGAAAACGGGGGTCAAAAATTAAACCTCGGAAATCACGTCCATATGTTCTACATCGATAAGCTCTGGAGCGAGGCAGCAGCTGTATAGAATGGGACTGCGGTATCGATTGCGGCTGAAGGGAGTTGTGGTTCAGAGCATTTGCATGTTTCCCTTGCAGTTAGGCAGAATGTCTGTCAATTGATCACTTCCAGTCTCCCAGGCTGGCAGCTACATTCCCTTGTCAGGTCGCGCCGCAAACGTAGTATGTACAGCTCGGCGGCGGGCGCAGCGTTCCGCGGCAGATGCGCGCAGGCTCGCATCCCACTAACCCACATGCCACCCCGCGCGTCGCATTTCTCAACTGTTCCGTTCATCTTCTTTCATTTCCTTCTCCATTCCCTCGTGCTCGTTTGCTTTCTCTGTTTTTCATCCTGATCTTTAAAAAACTGTCAAAAAAGAAACAGCAGTACTGTCCTGTTTCATGTTGTGTTTTTTCAGAAGGTTAACGGCTTAGGTGGCTCAGGGGATCAACTGATGTCGGTGCAGTGCCTCCGACCGGGCGGCCCTTGAGTTCGAGTCTCGAAAGTCGCAGGATTTTCGACACTCGCTAGATAGCTAGGTCAAAATCAGCCTCTGCTTGGAAGAGAATTCTAGCGGACGGCTGCTCTGATCGGTAGGTTTCCGTGTTTTATGTGATCAATACCAGGCGAATGCCGGAGCAGTACCCTAACAAACGAGCCACGGACAGCGCACGATATTTCTTTTCTCTTCCTTGTCCTCGCCTCATCTCTTACTTATACACACGCTTACATGCACTACACTTCCACTCATGCCGGGAGTCCAATAGGAAGCTAGATAACTGGGAGATAACTGGTTGGAGAAAACCCCTCAAACCGACGTGTAGGTCGACGCCGAATCTTACCATCCAGCAGTAGAAAATCACCGCCACCGTTCACGACAAGCATGCACTATACTTACGTAACTATTGACGGGCCCGGAAACCCGAAATAATTAATCTAATGTATAACTATCATTTCTTTTCACAATACTCACAACTCTTCATTCACATACACGCAAAAGATTTTTTCCTGCTTATATTGCACAAAAAACATTATCATATTTCTCTTTTATCGTGTATTCTCTCCTCCCTCTCTTTTCTACTTCTTCTCTCATCTTTCCGTTTTTTCTCGTTATTTCTGTTACTCTATGTTATTGTCAGTTTTGAATTACTCTTTGCATCTCGCCACGTTTATAATTTTACTGCTTCTCATACATTTTCCTTCCCTCTTTTTCATCTATCTCGGCTGAATTTCTCAACAGTCTTTGTGCCCTTGACCCGTGCGTTTATAATCCCGTGAATGCCTCACAACCGCCCCGACGCGTCGGGAAAAGGGCGCCCTCCCCGCGCCCCACCTGTCCGTCGGTCTGGACGCTCGCCAGCTGTCATAGCCGTCCTGTTTTATTAGAGAATGTTCATGCAGGCCGTTTTCACGCACGATTGTTTGCTTTTTCCACGGCGAGCGGCGCCTGCCGCCCGGCGCCGCGCCGGCCCGCGGCTCGGCCCGCGCTTGTTTGCTGCGCGGCCCCTTCCCTGCGTCAACATCCCGCGCCAGTTGCAGCCAGGCGCCGCGCCGGCCTCGCCCTGCCGGCCGCTGACTACTCCTTTCGGACGTCGACCCCGCTCGCTCTGAGCCCTCTTGGGCCCTCGGCGAGGGCACCTTCCCTCCCTCTCTCTCTCTCTCTCTCTCTCTCTCTCTTTCTCGCGTGTTTGTTGGTATCTTCTCTCTGCTCCCCACCTCGTCTCCCTTCCTCACCTCTCGTCCTCTCTTCTCGTCTCGGTCCCGTTCCCCAACCTGGTCTCGCGTTTGCTTTCCTGGTCCCTCGTTTGCTTTCCTGGTCCCTCGTTTGCTTTCCTGGTCTCTCGTTTGCTTTCCTGGTCTCTCGTTTGCTTTTCTGGTCACTCGTTTGCTTTCCTGGTCTCTCCTTTGCTTTCCTGGTCTCTCGTTTGCTTTCCTGGTCTCTCGTTTATTTCCTGGTCTCGCGTTTGCTTTCCTGGTCTCTCATTTGCGTTCCTGGTCTCTCGTTTGCTTTCCTTTCTCTCGTTTGCTTTCCTTTCTCTCGTTTGCTTTCCTTTCTCTCGTTTGCTTTCCTGGTCTCTCGTTTGCTTTCTTGGTCTCTCGTTTGCTTTCCTTGTCTCTCGTTTGCTTTCCTTGTCTCTCGTTTGCTTTCCTTGTCTCTCGTTTGCTTTCCTTGTCTCTCGTTTGCTTTCCTTGTCTCTCGTTTGCTTTCCTTGTCTCTCGTTTGCTTTCCTTGTCTCTCGTTTGCTTTCCTTGTCTCTCGTTTGCTTTCTTGGTCTCTCGTTTGCTTTCCTGGTCTCTCGTTTGCTTTCCTGGTCTCTCGTTTGCTTTCCTGGTCTCTCGTTGCTTTCCTGGTCTCTCGTTTGCTTTCCTGGTCTCTCGTTTGCTTTCCTGGTCTCTCGTTTGCTTTCCTGGTCTCTCGTTTATTTCCTGGTCTCGCGTTTGCTTTCCTGGTCTCTCGTTTGCGTTCCTGGTCTCTTGTTTCCTTTCCTAGTCTCTCGTTTGCTTACCTAGTCTCTCGTGTGCTTTCCTGGTCTCTTGTTTCCCTTCCCGGTCTTTCGATTCCCGTCCGGGGTTTTGTTTCCCGTTCGGATCTCTTCTCCCTCTGATCTCTCGTTTCCCGCCCGGGTTTCTTGTTTCCCGTCCGGGTCTCTCGTTACAAGTCCGTGTCTCGGCTTCTCCCGTCCGAGTATGACATGGTAACCAGGGACCGAATACCGAAATAATAGCGGTAAAGGTATTTATACCGGTATAGAAATACCTTTACCTCTATTATACCTTTATTCAAAATACCTTAAAAATACCGGTATAAGACGTCAAATACCGGTATTTTTAGAGGTATTTTACCTTTATTCGACGTCTATACCGGTAAAATACCTCTAAATAGAGGTATTTTACCGGTATTTTCTCATGAAAATACCGGTATTTTCATGACAAAATACCGGTATTTCAGTAGAATCATACAGGTTTCGAAGGGAAACAATCTGACGTGTGGGCGCGCGAACGCGCGTGTGGGAGCGCGAACGCGCGTGTGGGAGCGCGAACGCGCTTGTGGAGTCGTGCGAGCGTGTAAGGGAACGAACGCGCTTGTGGAGTCGTGCGAGCGTGTAAGGGAACGAACGCGCGTGACGGGGCGCAAACGCGCGTGGGGTCGCGCGCGCGTGTGGGCGCACGAACGCGCGTGTGGGCGCGCGAACGCGCTTGTGGAGTCGTGCGAGCGTGTAAGGGAACGAACGCGCGTGTCGGGGCGCAAACGCGCGTTGGGTCGCGCGTGCGTGTGGGCGCGCGAACGCGCGTGTGGGAGCGCGAACGCGCTTGTGGAGTCGTGCGAGCGTGTAAGGGAACGAACGCGCGTGTCGGGGCGCAAACGCGCGTTGGGTCGCGCGTGCGTGTGGGCGCGCGAACGCGCGTGTGGGAGCGCGAACGCGCTTGTGGAGTCGTGCGAGCGTGTAAGGGAACGAACGCGCGTGTCGGGGCGCAAACGCGCCGGGGGTCGCGCGCGCGTGTGGGCGCACGAACGCGCGCGTGGGAGCGCGAACGCGCGTGTGGGAGCGCGAACGCGCGTGTGGGAGCGCGAACGCGCGTGTGGGAGCGCGAACGCGCGTGTGGGAGCGCGAACGCGCGTGTGGGAGCGCGAACGCGCGTGTGGGAGCGCGAACGCGCGTGTGGGAGCGCGAACGCGCGTGTGGGAGCGCGATCGCGCGTGTGGGAGCGCGAACGCGCGTGTGGGAGCGCGAACGCGCGTGTGGGGACGCAAACGCGCGTGGGTTGGGCGCCAACGCGCGCGTGTGGGAGCCCGAACGGGCCACTGATCGGACATTATCTTTTGTTCCTAATCCTTTCGCCTTAAATACACACTCTTTCACGCTCTACACTATTAGACCTCAGGAGACTAGTCAGAGTGTGTTCCTATTAACGATTGAATGATTATAAGTGATTCCGAGCGCGGCAATTGCTAACCCCGTAAGTGCAGGGCGTTTTCTACGAGAGGTGGCAGAGGGCGTTTTCTACGAGAGGTGGCAGAGGTGGCATTGCATGGCAAGATCAGGCGCCGACGTACCGTCGATTAGCGGGATTTCCCTCAACCAGGTATCTACCACCAGCGCCCCCCTCCCCAGCCGGCAAAAGCTCCCGCGCGGTCTTCCGGTATGTATGGCAGTGTAATGCATGCTAGTATAAGTGTAAGTGAAGGGGTGAGGATAGGACAAGAGGAAGGAAAGATCGCGCGCGGTCTGTGGCCCGTCTATTAGGGTACTGCTCGGGCATTCCTCTGATATTGTTCGGAGAAACCAAGGAAAACTACCGATCAGAGCAGCCGGCCGCTAGAATTCTCCTTGGCCCGCGCGCGATCTTTCCTTCCTCTTCCTTGTTCTATCCTCACCCTCAAAACTCATAAATATGAAATTTAAGTGCTGTGAAGTATGGCAAGTAGTTTTTAAAACAATTGCAACGTGCCGCCTCTCGAAGTGCAGACATCGTCGTGCGTGGTCGGGCCTGCGGCCTCTGCCAGGATATGACCTTCGACATCAGTTGTGAAAGAACGAAGGCGACAGAAATCTGACATCGGTTGATAAGACTTCACGCAACGTTCCTTGGCGCATTCCGATTCTCAGAATCAGTTTCCCTTTGTAAGAACTGCGAGGGCTGCGCCGTTGCTTAGGCAGTTTCCGGAGGTCAGCGTTTCGACCCACGAGCGTCTCCGGTTCGGCAGAGGATAACGCACTCGACCTATATACTCCACGCTATTAATTTCTTCTCGCTGTGAGTAGAATTGAAATATGAGAGAAGGATGTTTGACCGTAGGCCCCAACAAACGCTTTGCCGAATGTGTACTGTGTGTGTGTGTGTGTGAGAGAGAGAGAGAGAGAGAGAGAGAAATCGAAAGAGAACGAAAGAGAGAAAGAGAAAGAAAGAGCGAGTGTATATAGCGCGTGGGTGCATAGAGCGTGGGTGTATAGCGCATAAGTGTGTAGCGCGCGTGTGAGAGGTGCAAGCGTGTGATAGGCGCTCGCGTTTATTCGGCTCGCGCGTTTGTTCGGCGCGCGCGTTTGTTCGGCGCGCGCGTTTGTTCGGCTCGCGTATTTGTTCGGCGCGCGCGTTTGTGCGGCGCGCGCGTTTGTTCGGCGCGCGCGTTTGTTCGGCGCGCGCGTGTGTTCGGATCGCGCGTTTGTTCTGCGCGCGCGTGTATTCGGATCGCGCGTTTGTTCGGCGCGCGCGTTTTTTTGGATCGCGCGTTTGTTCGGCGCGCGCGTTTAATCGGATCGCGCGTTTGTTTGGCGCGCGCGTGTTCGGCGCGCGCGTTTGTTCGGCTAGCGCGTTTGTTCGGATCGCGCGTTTGTTCGGCGCGCGCGTTTGTTCGAATCGCGCGTTTGTTCGGCGCGCGCGTTTGTTCGGATCGCGCGTTTGTTCGGCGCGCGCTTGTGTTCGGATCGCGCGTTTGTTCGGCGCGCGCGCGTGTTCGGATCGCGCGTTTGTTCGGCGCGCGATTTTGTTCGGCGCGCACGTTTGTTCGGATCGCTTTTGTTCGGCGCGCGCGTTTGTTCGGCGCGCGCGTTTGTTCGGCGCGCGCGTGTGTTCGGCGCGCGCGTGTGTTCGGCGCGCGCGTGTGTTCGGCGCGCGCCTTTGTTCGGCGCGCGCGTTTGTTCGGCGCGCGCGTTTGTTCGAATCGCGCGTTTGTTCGGATCGCGCGTTTGTTCGGCGCGCTCGTTTGTTCGGATCGCGCGTTTGTTCGGCGCGCGCGTTTGTTCGGCGCGCGTGTTGGCGCGCGCATGTGTTTGGGGCGCGTGTGTTTGGCGCGCGCGTGTGTGGGCGCGCGCGTGTGGTTAGCTCGCGCGTGGGTTTGCCGTGAGCGCGTGTGGCACGCGTTTGTGGCGCGCGCGTTTGTTGCGCGTGTGTGGGGCACGCGGCACTATTTCCATTGAAAATACCGGTATAATACCGGTATAACCTTTATGGACGTCCATACCGGTATAGACGTCCTATAAAGGTATTTTACCGGTATAAAAGAATAAAGGTATTTTATACCGGTATGAAAAAATACCGGTATTTTACCGGTATTTTTACCGGTATTCAATACCTTTTCGGTCCCTGATGGTAACTAATTAAAGCCCTCTTCTGAAGGCAGGTTTTTCCCCCTTCAGGGGTTTTTCTTCAGCCGTAACTTATGGTCTCCTTTCCGCGGCTTTGATGCGATGAAGAGACCATTAGGGGGTGAATGCCAGAATTCGAAAGGTTACAATGCGGTAGGATGTAGGTATTGTAGTGGCGTAAAGGCCTTCAGCCTAGTCACACAGTTAAAAAATATTAAATTATATGTAAATGTGTGATAATTAAATAAAAATAATGATAAAAGACAAAAAATACTTATCAACCCACTAAATGCATTCAAGAATCAAGACGTACACACAACAACAATGCATTACAAGTACATGCTACGCTCTAATTGTGAATTTCGCCACGCATGGTTAGGAACAGACGAACAGCCAAGATTCTTCCAATGGAGTGCTTATCACCATGCAAAATAACATGAAACAAAGCAGCGAGATTGGCTACCAAAAGCTGTGGCAAGCTGTCAATTCTATGCGTCAATATTGGTGAATCCTTGGCGAGCTTCTCTCTGCTTAATAGTGATTTTTGAGCAGTTTTTTTACTATTACCGCTCTTCGTTGCACCCTTTCTCGCGGCTTGGTCACCACTTGCGACCACATTGTACACCCAAATTTGTTAAAGATATAAAAAACAATAATATCATCGCTAAAATATCTTCGCATCTTCGCCTTACTTTGCTTTAAAGAATAGAACTAATCTACATTGCAGAACTTGGCATTTGCGTTGTCACTTGGCAGATCGTTTGCTGTCTATCATCAATTCGTGTCTTCTGTTGTCATCTCCGCCATCATTGTCGTTCTACTTATTTAAATCCATCTTACTTGCACTTCTTGATACACACATTTGCTCAGTTTATTTACATCTCTTTTAGCACTTTAGGTGGGATATTATTTTTTTGTATACCACTGTTATCGCCATTCATCCACGTTCCACCCAACCTATTGAAAATATGTAATTGTTGTTCTTGATTTTATTCCGCATTTTCAATTCGCATTATTTTCAACTCCCTCATCTCGTTTCCTTTTTCGAGGAACCTTCCCACATTTCATTTTCATTCAATTCCCAAAGTCCCACCGCAGCGCCGCACAGCCTACTCCCCCGCCTCTTCCAGGCCTCAAATCCGACGCCCCCGCACCATCTTCTTTAAGGAAGTGATCTTCCCGGCTATTTTAAGCCTTTTTCCAGGCACCTCGCTATGACCCATGTTTTGACTCGCCGTTACGTCTGAGGCATGGCTTATTTGTTTCGTTGACCGTGAAGGTGAAAGATTGCTGCAAAATTACGGGCATTCAAATACTTTGACTTGAAAAGCAGTGGCAGAAATACCGGTACACAACTTATGTTCTCATATCAGATCGGTTACTGAGTGGGAAATTTTTGGGTAACTGTTGACTGTAGGTGGAAACTGTTGTTCATTTGTAGGGATGTGATTTCTTCCTTCAGAGTACTGCGTCAAAATTCAAAAAACCTCATAAAAATATAGTTTTATCTTGAAGTTAAGTTTAGTTGATCCATTTTTCGAAATTTTAACTTTTTTAATTCCTCTAATTTAAAAATAATCTCTTCGGATACCACATTCCCCTTAATATGTATGAAGCATACCCAATGATGGGAGTTATTAAACTTGGGCTCATTTTTCATGCGACTTACTGCAGATAATGATAATTAACTAGCTAAATTTATCATACATGACATTCGGACAAATAAACGTGATTGAAAACGAGTGAGATGATACATAGACCGTGCATGGATGCAATCTTTTGACCGACTACGTGCAGCTCTATTTCTTCAAAATGTTTAGAGAAAAAATTGTTAAAAACGCGAAAACTATGTTCTACTAAAAGCAAATATTTCTCTTGTAATTTCGAATTTTGGTGAAACGTTAGAGGAATTATTGTGTAGTGTAGATCTATTCGGACGGTTTTTGGCAACACTGCATGGGACAAGGCATCTCCTGAACAATCAAGATCCCTTTGACTCCTGCCTCAGAAGTATACGTCTACATATTACATGAATTTGCTTGCTTTTCAAACAAAAATATTATCTTAACTACATTTCAAGTTTGTTGACTCCCGAAACAAACGCTACTATTTCACTTACTAAAGTATCTCCTCATATCAATTGCAAATAATTACATTGGAGAACGGTTAGATGACAATGTAGTTTATCCAAGGGTTGATTTATTGGCAAAGAGTTATTTTGACAGCATTGCGGAAATCTTCAGTGCCTTACTTGCTTTACAGCCAAAGGCGTGTCCACAGGCCACGGATGGCGTGCCACTCCTGAAAATTTCGTAGGGGTCTCGTAACCCTGCGTAATACAATTTTTATTTCCGAAAATATAATTAATTAATTATTTTCCCTTTTATAATTTTTCAATTTGGAAAATTAATACAAATTTGGAGAAGAGTTTCCCCAAACCATTTGACAACCCTTCTAAATTGTTCAACGTAAAATCGTGTCTTAATAATTGTGCCATAAGAAAAGTTATAATACCATTCTCCGTGTAGAAATGTTTTAATTAATTCATAAATAGTGTCATTAAATAGAGAAGTTTTTAAAGGAAAAGGGGGCCTGGGCGTGGGTCAGTTATGTATAAAATTTGCCCCCTTGTGTTTTAGGTTGCGCATATCTAACGTTATCTACTGAACAGCTAAATATTCGCCCAAAATCCCGAAATAATTACATTTACCCAAAAAGGTACGTATGCACTATTATTTTCCTAGCTTTTATATTCGAACATTTTAGCAAAACGTTAAAGAACTTCTTGGAAACAATAATCTCTTGCAAACCCCTCAGTAATTATTTCCATGAATCATTCATTATTGCCGACCTTTCAAATAAGGAAAATTACTTCCGTCATTCATTTTATCTGTATTGTGAAAATTAAAAATTAGATTACAGTATTTGAATTTCATTCCACTGCTATTTTTTACCGTGAAGTAATTAGAATATTTCTGTGTAAATCGCGCGAAATTTAATTATGTTAATTGCCTTAAACATGGTGAAAGTAAATTAAAACGCAGTGATTCGGGCAAAGAGGCAATATTTACTTCTCTTATCAGCGAGATCGATAGTGTGGAGAGAGAATTTTGGAGTGGAGGTAGGAAAGTGAAACATTGGAGCGGTAATATATGAACATATCAGGTTTTTCCAATTAATTTTGATATTATACTCCGGTCCAATCATAATGGCACATCAAGGTCACGTGCTGGGTGGAGAGGAGTATTGTCTACTACTGTACACTGTCATCCAATCGGAAGCTTAGTTACGACTTAAATTTTTGGTATCTCGCGCTTGGATAATAATGTCCTCCTCTCCTTCCAGCTGGTGACTTTGAGGTGCCACTATGTTTAGTATAAATGCTTCGTGTTTTTCTCTTTATTCGTTGTTTTCATATCCAGTCCAACATTTATAAGTGAATTTTATTATTGTATAAAATTAAAGTAACTACTCGGAATTGGATGCATGTGACTTTTAATGGTTGAAACTTCTTGACATCGGCTGTGATAGCGTTGTGTAGTTGCTTGTCCGCAACTGAAGTTTCACGGTGACAGATTGATTGTTTTTCCGGGGCAAGTCAACTGCTATGGTCATTTATTCCGTTAGTACAGTGAATGTTTTATCCTTGGAGTTGGCGGTGATTCTCCCCCTCTGGATTGTGAGATCCGGCGCCAGCCTAGTTGCGTCGGCTTGCGGAGGATTCCCCCCACCTCCAGGTATTTCCCCGAGAGAGGTTCTATCCCAGTCGGGACAAGCTCCCGACTAGTCTCTTGGCGTGGATGATAGTGTAGTGCTTGAAAATGCGTATGTAAGTAAAGAGTGAGGATAAGACAAGGAAGCGGAAGGAAAGATAGCGCGCGGTCCGCGGTCCGTTTGTGCTCCGCCATTCGCCTTTGTTGACCGGAGAAACCACGGAAAACTACCGATAAGAGCAGCCGGCCGCTAGAATTCTCCTCCAGACAGCAGCTGAATTCAGTCTAGCAAGTATCAAAAGTCCTGTCATCGACGAAACTCGAACCCTAGGACTTCCCGGTCAGTGACATCAGAGGATGCCTTGAGTCACCTCAGCCTGTTATTTTTTCATAAAAGCATAACATTGTCTGTTTTATTGGATTTTTCTTTTACAGAAGTTTATGAAATTCTGTAAAGGCATTATCTTAACAACTAGAAAATCGTGTTGTACATTTATACACATCTGTTGCAAGATCTGATTAATTGCAATCTGTTTTTTAAATATTTTTTCTCATAATTGTTTCTCATTCAATGTTAATACATCGTTATTAATCAATCAATTAATTAATGTTTCGAATCACTTTGCCTTGTACTCTTGCAACACACTCACTCAACACAAAATCAGAAGTGCGACTACATGTAACCCTTAATTGTGTTTATACCTCAGTTAGCAGAAGGCCGTCCCGATTAGCAAATATGATGGTCGGTTAAATTAATATAATTGAATTTTTGATAACTGAATAATTTTGCATGGCGAATTAGCTTGTTATCTTTCTTTCCCAACGACAGTTGTTTTCTTCCCAACATCCTGGACCCTTTAAGTGTCCTTACCACTAGTGGTAAAATTACTATGCATACACTGTGAATGAAGAATGTGAGGATATAAACAAGCAAGCAATGATGACATATCTAGTCTGAAAGATTTTTTGATGAACTTTATCTGCGGTGAAGGGTATTTTAATCCAGTTTTTAATCCATTAACCAAGATAAAATTTCTTTAAAATAGTTACCTTCTGTTGTCATTTCACTAAAGCCAAGTGAACGAACATAAGTGATCTACTTCTGTGTGCAAAACAATGTACGTGAAAAATTATTTTTTTCTCAATTTATATCAGAAAAAGAGATTTTTAAACAATCGGAGATATTGTATTTTTGTAACAATCAGAGATTCTGAAATAAACATATCTTTTTATTTACTGGCTTAATGTGGCGTCACCGACAGTTTAAACTGTTTCAGACATTTTTTCAAATGTTAAAAATGTACTCTGCATATTCGAAATAAAAAGGTCCTTTTTATATACAGTGGTCTGGTTTTTTCATCCTTGGACGTAGTGTGCAAAAAATGCTCTATTAAGGATTAAAGTTAAATTTTAAAAAATACAAAATGTGTGAGTCGCTACTCTTTTCAGATGTTCTTTTGGAGTACACGCGCAACACACAACAGAATTCGGTGTTGGAGAACCTAAACCGAACGCACCCAGAAGAGTTGATCTGAAGAATACATTCTTTCAGTGTATTATCAGGTCGCTTATTAAAGAAAATTTGTAATTTGCAAACTCGTACTGAGAGAGGTGACTCACGGTATCAACTAATGTCACTGCAGTGTCCCTGACTAGGAAGTCCAATGTTCGAATCCCGACGGTGGCAGGATTTTCGACACTAGCTAGGCCGAATTCACCGGCTGTTTGGGGGAGAAATCCAGCGGCCGGCTGCCCTGATCGGTAGTTTTACGTGGTTTCTCCGATCAACAGGAGGCGAATGCTGGAGAAGTACCCTAACAAACGGACCATCGACTGCGCGCGATCTTTCCTTCCTGTTCGTTGTCCAATTATTTCCCTTTACATTTACATGCCCTATACCCACACGTGTAGGGAGACCGGTCGGGAGCTTGTAACTCGTCGCTTATAACTGGAGCGGTGCCCCGCTGATGGAGATACGTGGTTGGGGAAAACTCTGTTAGCCTATGGTAGGTCGGCGCCGGATCTCACCATCCAGCGGGAGAAGATCACCGCCACACACACGCGCGCGCGCGATAGAGAGAGAGAGAGAGAGAGAGAGAGAGAGAGAGAGAGATTATGCACTACACTTACGGGAATAATGATCTTAGCTGTTAGCATTACGAGTATCCTGTTAGCACTATCGTATATATAAAATTATCTTATAAAACTTAATTATCTAACTGTATGGAACCGCTGACCATAAGCCTTTTCTTTCCGAGTGATCCAAGCCTTAAATTTCATAATGTAAACAGCGGCGTCCTGGCGATATAATATCCAGCACCTGTCATTCGTCGCCTCAGTGTTGTCACATTTTGCTGTCATTACAGTTGCGGTATCTTTCGAGGCTACATACGGAAGCATGGCTTCGGAAGCATGGGGTCGGATCCGTGATAGGACACATGGTTCGTGAGGCCATCGTTGGATTGCAGCGTAAAAACCACGTTGTTGAAAATTTTGTAGAATATTCTGGGCGGCTCCGAAAAGAAATCATAAGTTCCTCATCAGGAGACCGAGACGCAACGAATGACATCTCATTTATCTCACTTCATACATGGGAAGGAATCTAACCGTGAGTGACGGACGGTCAGACATACGCAAGCAAGGTTACTCAAGAACTATATAAGAATTTTACTCCTCTCGACGTAGTTTATTTCATTACGAAATTTGATAACAGCTTCCATTATTCATAATGAATCTTGAATTAAAAGATGCATGAATTACTTCGGACGCACTAAATAACCGTGGCGGTGCCACTTCTCTGTCAGATCGGTGATAAAGGATGGTAGTACGGTCGGACGCGTTTACGACTATTTTACGTCAGGAAGGTCTCGTGTCTGAGCTTGGAAATCACTCAGCTCGGGGTCAAGTCGTGTTTTTCGGTGGTATAGTGGCACCACTGAAACGCTACGCGCCAATACTTTTCATACTTAATCCAATATTTAAAATAATTTTAGAAGTTCGTAGTGTATATGGATTATTACGTTTGATATCCTCTCGGCAAATCAAAGCTGAAATTACGAGCCCAAAGCTGAAAATTCGTAAATATATTTCATAGTTGCTACCCAAAGTCTGCATGTATACTTACTAAGGCATTCAATAAGCTTTTCCCTCAGACGTAAATTGCACATAAGCATCTATGGTACCTGCTGTTGGGGCCCCTCTGTAGCTGCTGGGGTGGCTTATGAAAAAAATTCCATGAGGGTACGGCAACAATTTTTTATTTCGGTTTATTCTTCTTCTTCGGTTCTTCTTCTCCTTCTCTTCATCTTCTCTTTATTTTCCTTCATCTTCATTTTCTTTATTTTTTCTTCTAATTTTTTCTTCCATTTCTTCTTTTTTCTTCTTTTTCTTTGTTTCCTACTTTATTTCTTTTCCTTCACCTCCTCCTCCTTTCTCTTCCTTTTTTCGCTATGCCCAGCTAATATTAATGTGGCATTGGGGTTCCAGGGGTCACAGCAACACGGAGCTTTTAACACCTAGAAGTCGTGTTGCGTCAGACGAGATCACAGCAAGTAAAGTTCTCTGCTAAATTTATAAAACCGATGTATATAAAATTGTCTACAATAATTAACATTCAAACCACCATATACACTTCTGTCACGATGGTATTCTGAAGTCATGATGGATGTAAAATGTTTGACTCTTTCCACGACAATCGTCTTCTTCTGACTCCTGGTTTCTCTTCTCAAAATATTTGAGTGGACATTTTCTACCTCCACCCTCATTTCAAAAACACTTCTCCACATAGTAGAAAAGTATGTCCTAATAAACGGGGAGGAAATATGCACTTGTCTCACGATCGTACGAGTAACGCCAAGTTGAAAATATACTGCAACACATTTTAAGGCATATATGCAGTTAATACAATAAAAATTAGTATTATATTTTGCATTATGTTGATTGTATTTTGTGTGTTTTGTTTTTACTGTGGGTTCTAATGATTCAATTGTTCATGCGACCCATTAAATAAACAATAAAAAAAGAAAATTAAATATTTGTTGCACCGACAAAGATACATGAATGGCATTAAATCAAAAAGCAATGTTTTTCAGATACATATTTTGAGATAAATGGATTTTCACCATTTTGACTTGTTTAAACTATTGTTCAAATCAGCTGCTCCCCATTAAACCTTATTATCGAGAAGAAAGTAATAAAGTGATTAGCAATGAGTTAGCTTCCACGAAACTTAAAATCAATTGGTTGAACCAATGAACCAGTTTGACTGGAAGACGATTTTAACTAAAAAGTGAGGATCTTCAAGCTGTAAATTTTCCACATAAAGTGATTTGTTCAAAAAGAATGATTGTGAATCATTGCCTATTAAATTTAATTTAAAAAATGTGTATGCATCTTTAAATTTTTCTTATGATGAATGAATTTTCAATATAATGAAACGCAATCGTAAATAAGTTACTCAGAATACACTAGATGGCCAATTGACACTCGTACACACGAATGAAAGTATGCAACCCGCAACGTCTGCTGCGTATCAGAAGAAACGTCGCTGACTTCCTCTTACGAGCTACGGGCACACCACATCCTTCAGATAAATGGTTTCTTGATAAGTACGTACATTAACCCCACTGTCAGCTTAAATTAAAATGCCACACTCTGAGAGATAATTGTAATCAAGTATATCTATTGACAAACTTATAAAACATGTTAAAGCGGACTTCTAATACATGATTATTTGGACGCATATGATAATTATCATTGAATTCTCGCAATAACCACTAATGAGATAAGAGCACTTTCTAAACTCTTCCGTATCCGTAGAGAATCAAAATTCCAATTCCGGCTTCAAATCAGACACACATGTAAAGTTGGGATTGTTAATACTAGCGTTTGCAACTGGATACAGGTATGTCTGAATGGCGGAAAACATTTCATTGTACAGGGAAGGCATTTCATAGGCATTTATATCATTAGCATTTATATAGGCATTTCTATCATCATTATTTAAATGCTATGTTAAATTCTAAAATATAAAATATCCATGTGGAAACTGAGATCAGTTTGCAAGAAGGAAAATTCCAAATTGGTTTCATTTGGGACGAGGGATACACTTTGTACGGAGGAAGCGTCGATGCATGCGTCCTCAGTTTATCTCGAGTTTTCTCGAGTAAGTTCATCATAATCTATAGAAACATTTTCTATGAATATCTATGGAAGAGAAATGAAAAAAGAAGAAAATCGAAAGGAAGGAAAAGTACAAAAGAATGTGAGCAGAATCAGGGATGAAAGAAAAAAAGAAAAAAGAAGAAGAAATGAAAAGCAAGTAAATTGTAGAATATGAAGAATAGAGAAGAGAAAATAACTGTTAATGAAACATGAAAGAAAATGAGGAATCAAAAGGAGGATGCAAGCTTTGAAAGTAAAAAGAAATTAATGGTACATGTAATTGAGAATAAGGAAAAAATGAAATAGGGAAATGACACAATCGGGAAAATGTTCACAGACCAATTGGTATTAATGAAATAAGAAAAGAAAATAATAATAGAAATGTGAAATATCCAAAGAAGTAGAGAAATAACGAAATATGACAAAATGAAACAAGAGTAGAAGAAAAGTAAGATCGAAACATTATGAGAACCAAATAGACTATGATAAAGGGAAGGATAAAAAGTAGAATAAAATGAAATAAAACACACAATAAGAAACAAGAAAAAAACTAAAGGAAGAAAAACGATATACTACAGAGGATAGTTAGAAAAATAACATGAAAGAACCTTAGAGGAAATGGGAAGAAGAGAGTAAAGAGAAAAGAAGAAGAAGAAGAAGAGAGTAAAGAGAAAAGAAGAAGAAGAAGAGAGTAAAGAGAAAAGAAGAAGAAGAAGAAGAGAGTAAAGAGAAAAGAAGAAGAAGAAGAGAGTAAAGAGAAAAGAAGAAGAAGAAGAGAGTAAAGAGAAAAGAAGAAGAAGAAGAGAGTAAAGAGAAAAGAAGAAGAAGAAGAAGAGAGTAAAGAGAAAAGAAGAAGAAGAAGAGAGTAAAGAGAAAAGAAGAAGAAGAAGAGAGTAAAGAGAAAAGAAGAAGAAGAAGAGAGTAAAGAGAAAAGAAGAAGAAGAAGAGAGTAAAGAGAAAAGAAGAAGAAGAAGAGAGTAAAGAGAAAAGAAGAAGAAGAAGAGAGTAAAGAGAAAGAAGAAGAAGAAGAGAGTAAAGAGAAAAGAAGAAGAAGAAGAGAGTAAAGAGAAAAGAAGAAGGGAGTAAAGAGAAAAGAAGAAGAAGGGAGTAAAGAGAAAGGAAGAAGAAGGGAGTAAAGAGAAAGGAAGAAGAAGAGAGTAAAGAGAAAGGAAGAAGAAGAGAGTAAAGAGAAAGGAAGAAGAAGAGAGTAAAGAGAAAAGAAGAAGAAGAGAGTAAAGAGAAAGGAAGAAGAAGAGAGTAAAGAGAAAGGAAGAAGAAGAGAGTAAAGAGAAAGGAAGAAGAAGAAGAGAGTAAAGAGAAAGGAAGAAGAAGAAGAGAGTAAAGAGAAAGGAAGAAGAAGAAGAGAGTAAAGAGAAAGGAAGAAGAAGAAGAGAGTAAAGAGAAAGGAAGAAGAAGAAGAGAGTAAAGAGAAAGGAAGAAGAAGAGAGTAAAGAGAAAGGAAGAAGAAGAAGAGAGTAAAGAGAAAGGAAGAAGAAGAAGAGAGTAAAGAGAAAGGAAGAAGAAGAAGAGAGTAAAGAGAAAGGAAGAAGAAGAAGAGAGTAAAGAGAAAGGAAGAAGAAGAAGAGAGTAAAGAGAAAGGAAGAAGAAGAAGAGAGTAAAGAGAAAGGAAGAAGAGGAAGAAGAAGAAGAGAGTGAAGAGAAAGGAAGCAGAAGAAGATTGATTGATTGTTCGTGATTCCGGGCGCGTGAACTACAGAGGCCATTAGTCCCATAAGTGCAATGCGTGTTTTTTCATCGGGAGGTGGCGGTGATATTTCCCCGCTGGATGGCGAGATCCGGCGCTGACCTACCATCGACTAGCGGGGTTTCCCTTAGCCAGATATCTCCCACCAGCGGGACCACCCCAGCCGGGACGAGCTCTCAGCTCCCGACCGGTCTCCCGGCATGTGTTGTAGTGTAGTGCATGTTAATGTGTGTGTCTAAGGGGTGAGGATAGGTCAAGGAAGAGGAAGGAAAGATCGCGCGTGGCCCGTGACCCGTGTGTTAAGATACTGCTCCGGCATTCGCCTGGTGTTGATCGGAGAAACCACGGAAAACTGCCGATCATAGTAGCCGGCTGCTAGAATTCTCCTCTAGACAGCGACTGAATTCGACCTAGCTGATAAGCTTGTGTCGAAAATCCTGCCGCCGTCGGGACTCGAACCTAGGAGCTCTCGGTCAGAGGGACTGCAGTGACATCATCTGATGCACTGAGCCATCTCTCCCGGTCGATAGAAGAGAGAAAAGAAGAAGATACTACCGAGAAAAGAAGAGACTAGAGAGAAAAAGGAAGAAGAACTAGAGAGAAAATGGAAGGAGAGACTAGAGAGAAAATGGAAGGAGAGACTAGAGAGAAAATGGAAGGAGAGACTAGAGAGAAAAAGGAAGAAGAGAAAAAAGGAAGAAGAGACTAGAGAGAAAAGGAAGAAGAAGAGACTAGAGAGAAAAAGGAAGAAGAAGAGACTAGAGAGAAAAAGGAAGAAGAAGAGACTAGAGAGAAAAGGAAGAAGAAGAGACTAGAGAGAAAAGGAAGAAGAAGAGACTAGAGAGAAAAAGGAAGAAGAAGAGACTAGAGAGAAAAAGGAAGAAGAAGAGACTAGAGAGAAAAGGAAGAAGAAGAGACTAGAGAGAAAAAGGAAGAAGAAGAGACTAGAGAGAAAAAGGAAGAAGAAGAGAGACTAGAGAGAAGAAGGAAGAAGAAGAAGAGAGACTAGAGAGAAGAAGGAAGAAGAAGAAGAGAGACTAGAGAGAAGAAGAAGAAGAAGAGAGACTAGAGAGAAGAAGGAAGAAGAAGAAGAGACTAGAGAGAAGAAGAAGAAGAAGAAGAAGAAGAGAGACTAGAGAGAAGAAGAAGAAGAGAGACTAGAGAGAAGAAGAAGAAGAAGAAGAGAGACTAGAGAGAAGAAGAAGAAGAAGGAGAGAGACTAGAGAGAAGAAGAAGAAGAAGAGAGACTAGAGAGAAGAAGAAGAAGAAGAAGAAGAAGAGAGACTAGAGAGAAGAAGAAGAAGACTAGAGAGAAGAAGAAGACTAGAGAGAAGAAGAAGACTAGAGAGAAGAAGAAGACTAGAGAGAAGAAGAAGACTAGAGAGAAGAAGAAGACTAGAGAGAAGAAGAAGAAGACTAGAGAGAAGAAGAAGAAGACTAGAGAGAAGAAGAAGACTAGAGAGAAGAAGAAGAAGACTAGAGAGAAGAAGAAGACTAGAGAGAAGAAGAAGACTAGAGAGAAGAAGACTAGAGAGAAGAAGAAGAAGAAGAGAGACTAGAGAGAAGAAGAAGAAGAAGAAGAGAGACTAGAGAGAAGAAGAAGAAGAAGAAGAGAGACTAGAGAGAAGAAGAAGAAGAAGAGAGACTAGAGAGAAGAAGAAGAAGAGAGACTAGAGAGGAGGAGAAGAAGAAGAAGAAGAAGAAGAGAGAGACTAGAGAGGAGAAGAAAAAGAGAGAGACTAGAGAGGAGAAGAAAAAGAGACATAAGAGCGGATGTAATAAAAAGAAATGGCAAGAAAGCGAAACCGAAAATGCAAGAAGAAAAACGATTGGGCAGATGACAAAAGGGAGTAGAATCGAAAGTGGCAGAAAGAACTTCATTAAGTGCACCGCACGCTGTGGAAAGCCCCCCGGGCGCGCGGCGGCGCGGCGCGGCGCGGCGCGGCGCGGGTGGGACCGGGGCTGGCGGGGCCGGCGGGGCCGGCGGGGCGGGCGCGCCCCGGGGCCTACCGCAAGCTGACCGCATCCTCCGCCCGGCCCACCAGTGGCGCCCGCATTGGTGCGTGCCGCCGCAGCGCGCGTGGTCGCCCTCCGCAGCGCACTCGCCAATCCCGCACCAATGCACTTACTTCGGCCCGGCCCTCGCCGCTCCGCGCTCGCTAGCGGGAAAGGAGGTTCAACCCTCTTCGCCAACGCACTAGTCGCATTGACGCTGCAACTTCTCTCGATTTATGTTGCGTGTGGTCAGGATAGCCCTTTCGTGCTTCTGTAGAGAAAGCGGGGGATGAGACGGCGTTACGCGCGGAAAAGCGAATGTTCATTTCGTGCTTGCACTAGACCGTTACGTTCCCAGTGCAGTTGCAATTAATTGGTTATGTTTAGTTAGCGTAGCGTGTTCTATTTCTTCACATGTATTGCAGTGAAACATACACTTGGAAATATTGATTTCAAAGAGTCATATTTATCAACCTGATGACTAACTGAAAGCATGAAATGAGATATTAGGCATACAAAAAATGTATATCCTAATTGATTTTCAATCTTTGAACTTTTGTTATATTATTAAATCTCATAACGTAAATTTCTTATGTGTGTCTTCCAAAACTTCTCTCAATCTTGCAGAGACCAAAACGATTTGTAGTCTCTCTACAAATACATATGAAGTGGTAAACCACATCTAGTGGGAAACACATCTTTCATTCTGCCTTGTGCGCTAGAGGTACGTATTAGATTGAAGTGGAACTGAATTTATGTGAATGACGGCGGAATTGCTAACATTCATATTTCTTTCATTTCTCCTTTTGAAGCGAATATTTATGACGCGCATTCATCCGAAATCTCTCTGCATCTCAATAGCAGTGTCCAAAAACACAACGTCCCCCTCAAGCATTGCACTTCCGCACCGGACACGACTCGCTGCTTCGCCCGCTATCCAGGTGCACAATGCTCGGGCCTCCGTCGGGCAGGCCCGGCCCAGCCCGCGCCGCCTCCGCTCCCCCGCCGCCTCCCCCCCAGGCCTCCCCGCCACCCGCGCGCCCGGCGGCAGCGGCGGCGACGCCGGAGGCGGGGCGGGGGCGAGGCGGGCGGCGCAGACGGCGGGGGCGGGCGCGGACCGCACCACCGCCACCGCCATCGCCGGTCGCCCGACACAGCCACTCGTGGATCGAGCATTGTAATGTGTAATAAGCGAATCAGATCGATACTAAGAGGAGATGTACGACGGACGCGTGTCTTTGCATCGACAACCTCATGCACGCGAGCTTTAAATGAATTGCGAGCGAACATATTTGTTTCAGTGGTCAACTTTGAACAATCTAGAAACCGAGATTCGATACCATCGTCATCGAATTTTGATTGACTCTTCGGCAGACAATGTTATTCTAATATAAAATGATGTTTGGCACGATGTAATTACACAATCACGGTTTTGCTCTTTGATGTACACGCGTCATTCCACATTGATGAAAGTCTGTTTGCTAGTACGTGAAAATGTACACTTTTTAATAGGTTGCCTGTTAATATTGAATAGAATATTCAATTATATTATGATGTTCGAATGAATGGTTTTCTTATTTAGTAACACGTGTATATTTTACTGCGATTTCGACGTGCTGCGTAACATGATTGCCTTCTTCACATTTCTCTCAAAGAAGAGAAAACAACATGTTCCCAGACAATGACACACGTTTTCTATTGCAGCACTAGGGCAATCCAGAAAAAGAAGCAACTTTTGTTCCCCAAAACATTAACTTGTAAATAAGTTTTGTGAAGTTACCTTTTCCAAAATCATGTAAATAAGATATTCAAATCGTTCTTATTATTCTTCCTCAGATTTTTTAATACTATCCAAAACATTATGACCGTATGGTGAACTAAGATTGTCTTAATTAAATTTGAATCTCCCTTTTAAGAGGCTAATCTAACTTCAGTGCCGGAGAAAACTACGAAATCAACTTCGTTCAAATTCGTGCAGAGCATGTCAGCGATTTGCAATTCGCTGGAGAAGCCTACAGATCGATTGGTTTGCCACTGACACGAACATTCCGTCCGGTCTGACACTCGGCGCGTTCCTACCATGGCAGCCGGCCACCGGCAGCCGCCTGCGGCCGCGCGGCGCGGCGCGGCGCGGAGCGGCGCGACCCGGCCCGGCGGGTTGCGTCAGCCGGCGCGTGGCGCGGGAGCGGGCGCGGGCGCGGAAGCGGGCGCGGGCGCGCCGCAGCCGCTGCAGCAGCAGCTGCCGCCACCGCTCGCTCACCTTCGGCGCCGCTCAGCTGCCGGGGCGGATCGGGGTGTCCCCGCGGGCGCGGGCGACGGCGCGGGCGGCTGGGCGAGCGAGCTTCGGGCTCCCGGGGAAGGCCTCGGCGTCGACGGCGGCGGCGGCGGTGGCAGGCGGTCGGATGGTCTGAGCTGCGGCGGCGGTGACGGCGCGGGGCGTCGGCGACGTCGGCGGCGACGACAGCAGCAGCAGCAGCGTCCCGCAGCGACGGCGCGGCGGCTCCAGCGGCGGCGGCGGCAGCGGCGACGACGGCGGCGGCTGCGCCGGCTGTCGCTGGCAGGAGCTGGCGGTGCGACCGGGCGACCTCGCTGGCCTAGGCGCGAGCGCGGGCGCGGGCGATCGCCGAGAGAACAGGCGCCCCGGGCACGAGACTAGATGCCGGCGTCTGCCTCGTCGCCTCGCCTGTCCGCCCGGTCCGCACCCGCACCGCACACCGCCTGCCCACCGTCCGACCGACCGACCGTCCGTCCGACTGTTCACGTCGCCGCTCCCCCCTGCACTACTGCAGCGACTGGCCTAGCTCGGCATTGCAGCACCCGCCACTGTGCGGGGGGGTGAGACCGGCGCGGCGGGCGACTCGATAACGCCGACGCCGCCCCCAACACGCGCGCCGGCGCCGCTCGCCGCACCCGCCATCTAGCCGCGGACGCACGAAACTCTCAAGGACGGCGCGGCGCCGCACCGCTCCGCACCGTCGCGTGGCCTTGAGTCTTCACCTCTGTCTTCCTCTTGCTCGAGACGCGACTGTATCTGTCATGCTTAATACTTGCCTGCAGCCTTTAAATTATTCTCTAGACACGAAAATGCGAGAAACTTTTAAGCACCAAGCAGTTTTAATTGAGTTAGATATTTGGCTGCTGTCTTCTTAGTTTCGCTTGTCTGCTTGAGGATAATAGTCAACCTGCGTCAGTGGCATCAGGCACGAGGTTGTTGGGTACCGGTTACTCCTTCGAGGTCCTTCTTTTCCTTCCAAGAACTCTGAATAACCTCTCTGACGTCCATTGATTTCCAAGAAGTTTCCTTGTCCCCGGAAAATCATTCACTCTTAGGAATGTTGACGTCACCAGAACAGACACTTTTCTCAGGAAACGAAAGCTGCCCATGGGACCCAGTCATAAATTGACTCATCTTTTTAAATTCTTGTCTAAAACTGGAAAATGAATCCACAACGTATTCCAGTGCGAGCTAGATCAAGGTAGTTCCTGCTGTAGATGTTAGTGTGTCTTTCTGTCTCCAGAAGAATTACTAGTATTTTTAATATAATTTTATTCATTGTTACAGTAATTAGTTGTTTTCTTACAGCAGTAAATTTCCTGATTAAACGGTATATGCGACTCATCCAAATAAATAAATAAATAAATAAATAAATAAATAAAGGCGCTTCTGCAGCAGATTTATAATGAGATACTTCTAGTCTAAAGGAAATGGGGCCAGAGTGAGAAGAGGAAAGGGTAACTACTCCATCAGGGCACTTAGCAAACAACCGCAGGGAATGTATGGCGTGCCAAAGAGAGTAAGAACTGCGTTGCGCAGTTCTAAACAAGTGAGGGACGCCGACATCCCGTCCCCGCTGCGGATACTCCATCGGGGCCACCGCTGCCGCGGCGTCCCCGCCACCTCCGCAGCAAGCGCCGCCACCTCCGACGTCACCGGCGCCGCCGCCACCGCCCTGCCTCGCGTGAAGACGGGGTGAGAAGGGCTACGCGGCGCAACCAAGGCAGCAATAGCCTCGCCTCGGGTGCTGCCGCATGCGAGCCGCTGGGCGCTGTTGTGCCGCACGGCACTTCAGGGAAATTATATTATTGATCTGATATGCTGCAGAGAACGCATTTTGACAATTTACTTTAATGCGACAATTTTAAATATTGTTTACAGAAGCACTGTCCTATATATGTTTTTTTTTCTTTTGTGGCAAATCGCATAAATAAAAAGGAAACTTTGAGAAAAGTTAATATCTGTTTTCAAACGCTTCGGTCGATATTTATACCGACAGGATAAAAAAAGAAAGTTAGTTAATTTCAAGACACATTTCAAGACACCAAGTAAATCTCAAGATATTAATTCCTCTTCTACTCTCTAATTTCAGGAATACATATAGGAATAAGATTCGACAAATCTTGTATTTGTGGAAAATTATATCGTCCACGTTCCAAAATAATAATGTTATTACTAGTTTTGGGGCAACTTTTCCCCAGTTAATGGGTATGCCGTTGTTCGATGAGAAGAAAACGTTGCTTATTTGAAGATAAGAATGTTGCACAAGAAAACAAATCTTGAGTTGACTTTGTGTAATAAATGTACATCATTTCATACACTTTGTATTTCATCGGGAGATATAAAATGGCGGGCAATGCATGTAATTGGTTTCATTGCCACTGGGAGCTCTGTAGTATTACAGCATTTGTTTTTCACAAGTGACACCTGAAAGTCGAAATGCGAACAAGTCGTATTGTATTGACAGAGGTGACCATAACCCTGAATTAACTTTACTAGTGGTCCAAATTGTTGAAAACTGTATTTGTTGTGTACGTTCGTTTTCAGCGTAGAGCGTAATAATCATTCACACTGTTACGTAAAGGAAATAACCTTACACACACGTGGTGTGTTGAATTACATGCGTATACATTTTAAAGTAGTGGCGTGGTCCCTTTTGCTACACTACTCTCTGAATTTTTAATGGATATTGGCATTTCAACGTGATGGTTGCGTCCTACTAGTATGTACTTATTATTTCTTTCTCTCTTTTATTTGATGAAATGACTGTCGAACACTGACGTGTTTTCATATTGCTTTTCAGACTGAAGATTGGGAGTAATATGTCCAGAAGAAGAATAAGTACATTTAAAAACATTAGTTACGAAAGAGTAAATGAATGTGATGCAGATCACAGCGATTTCGTTGACGCTCAGGTAATGTTATTAAAAGTTAAGTTGCAATATCATCTGTACTTTTTAAAATTATTAAACTGGTAAATTTGTCTTTAGTTCGAGTGCCCACCTCCAGAAATCCCATGGAAATCTCTTATTTTAGCATGCTTCCTTTGCTTTGGGGGAACTGTTCTTCTAGTGGTTGGCAGTTTATTAGTTGGTGGAATAATCGATGTGAAGGTAATAAGTTGTATTATTTTATTATTTTGAAGTAAAATTCATATCATAGTTTGGTTAAAAAGTAAATACTTACACTATTTATTCATAGACTTAAGTAAGAGATTGTTTGCTGATGTATCCTTCTATGAATATCTATTTACTTTTTACAGTATGCTGACCGAACATGGCCACTTATAATGTTGGGCCTCATTATGTTCCTTCCTGGTGCCTACCATGTTCGAATAGCTTATTATGCTTATAGGCAGTATCCTGGGTATTCTTTTGATGACATACCTGATTTTAATTAAATCAGATGTGTCTTTCTTCTGTATGTGATATATTGTGAGCTTTGCTTGTGTATGTACTTAAGGGAATGAGAGAATTGCAATTATCTATTTTGTCTACATAGGCAATAATTCTGTCACAAGAAGAAAAGCAAATAGTGTGTGTTAATTTACATATCAGAGATTCCTTTTTTCTTAATTTATTTATATATATTTGTTTTGTTAAGTGGCAACTGTTGTTCTTATTTATTTAACTTGGCCCATGTTAATTATGGCCATTTGACAGAAATCAGAAAGGTGAAGGATATCAACATTTCAGTTAAGAATTTTTCTAAATTCGGTTGATCAATGAATTGAAAACAATAATGGCAATTTGAATTTTGTAGCTAAATTAATATTGTTAGCAAAGTCTTCTTGAGCTGGTTTATTTAATGAAGAATGGCCATATGTTGGCATGAATAGAAAACAGATTTCTGCAATGAATGTTACGTGCTTTTGGCTTCCCTTGTTTGGTGAAAGACATTTGAAAATCTCTCCAGCTACTTTTATTGATTGTTTCTAAGAATGTAGAAGTTCAGATGCTTGCATTATGCTTCAAGGAATTGTAGCTTTAAAAAAGTATACTTAAGTGCTAGTTTTGATGACCAGTTTCTCCGGGAATGGTGATTAAAATTAAACACCAAAACATTAAATGCAAATTTTCTTCTAGAGTCAAATATTTTCTGGGATTTTAGAAGTAACATTGAATTTCTAAAATATGATCATTGCAAGTTGGTCATATGCTTGCATGAAATATCTAGTATTTTAATGTACAATAATTAAGTATTTTGTCAGGGATAATTTGTTGATTCATATCAGTACTTCGTAAAGTGTGAGAAATCTGCTCAGAAATATTTTTAATTGCTGCATTTGAGAAAACTTCTCAGGTTATTGGCGATGTCCTTGCCTACTTATATTTAGATGTGTTATGCAAAACGTTAAGCAAAGAGTTAGTAAAGACTTTTTAGTACTTTGGTGTAGGTAAATCATTGCTTTAGTATCCATGTTGTTACTAATATATATTTTTAATACTTATTGCTATGAGCTTGCTGTCACTTTTATCTGTCAAGATGTAAAAGTCTCTTTGGCAGTAATTTAATTAAAAATTTAAAAAATATTTTTGGACAAATGTTAGTAGGTATCTTGCTAAAATTACTTTTATTTCATTAAAGAATTGTATTGACTGTTATTAATGAAAGTATGTTGTTGTTTCCTCTGTTTGTATTTTATTAATCATTATGTAAATCAGGAAAGTCTATGAAATGTTGATAGTATATATTCAGTTTATTATAGAATATTACTGTTGTTTTTGTAGTATGCACGCATTTTTATCTATAAGGTTAGTTACCAGATTGTGTATTATGTGGTGGAAACTACAAAACGCACAGTTTTGAAAAATACCTCAGTATTACATACTTCTAATATGTGATGTAATCACATTAAGATCATGTACCTTTTGAACTATTGTATATTTTATCATTTTATGTATGTTATATGATGTCTATATTTTATTGTCCAGTTTAATTTCTATTTTAACCTTGATACTTTGTAAGAAATGTTTGCAATAAAGTTATTGTAAATTTGAAACTTCTGTTGATTTCAAACAAAGAATAAAAATAGTCCTGAAGTCTCAAAAATAGTCCCTTAGTCAACAACTCCCAATCATTAAGGGAATGTTGAAAATGGAAAATTTGTTGACAAAATGATGGAGGAATTAATATATTTTTTTGAAATTTTCAAACCAATTGTGGTTGATTCCAAAGAGTTCTGATGAAATGCATAAGGTGAATAAGGAGGATGTCTTATACTTAACATTTTTTAAAATATGAAACTACATTTCTAAAAATTTCAATTTTTTTTATCTTTTACAAACACTGTATTTGCCTGAATATAAGACGAGTTTATTTCTAAAATCTCTTTCAAAAAATAAGAGGTTGTCTCATATTCGCAAATTAAGGCTGTGGTAGGGATCTGTTTTTACATTGTCTTTCCATTTTATAAAACCTGTAAATGTTAATGTAACAGCTAAGATTATGAAAAATTCACATTAATCTGTAATACCTAATTATAATCTCAGATGTATTCTCAATATTTACTGCGCAATTCAGATCAATATTTTTTAAACAGACCAGTAAAGAGAAAATTTCAAACAAATGGCTCTTTCAAGGGTAATGCAACATGAAACTATATAAAAAATCTCGCAGTTTTTGTTCCAGAAAGCACTCGTCAAAGAGGCTATGTGGGTGGGCTTTTGGTTTGGTGCCCAGCGAATGTGAATCTGCTTTTTACAAGAGATTAAATGGAAAAAAATCCACATTGATAATAGTACGCATTACGCATTCATCCACAGAAAGGGTGAATAAAAAAATCTTGGCAAAAAATTCCCATGCTTGAAAACTTGCCGCTATCTCCTACATTACAGGAGGAAAGCAGATATAAGAGTTCTAACAACTTCATCACATGAATATTATTAAATAATGTGACTTTCAAGTAGGCCTACATTCTGATTAAGAATGTGGGAGAATGTTTTGTTTTGTTTTTTTTAAATCAAGAAAAGTGGGGGACAGGACGAAAATCATATGACAGATGAGAAAGTTCTTAAGTGGAATCAGATGATCTTGAAAGACAATTGAATATGAAAGAACACAAATATTCCACAGGGTCTAAAAAGTCTTAGGACAATGCAGAATGGGGGAAGGACCAAAAAGAAAAAAAAAACTGACACTTATGAAGATAAAGCGGGTAGTGACAAAAATAACTTTTATGATAATTTTAAGTAATAAGAAAATAGTGATAACTCAGGCAATATGTTTTAACATTCTCATCAAGAAGGTAATATTCTGATCGATTAGTCAATTCGCAATTTTATCGTGACTAAAAAGTAAGAATTAGTTGAAAATCTTGAGGCCGCCTCTTCAAAGTTAAGTCACGGCTTATACTCGGGTAAATTTTATTATTCAGTGCAAATTTACTTACAAAACCATAAAAATCAAATTAAATTAATTTTTTGCCTTATGTTTGCCACATGTTATGTCCCATCTGTGAGTCAGTCTCTGTCAGAAACTTTACACATGTAATTCACTGATATGTAAAGTTTGTTTTAGGTAAATATATGAATACTTTGTGGAAGTATAATATGTAATGATAGTGAAACAACAATGCTATTTTCTGATAATATTGTATTGATGTTGTTCCCATTATGAAACCCTCTTCATTACCCCTGATCTTTTTTTATTATTATATTTCATATTTTCTCACTACAAACAATAGATAATCATGTTCTCCCAGCCCTCACTTCAGAATATTTTTTAGAACAAGAAACTGTTGAAACTATGTATCACAGATGCAAGAGTGTATTTTAAGAACTTCAAAGCAACCTTCCTCAAGTGCGGTGATCTCACCTTCACTCATTTTTATGTCATTGGTGATAAAGAGATTTGCTATTGTAGGTGTAATTGATGTAATCAGAAAATTATTCAAATTAATATTTATCAAGATGTCTTGTGATAGTCTTTTCATAAATCATAACTTATATGAACATATAACTTATTATGAACTTAACATAACTAATTTTGAATTTTGGAAAGAATGGATTGGTGTTGATAGAACAGAATTTCATATTGTTGTTTGAAAGGTTTGGAATTGTGAAAATTATAAAATCATCACTATCATCGATTCCAATGTGTGACCTTGTGTCCATTAACTTCTTTTAGTGCTCATCCTTTTACATCATTTCTTATGTCAGTACTTCGTTTTAATTTAATACATTTACAATTCAATTCATTAATTTATTCAATTCTTCATAATTTTACTGCCATGTTGATATTCAAGAAAATAATTTAAAATTCTGCTAAAAAGATTATCATTGTAAGGGAAATGTAGTTTAACTTCCAATAGTAGTTGTGTTAAATCTGTATTACAAATGTTATTGTGCATTTTTAAATTAGAACAAGTCCAATTTAAAGTACACTTCTGAAATGCAAAAATTGCAAGTTTGATGTTTATTTCTTAATGGAATATATTCCACAATATCAGATCTCTAAATGTTTCTGTGCACATTTTCCCTTCAATATTGATGTAATTTTATACACACCATGATAATTTCCCCAAAATAGATAAACATTATTTTCTCAAAAGTGGCTTCAAATTTTTCATATCTTGCACATTGGGATATATTAGAAGGACATTTAGCTTTGTTGAACATGTTTCGGCAGTTCCTACTCTGAGAAAGTGTGTGTGTGGTTTTTCTTTCAAAAACTTCTGTCAGTCCATTCGGAGACAACACTAGTCTCTAAACTGTTCCCAGGATTTTCTTCAAAACAAACAATATGTTTGATTTGGATGCACTCAAAGCAAACAGATACATTTTGATACATACAAACATTTTGAAATGGATCTCTTAATTTTTACTTTCCCGTATACGTACATATACACGGAGTGATATACGTAGTATGGGGAAAGTTATATAATGCTGCGCGAAAAAATTGGCCAATTTTCGGCGGAAAAAAATTCATTGCCGGGCCGTGAAAACGAATAAGTGGATAAAACCAGTTGCTAAATTAAGAAAAAAAAATCCCCTAACACGTGGTGTAGCCAGAAACCCTGTTTTCTAGGTCCTTGATACCGAAAACCCAATTGAAAGGAAAACGTCCGTCTGTCCGTCCGTCCGTCCGTCCATTCGTCTGTCTGTCCGGTTGTGAACACTGCTAGCGCCTATACTGCGATTTTTGTAGGAAGAGCTCTCAAGGCCATTCAAATCCCATCTTCGCGATGGAATATGTCACGGCATTTCGTGTCTTTTCTCGGTCTTGCCGGTGGAAGTCGCATGATCGCAAGCACTGCTTCATACGGTCGCGATCGTGCGAAATCTAGCGGAACGACTGTGAATGACACGAAATGCCGTGACATATTCCATCGCGAAGATGGGATTTGAGTGGCCTTGAGAGCTCTTCCTACAAAAATCGCAGTATAAACCATACGTACGATTTCTTCCAAAATGTATATTCCCCAGTCGATCTGGTTCTAGTCAAAGCTTTGAGATTTTGAAAGATTCTTCAAAATTTGGGGGTACTTTATATGAAGCCCCCTGGGGATTTTCAAAATTTTCTCAAAAACGGCTCCAAATTTTTTCTTTAAATTTCTTGTATGAATAGAGTAAAATACACTTTTTAACGTGTCATAGGTCCGATTTTCACGTACAGCTCTGAATTTTCGAAAATTGTGAAAGTTTGAATTTTTTTCGGCGTCTTTCTCCAACTACAAAATTGAAGATAGAGATTTTTTCTTCAAATAAAATTTGTTCTGTATATTGAGTTCTTTCATAAAGGTCATGTAAATGTTTCTCAAAATTTTGGTAGTTTTCGTGCAATATTGCGTATAATATGTGCAATTTTAAAAAATGACAAAAATAAGATTTTCTCAAAAACGGCTCCAAATTTTTTCTTTAAACTTTTGGTAGGGATAGTGGTAAATGTACTCTATCAATGACGTAAAAGCCATTTTGGTCTATCGGTTGTTTTTTTTCAAAAATTACAAAAATGTAAATTTTTTTACTTGCCCCTCACGTCGTTAATATTTACATTATCGGCGATTTTTTCACATTATTATATTTACGAGCATATATGCTTTAAATGATGTCAAGTAAAGTTTCTCGAAAACACAACCGTTTTCTGTGAAAGTAGCTCGAATTTCGGCATTTTCAGAAATGCTCAAACGCCATTTTCTCAAATATGGCTGCAATTTTTTTCTTCAAACTTTTGTAACGGATAGTGCTAATTACACTCTTTAGTATAACGTAAAGTTTATTTTGAGTTTTTTTTTGTTTTTTCAAAAATTACATAATTGTAATTTTTTTGAAACATCTCTCACATCTTTAATATGCACATTACCGGCAATTTGTAACCATTATTATATTTGTGAGTGTAAGTGCTTCAAATAACTTCAAATAAAGTATTTTGAAAACTCAAAAATTTTCTGTAAAAATGAGCTTCAAATTTCGCATTTTTAGTAGTGCTAAAACGCCATTTTCTCTTAAACGGCACACTTTTTTTTTTTAAAGAAAATTGCCATTTACGGCTAGGTTTTTGTGTTCTCTAATATTCTTAAATTAATATTTTCGTTCTACCAATAAGAAAGCGAAAAATTAAGAAAATGACAAAAAAATGTACCTTTGGCGTTGATAGATGGTAGCTGGCAAGAAAGAGTATGTGGCAATTCCGAATAGCTAGAGAAGACCCAAGAAAATAGAAAACTAATACGGGAAAGTCTGTGCCATTCTGTAGCACCACTAGTTGAGTGTGAGATGATGTTTGTTATGTAATTAAATGCTGGCTGTCTAAAAACAAGTTATGGAACTTTGTGTGGTTTATTTCTATGTTTGTTACTTTTTGAGTAGCCTCTAGGACATTACAAAATTTTCACAAAAGTACCTCAAAATTTTTGAAAACAATTTTTTGTTTGAATAGAGCAAAGTGTGTTTATGAAAGTGCCTCAGGTTTGATTTTCGTGAACAACTCTAGATTGTCAAAATTAAAATCAAGATTTGCTTATGTTAAACTTTTTTAAAACTTGAACTTTTTGCATTTCGATCATTCCTGTGCATCTTTATTATTAAAGATATTAGATATTTCTGCCTTAATGCAATCGATTCATGTACAGTAATCCCTCGACATCGGCGGATTCGCTATTCGCTAGTTCTGAACATTCGCGATTAGAGAAATGCTCCCGGTTTTAACATTCTCGACTTGAACATTCGCGAGTGCGTCTTTCAGTCTTACATTTTCTTTTAAGCGAACACATTTCGTTTCCTTTATCAGCATCATTTGGGAACCGAACTAGGAAACCTGAGAGGAACTCAAAGTATCACGTTCTGCAGAAATCTCAAATTTAGAATGTCAATTCACATTAATAGAAAAATAAAATTGTAAACTAATTCAATTCATTTCCGTCAAGTTGGAGGTAAGGGTTTTGGCAACACGAACAGAAAAGTCATTTAGGATCTGTACATTTCTCATTGCAATGATTTCACTGAAGAGTAGCTTCGGGAAATAATCAACAAAGAAAACCCCCTCCAACGTAATGAACCAACGGAAACGAAACTACTGGAGAGATAGCAGCAGCTCTTCCACATTTGGATATTAGAATGAGGAGGGTGATGAAACTAAAAATAACCAAATCCTATATCCAATCACTTTCAACTTTGAAATAAGTTTCAAATATTGTTTTATTTCTTTTTTTGTGGGGGGGATATTAATTGTGAATTTTGTTTGTACCAAAGCCTATTCTGTTCTACTGCAATTGTTTATCATTTCTACTTTTTTTTTTACTTTCTCGCCTTACGAATATTTTAAACAGTTTTTTGATATTCAGGAACCTAACCCAAGTTTTTTCTTTAAAAGGTAGACTCATCATTCGCGGATTTGACATTCGCGATGCTTTTCAGGAACCTAACCCACGCGAATGCTGAGGGATTACTGTATTTTAAACTAGCGGAATCTGGCAGACGTTGTTCTGCCCTTTATCTCCCTCACTCTCCGTCTCTCTCTATCTCTCTCTCCGTATCTCTGTCTCTCTTCGTCTCTTTATTTCCGTCTCTCTCTCTCCGTCTCCCTCCCTCCGTCTCTCTCTCCATCTCCGTGTCTCTGGCTCTCCGTCTCTCTTTCTCCGTCTCACTCTCCGTCTCCCTCGCTCTCCATCTCTCTCCGTCTCCCTCTTTCTCCATCTCTCTCCGTCTCCCTCTTTCTCCATCTCTCTCCGTTTCCCTCTCTCTCCATCTTATCCTCTTTCTCTCCCTCTCTTCGTCTCTCTCCCTATCTCTCATTCACATTTACATAGACTAAAGAGGTACTTCTTTACTCTATGTATACATCTTTACTCAATGACATTTGCAGATTCTGCACGTCTCTGTGCAGGTGGGGCACCAGCATCGGACCAGCAAAAATGCAATAGAATGTTTAAGAAGTTCCTCTTTCTCCTTCCCTCTCCCCATCTCTCCCTCTCTCTCTCTCTCTCCGCCTCTCCCTCTCCCGTCTCTCTCTATCTCAGTCTGACTGTCTGTGTGTGTGTGTGTGTCTCTCTGTCAGTGTCTTCTCTGTCCCTCTCATTCACATTACTTGCTGATTCTGCACATGGAATCTGCTGATTCTGCAGGTGGAATTATATAGAGAAGCGTTGGACCAGCCAAAATGTAATTGAATGTTCAAGATCTCGTCTTGTAGATTACGGTGTGGGGAACGTTTCTTTGAGGCTTTGTTCTCAAAGTTTTAGTTTTTAATGCTCTAGAACGCTTAGTTTAGGAGTTATTTAATGATTTGGATTCAAAATTCTTACCGTGTGTAGCGGGTTGCATTTGGTGTGAAATTAATTTTTTTTTATTCTGTAGTGCCATCTAGCGGAATTTTTCGATATTTTAATAGTTATTCTGCTATTCGAGGCGGAGATGAATCCAACAAAGCAGAGATAATTAAAATTGGTCCAGCCGTTCTTGAGTTATAAATGGTGTAACTAACACAACTTTGTTATATATATATATATATATATATATATATATATATATATATATATATCCAGAGTCTTTAGCGCATCTCGCAACCCATGACTGGTAGCGCCTGTTCTTGTTTTGACAATTTGGCAACCGCGTGTCTGCCTCCTTTCAATACTGCCGTGGATGGCACGTCGAGACAGCAGAGGAAGTGAGCTGCGCGTCATAATCTGCAACTTTCCTCTTTCTGTGTTTTCCCATTGAAGGGCTTCGGCGAGCAGGTACCCGGCTCACACACCAGAATCTTTTCGCGCTGCGCAGGGTGGGTGGGGTGGAGTGGGCTGGGCTAGGCTGGGCTGAGGCATGAGCCAGCAAACAAAACGTCTCTTTCATGCGATTCTGTCCAGTATGCTTAAGAAACAGAACAGTAACACTGAAGATGGGGAGGGAAGTTTTGACTGACTTATCGATTTATTAACAGCAACGTAACTATAATTATTATTTAATGAACGACGGCTCACAGAGAAATCACAAAGATATCTCGTGAAACATCACCGCCAAGCTGTTCATTATTTATAACAATAATTATTTATTATTGAAACTCGAAATTGCTTACTTTTATTTTTATTTATTTTATTTTATGTCGCATCAACTACAAAGGCTATTAGCAAGCTGGAAATTAAACAAATAGGGAAATCTTGATGAAATTAATAAATATTAATAAAATGAACCTGAATTTCTAGATTACTAATAATTTCTCCTCCTTTCCTTTCTCCTTTTCTTCGGAGTTGGCATTTCCGAAAATTTGTATTGAAACATTTCCTGACAAAGGAAGGTTTAGTGCCGAAGTAAACTTCCACCAAAAATACACGTTGATCCTTCGTCAACATTTTCGAAGCGATTCTTCTTTCCTAAACGTGAGTTTCTACGATTATGAATGAAACGTGAATGAACGACTGCCCAAGCACAGAATAAGTGCTTGCTCTTTCTTTCAATTAAAATAGCTCCGTTCTCCTACCCCGAAATCTGCGACGGGAGTTGGGTCGTTAAAAGTGAAAGGGAAGCCAGAAGGTATTTCACGCGTTGTCAAATTGCCAAAACAAGAGGTTGTGCTCTGAGATATGGGTTGCGAGTTAGACTAAAGACCCGGTATATTCACAACATTTCTTGCACTCTTTTTCTGTTTCTGTGTTTTTGAATGTTAGTAATTTTTGCGAAATTTTGTGTCCAAGCATGAGAGTTTTTGAGTTGGCATAACCAAAGGAAGATGAATAATGTAATTTAAGTGATATTCCAGCATAGAGATTAATGGTTGAATGTTGGGTACTCGAAAGTTGTGGACATTTATGGGAGCTCTGCAGTTGAATTGTAGACTGCGCCAAATATTTTTCTCTCTTGAACCATTTTGGATGTATAGAGCACAAAACACAGAATTCAAAGGTAGGAGTGCCATTTTCATTAAAATTTTTGAATTTTAAAGTTTGCGGGTATGTGCGGTTGTAGTACCCCTAGCTGCTTTTTTCCTTTGTGTGACAATAGGTCACAATATGTTCAATTCCATGGCCAGTAGCGCCATAGTAATTTTTATTAAACTTCAAATGTTAGATATTTTCTCTCTTTCGTCTACAGTGATAAATTGATTGATTCTTCCATGCTTTTCTGATAAAGAGTCATTTTCAAGAGATGGCAGAAATGCAAGGTGCAATATTGCAATGTTATATAAAGTACATATCACTCGACATAATTGTGCTGTTGTTTTCATGCTGGTTCAGTATCAATTTCATTTTTAAATATACTTATTACTACTTATAATTTTGACTATTCATGGCAAGGTGAGCTCTTTACACATCAAGCAATATGCAAGTAGACTGAGAAATGATTGACAGAAAGCTGTAGGATTGGATTACTTGCATACTCTAGAGCTAGAAAAGCAAATGTTTTATGGACAATTGGTTAATTAAACAAAAATCAAATAAGGAAAATATTGTAATTGTGAAGTGTTTGGTCAGATGGAGTTACAACTTTCATCACAGAAAAAAACAACCACACAATAACATGTACTTCATTGGAATTTAACCATGTGTTTCTGGGAGTCAGATTTCTTCAAAGATATTGTATAATTCAAATTTTATTTAATGAGTGTTATATCTTTAATATTATGAAGGATATAACAAAAATTAAAATGGAAATAGTTTCTCTTAGGTATCCGGAAAATAACCCTTTTTGTGCAGACACATTTCTGTAGGCACACATCTGATGAAAGTACTACACAATGCAGTAGTTCAATCAAATAAAAGAACACATAAATTCCAACAATTAACTCCAATTTTTACCAAACTGTTTTCATGTAAATTTATCATGTCCCTCCTTTTGTTTTCAGGCACATAATTCTTTTGCCTGAATGATGTTCAGAGGCATGGGTGTTTTTGACATACAATTTTCTTTTTGATGAGTGGAAAGAAATGTATCATCTCCACGAAATTTTAGTTTGTGACAGTTTTTTTATTGATATATCATTGGTAACAAGAGGCACGTGGTGAATTAAAAAAGGTTTAGTTATGCCACCACAGCTATTCGTGATTCAGTAATATAATCTGATAGGAAAGTTTGAAAATGATGGAGACATTGGATTGTTTTCTTGATTAATATTTCCAGGTGTGTCATTAGTCCCTTAAGTATAGTGCATGTTTTATCATTGAAAGTGGTGATGTTCTTCCTCCACTGGATGGTGAGATCCAGTACTGACCCACATGTCAACTTGTGTTTTCCCAAGCCAAGTGTCTCCCAACAAAATGGTTCACCACCCCAGCCAGTAAAGCTCTAGGTCCCCGATTGGTCTCCCAACATGTATGGTAGAATAGCGCAAGTAAGTGTGTGACTACTTGTCAGAAAACTACTGATCAGAGCAATTGACTGCTAGAATTCTCATCCAGACAGTGGCTGAATACAACCAAGGTATCTAGTGTTGAAAATCCTGCCATCAGGACTAGAACCTTAGAACCTCCTAGTCAGAGGCTCTGCAGCAACATCACTTGATGCTTTGAGCCAGTGGACGGAGACATTGGAGCTGGCAGTGGCAGTTCAAATTATAGCAGTAGGTAGCAATGTAAAGGATATTCCTACATCTTCTACTTCAGGAGCATCTTCATAATATTCTTTTTCCATAAATGTTGGCTAATGAACGATGAAACATTTTTGTGTTCCCCATATTATTGTTTCTCATCCCATGTCTTAAGTAAAAAAATGAAATAAAAATTAAACTTCTGGATGTTTTTACAAATATATTGGGGCCGTACCCTTGCCCAGTAATGATTGTGTTCAGAGGGTATCATCCATAGTGGAAAAATGGAAAGCTGTGTATCATTATTGTCTTCTGCTTATTGTCTAAAAGAATATTTAGAACAGAATTTTATATTAATATAATTATCATAATTATCAGTGATAATTATCACTCCAAAGGAAATAATCTTTTGTTCCAAATAAGGTGAAATGAACTCTAGCTACCTTAAGTGGATTGTATTTGACAAGAAAAAAGATACATACTCTTAAACATGACTTTTGAAAGTATTCTAGTACTGCAATGGAAACTATGAAGAAGCAATTGGCACAACATTGAGCAAAGTAAAGAATAAAATACTTAAACAAGAAGAAAAAATTCCAAAACAATAGTATTATTTTCTCCACACTTACAGATATTAAACACATTTTAGTAAAGGGAGGAAAGCAAGTACATTGTAAGAAAAAAATAAAAGAGTGCAAAGAGAAAAGATTATTTTAGAAATATTTTCAGAAACGGAGGCTGCAATTCAGTTCCTGCTAGGGAGAAAAGCAAAAATTATCCTTCGAGCAACCTGTTTATAGGTTGAAGAAGGTTGTAAAAAGACAATGTACTGTAATTTGAGAGAAATATGAAACAAGATTGAACAAGATATGAACAATCCAAAGCTAGGAAATGCAAATATTTTAATAAATCAATGAATTTTAAAAAACTGTTCTTTTTGAAAAGGTAATAATATTGTACAAATTGTGATTATATTTTAATTATTTGTTTCAAAATACTAAAAAATGTGTTACAGATAGTATTGACTTGCATATTTGAGTGACAGAGGTTATAAAATGAACAGAGAGTGTACTGAGTAACAGTTGTCAGTGGCGTATCTATGGTATGGCAGACATGGCTCGTGCCACGGGCACCACTCAACAAGGGGCACTATTTACAGTATACCCATTAAAAAAAACAAACCCTAATTTGAAGTATCCTGAGGGGCGCAAATTCAATGCTTGCCATGGGCGCCTGAATACCTAGATACGCCTCTGACAGTTGTTACAAATAAACAGAATGTGTGTTGAGTAGTCACACACTCTTCATTTGTCATTTGAATGCTAAATATGATGATGGACTTCACGTACAGTGATTGACAGAGTGACTTGCATGGGTATAAGACTTATTCAGTTTTGTTTGACTTGTCTAGCTACGTTACTAAAAATATATATTTTTTATTTTAAATAAACATAAATTTAAATCTGATACTAAAATTTAAAAAAATAATAGTTTGATCTTTGGGAAGGGAGGTTGCATACTTCTACTAATGAACAACTGTCAAGGCAACCAGCCCTCCTTCTAAAATCCTGGGCAAATGATTGATTAAATTTATGATTTCAGGAATGAAATTGACTGATGGAGAAAGTATGTCATTCAATTGGCATTGTTTAAAGATCCTTTCATATAGCTACAAGAAAATAGCATGAGCCCATCTATTTAATGTGCGTGGAAAACATTGAAGGACTAACAATGAATGTTGTATATTTTCTGTTTTTTGCATAAACTTGACCTATTTCTTGTATGCCAAATTCTTACAATCTTGGATAACATTAAAAATATTTATGAATATGATGGTGAGAGACTGATACAATGGCTGCTTACTTTACTAAAAGTGCACATTTAATTTATATTTTTTGTAAACTGTGTTTTTTGGATAATTCAAATTAATTAGTTTTTAAATTAAACTTTATTGACAGTTCAAGGTAAAAGTATAAACAATTCAACAATTATTGTACAAATATTTTTAATACTGCATCTTAATGGAAATTTATATAATTCCATTAACCTATTAACTACTAAATTAATTTTGTGGGTATAGCGCTCGCTCATTGGCGTCGAGTTTGTGCCAGCAGTCATTGTTGAAGCTCTCTGGTAGCATATTTTTGCAACTTTTAGTTCTAATCATAGACAATGTGTGGGTTCTCTGTGGTTCTAATCAATTGTTATGTTGCTAAATTATACTGCTAGAGCGCTCCAAAGCGCCAAACGGTGTTTATATGAACATTTTTACTTTCCCGTATACGTACGTATATACGAAGTAATATACGTAGTATAGGGAAATTTATGTAATTCGCGAAATAATGGCGAATTTTCGGCAGAAAAAAATCGTCATGATAACGAAAAAGTGGACTTACTGCAATTTTCGTAACTTTGACCCTGACAGGAATCAGTTGTTTCGCTGTCATCCAATCAGGAGCTTATATTTCGCGACAGTGACGTCATATGGTGACGTTCAAGCTCCCAATTGGATGAAAGCGTGAACAGCGGATGTCAGGGACAAATTTACGAAAATCGCAGTATTAATTCAGTTGCTAAGAAAAAATCCCTTAACACGTGGTGTAGCCAGAATCCCTGTTTTGTAAGTCTTTGATACCGAAAAACCAATTGAAAGAAAAACGTCCATCCGTCCGTCTGTCCGGTATATGTGAACAACACTAGTGCCTAAACTATGCATATGATTTTTTTCCAAATTGAAGAAACTCCTGTCACTCCTGAGTCGAAACTATGAGATTTTGAAAAACATTCATTCATTTTTGGGGGTACTTTACATGAAGACCCCCAGACATTTTCAGAATTTCTTAAAAACCGCTCCTTTAAGTTTCCTTTAAATTTCTTGTAAGAAAAGAGTAAAATACATTTATTAAGGTGGCATAGGTTCAATTTTCACGGTTAACTCTGAATTTTCGAAAATTGCAAAAGTTTGAATTTTAGTGTGTGTGAAAAGTGAATTTTAGCGTGTTCCTAGAACTACAATATTTCAGAGAGAGATTTTTCCTTCAAATAAAATTTGTTGTTTAAAGTGATTTAAGGTCATGTACATTTTTTGAAAATTTTAGTGGTTTTTGCGCAATATGTGCAATTTTAAAACATTACAAAAACTGATGTTCTCAAACACGGCTCCAATTTTTTTCTTTTAACTTTTTGTAGGGATAATGCTAAATGAGCTCTGTGAGATGACATTAACGCCATATTGCTATATTCTTTTGTTTTCTCAAAAACTACAAAAATGATTTTTTTTTACTTGTCTTTCACATCGTTAATATTTACATTAGTGGCGAATTGTTCACATTATATTTATGAGTACATGTGCTTTAAACAATGTCAAATTGAGTTTCTCGAAAATTGAATAGTTTTCTGTGAAAACTAGCTCAAAATTCCGCATTTTCATAAACGCTCAAATGCCATTTTCTCAAAAATGGCTTCAATTTGTTTGTTAAAACTTTTCGAAAGGATAGTGTTAATGGCACTCTTTAATATGGCGCAAAGTTAATTTTGTTGGTTTTTTTTCAAAAATTATACAAATGTAATTTTTTCGAAAGTTCTCTCATATCGTTAGTATGCACATTTTCAGCAATTTGTACACACTATTGAATTTGTGCGTGTAAGTACTTCAAATGACTTCAAATGAAATTTTTCGAAAACTCAAAATTTTTTTGTGAAACAGCTTAAAATTTTGCATTTACAGTAGCGCTTAAACACTATTTTCTTGAAAACTGTTGCAAATTTTTCAATGCAAATTGCCATTTAAGACAATGTTTAACTGTTTTTTTAATATTCTTATAGTACTATTTTTGGAAACCCAAAAAATTAAGAAAATGTCAAAAAAATTTACTTTGGGCGGCGGTAGATGGCAGCTGCCAAGAGTAGTGGCAAGTCCGAATAGCTAGTCGAGACCAAACGAAAAAGAAAACGAATACGGGAAAGTCTGTGCCACTCCGTAGCACCACTACTTGCTGTTACTTTTTCTCCGACACCATCTTCTGACATACGAGACACGTTACTGCTCCATTTCTCTCCATGAATACAAAATCGTCCTCCCAATTAGCATTGAACCAATAATTCACAACTATTAGAGTTCGTTCGGGACCTGTCATGATTTGTACCCTCTGTTCAACCTCATGACTTACTATTTCTGAAAGAAAAATCTAATGGTCAGGAAAGTGAAGGGACAGCTCGACCGTCGAGGATTATGCGAACTTTCCTGGTTCTCGTGGGGCGCTGGCTTCCCGGCGCCTCAAGAAGGGGCTCAAATGGGGCGATTGTGCACCTCTGGTCTAGAGGACAATTCTAGCAGTCAGCTGCTCTGATCAAAAGCAGGCGAATGCACGAGCATTACTTTGCCAAACGGACCGTGCGCCGCACACACCTTTTGTTCCTCTTGATTGATTGATTGATTGATTGATAGTTAATGATTCCGGGCGCGCCAACAGCTAAGGTCACCAGTCCCGTAAGTGTTGTACATGTTTTTCTCGGAAGGTGGCGGTGATCTTCCCCGCTGGATGGCAAGATCCGGCGCCGACCTACCGTCAGCTAGTGGGATTTTCAGCAACCAGGTATCTCCCGCTAGTGGGCCACCGCTCCAGCCGGGTCAAGCTCTAACACTATGCTTTCCACCGGTCTCCTGGCATGAGGTAGTGTAGTGTAAGTTTGTGTAAGGGGTGAGGAGAGGACAAGGAAGAGGAAGGAAAAATCGCGCGCGGTCCCGAGGAGAATTCTAGCGGCCGGCTGCTCTGATCGGTAATTTTCCTTGGTTTCTCCGATCAATACCAGGCGAATGCCAGAGCAGTACCGTAACAAACGGGCCAAGGTCCGCGCGGGATCTTTCCTTCCTCTTCCTTGTCGTATCCTAGCCCATGCCTATACACAGTTATACTTACTACATGCACTGCACTACCACACATGCCGGAAGACCGCGCGGGAGCTTAGAGCTTGTCCCGGTTGGGGGGGGGCGCTTGTGGGAGATACCTGGTTGAGGGAAACTCCGCTAGTCGATGAAAGGTCGGCCCCTGATCTTACCATCCAAGGAGGAAGATCACCGCCACCTCTTGTAGAAAACGCACGCACTGCACTTACGGGGTTGGTAATTGACGCGCCCGGAATCACTAATAACACAGGCCAACAAAAAAAGGGTTTCAAAAAATTGTTTAATCTTAATAGCTGACTTTTATAGTTTTTTGGGTGCTGAATCCGCATCTGAACTCTATTTTCCATCACCCACAGTTCGGTCAGAATTTGATCTATTAATGGAATAATGAGGCAGAGTCTCACTTACGCAGTTTATTACAATACAAGATACAGATCGGGTTTTCTTGCCCGTACAATGTTCCGAAGCCAAATAGGAAATTCCAGAGTCGTAGCCGTGTTCACCAAAATGCCAGAAGATGTCTCAAATCAGAAGCTAGTCCACAAAACCACCAGAAGATTATACTTGCAGCACTTAGTCGGCGTAACTATTCACTCTCACAATAGTCCAGTATCGAGGCTCACTCCGCCATCACACTCTGCTTCCACGTCGAGCGAGTACTTTGTGCAGCTTTTTTGAACGCACGTAAGTGCAATGCGCGTTCACGCCACTGCGGTGCAGCCATTCCTACCCTTACGGGCATCTATGGCCAATACTGCAACAGATAAAAAGAACAGAAGGTCAGAACGACAATAGCCAATTGGCGCGCGCATTGCGTGTACAGAAATACAAAGTTTTATGTTTCAAGTCTCATTTAGCTGTTTCAGATTTCTCTTACTCCAGAAAGTGCTTCGGTCGCTTATACTTCGCCCATTGTTCGGGTTAGTATGAAGCGAGCGAGGAAATGAGAGTGTTTTCCGAGTCAGCGGCGTCTTTGAAAAATGTTGTTATTTTTTTAATATGTTCTATGAGCAATGGCATTGCTAAATCGCGATGTAGATCTTTTCTAGGAATGCTTCCACCTGAGCCGGGCCACCCGTTATATAGCTGCCGGCGCCCAGAGCGCAGACTCGCGCTCCTGGCTCGATGGTTCGCTGGCGTGGCTCTCACTCCGTTGTTCCGTCTACTCGGAATAGAGTGCCCGCCTGCCCGCGCGCGCGCGCCACTTTCAAACATAGCTGTGTATACAGCAATTAAGATTTGGGAAAATATGCTATATATGCTAATAAAGTGAAAAATACACGTCGTCTAAAATACCAACAGAACTTTATTTAAACATAGAAGATGGCTTTATATTCTTAACATTACATTCCGCAAAGTCTTTACGCGTCCATTGACGTATATTTCCTTTGTGTTTTTTCTTTATAGCCCCTGAAATAGCTCTTTCTCCTCTTCGCCGTTTGCTGACTCTCTCGGTGAAGAGGAGAATCTCCCATTCAAGTGCCCAACAGTAATCTCCCATCATATTGGTGTTCCAGCGTCCCTGATAACGTCTTTTCATCACTTTCAGATTTTAATGAAAACGCTCACCTTGTTCTTCACTTACATCACCTAAATCGTCCGGAAAGAATTGCAAATAACTGCTTAAGAAGTAAACCTTGAGGCTCATTAAACATCTCAATTTCTTCAAATCTTTCAGCATATTGGCAACAATTGCTTGATAATCTTGTGTTTTTTTTGTTGGCTAGGAACTTATTAATAACGTGATTAAAAGCACTCTACGCTTCATTTTCATTTTATGTCAAAAGTAGTTCAAATTGGGGATCAAACATCACTTTTCTAATATCAGTCTCAATGAAGATACCTTCTTTTAATAATTTTGCTGCAGACAAATTGCGTAAACTTTTCACAAAGGTACTTGAAACACTGCTCATCTTTAGGTAAGGCAATTGTTTCATGAGACCTAATTTTATGTGCAATGGAGGGAGGAGAATCTTATGCTGATCCACATGTTCCCGTTAAATGTTCTTTTCCCCAGGGTTTAAATATTTTGTTACAGACCAATTCTTTCTAGACTAATGCTAATCTCGTGCCCTACTATCCCATTCACATAGTAAATATGGGAATTTATAACTTCCTGCATCTTATACATATCTAGATACTGAGAGCAGCATTGCCTAGCTATGCAGATAAAATTCTAAAATGTGAACAAATACGACATTTTTATTGTTATTTTTGGAATAAGCACACTTAAAATAATAAGAATTAGGTGAACACATACAAAAAGTTTTTTGGTCGTTGGCCTGTGTAATCATCATTTAATCATTAATGGGAACAAACTCCAGGCTCTGACTGTTCTCTTGAGGTCTAATAGTGTAGTGCGTGAGTGTGTATTTAAGGCGAAAGGATGAGAATTCAAAGAAAATGCGCGATCAGTGGCCCGTTTTTTAGGCACTACTCCGGTATTCGCCTGGTACTGATAGGAGAAACCATAGGAAACTACCGTTCGGAAAACCAGATTATAATTCTCTCCCAATCAACGACAGAACTCGACCTAGTTACTGTAGAATGTGTCTGGTGACGAATATACGCCACCGTTGAGACTCGAACCCTAGGACCCCCTGGTCAGAAATACTGCGGTGTCCATAGTTGTTCCGCTGAGTCATCTCTGCGAAAAAAAAATCACAATGATTTTGCCCCCCAAACCTGTATGATTGTACTGAAATACCGGTATTTTCTCATGAAAGTACTGTTATAATACCTTTAAATAGAGGTATTTTACCAGTGTAGACGTCGAATAAAGGTAAAATACCTCTTAAAATACCGGTATTTGACGTCTTATACTGGTAGTTTTAAAGGTGTTTTGAATAAAGTTATAATAGAGGTAAAGGTATTACTTTATCGGTTTCTTTACCGGAAAAACTACCAACATGCATGGAAAAAGTACACGTCTTAAAAATGAGCTGGTCAAGAAAGATATTATAACAAAGTTTGGAAGCTATGCCAGGCTTAAATAAAAATATGCATTTACGTGGAAATTCTGTCTCTTCTCATAACATCTCATTACATCTTTGAACATTATGTACGAAAATTAATTATTTTGAAGCAAATATCTACACAAATTCGACGATTAAAACGACGTTTCATATAGCTATAATGTGTGCCAACAATAAGAAGGGATTGCCGAAATGTCCCACTACCTTCAAGCACTTCTCAAATTACTTTCAGTCTGACAGCGCCTCAAACGAAGCGCGGGAAATTTGAATTTACCATTTCGAATTTTTCCCCAACTTTTGAAAATACATGGATTGCGCCGAAAATGGGGCCAGTACTAGTTTCTTTGCCGTTCTTTGCTACATATTATTTATTAATTACTATTTTCATTGAATTTTCGAAAATTGCAAATTTATAAATAATGCGAGAAAATATGTGCTGTAGTACCACTAGAAAACGTTTCAGTTTGTTCAATAAAAAAATAAGTACTTTGATAAAAATGTAAGTAACTGTTTAAGGAGGACGTGTTTTCAAATTAATATGCTAAGTTTTTCCAACGAAAATATAGAGATCTATTATAAAAGAACTCGTTGAATGCCTGAAACGTAACAACTTTTCCTAAGAAATGTCTAAAAAATATATTAGGGCTAAATGTCGGGTTTATAATGCCATAAATCTTGTATTCAGTTCCTAATATGAAACATCTTTATAATTGTATTGTTTGTTTAGTCAGACGATTAGAAATAACTATTAATTATATTAATAATTCTATTAAATTATTATTATTTCTAATCATCAGACTAAACCAAGGAAATAAACAATTATAAATGTGTTTCATATAGGAATTGAACATAAGATTTAACGGCGTTGTATACCCGAAAAAAACGAATATCTTTATTTCAGACGTTTCTTAGGAAAAGCAATTACTTTTATAGCATCCAAAATGTGTTCAAACTTTAATAATATTTTTAACACAAGTCTTGAAATTGACACAACGCTCAAATGTTCAAATTAAACTGAATATTACAAAGAAAATGAAATACTTTTGTCAGATCGCATCCGCTACTACTATCATAACGCAAGAGTGATTAAACAACTTTTTCAGGCTGTATTTGGTCTTTATTTCATACCAAACGTAGTTGTTAAATCTACAGACAGAAAATAAAATAATAATTTAAAGTAAATTATTTGTCCGCTTGAATGAAAATAAAATGTGCGTCAGTAAAGCTGGCTAAAAAAAGTGTGACAAACGAGGTAAAAGTGATTTTATTTTGCTCGTAGGATTGCATCACTCGACTTTTCGGCTTCATGTCGCAACGTTTCCTAATCACAAATTATATCACTTTTACCACTTGTGTCATAAGTAATTTTGTCAGTTAAGCCAAATGTTACTATATCCTCATTTTCATGATCCCAAGTTGCAACTTTTACATTTTGGTCTTTAACTGATAACGACAGATTTCAAATGGTGGGAAGTGGCAGATAATAGATTTTCAAAGGTTTGCTATTTGTTAATGAAATCCATGTTGTTCATATTTTATAAAGCCAAAGTTATTAAACCTCCTTTACAGTACGATGGTACCGCACTGTTACCCCGCGCACAGACTACGCCGATTGGCGTATTGTTTCGAAAGCCAGACCCCGAACACGCATCCTGTTTCATAATGGTATCGATCCGAGCAAATCGATGTTTTGCCCAGCACGTCGAATGTGGAGAAGCATTCGAACGTGTTTGTACCGCGCATCACCTAGGAAACCCCGTGTTGGGCAAACACCTCCACGCGGCACACGCCCTCGGCCACGTCGCCGCGCCGCCGGAAGGTCACAGCGCCGCCTGCCGCCGCCGGAAGAAGGCGCTCGCCGCCGCTGGCCGGGTGAGTCTCCGCGCTCGCCCGCCTGCTCTGCCAAAGGCGCGTACAGCCGTTCGACATAAGTCATTTTTTAATTATTTGTTTTTTACTCAAACGTTATGGCTTGTTATTGCCTTCGTTACGCAGCTCGATATACACTGCATAACTTACCTGGGTCGAAAGGATCGTGGTTACGAGGGAAATATGAAAACAGTTGAATGAAGCTACATGTTCTCTTATGAAAGAAATTATGAGAGGGAATTATGGGAGTGAGATAGGAAAATACAAAAACCGAGTCAAGTTAACATCTATTTAATTAGTAAATAAGTAAATGTGAATCAATAAAACGAGGTAAAAAATAAAATTGTGTCTGTACCTCGGGCGTTAACTGGTTCTAAAGATTTCGGGCCACAAAATGCCATCGGGCACAAGGTCCCCGGGCATTTTGTCGCCGTTCGATCATTCGATAACGCTCTTGATGCATAAATAACTATCATTTAAGGTCGCTCTATAACATCTAGGTCATTAGCGACCCCTGTCATTGTACAACAGAACAAACAAACATAGTAATAACAGTTTTAATAAAAATAAACAGGTAAAAGTCATCGACACTTTCTCAAATTAAATGGTTTGTTTAATCTAGCTTATGTACTAATACAATATTCAATAGTTATATAAGACTGCTCAATTTTAGTCCCAATTGCATGTCCGATTTTGCACGATTTGTGACCAACCGTTTTCTGAAGGTGGCCACAGACGCCTAGCTTCCCCCTAGTGCGATTTTGCTGCGTCTCCTGTATTCAGCTCAGCGGCCGCCGGATCGTGCCTTTCCGGTCCCCGGCCCATCCTTCCTCACTGTAGTTATATTTTTTCCCTTTATTTTTTCTTTCCATTTGGGCGGGCAATGGCGCATCGCTACTGGAGGGCCCTACTCGGAATAGTGTTTCGCGCACGGACCTTCAGGGCAGGCAACGACGAACACAGTCCTGGAGAAAATTAGGCGCCGTCGAGTTTCGTTCGAGAGTTGTAACCGACGGGCAGTGATCGTGGATGCGTGTGTTTACTCGAACGGATGAAACGGAATGAGGCAAATTAGCACGTGCGCCCATCGTGTATGGGTCCGTAAAGGAGAACGTGGGGTTACGTCTTGGTAAACCACGGGAGTATTGAGCGACACATCCATGGACAAAATGACCGCGAACGAAAACTGTTGGCTCTAGATTTTCTTCAAAATACGGCTTTGTCCTTTACGATATCCTGAATGCCAGTGCGCGTAAACTGAAAAGAGTAATTGTTAAACAATTGCAGGTGAAAACAGTTCTGTGAAGTACGAGACGCGCTGAACAAGGTCCCATAAAACAGGACGACAGTCGGTCCTTTCGAGTTAAACTTAATACAACATGCGCAAAATCGCTCGAGTAAAACTGACTCATATCCTGAACGGGCAAGGTTGAGAAAGGTGTGTCGCAAGAAAAAACAAATGAAAACTTTAAGGCAAATTCTTTTATGTTCCTTGTACTTCAAAATACCTTACGTAACATTACTTTAAATTAAAGATTTGGAATATTGCTCTATTTTACAATAAATAAATTATAAAAATGTATGCTTATTTTCATTGTAATATCTAACACTCAATTATACGTCATAAATAAAAAAAGTTGTACTTTTATCGGAGGATAATTGGTGAGAAAATATGGGAATGCCATGAGATTTTAAATACAAATTTTAGTGTGCCATAAGCTGAAAGAAGTTTGAAAAGTCTTGTCCTAACCACATTTTCTATATGGCGTTGCCGACAGAACGTAGAAAACTAGCACTTAATTTTCCGGGCCAACAATGGAATTGTAAATCATGCTTTAGATTGTTATATTTGATACGCGGTTGATTGACTTTGCCTACCGCAAACCGAGGATGGAAACTTCCATGCATTACGCGGGATTGGAATTCAAAACCTTTGTTGGGCTGTTTAGACAAACGCATTTACCCCTCCGAACCAAAATTTAAAGAAATGAAAAGAATTCGATAATGTGTATGCAGAAATGCTTTTACCATTTTCCTATCCTTTTTTATGGGGCCTTTCCATGCTTTTCGAGAAAGGCACTTCTTTAGCCTATATTCCTGTGTTTTTTCTTACTCGTGTAAAAGGCTGATCCAAATGGATCGGACGCTTTCGGCTTCAACATTTCGCTCAAGTCAACCAAAATGCTAGAGTTACGGGAGCTGATTCTACGTAACACTTGGTTATTTACACCTCATGACTGTGGCATGGAAAGAGTAGCACCTCATATCTAAATCATCGTTCATTTTACTCACCTTATAGAATTCAATAAAAGCACAGAACAATTCTTTAATATTTAATCGCTGGTAAATGTCTATCCTAAGACACCAAGAAAGGTCCACGAAATGTATCGCTCTAGAAACTATGAAGAAACTAACAAACAAATGTAGCCTACAATGAAAAATGATTGATAAAAAATCTTTTATTTCTGACAGTATGGGATTTAAGACTCGAAGATCGACAACATTCAGTTAACTCAAATTAAATTTAGTTTTTAACTTAATTCCAGCCAATGAACAGTTTTTATACAAATTAAGCAATTAACTCATATTCCTTCGGTTTCAAGTTTTCAAATAATCCGTATTCTATCTAATATCATTGACATCGAGTCTTCAGATTCAGCACATTTTTTATTCTCGGCGACTGCATTTTTTGTGAGCATGGAATTGCATTTACATCTCATTAAACATTAATTTTGTATGGAAATATTTTATTAAAATATCGAAGTTATAAGACAAATACTACTGATAAATTAATGAGTTGAATGAAACTGCAACATCGGTTTTACAATTTTCCGACAAACTATATAGAAAATTTTCTTCTATGATCAAATACGCCAAACGGATTGTTTCAAATTTCTTAAGACACGTTTGTAATATGACACGTAATGTTTTCAATGTTTTGTATTTAATGTTCATTTACTAACGGAAATGTGTTGAATGTTAAAAATGTGTTATTTGCTCTTGTCTTCCTAAAATTAAAACAATAAAATTTCGATAATTTCGATTTGAATTATCTGCCACAACATATGATAAATGACAAAATAAAGTGTTTTTATTTGCTGGGAGACGTTTATTGAGTTCACAGATTTTATTATTGACTTGCTGAAGTAATACGGCGGATTTTTATTTACGCCCCACACTCTCCGTCATCTCCGATCCTGATTGGCTTCACCCTGCCACGTTGGACAACGCCTGACAACAATGCCGCTGCCCCGTAACAATACCGCGCAGTGCGAATTTATATTAACATAAATTTCGACAAATTTTAAGATTTCTTTTGGGGTCACGAAACGCATTATCTGTTTGCTCAAAACTATTTGTTAAAATTTGAGAGCAATATCTTCATTGGTTCAAAAGTTATTGTGGAACAAACATCCACTCATACCTATCATTCATCTATTCTTTTATAAATAAAGATAAGACGAAAACATTACATTTACCTTCATTATCTGTAATAGTGAACTTCTATTTCTAAAGACACTTTTTCTCATTAAGTTTCCTTTACGAGCTTTAGAAGTTGACTATTTAATAATAAAATGTGTTTCGATAGTATATGTTGTTTTTGTTCAAAAATAGACATTCAAACATTACTTTATTAAAATGCATGAATTCTAATATTTTCCGCAGCTTCACAATGAGGCCTCACGACAAGATGATATTGGCGGTGGGGGTGTTCTTCGCATCATTCTTGGCGTGTGTGGCTCAGGATGATCTCGTAGTCAGTAAGTAATGTATTTGCATTTTATTATTTTTAAATTACGTAGTGTGTTTTACATTATTTTAATGTTTTTATTAGAATTATTTATGTTTTTTGTGGAAAACAGTGAGTAACATATTATTCGCAACTGGCCACGTCTACATAAACCAGAGGTTTGGTCCAAGAGTCAGTGGCATCATTTCGATAAGACGGGGGTGTCAGGTCTTCTAAAGTTAGACCATTAAATGAAATTAGTGAACTATAAAGCTTAATCAATGCTGAGAAAAATATTCATATAATTTTCTAAATTAATATGATTCAAAATTATCCACTGTTTAAAAACTAAAAAGGATATATAAATTTATAGGATAACAAGGAAATAATAAGATATAGGATAAAGGATAATAAAAACTAAAAAGTATATATATATATATATATATATATATATATATATATATATATATATATATACATCCTAGCAATCAATAATTCACTTAATATGTATTCTTTCTATATTGTGTTTAGCAACTAATGGCTTCGTGACACAATGATTTATTAGCGAGGCTGAAAATAAAACAAGAGACATTATTGGGAAATCTAAAGAAATAGAGGAATATTTTGTATTACCTTATGGTCGAGTATTATTTTGTACTTACAAATGGACACTCCTTCGCATACAAGCGCAATTAATTTTTTAATGACTCAGTAATAACGATATATTAAAAAACACCAGAAAGTCGCTGAAATTCTATAATTCCATACACCAAAAGGAAGATAGTATTTGCTGGAACATAAAGTGGTCACCTGTGTAAAGCACACATATCACCTGTGTAAAGCAATTACTTGAGTCAAAATTTCACCATCCTCCGTTCATCGCACTATTCCAGGAAGGTGCCTTCGCAGCGGTACTCTACTCGTTCGCCAAACGTTCTGTTTGTATACATTTTCGATTACTAAAATAATTATGCGACAGAAATACAAATGCTCTAAAGAATATCTAACATTTTAATATAAACATTTTAAAATAATTATGTAAATTCAGTGATGCACAAAATATTGGAGGGGGAGGTCACTTTGTCGCAGAGTGAATGAGGTTTTCGGTAAATACGGAGAGATGAGGATCGCTTGTTGTCAGTGGAAACATAGATTTTGAAAGTGGCACAGTAAATAATTTTATTTATTTCCTTACAGAGTTATTATTTATTTATACAAGAACGATCTTGAAGTTTTTCATAAATGATCCAATTCCTTCTGAGTCACGTGAGAATTTGCTTTCAAAGAACCACATTCTTCCGGTGTTATATTTGTTTCAGAATTCATTTATAACTTACGGTATGACTTGAAATATGGTATAAATAAACACTTTTCAACTTCATTACTGCTAATACTATAATTTATTGAATAATTCACTTTGGGAATGGTACCGGTGCACTAATTTATTCAATAAATAATTGCTCACTCCATCTTTGCGCTGTATCTTGAAATTGTTGGCCATATTATAAAGTTACGTAAGATCTACTTTATGTACAATTTTTTCTACTTCCATTGTATAATTCTGTCATTTGATGGCTGCAATCCGTTTCATAATGATACTCATTACGATGTACATTTCATTATAAAACAGGTTCTTGACCAATCACATAGAAGTTTACAAACAAAGTATTGACAATTAATCATTGAGAATAGTTCTAGTAACTATTTCGTTCAATTGTGTACACAATAATTGCATTTAATATTATATTCTGCATGTCAGTTTTAATTTATTTTTATTATTAATTTTTTACATGGAATATTATTTAAAATAAACTGAATCGTAATTTCACTTTGATTCTATTGGACTAGCTCAGTGGTAATCCAAAGCCGCCTGCGGCAGTGTAGGGTAAGGGTCTCTACGCTAGGTGACCCTGACTGAACCCTGCATGTCAACTGCCAAGAAACGGTTCAATGTAAAAGTTTCACTTATAAAAGTTACCATAAGTCCACTCGATCGTTCTTTGCTCGTATCGTAATATCATACTCCTGTATTAATACCCATCATTACATCGTCGTTTCGTAATGTACCGTTATGGTCTACTAGTTCCCTCTGTCTCTCTTTTTCCCTCTCTTTCCCTTCACTCTCTTTTCCTTCTCTTTCTTTTCCGCTATCCGTCTTGCACCGCTCGCTGCTCCTACCCTCCTCGAACTCGCGCGACCCCACGTCACACGGCAACGCTCAGCAACAATGAAGCTCTGATGGATTGGGAAATGCATTTAACACTCTGTTGTGGTTTGCTTCAATGTTCCGCCAATTTTATTCCATTTTGGGGGGGTGTGCTTTTTACTGTCATATTACCTTCCTATTTTTTACGTTTTAAATTTAATTAATTATTCACACGTGTAATTTATCATTATTACTTAAAAACGCAAAAAATCGTATTCTGTCGTATACCTCTAACTGGTTTGTTACAACTAATGGCCTCCAGTAGGAAAAATTATGTTGTAGATGCTTCTTTATTTTTTCGTCCCTTGACATCTGGCAAAACCGTGTAGATCGGTCACGTGGTTGGAAGTTTTCATAGTTTTCTTTCAATTTCTGGGCGCACTTGATATTGGTAGTACAGATACTCTTAGATTGACACCTCATTTCGATTCACACATTAAAAAGAAGAGAAATAAAATAAAATAAAAACGAGATAAAAGTAAGAAGAAAGTACTGGTAATTTAGTGTCGTGCACGGCTGTGTTGCGGGTTGCGTCTGGATCTGTCAGCAACCGCTACAGACACTATTTTTACTATGTTGCATAGATATCATTGACTAGCTATTCATTAGCCGTCTGCAGCAAGGAAAATGCTTTTATCGGGTGTGCGGAAAATAGGGTCCTGGAGCAGCAAAAAACGGCTTATCTGAAACGCACCCGAGAATATTGAAGCTTCTTTCTCCCTCGTCGCATGACGTCAACTGTGTCGTAGTCAGTGGCACTCTGAGTAGGAGTCATAAAATCAGGTATGAGAACTTTCAGATTAACCTTTGCAATTTCAGTCAAAATCGAAGCGATTTCATTGTTTTGTAAATTTACAGTCTTTCTAGATATCTAAAGAATCCGCTGACACCCCTCACACATCGGCTGTTTAGTTTTCCGTCAGTTTATGCGTATATTCGAAATATGTGTATGAGACAGAGCATGAAATATTTGAACTTATTAGCAAAGGAGAAAAAAAACTTATCCTGATACTTAATAATTCCTTCTGTGTTCTTGACAAATTACTTTTTGATTTGTAAACTCCCGGCAAAAAGTTTCAATTTCCTGTTCAAAGTTGTAATTGAATCGATATGCCCCCCTTCCGAGTACGTTGGGATGTGTAATCGCCCTGATTTCCGTAACGGTGTCCCCACACCTCTGTAAATGAGTCACGTAAAATGAAACTGGACGTGGGATACAGAATATGAATCGATATTATTCTACCTTCTGAATTTTATTATTAAATGGTAAATGAAATAACATGAAATATAATAAACATATATATTAAAAACATGAAATAAAAATCGTGTACTACTAATAAGTATTAATTTATTAACATTGTATTAGAGGCATTATTGTCATCACGTCTAAAATACTACAGGCATATCCACATTTTCTAAAATGACTTGTTCGCGACTGCCGTTGGCTAACTTTTTAATGATTTAAGGATAACTTTCATTGGAAATAGGTTCGGTTGTGATAAGACCTTACGGGTTACAAAAACTCATATGGTAGCTAGCTGTCTGCCAGTGCACATAATCTTCCCGGTCGCAATCGAGGTCTCGTCTATTTTTCTGATAGGAGATTATCTAGTATTCTGACGTAACACCGGAGTGGAAGTGAGAGAAAAAATGATTCCGGACTCGTCAACTACTACGCTCATTAAACCAGGAAGGGAAGTGCATATCATACGTGATGTCCTGTAAGTGCAGTGTATCTGTAAGTGAATCTGTAAGTGTATCCCAGGAGGTGACGGTGTTCCTCTTCCATGGGACATGAGACGCAGCGCTGACCGACTCGCCTTGGATCTCCCTCCAGGTACATCTCTCAGTGGTAACCGCCCCAGCCGGGACAAGCTCTATTCTCCCAATCTTCTCTTGAAATAAGTAATAGTGCAGTGCACGTGAGTGTATGTGTGTGTGTGTGTGTGTGTTAAGAGAAGGTAATAGGAGGATACAAGGATGAGGAAGGAAAGAGTGTGCGCCGTGGCTCATTGTTAGAATATTCCGATATTCCCCTAGTATTGATTGGAGAAACCATAAAAAACTACTGAACGATGCTGCAGAGGCAATGATGTTACGCCGAGCCATCGAAACCGATACCGGAGTGGCATAACATTTCTACGCGCGCAATAAATTTTACTAGACCCCCGCTAATACTGTATTCTGTTATCAAGATTCTCCATATTATAGGTCACACGGATTATAATTTCACACATTTTAATCTTCCTCCTTTACATGTAGTAAAGGCGAAAATATTGTAAATGGTCAAAAAATTCAAGGATGTTTTAGTAATAAAGTCCGTTTCAACAGCTCCTGAGGTCAAAAAGAGTGTTTCCCCTACCTGCGGGAACAAGTGAATGAGCGATTTTAATCTTCCGCGTTTTACTGAAGTGGAGTGGAATGCAGTGTAATAAAAAGTCGTGTATTTGTTAGTCTAAAACATGTGTACTGGATCACCATAAAATGTAGAATTAATGCGGTTATTGTTGTTAATGCCTTTATTGTTATCATTGCTATCATAATATTAATAATAATATTGTTTTAAAATAAGTTACATTGTATTTAACTCCTTATTATAATATGTAAATTTTAGTGCTCTCCCACCAGGTTGCAAATACCTATCTGCGGAAATAATTAATACCTATCTATTAATGCTCGCTCCAGAGAAACGATTGGTCGGTCTTTATTTTGTTCCTTGCAGTTTTCACTTATGATGTAAAGACTTACTGCATTTGTATTTGAGATCTGTAAGTTTTTTAGTAAGAAGCTTTCCAATAATTGGAACTCATCTGCTCCTCTTTTATCTCGGGTCTCAGTTGATCCTTTCCATCTTCCATAATTTGTCAGAAATGTATCATCTCTATCACATTCGCGAGTTTCTTCTTCAAATTTACTGTTTACAACATTAAAATTAATCGTATATCTTGCTGATACCGTATCAGTTGTTTGTGACTGTCTCATTGACAAAACGGGACCAACGAGAGAAATGGATAAAAACACTACCTTATATTCCACATTCAACAACCAAATGGTAGCAAATAATGTCTCATTAGAGAACTAGTGATCAACTACTGATCTATGGCAATACCTCAAATTTCATGGAAGAGTGCCTTGAGACTATCTCTGATGCAATGCCACAATGTCAAGTATATGCATAAAAGACGCAAAATTACAACGACAGAAAAATAAGGAATCCCTGACCATGAGATATGTCAGTTGTTTCATTAGATAGCCAGGATCGTGGGAAAAATATAAAGAAATGAAACGGTGTCAATTTTTATTGAAAAATGAAAATATTTGATTACGTTAATCTATGATGTCTCGACTTCTGATATTACTACTATCGTCTCCTAAATGATTTCAGTAGTGTACCTTCCCTTTGCGGCTCTCAATCGCAACCAATCTTTTTAAACGAGGTCTCTAAAGAAAGAGAATTTTATGGAGAAGTGACGCATTGCACTTTGACTTTAAAAATTGGAGGGATTTGTTTAAAAAACGCATATAAATATTCATGTAAAACGCAACCTGCTACGCACGTCTTTTTATTTAATCTATATCGTTAAATAACTCCTAAACGAAGCGTTCACGCTTCTCGATTTTATCCCACCTGTTCAGAACCAGTAGAATCTGCAACTGTGTGGCAAATTACTAATTACTCGATTTTCTATGCGACTGAATTACACGGGTGTACCTCTTTGCTCGATAATAAAATTAAATAAGAATAGTTTGTATTAACAGGGGTGTATTATATTGTTATCAATTTCAAAGTGACATATACATAGAACAAGTAACAGAGGATAAGAGGGTTTTGAAGAAAAATATATATTGCAGGGTTAATATGGAAATAGAAAAATAAGGAAGAAGGTGGGGTATAGCATGCGAGAGTTCTCGAGCCATCTAAAGCTAACAGCGCCCAGAAACCAATCTCAACCAAACTATATCCAAAATTTTAGGCTAATTTTAGGCTAATTAAATGCTCTATTCCCGAATTTTAGACTCTTCTGGATTTCCGAAAATCGTGGGCGCTGCTAGCTTTAGTCTAAAGCTAGCAGCGCCCACCCAGAATCTATCTCAAAATCAATTGTAAAATCTGAAACCCATCCCAAAATTTAAGAATAATTTTAGGCTCTTGGAAGAAAATTATCCCCGCCTTCAAATTCCAAAAATCAGGGCTATACAAAGCGAAACAATAACATTGATTCTTACGGGTGAAATAACACCAAAATCAAAAAACCTTAGGAAAAATCTGAAACCCCTCCCAAAAGTTAAGAATAATTTTAGGCTCTTGGAAAAAAATCATCCCAGCCTTCAAATTCCAAAAATCAGGGCTGTACAAAGCGAAACAATGAACATTGGTTCTTATGGGCAAATAAACATCAAAATCAAAAAACCTTAGGAAAAATCTGAAACCCCTCCCAAAAGTTAAGAATAATTTTAGGCTCTTGGAAAAAAATCATCCCAGCCTTCAAATTCCAAAAATCAGTGCTGTACAAAGCGAAACAATTAACATTGGTTCTTACGGGTGAAATAACACCAACATCAAAAAACCTTAGGAAAAACCTGAAACCCCTCCCAAAAGTTAAGAATAATTTTAGGCTCTTGGAAAAAAATCATCCCCGCCTTCAAATTCCAAAAATCAGGGCTGTACAGAGCGAAACAGTTAACATTGGTTCTTACGGGTGAAATAACACCAAAATCAAAAAACCTTAGGAAAAATCGGAAACCCCTCCCAAAAGTTAAGAATAATTTTAGGCTCTTGGAAAAAAATCATCCCGCCTTCAAATTCCAAAAATCAGGGCTGTACAAAGCGAAACAATTAACATTGGTTCTTACGGGCGAATAAACACCAAAATCAAAAAACCTTATGAAAAATTCGAAACCCCTCCCAAAAGTTAAGAATAATTTTAGGCTCTTGGAAAAAAATCATCCCCGCCTTCATATTTCTAAAATCAGGGCTGTACAAAGGGAATCAATTAACATTGCTTCTTACTGGTGAATAGGGTATGTTGTATTCCTAACGGGAATTTTCCATTTTTTGGAAAAGAAAGAGAGAAGCCCAAAATTATTTGTGGGTATAATACTATTCCCTATATTGTGTGGAATATGACGTTCAATTTTCGGAAACTAAGGCGTTGTAGTTCAGGTGTTATAAGAACTCAAATATTGAATATCGAAAAAAGTGGGTGTGTTTTGATTAATATTCTATTTTTTTTCAGTCAGAACGGGGCTAGCCCAAATTATTTGAGGTTGCCATATTAATAGGTAATAAATGGGCAATTGCTAAGAAATTTCTCATTTGAATTAGTAAAGTATTTCAGAGATTGTTTTGTGAGGAATGAAAAATTAATCGAAAGGTATGTTGTAGTTCTCACGAGAAGATTCCATTTTTTGGAAATGAAAGATAGAAGCCCAAAATTATTTGTGGGTATAACCATATTTCTTATTATGTGTTGTATGTCACGCGCCTTTCCAAGGAGCCAAATCCTTGTAGTTCAGGTTTTATAAGAACGTAAATATTAAATGTTGGAAAAGAATTGGGAAAGTTTTTAGTAATATTAATTTTTTCCAATAAGAATGGCTCTAGCCCAAAATTATTTGAAATTGTGATATTAATAGGTAATGTATGAGCAATCGTTAATAAATTTCTCATTTAAATTAGTAAAGTATTTCAGCAATTTTTTGTGAGGAATGAAAAATTAGTAAAAAGGTATATTCTAGTTCTCACGAGAATTTTTCCATTTTTTGGAAAAGAAAGAGAAAAGCCCAAAATCATTTGTTAGTATATCTGTATTCCGTATCATGTGTTGTATATGGCCTTCAATTTCCAGGAGCCAAATCGTTGTAATTCAGGTGTTATAAGAACGCAAATGTTGAATATCGAAAAAAATTGGGTGTGTTTTGATGAATATTCCAATTTGTTCCAATAAGAACGGTGCTAGCCCAAAATTATTTGAGATTGGCATCTTGATAGATTATGCATGAGCAATTGTGAATCAGTTCCTCATTTGAATTATTAAAGTATTTCAGAAATAATTTTGTGAGGAATGAAAAATTAGTTAAAAGTTATACTGTATTTCTCACGAGAATTTTCCACTTTTTGGAAAAGAAAGAGAAGCCCAAAATTATTTGTGGGTATAATCGTAATCCTTAATATGTATTGTATGTCTCACGCCAATGCCATGAGCCATATCCTAGTACTTCCGGTTTTATAAGAACGGAAATGTCGAATATCGAAAAAAAATATGGACTGGTTTTGACTAATATCCCTTTTTTAATACGAACTAATATAGCCCAAAATTATTTGAGATTTGAATATTATTAGCTAATTTATGTGCAATTGTTAATAAATTCTTTATTTGAATTGGTACAGAATTTTGGGGTTTACTTTTTCAATAGTGGAAACGTGGTGAAATGTATATTGTAGTTCTCACGCGAATTTTTCTTTTCTTGGAGAAGAAACCGCGAAGTTCAAAATGATTCATGAGTATAGCCGTATTCTCTATTACGTGTTGTATATGGTACTTTATTGCAAGGAACGAAATCCTTGTAGTTCAGGTTTTATAAGATCGCAAATATTGGATTGCAAAAACAAAAGTTATTCTATTGATTATTATTCCTTTATTTTTCAATAAGAACGTCTCTACCCCGAAATTATTTGAGATTAGCAAATTGAGAAGTAATGTATGTGCAAATGTAAATAAATTCTCTTTTTGAATTAGTAAAGTATTTTGGAGTTTGTTTTGTGAAGAATGAGAAATTGGTCAAAAAGTATATTGTAGTTTTCACGAGAATTTTCCATTTTTTGGTAAACAAAGAGAGGAGCCTAAAATTTTTTCTGAGTACAGCCGTATTCCTTATCATGTATTTGAAAATGACATTATCAAACGCGAAATACCTGTAGTTAAGGTAACGCAAATATTGAATATCGGAAAAAAGTTGGGACTGTTTTTTTATTAATATTCCTTTCATTTTCAATAAGAACGAATCTAGAGTTTATATTTTTTTATGACATTTATTTATATATTATGTATTAATTTAAGTGGAAATATTGAGAGTTTAAGTTATTCTTGGGGTTTTGATTAGATCATCAATATATGTAAATTATTCCATACGCAAATAATAAAGCAAGAATAAAACTTTATTCTTCACAAATCAATCCTTGGAACAAACAACCGTGCACCAGAATCTAGTCCAAAATTATTTGAAGTTGACATATTGATGGCCAATGTATGAGCAATTCTAAATAAATTCCTCTTTTGAATTAGTACAGTATTTTGGAGTTTATTTAGTGATAAACCAAAATATGATCAAAATTTATATAATAGTTTTCACACTAATTTTCCAATCTTTTTAAAACAAAGTGAGTAGTCCAAAATTATTAGAGAGTACAGCCGTATTCCCTATTATGTGTTGTATATGACATTAAATTGCCCGGAACGAAATCCTTGTAGTTTAGGTTTTATAACAACACAAATATTGAATTTTGCAGGAAAATAGGGTGTTTTGATTAATATTCAATTCTTTTCAAAAAGAATGCTATATATATGATAGTGATTCTATATGATAGTGACCATTACCCTATAAACATCAATTTTCCAGATTTGGAGCCAACTCCTGACATTAATTGCTATCCTAAATGGATTATAGAACAAGCAAATTGGAATCAATTTCAACAAGATATCAAGATAAATGTTACAAAATTAAAAACACCTGACAACTTAATTCCACAAAATATCAATTGTCTAACCAATGACTTTACCAAGATAATAATATCAGCAGCTGAAAAGTCAATTCCACAAACTACAGGAAAAATTAAAAAACATCAAGTCCCATGGTGGAATGTAGAATGTACGGAAGCTATAAAAAAGAAAAAGAGAGCCTTCAGGAAATTTAAGAAATACAAAACTATTGAAAATGGCATTGCGTACAGAAAGGCCAGAGCCCAAGCAAGACTAACCTTGAAGTTTACAATGATCCAATCTTGACCTCTTCCATTACTAACCAAACTTCAACAACAGAACTCTGGCACAAAGTAAAGAGCATTCGTGGAATAAGATCACCTAATCTTCCCAGATATCTTATTGACAAGAATGGTGTAAAATATTCTGGCCCACAAGATATTAGTAACCTTCTTGCTGAAACATTTGCAAATAATTCTAGCGACAACAACTATGACCAAAATTTCTTAGTATCAATTCCAACAAACTTTAACATAGACCAAGAACATATCAAGACACTATTAAAAACAAATGAAGAAGAACACAATCAACCCTTCATTATGAGTGAACTTTTATTTGTACTAAATAAATGTAAAAATTCAGCACCTGGACCAGACAATTTACCAAATAGTTTTCTAAAAAACCTTCCAGATGTCGGCCTTGAATACCTACTTCAATTATATAATCATATTTGAACCACTCAATCCTTCCCCAATCAGTTGAGAGATGCAACAGTTATACCAATACCAAAACCAAATAAGGATCACACAAATCCAACCAATTTTCGCCCAATATCCTTGACATGTAATATATGTAAACTACTAGAGAAAATGGTATGTCGCCGCCTGAAATGGAGCCTAGAAAAACAAAACCTGATCTCACCACATCAAAGTGCCTTTAGATCTTTTCGATCAACCAACGATCACCTGGTAAACATAGACTCTGAAATTTGTGATGCATTAGTTATGAATCATCATGTGATTGCAGTCTCACTGGACATTGAAAAAGCTTACGAAATGGTTTATAAAGACAGGTTAATATCAATTCTTACAGATTTGAACGTAAAAGGAAATATCTTAGCTTTCCTCATCAACTTTCTAAAAACGAGATATCTCAAAGTCAGAATCCAAGACAAATCATCACAGGCAATTGAGATGACAAATGGTCTTCCACAAGGATCGGTCGTAAGTGTAATACTCTTCCTCATAGCAATAAATGAAGTGAGCCTTATAGTAAAAGAACCTGTGAAAATATTCCTCTTCGCAGATGACATCACCTTACTCTGTAGTGGCAAAAATCTTCAAGTTACCTCAAACATTATGCAAGAAACCCTAAATAATATCAGTGATTGGACAAATAATTCAGGCTTTTCCATTTCGAAAACGAAGTCTGAATTTATAGTGTTTTCCAAAAGTCGCTCTATTAGGGATGAAGAAATTACACTGAAAATTGGAGGATATCCACTTAAAAGGACATACACATGTAAAATCCTTGGAATGATCTTCGACTCCAAATACTCCTGGAAACATCATATATCTGCTTTAAAGGTGGATTGTGTTAGGAGATTAAATGTTATTAAAATGTTGTCCTCCATCAAATGGGGCGCTCAGTATGAATGCCTAATCAAAACATATAGGGCACTAATTCAATCCAAACTAGACTATGGAGCAGTAATTTATAATTCAGCTTCAGAAAACATATTAAAAACACTGAATCCAATAATTAACAGTGCTTGTCGTTTAAGTCTTGGTGCTTTTAGAACTAGTCCCAGTAACAGCCTACTAGTGGAAGCAAGACAAGTCCCACTAGCACTAAGACGCAAGTTACAATGTCTGAATTATGCATATTCAACGTTCAGTATCCCACCTAACCCCACAAACTCTACCATTTTCCAACAACCAAAAACAATCATGTACGAAACACATCCAAAATCCCCACTACCCCTGAGAGAAAGACTCCTTAAATACATGAATGACTTTAATATTGTTAAACCACTCAGCTTACCTAGACGTTTACATCCCATCCCACCCTGGCAAGACTTGAAGATTCTCATAAACACCCAACTAGGAAATATTTCTTGCACTTCCTTTGAATCTAATCCAAATGCACCGGATGCGATAAAAGAAATGATCCAAAAATATGACAATTTCTACCAAGTTTACACCGACGGATCAAAAGAGATGGAAAAGCTGGTTGTGCAATAATTCTAACAAATGATAATGAAGCCATTCCATTTCGTCTCCCGGACTACTTTTCCATTTTCACATGTGAAGCATGGGCAGTGCTCAGAGCCATTGAAATCAGTATCAGATCCTCAAACAACATGCCTATTGTCATATTTTCCGACTCAATGTCAACACTTAAAGCCATTGAAAACCGATACACCAGCAATCCAATAATCCAAACTATCCAAGAACTTTTATTTATCCAAAATACAAAAGGAGTCAAAATAGAAATAGTTTGGATTCCTTCTCATAAAAATATTGCTGGAAATGAGAAGGCAGACACAACTGCAAAAATGGCAACATCATTACCAAATGTTGACCATCAAATTCATGGTACCCAAAAAGATATAAGAAATCTTTTCAAGGACTCTTCTTTAAAATATTGGAACTCACAATGGAAGATGGGGTCTACGAAGCTACACCTAGTAAGAAACTCTATCCTGGAACCAAGTCTACCAAGATCAAATTTCAAAAGAAGAGAAGAAGTCGTCATAACAAGATTAAGGATCGGTCACTTTAATCTAAATTACTGTCATCTGTTCAAAAATTCTAACTCTGAACCCTGTCCTAAATGTGGCGCTACCATGTCTACTTCTCACATTATTCTCGAGTGTCAAGAACTTGATAATGTCAGAAAAGCATTAAAAATAGAAGGCAGCTTATATTCTCTGTTAAAATCAGAAGAAGGTTGTAAAAAAATTTTGGAACTACTAGAAATAAGTAAGCTGTTTAATGTAATATAATAATGAGACAAATTTTTTTAATGATATATTGATATAATGCTTACTGTGAAATGATACCATGTTTGTAACCTTATGTAATGTAATATTCTGATGTAAACAAACTGAGGTCGCTGATGACCAAGCTGTTAAAAAGCGACCATAAATAAATAAACTAAAAAAAACACACACAAATATTGAATTTTGCAGGAACATAGGGTGTTTTGATTAATATTCAATTCTTTTCAAAAATAATGCATCTATCCCAAAATGATATGCGTGTCGCGATTTTTTGCCATAATGTGCATGTTATTTGTAGAACATTGGATTGCTTGAAGCGAAATGCCTGTAGTTTAGTTTTGAAAAAAACCCAACAAATATTTGAGATCGGTAAGTATTTCGGACAGTTTTTTTTACTTTGCTTTTCTTTTTCATGAAAAATATGACAATGCCCAAATTATTTCAAGATCGCATCTTATTTGTTGGTATGTGTTCAATTGTTAGTAAATTCCATATTTACATTTGTTAGTTAAGTTTGTTTTCTTTTTCTTTTTTTTTTTGACGAATGAAAGATTGAGAAAAAATGTAGTTTGCCTTTTATACTAGGCATTATTCTTTTCCCATTTTTGGATTTCTCTATTATTGATCGTGATTTTAGAATTGTAGATGTATAGTTAAATAACTATTTTATCTTTTAATTCGTCGCTGCTTTTTGGAGAGAATTTTTCTTGTATAAAATATTTAATAAGTCCATATTGGATATTTACATAGGAATGAATTAAAGTAATTATTTCAAGGCTTGATATTGATCCTAACCGAATAAATGGTAAAACTATCAACAAATACATTTTTTTCTTTTTTAATGTTGGAAATACACGTGTACGGTATAATTCTCCCAGAATATGTGTGAAGTTTCTCCGGATATCCTAGTTTTGAGATAGTGAGATTCTAGCTTCTCCATCCTCGTTTTTGCTAAGTTGATTTCGGGGTGTTTTTTGATGACACAAAAGAACCCAAAATTATGGCCAAAGATTTTTTGAGTTGAGTTGCTATTGGGATGGTTTTAAATATTTGTTATCGTACGTAGGGGTGAGTTTCGAAATTTTGAAAAGGAACAAAAATTTCGCACGTTTACGACCACACAAATTTTTTCGAATTTTCAGTACTGGTGGGTGTTAAATTAACAACCCACAATTTTTAACCTTAATTTCGGAGATTGTAGGGTACCAAAATAATGTTTCTGGTGTCACTGAAGAGCCCAAAAATATCCCAAACTTATGGTGGGAGAAATTTTGAAATATGAGAATTAGGGGTGGTTTTGATTTTTTGTTTTCGTATTTAGGGGTGTGTTTCGAAATTTTGAAAAGTGGCCCCCAGAAGCCCAAAATTCACTTGTTTTGACCGTGCAAAAAAAATTGAATTTTAAGTAAGTGGGGGAGCTAGCTTTACCGGCCAAAATTTGAAATCGTAATTTCAAGGTGTTGGGAGGTAGCCCAACATTTTTGGAAGGGGGCTGAAATTAGCCCAAAATTATGGCGCAAGCATTTTTGAGTTTTGAGAAAGTGGGGGTGCTAGCTTTACCGACGTAGTGGCGCCTGCTATTACAAGCACACCGTCCAGACCTGGTCCCTGCCGAATACCGCCGTGTGTGTAAATAAATAAAACTGTGCCCGGCGGGGGCCGCCTCGGCCGCGGGCATCGTCTGGCGGAGGCCAATCCGCACCTAAAAACTCCCGCGCCACCACCCGGAGCCCCTCGATGCCCCTACATTCTGTCAAAGAAGATGGTGCAGTGATGGAGCAGTTAAAATGTAAATAGTGTAAATAGTAATCAGTGCACAACAAGGAGTGACAGTGACACCTGTGCTTAGTGTCAGGTCATTTGAGGATAAGAGAATTTCGAAGATAAAAGCAATAAGGACGTGACAGAGTCGCTTATGAAGTAATTTTAATTAGATGTAGGTTGTTGAAGTAATGATAGTGTAAATAAAACAAAAGAGGTGCGTCAGTTAGACAAGAGAGGAAAATCCTCAGACTATTATAAATAACGCAAGAAAGGTCAAAGCAATCTTGAACTCTCTAACCATCCAATGTATACATGCTATGTAGTGCAAAACTACCACCATGTATAAAAATTGTTCTGTCGACAATAAACGCTACTTAAATATAGAGTAATATACGTAGTATAGGGAAAGTTATATAATGCTGCGGGGAAAATGGCGAATTTCCGCCAACAAAAAATTAGTTGTCTGGTCGTGATGACGAAAAAGTGGATAAATCCAGTTGCTAAATTAAGAAAAAAAATCCCTTAACACGTGGTGTAGCCAGAACCCGTTTTTTGTTGGTCCTTGATTCCCAAAAACCAACTGAAAGGAAAACGTCCATCTGTCCGTCCTCGTCCGTCCGTCAACACTGCTAGCACCTAAACCATACGTACGATTTCTTCCAAAATGGATATTCCCCGCACGATCTGGTTTGAGTGAAAGCTTTGAGATTTGGAAAAAGATTCTATAAAATTTTGGGGTACTTTACATGAAGCTCCCCGGACGTTTTTAAACTTTTCTCAAAAACTGCTCCAAATTTTTCTTTAAATTTCTTGTAAGAACAGAGTAAAATGCACTTATTATGGTGACATAGGTATGATGTTCACGGTAAACTCTAAATTTTCGAAAATTGCAAAATTTTGAATTTTATTCAACGTCTTCCTCCAACTACAAAATTGCAGATGGAGATTTTTCCTTCAAATATATTTTTTTCTTCATAGTGAGTGGTGTTTATTCGCCCGTAAGCACCAATGTTAATTGTTTCGCTTTGTACAGCCCTGAATTTTAGAATTTGAAGGCGGGGATAATTTTTTTCCAAGAGCCTAAAATTATTCTTAAATTTTGGGATGGGTTTCAGATTTTACAATTGATTTTGAGATAGATTCTGGGTGGGCGCTGCTAGCTTTAGACTAAAGCTAGCAGCGCCCACGATTTTCGGAAATCCAGAAGAGTCTAAAATTCGGGAATAGAGCATTTAATTAGCCTAAAATTAGCCTAACATTTTGGATATAGTTTGGTTGAGATTGGTTTCTGGGCGCTGCTAGCTTTAGATGGCTGAGTTCTCGCAGGGGTACGCTAGTATTCGCGTATTAAGTGCGTCACTGCCTACGACACAGTTAACATCAAGCGTCGAGGAAGATAGAAACTTCAGTATTCACGTGTGCCGCTTCAGATCAGCCATTTTTGGTGTTTCATTTTCCCCACACTCGACAGCAGCATTTTTGCTGCAGTTGTCCACTAGTATATTATAATTATATAATAAATTATTCCATAGTATATAGAAGTTTCTATACCATTATAGAATGCACGACCATGATGTAGAATTAGGAAGTGCAGTTCGTGGGATTTGGTCGGAGTGAGTAGAAAAATTAAACCATTAGTTTGCCGACGTTATATACTTACACAAATTAATAACATAATTTGCAAACTGATACAAGATACAATTGTATATTTATATATCATGTTATTAATTTGTTTAAATGTATATTCACATTGTAAATATCCAGAATTCTTTACTACAATTTATACATCTTGTATCATTTTACATATCATGTTATTAAATTGTGGAAGTGCATATTCATATTGATGTTTTCTTCGTGCTTTTTTCATCAGCCCTGAGTATGGAATAAAAATATTCCGAAACATCGGTAAATTAATGGTTTAATTTTTCTACCCACTCCGATCAAATTCCGATAACTACATTTCGTAATTTCTGTATTTACTCGCTCATTTGCCAGATATTTATGTAAGAATAAGAAAATTAGAAAAAAAAACTTCATCATAGTTTATCCAATGGCTTCTGAGAGTTGGAATTTAATATTCGTCAGGATGTTATTGCTTGCTATGTATAAAAATGAAAATAATTCGTCTGATGTTAATGTACTGGTGCGACCTCTCGAACTATCTGCTAGGAAAAATTAAGTATCCAAAATATGTTTTCTCAGATAGTGAAAATATCTATTGAATGTTTTGAAACATTTTCTAGTAGTGTTGCATTCACCGAGTTCGATTGGTTTTCAATTTGTCACGCGATCCTGAAGGCACGAACAAATCATTTATTATGTACAAGGCAGATGCCAAATTGGAAGGCGGTCTCAGGCAATTGAAACTCAGACTCTACTACTTTATTTTGAGGGAGTGGAAAAAGCATCGTTAATGAAGTATTTCTCTGTTTTGTACCTTGATTGAAACACTTATTCTAAGTTGACAAACTGGTTCTAACTATATCAGTCAAAAGAAATTCTTTAAACAATTAAAACATTAAAAATTCGTTTCAAATTGCCTATTGAATTTGCACTTTTGTTTGAAATATATTTTTAAATTACAATTAGTTCAAACCAACAATAATTATTTAATCTTATTTTTTTCAAAATGGTTTTAATGAAGAATGAGATTTGTAAATAAATGATCTACAAAAACATTATCAAAGCAGAAATAATGTTACTCTGATATTTTTTCTTCAAACTCTCCATGTATTGAAGTACCAAACTACAAAATTTTTGATATCTTGGTGAAATTCACTTGATCTATTCTATAAGAATTATTTCTTTATCTTCCGCTTGTAGAACAGGTATAATTTCTAACGACGAACGTTAAAACCATGAAAAGTTGGCACAAGGGTAGAAAATATCATATATAATCTCATTATGTTATTGAGATTTCTTTCTTTTTAATTTTAAGTGATATTGATATCAAACAGTATTCACATTTTGACCCGTTGTTTATTTACATATAAACGGACAGAAGTTGTTACTGATGTATTAATTAATTAGACGCAAAAGTTATAATGTTTTTGCAACGGAATTTCTGTACTGATTTAAAGTGAAATAATCAGTTTAACTACATCATAAAAGATGTATCTCTGGACAAAGTAATTTAATCCTTTAATTTTAAATGATGAAGTTATTGATAACATTCGTTACTAATTGGAAAGATTTTTTTAAAGGAAATTGGGTTTGCAGGTGTTGCACGAACACGACTATTTAGTGCTTAATACCCGACAACTACCGCGAATAAAAATTACATCAAATTTTGCTGTACGACTTCCGAACACCCATTATTACTTTCTCACTACCTCTTACGCAGTGGGGTGAAAGTTATGTAATGTTGCACGAAAAAGGGGCGAATTTTCGACAGCATCAATTACAGGGCTCTGGTAACGAAAAAGTAGATAAATTCAGTTGCTAAATTTAGGGGGAAATCCGCTTAACACTTGGTGTAGCCGAATATATGTTTTGTGGGTCCTTGATACCGAAAAATCGAATGACGGCAAAACGTCTGGCTGTGAACAACACTAACGGCGAAACCATTCAGCCGATTTTCTCGAAAACTGATTTTTCCCAATCGATCTGGCTAATGTCGAAGCCTCTTGAATTTGAAATCGATATTTTAATTTTGGGGGGTACTTCACATGCAGGCCCTGAGATATTTTCAAAATTTTCAAAAAAATCGGCTCCATCGTTTTGTATTACATTTCGTTGTTGGATAGCTTAGAGAATGGTGCAGGTTTCAGTTTCGTTGAAAACAGATTTTTCGAAAATAGCAAAGGTTCAACATTTTTTCGAAGGCTTTCTGTAACAAAATTACGAAGATAGAGGTTTTTCTCATAATAAAATCTGTTCCTTAAAGATAGAATTTGAAATAAGGTCATATACAATTTTTCGAACATTTGTGTACTTTTTGCGTAATTTTGCGTGAAATTACGACCGAGTAAGTACGTGCTGTTTTAGCACTACTAGTTTATTAACAGATGTGCAATTGCTACTCGTGAACAATTTCAATTAAACAATGACAACGTTTCGACGCTATTTTTGGATCTTACTCATTTCAAACTCTGAATATAATATGTTAAGAAACTATGAAGTAGAAAACACATTTCAAAAAGAAGTTATTTAAAACACAAGAAAATGTTGAGTATTTTCTTTCTTACGGAATTAACTTGTGTATGTTGATAATAAAAGGGTTATTAACAATAACAATTTACCTATCAACACAACAAACTTGTATCTTTAAGTCAATGAAGGAGACCAATGTTACATTACAGTTTGCAACTGACTAAAGAAACGTATCAAACACTTTGGGTCGTTGTGTTTGCACCACGACTGCTTCACAGATGGAAAGCAAAGCTTATGCATTATGTAGTAGACGGAGACCCGTATTGGTTAATGGGTCGCTGGCGCCACGGTTCGCTTTCCGTGGCGATGCGGGGTGTACGCCAGTTGAGGCTGAAAACTTCGAGCGCACGGCGTTTAGGAGAAGGGAATCGAAAGGGAGGGGTGGGTATCGGGCGATGGGGTCAGGGGTGGGGAAAATAGAGTGAAAAATAAGGCGATTTCGTACGACAAACTCACTTTTTACGCACAATTAACGATAAGCAATGGTAAAGGTAATATGTAAATCAATGCCTTGAGATGCTTAGGATCTCCAGTAGGAAAGTCTGGGAATATAAGTAAAAATTTATAATAGTATTTAGATACAATATCGAAATATTTAGAGATAAACGACATTCTTAATTGGTGGAAAATGTAGGATTGAGAAATAATCGGAGAATGTGGGAAAAACAAATACAGATGGATCAAGTTAAGCAAATGTAAGTAGGGAAAGAAGAAATTGAATCTTCTTTCCCTCTGTACGAGGAAGAGGATGAACCAGAAAAGAAACAATAATTTACTAGAGTAGATGACATCAAAGTGAATGAGTAATTATGTGTATGCGTGTGCTGATGTTTGAGTGTGAGTTTATACTCTCAATGTGTGAAGTGTACTTATTGCAAGTTTGTTGACTAAGGTTATGGTTATTTTGGCAAGAGTGATTTCTTATCGATCTCTCCCTCATTGAATTTAAAACATAAAAATAAATTAGATGTATACATTTTCAAAGCGATTTAGCGATATTATTCCATATAATCACTCTCTTGGAGTTTTTATACAATGTTTTGGATTTTTTTCTAATTAGAAACAAAGACTGTTGAAATAATCATTTCATGTTGTTAACCACCTCACCATGCACCATAATTGTGGATTTATAGAAATAAAAGATTTCTAATAAGACGTGTCGTTGACATTAAGGTTATAGAGCATTACTTCTCAAATCGCCTTTTGTCGTTTGCATCAGCATCTTTGTGTCACTTCGCACGATTTTCACACCCCTATCTGAGGAAGAGAAATATTTTGCGGGATTTTTCGAACGAAGCTTAATCCAAAATTTGATTTTTGTCTTTCTGGCAATAACAGATCAGAATTCCTGCAGACACTGCTGATAAGTTTCGCACGAGCTTGCGTTTGAAATATGAAACACACCGGACCTTATGAAAAAATTGGCGATGAAATTTATAATTGATTATTAATTATTTTTTCTCGAGTATATCCTTCTATTGTTCGTATTGTAAATCGAAGATGGCGGTACTCAATAAGATCATTTTCGAAATATTCAAACATAGTCCCTTAATTCATTGTTTTTTGGCGGAAGGAGGAATGGATCATACATTTTTAGTAAAGTATATTCCACGTTTGTGTTGCGTGTAGTTTTTAGGGCATGTAATAACAGGAATGTCATAAATAATTCAATTTACTGAATCCTAAAAATTTACATTATTTTCTGTAGAATTCAAAGCAAAACTTCTCTAACTCATTCGTACGACTGCGAGGCTTTTATTAAATTAATACCTGGCAATTGCATGAAGCAACTTTAAGCAACTTTCTCAAGGACATACGCTTACAATACATATACCTCCATTTAATCGTATTCGTAATAGACACTTAACTTCCACTAATAAACTGTTATTAATTTCTGATGCACGCGGAGTTTGAAAAAGAAATCATCCTCTAGTCATGTGAGAGAGTCTATGTTCAGGTGTTTACCGAGAAATTCAAGAAAAACCCAAAATCAATTACATCAGCCTTGAAAGCTCATAATAAATTCCAGGACTGAAATTACACTGACTGTAGACGTGAAACATACTTTTTGGACTAGTGTACTTCATTTGTGGGCATTTCAGTCGTGGATGCGGATGCCTGTGCCTTGCACTAACCATGCATGTCTATTTGTGATATCGATACCTAACAAATCCTTATGCATTATAGTCATTACCGTTTGTATACCTTATCTAAAACAATGAATTCAAACGTTTTGTTAAAAAAATTCCTCAAAACAACGTCAGAATGACGTATGAGGCGTCCCAAACTGACAGTCGAGTTACAAATGGGATCATAGGGTCAAACACGATTGCAGTTTGATTGCTGCAATGGAGTTCTCTGGAAGTCTCCCAAGCGCTAACAGGGGAGTGGATGTGCGCGGCAAACAGGCGCGTCACGCCGCGCCGCGTCGCGCCGCGTCGCATCGCCCGTGGGAAGGCGCTGCCTGCGCGTGTTTCCTCCCTGACCGCGGCGAGTAGGACGAGGACTTCGCGTGCCTGAAGGCTCGCCATCGATCTGGACGCAGTGCTCTGTAAGTGAGCGGCCGACGCTCGCGGCGGCGATCGGCCCGCCCTCCCGCATTAGCGTGCGCGCCCGGAAGGCGGGCCGTCGCCGCACGCTCATCGCCCGGCACCCGGGGCCTCCCCACCCCCGCCCTGGCTCTGCCTCCCGTGGCCCTGTCTCGCCTCCCCATTCCAACCCCAGTCCCCTTCCCCGGCCCCTAGGCTCCGTGTCTGACCCTCGTCCCCGTCTCCACCTCCCTGCCCCGCCTCCCCGTTCCTGGCTCCCTGTCCCCGCCTCCTCATTCCGACCTTCCCCGTCCTCTAGTCCCCGCGTCTGTCCCTCCTCCTCGTCTCCACCTCCCTGTCCCGCTACCTGGTTCCTGGCTCCCTGTCCCCGGCTCCCCATTCCAACCTTCCCCTTCCCCGCCCTCTAGGCCCCGTGTCTATCCTGCCTCCCCGTCTCCACCTCCCTGTCCCGCCACCTGGTTCCTGGCTCCCTGTCCCCGCCTCCTCATTCCGACCTTCCTCTTCCCCGCCCTATAGTCCCTGCGTCTGTCCCTCCTCCTCGTCTCCACCTCCCTGTCCCGCCACCTGGTTCCTGGCTCGCTGTCCCCGGCTCCCCATTCCAACCTTCCCCTTCCCCGCCCTCTAGGCCCCGTTTCTATCCTGCCTCCCCGATCCTGGCTCCCCGTCCACGCCTCCCCATTCCGGCTTGCCGTGCCCGCCTCCCCGCTCCGGTTTCCTGCCCCGCTTTGCATTCCCTCCTTCCCGTCCCTTTCTTCCGGACCCTACCCCTTGTCCCACATCTCCGCCTCCGACTTCCCTACCCACCTCCCTGACCTCGCCTCCAAATCCCCATCTCCACGTCCCCGCCTCCCTGTCCCCACTTCCCTGCCTCGCCTCTCCATCCCGGCGGGAGAGATGGTTCAACCGACGAAGAATGAACTGTCACTGTAATTCCGCTGGCCGGGAGGGCCTGGAATCGAATTCCGTCGGTGGCAGGATTTTCGACACTAGATAGATATCCATGTAGAATAATAGCCTGCTAATATGCCTATGTGGATACTAGCGGGCTATGGTAGAATTCAGGCATTGTCTGGAGGAGAATTTGAGCGACCTCCTGGACTGATCGAGAGTTTTCCGTGGTTTCTCCAATCAATACCAGGCGAATGCCGGAGCAATACCCTACAAACAGTCAACAGACCGCAAGCGATCTTTCCATCCACTTCCTTTATCTCTCCATATCTCCCCTTACTTACACAATACTTACATATACTACACTACCACACATGCCGGGAGACCAGTCGGGAGCTTAGAGCTTGTCCCGTCTGGGGCGGTGCCCCACTGATGGGAAATATCTGGTTGGCGAAAACCCCGCTAACAGACAGGCAGGCCGGCGCCGTATCTCACCATCCAGAGGGGGAAGATCACCCCCACCTCCCGAGCAAAAAACAAGCACTAGACTTAGCCATTGATGCTCCTGGTATCATTAATCAATCAAACAAAACAATCAGACCCTGTTCCTTGTCCCACCCGCGACCCCGCCTCACAGATCCTGGTTTGTAGACTTCGTCTCCCCGTTCCCGGGTCCCCGCCCCTGAGTCCCCGCCCCTGCGTCCCCGCCCCTGCGTCCCCGCCCCTGCGCCCCCGCCCCTGCGTCCCCGTATAGCCATGCCCGCATTTTCATTCACGCCAAACCCGTCCCCGTATATCCGTTCCTGCTTCCCTGTCCCCACATAACTAGTTCCCTTTCCCGCCCTCGCATCCCTGTCCCTACATCCCAGTTTCCTCACCCCCCTCCCCACAACCCAAACCCAGATTCCGCAAAGCAAAAACCCTCTATACGAAATTAATGTTAAAAAATTTAAAGGGCACAACACCTCTGTCTTGCTGCTCGAATCTCATCACGGGAAATCTGGACCCTAAGGATTGAATGCAGGAAAATCAATGCTGAACGTAATTGCGATGTTCTACCAAAAAATTACACATATTACCGGCATAACAACTCCAAATTAACATCAGTTTCTGATTGACAGATTATCTACACATTGGATGAGTGAGTTAACCCTAACCAGGCTTATGCTTGGACTTACAAATGCACAGACTAGCTACGCCTCCTTAAAGACCAGGCATGGAACTAAAATTTCCTCTTGTTACAATATGCATGGAGCGGTCACGGCACGCTCTATATACGAGACACATGCACATTCGAGTAATGGTTTCTTTCATCTACAAAACGAACTTTAAATGTCTGTTTCTAATGGTTATAGAGGTGTACTTGAAATTGCCTTCGGAGCCGAGGTTGAAAGGAGGGGGTCTTTTGTTGTCCATTGCTCGACCCAATTAGAAAATGGCCGCGTTGTTTTGATGTGATTAAAAAAGATGATACTGGCAATGCAAGGAGTCAGAGGCTTATGAAATACTGCCGCACGATACGAAATAGCATTGTTCTCATAAACATGCTGAAATCTTGTTGCTGCACGATAAAGTTCGCGTAAGGTATGACATGCTCTACATTAGGCGCCAAGCGCCCGACAATTTGGACGGAATTATGAAGCAGTGAGTACGGTATCGCGCTGTCGTAATTCTAAGCGCGTCGTAATTCTAAGCGCGTCACTTTCGCCGTATCACCAGGATCTTCGCTTTGTTACTGTCGGTTTCCCCCAGGTAGCGCCGAGTTGACCAAATGAGCCGTTGAGAGCAAAAGTGGTGTAAGTGAAATATTGTAAGATTTCAATTAGATTAGGTAACGATAGATGGTTTAAACATTGTTTCATCATGGGATAAAATGGTGTGAGTCAAACTTCAGTATTTCTTAGCTAGAGGCCAGCCCGATGCATAAGTAGTCAACAAGTTACTCGTACCTTTTCATGCAATTGTGACGCAAGTCACAGGTACTACGAAATAACAGCTTCCAGGGGCTTCCAAGAAATAGCGTTTATATACACCCAACACAGAACAAGCATCTCACAAAAAAACATTTAATCGCTTTTAGTGATACATGCACAGTTCAAAATAGCAACTTGAAAGTTACTCGGTTGAAATTCGTGACTAAGCCCTCTTTTTCCATCACATTACTATCTCAGATGAAAATTGTGCATGCCAATTATTGGAGTGTAGGTCATAGTTTTCAGAGACTGTGTGCGCAAAAGTGGTGAAAGTCAAAAAAATAGTGAATTACTTAATTAATTAGCAATGTTTCACTCCAAAATATATGTGAAAGGACCCGCAAAACGTGAATTCTAACATACAACGTATTAAAGGAAGTACATTTCTACTCATAGGAACACGTTTTATCCAATTTTATCGATATCAGTGCCCCACAATTCGAGTTTTTTGTGTCGAAAAATCGCTACTTTCCATTGCAACATTACAGTACTTTCTGTTTACCACGGAAGTACAAAGTAGGCGAGAATGTAAAAAAATGTGTTGCGAGTTAAGTTTCTGAGAGCGCAGGACAAGTTTTTGAATCTCTTTCGACTCGCACTTGGGAAGTAATGCTCGTCTAATTTGTCAGCTGTAAGCGCTCGCCAGGATCAGTGCCACCTGCACCACCAGCGTAGAGACTTTGTTAGATAATTTTGCACAGCGTAGTTTAAAACATTAGGAAACCACGATACCAATTTCTTGTAAAGTATAAAAGAGTTTTTGCATAAGGTTTCGTTCTTAATATAAATATTTCCTGTGACGGCAGAGTGTACGCTAAATGCTCATTATGCTATATCATCTTTATGAGAGAGAGAGAGGGAGAGTGTATGCGAATCGGGCATCTTAGGACCACGCGAACGTGCAACTGTAACAACTGTAACCACTGAGGGCCCAGTCGTGTTTTCCTTGGGGTAAGTGCACGTGATTTTTGTAGAGGATCAGCATTTCTATGCTGAATCCATCCACACCCCACGATTGTTTACCATAAATATTATTATTATTATTATTATTATTATTCCACTACATCACGGCTAAAGATGTTATGAGTCGGCTCAAAATAGAATATACTCCAGGTTGCAACCAGCTACCTAAGGAGCAGATCTAAGGAGTGTCGGTGCCTCTACAATACTTTGCGCAAAATGCGGGCTGTTCCAAATAAAGCAATTTCTTGTATTTCCTAGTCTTTTGAATTACCTGGGAGTTTAGACAAGTTCTTACACAAATTGTGCGGAACAAATCTCAGAGCTCCGATGACTATCGGTACAACTTGTGTTTTTACGTCCCACATTCGGATGATCTCAATTTCCAAACTCTTGTATTTAAGACGTTTCTCTGCCTCCTTGATAACGGCATTTTGATCGCAACATCGAGAAGTAGACACGATTTTTTCTCCAAATCCTGGATAACTATATCCGGTTTGTTTGCCGCTATTGTGCGATCAGTTTGAATTTGTTGGTCGTACAATATCGTACACAGTCCAACGGACGTCACCGTTTTTGGTGAGTGCTCGTACCACTTGGGGCATATTATTATTATTATTATTATTATTAATATTATTATTATTATGTAAATATGAAAATAGTGGGAAAATAGCAGCACATTCTTCCGCCACAGTTGGGAACAAATTTCTTATAGCGTGATCACATGACTGGTCTAGCGTGCGAGATATCATCACTTGATTTCACTTGCTAATTCTAGTGGAATAGCATTTTCCGGTATCTCTTTAGCGTAAAGTGGACGTTTGAACATTCGCAGAGGCTCAAAGTGGGTTAAAAGCGTCTGCTGTTAAAGTGATTCACAATCTCTTTATTTTTCCTTGTTGCCGTTTGGACGTGCCACATTTGTGGCATACTCTGGACATGTAGAGAGATGTTTTTTTATTGACCTATTATCTGTTACATATTGTCGATTTGTTTTTGTTTACATTTCATCTTAAACTGCGAGAGTTCCCAGTATTTTGCCTTGCATTATCGTTCTCGGAAAGCGTTACGTCTTTGGAATAGGTTTGATTATACTTTTTACGTAAGTAGATAATATTAGTAAAGCATAAAATGTGCAGCTAAGAACTATAGATCAGAAAGCGAAATCAGTATAGGCAAGATTCTGTTTGAATTCAACAGAAATGCTAGCTATGCAGCAGTCGTAACCATAGCAATGCATCATAATTGCATGTTGTTCGTTAATCGAAGTCATAATCGTTCCGCATTATTTATAACGCTTTGCATTTATGAGGACTGTTAACTGTGGCGTGGCCTGGAGTATCGATCTGACCGACTCTGTCAAACTAATGGTGCAACCCCTTGAAAAAAATGTACCTGTCCTTCGCCACGTTATGGCTTAAGGTAGTTGTGGTGTAGTAGAAGTGGAGAGGAGGAAAAGCATGTCTTCCTCCTCTCCTTCCTCCTTCGTCCATCTTCCATTCTTTCCTTGTGACCCACCAATGCGTTCTTTGTGACTTTATGCATCTAACAAAATCTTTATGTTTCAAAAATGTTATCAATTTCTCTGTTAGTTCTAATCCACCTTTCTCCTCAATCGTGTACAGGACTATAAATTCTTCTTGTAACTTTCCTTTTTGTAACCAATTTTAAGTGATTCCGACCACTCCTTCTATGGTGAAATGGCGGTGAAATTTTCACAAACAACAGTATGTGTAGTCGCTACGACTTGAGCTGTCGATTCGACTCTAATAAACAAATAGTTCATTATGAAACCATGATGTAATGATGGGTAATAATACACGAGTGTGATATTACGATACGAGCGAGGAACTAGCGAGTATCGTCAACTTTACACGAGTGTATTAATACCCATTACATCTAGTTTCATATAATTTATCATAACTTTTATGAGTTAAATTTTTACCATGGAGGAATTCTTTTACATTCCTACATGCTTTTACATTGAATATTTTCGTGAGAGTTGACATGCAGGATTCACCCAAGGCCTCCTAGCAGACAGCTTGCTACCCACCGCAGGTGACTTCGTTTGACCACACTGTCTGCGAGGGAGTACAAAAGTTGCTGCAATAATTCCGACATCACCATTTTCGCTTTTTCTTTTATTTCTGGAGGTGTCAACTCCGTGTCATATTCACTAGACATTTAAACATATATTTCAGTTTTTATAACTTGGCGCGTTAAGGCCCGTCTTCATGATGGAATGTCACGGTATTTCTAGTCTTTGTCGATCGTACCGCTAGATATCGCATGATATTAGCAGTGCTTGAAACGACGCGATCATAACACAAAATGACTTGCGTTCAGATCTTACCGTCAGTTAAAAGTTCTCTCTAATAACTACCACTGTGCTTGTCAAACAGGTTCAAAGTGAAATTACGATCCAGTTGATTTTAAATAATATTTCACGTAAAAATTACTACTAATAAAAGAAATTAAAACTGCGAAACATAATATATTAAATGCAATTTTATTGTACACAATCGAACGAAACATTTACTATAACGATTCTCAATGATTAATAAAGTGTCAATACTTGTTTGAAAGCTTCTCTGTGATTGGTTAAGAACCTGTATCATAATGAAATCTGAATCGTAATGTTACCTCCATTACGCAACGGATTGCAGCCATCCTATGACAGAATTATACAATGGGAGTAGAAAAAATGTTTTAGCACCGAAAATGAATTATGCGATCGCTATTTGGAGGGATTCCCAGTTCGAGACACTGTATTACACTGTATTATTCTCAAAGTGTATATTGTAACCTGCGGATTTTGCAGAGAAGTAAAAATGAGTGTCTCCTGGGTTACCGTGTGAAGCTTGGAGTAATGCAGATCGATCAATCACATGGGGAAGGTGATGTAATATTTAGCGCGTGTCATTCGCAGCGTCACATGTGCCAGTGTCTCATTATTATTGGAAACTGGCTCTGAGAGATGGTGTTTTGGAATTCGATATCAACTTGAGGTAAAGGGGTTTATTTTAAGTTTCTGTAAGAAACGGTGACAAAAGTTCAATATTAAGCATTTTTATTGATGCAATGTTTCTACTGGGTAAACGAGAAATTAGAAATTCATGACTTTTGATTCCAAGAGGAAATGTGTTGGGCAAATCAATAATATACTTGAGCCTTCTAATATGTATGGAAGTTTTTACGTTAGAGGTTTGGATCGTTTCCGAAAAATTGTGAAAATAAGTGAATTTCTTCCTATTGAAGAACGCCACTTTTGATCACTGCTTTATTTTTCCCTTCTCTCCTAAATTCTCCTTTCTTATACATTTTGATTCAATTACTTAAAACACAACCTACTCAGTTTATTTTAGGTAATTATATTTTAATTGAGATTCGGCAAAAAAATGAAGGGGGATATTTATATTTTTATTGTGAAGTATTTGAATTGTGAAACGTGTATGAGAGAAGTATATTTACTATTGTGTCATTTACCAAACTCTTAGTCCTGGTGATATCCTTCTCGTACCAGTTAGGTTCCTCTAGGGGAGGAAGTGGGTTCCACATAACAAAATAAAAATATTGAATAAGTCTTTAATTCTAACAAATGGCTACTTTTAATTGCAGAGTCGATCACAACAATGTTTCTGGATAGGTGTGATGGCTTTAAACCCATTTATTTTCTCGTCCTTAAAAAATACTTCTTAAGAAGAAAAAGTTATGTAATGCTGCGGGGAAAAGTTGCGAATTTTCGGCAGAAAAGCTCTTATATCCGGGTTCTGGAAACGAAGAAGTGAATAGATCCAGTTGCTAAATTTTAAAAAAGTTCTCTAACAAGCGGTGTCCAAAACATGGCCAAACTCCATGTTTTGTGGGTCCTTGATACCGAACAATCGATTGACGTCAAAACGTCTGTCTGTCTGTTAATAACGCTAGCGGCTTCAGCCCATTTTCTCCAAAATTGATATTCCTCAATCCACCTGGCTGATGTCGCGGTCCCTTAAATTTTAAACACATATTGTAATTTTGGGGTGAATTTTCCATCAAACCCCTGGGACATTTTCAAAATTTTCAAAAATGACTCAATCGATTTTGATTGTTACATAGAATGAAGGACGTTTAAGATAATGGTGCCGGTCTCATTCGTTAAAAACCCTGAGTTTTTGAAATGTTGAAAAATACAATAATTTTTGGACGTCTTCCTACAACATCAGTTATGAAGATAATTTTTTCTTAATAAAATGTACTTATGAAAAACAGATCTTAAAAAAGGGAATGTTCAATTTTTCGAAAATATAAGTATTTTTTGTCGAAATTTGAAAAACAAAATCGAAATGGTTAATTCGAATTTCCCGCGTTTCGCATGTGGCAGTGTCAATCTGTAAAAGTAATTTGCAAAGGTCATGGAGGGAGTTCGATATAATTAAAGTCCCTTCTCATTGTTGAACTTACAATTAATGAACTTAATAAATTAACTTAATATTACAATCGTAAAACGAAAACTTATTTCTTATTATACTCATTCTCTTACATACGAAAACTTATATCTACATTAATTTGCAAATGTAAATGCGTATTATGTAAGCGTTACCAATATTGCAAGGAAGAAAATGATTTCTTGCATTCATTTATTCGCAGAGTAAAATAATATCAAGGTGATTAATTTGCAATATTTATTTCTTTGAGCGTTTCATTGAGGGATTACAGAGCAATTTAATTTCTAAGATTTATCTTGATTTACGTGCACGCGCAGTTGCCGGTTTTTATTTTAATTTTAATTATAGTTTTAACTATAATTTATTATTGAAAATCCCAGTATATTTTTTAAAAATCTCTTCTACAATTTGCATTCTTAATGTATTGATTCCGTGAGAAGTGGCTCAGTGCATCAACTGATGTCACTGCAGTGCCTCTGACCGGGAGGTCGAAGGTTCGGGTCTTGATTGTGGCAGGATTTTCGACACTAACTTGTCAGATAGCTCGAATTCAGTCGCTGCCTGGAGGAGAATTCTAGCGACCGACTGCTCTGATCCGTAGTTTTCCGTGGTTTCTCCGATCACCACTAGGCAAATATCGGATCAATACCCTAACAAACAAGCCACGGATCGCGCGCGCTATCATTCCTTCTTCTTACTTATCCTATCCTCACTCCTTACACACACAATTACATTAGCATGCACTACACTGACACATGCCGGGAAACAGGTCGGGGCTTGGATCTTGTCCCGACTGGGGCGGTGCCTCGCTGGTGGGAGATATCTGGTTGGGGAAAACCTCGACCGTACGTCGACGCCGGATCTCGCCTTCCAGCGGGGGAAGATTACCGCCACTTACCAATGAAAAACATGTACTATACTTACGGGGCTGATGTGTTGAGTTGTAGACGCGCCCGGAATCACTATCAATCAATAAATATATTGATGTACGGTATTTTCTTTGAACCAATCCGCAAACGTTGATTGAAATTAGCGTGATGAGATTTTCTTTCTTGATTTAATTTGATTTATTTATCGAAAACACAGTAAAAACTATATGTGACGTATGAAGAAGAAGATTAGGATTTAAATGTAATATGAAAGAAAAGTTGAAAATATTGAGTATGACAATTTTACATGAACTGTCGTTTTATGTACTATAATTTGAGATTCACTTTTCAACCATTTGGCAATTTAACAGTAGGAACGTTACGATATAGCGTGAAGTAAACAGAAACACTCTGTGTCGGACGGTGTTTCTGGATGAGTTTCTTGAGAAAGAAGGTGGTATCGATAAGGATGATTTAAATTTTCTACTTCTGGTGTTAATATATTTTTGTTTAGTTCTGAAGTCTTTTTTGGTAATTATTAGACGGTGTCACCTAATGCACTTGCATATTTATACCGATTACGCATTATTAAATGTATTATTTACAACTTTATCTATCATAAAAAATAAAACAAAAGTAGCTCGTTTATTATTTTGCATAATTGCATATTTCTGAGATTTTTTCTTTAAACCATATTTTAATTTATGCGGCATATTTTAGTGCATATATTCCAGGGTTATGTGCAGACGTGGGTTGCAGTCAGATATTTTAGTGTATTTCTCTTTCGATAGAAAAGTGAATTTAGCCATGCCAATGCTACAATACCAAAAGTCTTTCTAATATGAATGTTTCATTCATAAGATTCATTCCAATTTCCGAGTCTTCTGATACGATTGTTCTCGCTTCAATCAATTTACTTCCTGTAACTTTATTCGTGCACATGAAGTTAGTAAACTGGGCTGAATGTAACGGCATCTTGTAACAATATTGATTCTCTCGCTTAATATTTTTACTTTCCCTAATGTATATGAATATATGGAAAAGCGCGAAAAAACTGCGGATTTTTGGCAGAAAAAAATTTAATTGCCAGGTGGCAAGGTGGCATGATCCGATTTCCGCGGTTAACTCTGAATTTTCGAAAATTGAAAATGTCTGATTTTTTCGGCGTCTTTCTACAACTACAAAATTGAAGATAGATTTTTCATAGTGAGTTCTTTCATTAAGGTGACGTACATTTTGTTGAAAATTTTAGTAGTTTTTGTGCAATATTGCGTGCTACATGTGCAATTTTAAAAAAGTACAAAAATATTTTCTCAAAACTTGTCCCATATTTTTACTTTCCCGTATACGTAAGTATACATTTCCCTATACGTAGTATAGTAATGCTGCGCGAAAAAATGGCCAATTTTCGCCAGAAAAAATTCGTTGCCGGGCCGTGATAACGAAAAAAGTGGATAAATCCAGTTGCTAAATTAAGAAAAAAATCCCCTAACACGTGGTGTAGCCAGAACCTCTCATTTGTGGGAGCTTGATACCAAAAAACCAATTGAAAGGAAAACGTCCGTCTGTCCGTATGTGAACACTGCTAGCGCCTAAACCATACGTACGATTTCTTCCAAAATGGATATTTCCCGGTCGATCTGATTCTAGTCGAAGCTTTGAGATTTTGAAAAAATTCTTTAAAATTTGGGGGTACTTTACGTGAAGCCCCCCCCCCAGACATTTTCAAAATTTTCTCGAAAACGGCTCCAATTTTTTTTAAATTTCTTGTAATAATAAAGAAAAATACACTTATTAAGGTGGCATAGGTCCGATTTTCAAGGATGACTCTGAATTTTCGAAAATGCCAAAGTTTAAGTTTTTTTCGGCGTCTTTCTGGAACTACAAAATTGAAGATAGATATTTTTCTGTTGAATAAAATTTGTCGTAGAAAGAGAGTTTTTTCGTTAAGGTCAAATACAATTTTTTCAAAATGTTAGTAGTTTTCGCGCAATATTGTGTGCAATATGTGCAATTTTAAAAAATTACAAAAACAAGATTTTCTCAAAAAGCGCTCCAATTTTTTTCTTTAAACTTTTATAGTAAAGGTAGGTATAGTGCCTAATGTATTTTATGAGATGACAAAAACGCCATATTGCTCTATTCTTTTGTTTTTTCAAAAATTGGTAAAATGTATTTTTTTACTTGTCTCTCACGTCGTTAATATTTACATTAGCGGCGATTTTTTCACGTTATTTTATTTACGAGATCATGTGCTTTAAATAATGTCAAGTAAAGTTTTTTCGAAAACACAAACGTTTTCTGTGAAAATGAGCTTCAAATTTCGCATTTTTAGTAGCGCTAAACGCAATTTTCTTTAAAACGGCACATAATTTTTAAAAGAAAATTGCCATTTAGGACTAGGTTTTTGTGTTCTTTAATATTCTAAAATTAATATTTCCGTTCTACCTATAGGAAACCGAAAAATTAAGAAAATAACAAAAAAATGTACTTTTGGCGGTGATAGATGGCACCTGGCAAGAAAGAGTATGTGACAATTCCGAATAGCTAGCGAAGACCCAAGGAAATAGAAAACTAATACGGGAATTTCTGTGCCATTCTGTAGCACCACTAGTTCCTTTAAACTTTGGTAACGATAATGTCTAAAGTACTCTATGCGATGACATAAACTTCATGATGCTGTATTCTTTTGTTTTTTCAAAAATAACAAAAACATTTGTTTACTTGTCTCAGACGTCGTTTATATTTACATTATTTACATTTGTTCACATTATTATATTTATGAGTACATGTGGTTTAAATAACTTCAAGTAAAGTTTCTCGAAAACACAACCGTTTTCTGTGAAAACTAGTTCAAAATTCCTTATTGTCAGAAACGCTCAAACGCCATTTTCTCATAAACGGCTCCAAATGTTTTCTTCAAATTTTTGTAACGGCGAGTGCTAATTGTACTCTTTAATATGACGTAGAATTTATTTTGGGGTTTGTTTTTTCAAAAATTACACAAATGTAATTTTTTTTAAGGATCCGTTTATATCCACACATAGTTAATATTAACATTTCCAGCAATTTGTAAACACTATTGTATTGATGGGATGATGTACTTCAAATGACTTTTAATGAGTTTTTCGAAAACTGAATAATTTTCTGTGAAAAAGAACTTCAAATTTCGAACGCGCTCAAACGCCATTTTCTTTAAAATGTCTCCAAATTTTTCAAAGAAAATTGACATTGGGGACGAAGTTTTACAGTTTTTTAATATTATTAAAAAATTTTCTACTATTAAGAAAGGGGAAAAACTGAGAAAATTGTTTTAAATATGTACTTTGGGCGGCGGTAAATGGCAGCTGGCAAGAATATGTGGCAACTCTGAATAGGTAGCCGAGACCAAAAGAAATAGAAAACTAATACGGAAAGTCTCTGCCATTCTGTAGCACCACTAGTTTGTTTATTAAAATGTTTAAAAAGATTTTTGCATATGAAATTTCTAGAATAATAAGTTACTGCTTTAGTTTACAATTATTAATTAGTTGCAAGTAAATTAATGCTATGAGAACACCGCTCTGGCAGCAACGTATTGTTGACAGCGACTACCACCGCCGGTTCGTGTCCTTAAGTTCCGATTTTTTAAAGGCAAAAATACGCATTTATTTGTCGAATTGGTATTGATATATAGCTTTAAAATAAATAGTTTCCATACCTTTTGTTATACGATTTGTAATGAGTTTTATAAGTGATGACTGAGATGTGTTAACATGGGCAGCAATTGTGGTATTATGTCACATATCCCTTGCTATGTGCGAGAAAGTACGTGCTGTTTTAGCACCATTAGTTTGTGCTTCAAAACAGTATCAGCCAGTAATACATATGTATATGCATCGTTGAAATCACTGATATTAGCGAGTAGTAAATGATACGATATATACTTCTTTGCAGTGTTTGTGAATCAAGATGGCAACGGGGCAGCAGAAGAAGCTTACGAGTCGGTGCTGCGATATGTGCGGGCGAAAGGAATCAATGTCTACGACCAGTACCGCGCACACGGCAACGGTACTAATGCAGAAGCGTTTCTGGACTTATGTGAGTTACATTTTCTTCATTCAAATAATACATAATTAGAATGGTAGTTCAAAATAAAACTTCAAATTTATTTCATAGTTGGTGTAAAATTTCGTGGTGACATATCTTCTCCTCGGACAGTCACGAGGTATAATATTTATCCAATTCATTGCGAACACATTAATTTAACTGACAAATTGTTGGCTGGATATAACTTAAGCCAAACGATTTGAAAAGCATGTTGATGTTTCTGTGCTTTATGTACTATGTTGGTTACACTGTATTTCTCGGATATTTATTTACTGTTTGCCCTGTCCAGCCTCACCTAGGGGCAATGCTGTCGCCCGACAGCAATTCTTCGCTTTGATGATTTTTAATAACTCAACTTTTGGTGTGCAAACAAATTTGGGATAACGTTTTAAGATCGCGATTTTTTTCCTGGTACTCAAAAGTGTTTGTCCAAAATTTGGAACCAATCGCTGCAGTGGCTGAAAGATGTTTGTGAAAAATAAGTAAACAGTCTATCAAAGTATTTTCATCAATTAAAGATATAATTCATGCGTGTCTTAATTATTTTGGCACCTAAACGCGATCTGTTGTGGCAAAGCGTGTTTTCCAGTTGCTGGTCGTCGATCACATGAGTGATTTCAAGGTCGTATGAATCCATATTTCCCCATTGTAACTCACACGCTTTGTGATTCAGCTTGTCCTGCAAGTTCGATAATTTAACAGTCAGAAATGGAACGCAAAAGTCGATCCTTTTACATTATTAGGGCCATTTGTTATTATTAACTAAGTGAGAAACACTATGAAAATATTACCTCGTAAATACAAGTTTTTCAAATTCAATTATGAAATTTTGAAGTGATTAATTATGTGAAACTTCATTGTGGTGGTCGCCGATTCAGTTTGTGTGAATTAATTTTGGTGTTTAATTTTTCATTTAGCTTGTAGGTCAATTTTCACCTCTCTTACTCATATTCAGATACATGAAACTTTTGAAACATTTTACACGTACGTTTTGTTTTGTTATTTATATTATAATCGGAATTATATCGTAATCAGAAATATAATTTCCAGACGATATCTATTATATTGGAAAGTATAATTATATATAAAACTAACAATTACTCAAATTTCACATTCTTGCTATATTCGGAGTAATGGATCACTTGTACATAGTTTAATTCGATTATTTTTTATAAACTTTAGTTTCTGAATCTCACATTTAATCAGCGATAAAGTAAGAATAATGTAGGATATGAACGCTTGGGTTATCTAGCTCAATTACTTAACAAGTTGCACTCAAAGATTCATTATAATTGCAATCTTTAATCCACAACTCTGTTACCCTGACGACCAATTTATTTTACATATAGCATGTCTACGCTTTATTATGCAAAGTATAAAAACGCGTAGGTATTTAGGGGTACACAAGTAACTTTTTAAATCTACTTTTAGAAGTGTTACTCGTGTCCAGGTATGAAATATCTTTGCAAGTTTTTTTTAAGTGGAAGGAAAAATAATTGCAGAACAACATTATATATGTTGTCTTCATTTTAATTTATCTTCACGTTATAATGATCTCATTCAAAAATAGAAATTAATAGAATACCAAAACTTTTGAAATTCTTAACGTTCATTTCTACATAAATATTCGTAGCATTGTACCTGAAATAATTGATTGGTTTTAAGTAGTATGTAATTGTGATGGAGAGTGGGAGGGCGTTCGTGAGCATCGACCCAGCTCTTTGTAATGAGGGCTTCGCGGCCGCGTATGATTCTTTACCGCGCGGGTGTAACGTTCGTGGCAGTTCTATATTTTTGACGGCAACTGTCAAAAGTCTGTTTTAATTCGCACTGTTTTATTGCTTTGATTCGTTTCCAAAATAGACTTTATAGAGGAAGTTATTGTATCCTGTATTTTGAGATAATTTTAAAACACATGTATAACAAAAATCGTGAAAAATCAATTTTTATTGTTTAAAGAACATTATCCAACTCAAAAAATGTATAAAAGGAAATGCATAGTTTTCTTGCAAATTCATGAAAAATATTTTTTCTGGGGCGCAACCTCTAAAATTTACTTTAATTTCTTTAATGATTTTTTATATCAAGCTCTTTATAAGGTTAGAATCCACTATAAAAAAGTTTTTCTTCGCCCCCTTCTACTCGTAAGTATTAATATCTCGATTTTTGTCGAAGTGTGTCTCACATTTGGGTGATATTAACAAAAACGAGTAATTACTAAGTAAGCACTCAAGAGCAAACTTTCAACATTTCTCTCAGTGTGAATAATTACTCAAATTCTTCTTGTTACCCTCTCGTCAGAGTAACTGATTTAGTCAGATGAGCAGAGTTGAGCAAATATGTCTTCCGTAATGTATTTATATGCGAATTGTTGAATGCTTTTTGGACATATTGGAATTCCGAGACATTCCAACACAGATTCTGTGTATTCTTTCTGCGCTGTAGTCAACGGGTGGATTGGTGTAGAAATTAGTAGAAATGGAGTCAAAAACGAATGTTGATTGTTGTTTGTTGATTTACTCAAAGAATGCCCAATGGTATAAGTAAATGCTAACTTCCGGAGTGCAGATCTGTCAAGGCGGAAGCAATCCAAAATATTTGGCCAGCGTGTGACCAACACGACCTTGGTTTCACGGAGCACTAGACTAAAATTAAATTGAAATCACGAGTGAAGGCAAAAACTGACCCATAATTCTTAAGGATTGGAAAAAAAGATTCTAACGCAGTACGTTGATAGTCCCCCATGTCTTCTGCTACACCGCTTTAGAACCCAGAATCTCCTGAGTAAGAAAATATTTAATTTTTTGTACGTTGCTCAAAACGTCCCCTCTTGTTTCATATTTTTCCTTCAAAATTCTCTGCTCAGTCATTAAATGTTTTTTTCCTCAAATCTGAAGGGACTTTTAAAGTTTCTCGGATCAGATAGTCTTCTCTCTTTGAATAGTTTCTTGGCTCGAATTTGTATGAATTCTGCCATTTTAATGCATGTATAAAAAATCTTTATGTACATTCCGATTTTCAAACGCCTCTGATTCCTAAGAACTTCGGCGACGAACTAACATAACCTCTCTTTGGTACCCTAAGCAAGCTACGGACGTCACTCAAGAAAAATTAAGTAATTGCTTCGACGTTTGAGCATTTGCTCTCGATTATTCACACAAAACCCGGAATAATTTCTGTCACAGAAAATGCTTGAAGCTGTAGTAAACGTTCAAGAGTGAGTAAAGCAAAGAGAATTTTATTCATAAGAAAACGAGAAGTTTCTCCAAAATATTGAGTAATAAGCAATTGCTCGTTTTTTTATGTAACCCGTTGTCTCGTATTGACTTACCTCAGTATTTCTCGATTCTCCAATTGAATGAGGGCATAAACATCTCTATCGCATCACAATCCTGAATACTACAGTCAACACTACCTCACCTGGCCGAATAGAGTAATCCAAACAGGATCAGATATTTTCTTGCGATGTGATATTGCTGCATTTGCCAGCTTGTGATTTGCTCATTTGATTTCTCACGACTCACATGCTAGAGCCTATTTTAAATTGATTCCCAAATGTAACATGCAAGAATGGAAATTAGCAGTGCTTGCGTCATAAATACTAAAAGTGTCCATGTTTGCCTTTTGCAGTCGATCGAATCCACATGGAGTAGACTCAAAACTTAGGCGATTTTTATTGCTTACGATGAGCTAATGGTTGCTGTGGGAATTCCTCAGGTGGACCTGTGGACTCCACCCACGCGCTTGTGAACTACCAATCTCCCAGCCTGACGCCGGAGAGTGAAAGACCAGAAAAACCCCTCCGCTAGCAATTAACATATTTCATTGTTTGATAATGAATATTAATTTTTTTTCTTATGTGTGTTCAAATAATGACTGGTGGGTTTCAAAGGCGTGTTCTTTCCCGAAATAATAATAGTATCCATCGTAAGTAGGCAGGCAAAGAAAGGGAAAGAGGTTGTAATGCCTATTCTAGCACAGTTTAAGGCATTTCAGTAATTGTATATTAATCGTTTTTCCCCAGTGTGTTCCGCATATAATCAGTCATTAGCTGACAATAGGAAACCACATCTCATCTTGGATATGACTCGGTACGACGTGCCGTCGGAGACCACCAAGTCCTTCACAAAGCTTCTGGGGCTCCCAACAGTCTCTGGATCCTTTGGACAGGCCGGAGACCTCAGGTAATAGAAAATATACATTATAATTTTGTAATTACTTTTATGATTTATATACTGCAAACTTCTTGAGACGTTTTACATATATTGTACTTACGTGGTAAAGAGAGGAGTATTTTACTGCTGCGGCAAAAATCGGCGAATATTCGAGAGAAAAACTCGTGTTGTGGGGCCCTGATATCGAAAAAGTGGGTAAATCTTATACCTACAGTTGGTAAATTACTTCCTCTAACACTTTTTGAAGTCAGAGTCTCCGTTTTTACTTTACATACGTACGTATATACGGAGTAATATTACGTAGTATAGGGAAAGTTATGTAATGCTGCGCGAAAAAACCGTGAATTTTCGACAGAAAAAAGTTCATTGCCGAGCCCTGATGAAAAAGTGGATAAATAGTTGCCAAATTAAGAAAAAAAATCCCCTAACTCGTGGTGCAGCCAGAATTCCTGTTTTGTGGGTCCTTGATACCAAAACACCAATTGAAAGCAAAACGTCCGTCCGTCTGTCTGTCCGTCTGTCTGTCCGTCTGTGAACAGCACTAGCGCCTAAACCATACATAGGATTTTTTTCAAATTGAAAACGCCCCAGTCCATCTGGCTCTAGTTTAAGCTTTGATATTTTGAAAACGATTCTATAAAATTTGGGGGTACTTTACATGAAGGCCCCCGGACATTTTCAAAATTTCCTCAAAAACTGCTTCAATTTTTTTCTTTAAATTCTTGTCACAATGGAGTAAAATACACTTATGAAGGTGGCAAAGTCCGATTTTCACGATTAAGTCTGCATTTTCGAAAATTGCAAAAGTTTGGATTTTTGTCGGCGCCTTCCAACAACTACAAAATTGATATTTTTCCTCCAAATAAAATTTGTTTTCCAAAGTGAATTCTTTCATCAAGTTCATGTATATTTTTTGATTTTTTAGTAGTTTTCGCGCAATATTGCGTGCAATATGTGCAATTTTTAAAAATAACAAAAACAAAATTTTCTCAAAAACGGCTCAAATTTTTTCTTTAAACTTTTGAGAGGAACAGTACTAAATGGACTCTATGAGGTGACATAAACAGCAGTGTGCTCTATTCTTTTGATTTTATCAAAAATTACAAAAATGTAATTTTTTACCTGTCTCACGTCGTTACTATTTACATTAGCGGCGATATTTTCACATTATTATATTTACAAGTACATTTGCGTTAAGTAATGTCATAAAGTTTCTCAAAACCTCAACCGTTTTCTGTGAAAACTGGATCAACATTCCGCATTTTCAGAAACTCCCAAGCGCCATTTTCTCATAAATGGCTCCAAATTTGTTCTTCAAATTTTCGGACGGGTAATGCTAATTGCATTCTTTAATATGAAGTAAAGTTAATTTTTTTTTGTTTTTTTCAAAAATTACACAAATGTAATTTTTTGAAGATCTCTCACATCGTTAATATGCACATTTCCATCAGTTGTAAACACTATTGTGTTTGTGAGTGAATGCGCTTCGAATGATTTCAAAGGAAGTTTTTCGAAAGGTCAAAAATTTTCTGTAAAAAAGAACTTCAAATTTCGCATTTACAATAGCGGTTAAACGACATTATCTTAGAAACGGCTTTAAATTTTCTAAAGATAATTCGTGTTTAGATAATTCGAGAGGTACTGTTCTTTAATATTCTTAAAATAATATTTCAGTTGTATTATTAGGAAACCGAAAAATGAATAAAACGTCAAAAAATGTACTTTGGGCGGCGATAGATGGCAACTGGCAAGAGTATGTGGCAAGTTCGAATAGCTAGCAAAGGAAATAGAAAATTATTGTGGGAAAGTCGCTGCCATTCTGTAGCACCAGAAGTTTAGATCTCTGGTAGAGAAAAATTGAAGGTAAAGCGTCGGTTTGTATTCAGACGTTCAGTTCGGACAATTTCCTCCAAAATTGATATTTCCTTACCAATCTGTGCGAACACGAGGCCATGCGTGATTCAAACGGATGTTTTGATTTTGACTGAAGGGTGTTTAAATGAAGCCCAAACATTTTCAATTTTTTTTCAAAAATCGCTCCAATTTTGTAATTGTTTTTTAAGGTAGAACAAAAGACCTTTAAAAATGTACGCTTTTTTTCTACTTTATAAATTTTTGGAAATTGCTCAATTTTTCAGGGTCTTCTTACAACTACAACATTGAAGATAGAGATTTGTTTCCGTTATATAATCTGTTCTTCAAAGACAATTTTGTAAAGAAGCTCAATGTTTTTGAAAGTATTAATATTTTTAGCATAATTTTGCGTGAAATACATTGTTTTCTTAATTGGTTCTCAAATAGAGAAATGTACGCGTTTTTTTAAACATTCAGAAATTTAATGAATATGGTGCGTATTAGGTTAAACATATTTCAGTGCAACCCAGCCCCTGCTCTATACGAATCAGAAAATGAATTTAAAATAATTGACAGCAGTTTTTTTCAAAAATTGAAAAAGATGTATGTGCTGAGTCAGATTTATTGAAGAATATCCATCATGGAGATACTTCTACTTACAGGTTAGGCGTCAGTGTTTTTGATAGATGGTGAACATATATTTTTTTGTTTTCAAAGACTTCCCAAGCCTTTACTATTAAAATTAATGATTAAAATAATTGCCATATGTGCAGATTACTTGTTGTGAACTGTACTACGTTTGTGCTTCTTCCATTCACGATCACAATTCCCATAACTACGTTTGGGAACAATTTCCATACTACTCAATATTCTCATAACTATTTTTGCTCCAAAAAAACACGATAAAACTGTGTTTCCTTTCAACAGGCAATGGCGAAATCTCGATGTAAAACGAGAAAGTTACCTCATCCAGGTCAACCCACCATATGATATGATAGCGGAAGTTGTACGTCCAATTGTCAACAATCAGAACATTAGCAATGCAGGTGTTCTTTTCGACAGCAAAGTAGGTAAGACTACTTGCATTCCATTGTTTAATGTTAAGTTGTATGTGAGATGCAGGCAGATTATAAGTAAGCCTTTCAACTTCGAAAGAATAAATACTGAGTGTACTTTAACAGCTCCGTGAAATACTAATTGTAGGATAAATTCCAGCTGAAGTTTACATAACTGTGATCTGGTTACAATTTTTAGCTACAATTTCCAGCATCACAGCTTATTATTCTTAAATCTCAAAACACCGTATTACATGTCTGTGTGAAATTATCTTACAAATTTTACAAGTACGTCATTTCTCCATTAATTTATTTAGTAATGGATCACAAGTACAAGTCGCTCCTGCAGAACATTCCTACGCGTCATCTCATCAACGAAGTGCAATCTGGGCGTATTCGATATCAACTGGAAAATTTTAAAAGGCTGGAACTTTTCAACTACTTTATCATTGGTGATTTGAAAACGATTAAGACAGCGCTTGACGCAGGAGATGGCCTGGAATCCTTCGACAGGAAATTTGCTTGGCACACCATTTCTCTGGTAAGTAAGATGGCTGATTAATTTTATCTACGTGTCTTATTACCTGGTACAAAATTGGATCGTTATGAGGTTCGTTTTTAATCACAAAAAAAGAGATAAAAATCTGGATTTCTAAGTGGTGTGCTCTGCAATTTAGTTGATAATTATTTTATTTGTCGACTCATCTCTCGAGAACTTCATTATAATACAGATCTTTTAGGATAGGACTATCCTTAAGTCCTTTAGTTTTGGACTAGCGTAGTTAAGTAAGAGAGTTAAAAACAAACGATACGTTCAATGTTTGACGAAGGGATCCAGTGGTTACAAAATTATAGAAAGACTCATTATTCCTAACGTTTGGGATGTTTTGGGCCTGAAACGTTTAGCTTCAAAAATTTCTTCCGAAATTGTTGAATTTCGACCAAAAGCAGTGTCGAATGACATTCCTCAAGAGATGCTGAATGAAGGTAACGACGATCCAGAATTGCTAATAGATTCACATCTGGTGAAGCGACATGGATTTATCGAGATGACGTCAAAAGAAAGGCTCAGTCGTTCAAAACGAAGCCGAGATCGAAAAAAGCATGTCGAATTCGATCGAATTTGAAGATTCGATTTCGTAGATTTCAATGGCACATAGCATAATGAGTTCTTGCCACCAGTTCATAGAGTCAATAAGGAGTACTATATCACGCCGTTTTCGTGAAGCACTCCAAAGAAAACGCCCGGATTTGTGACGAAATTATTCATGGCAGCTACATCACGATAATACACCTGCTCACACTTTTCGTATATTTTTAACCAAAAAACAACACTGTTATGATGCCTCAACCTCCGAATTCGTCAGACATGGCGCCCAGTGACTTCGTCCTATTCCAAAAGTTTAAGACATCCTTGAAAGAAAGAGGTTTTGCCAACACTGAAAAAATAAAAGGATCACTGAAGGGGCTAAACGCCATTCAGAAAATTGCGTTTGAAAAGTACTTTGAGTAATGCAAAAACGCTGGGTCAAATGTATTATATTTCAAGATAACTATTTTAAAGAGGACAAAATTAGTATCGGTGAATAAATAAAATACTTTTGAGAAAACGCATTTCTCCATACTTATTGATAGTAAGCGCAATAGAGAAGGCCTGGGATCATCCGAGTCCCGATTAACCGAGTCTTTTCCTAAAACAGCAGACTAATTCATGCAAAATGGTCGATATTGTTAGAGATTTTAGGAATATTAAGGCTTTCCTCAGTTTTGTGATAATTAGATACCCTCGCCAAACTTTAATTGTGTAATTCATCACTGCCACTCTGTTTTAGTTGTTCCTCTATCTATATGGTATACGTGATTACTCCATTTACGATATTTATACTCGTGTACGGTTTTTTGTGATTAATACGTTGACTGTGTACACAATCCTTTACCAAATATTTGTAATCAATCCTTATCAATAAATTAGGGATTATCAGTTTTCCTACCCGAGGAAATCTCTGGCCCAATGACCGCGAATACTCGCAAATATGTGCAAAACAAGATTTGATAAGATGTTAATGTTCGTGTTTTCGCGCAAATTATGCAAGTATATATTATTGAAAAATTTTGAACAAAAATAAAATGACTTCCCTGCATTAAACATTTTATAAAACCATTTTGTAAGGGATATATCTAAAAAAAGGGCCTTGTAAATAAAAACAAATGTTCGTGCCTAAAATTTAAAAAGGGTTAATTTTACAACAAAACCTTATAGGAACTTTTATATTGAAAGTTTTGTCTTCTTTAATTTTTGTCTACATAATATACGTTTCAGTAAGATTGATAGTTATGGAGAAAAATGCAAAAAACATAGAAAAAATACCTTTAAACGGCCCCCAACCCTCGGGTCACCTCTCATACTTCAGGATTTTGAGTATAATGTACGATACTGGACTGGATACTGGACCTATCTTTGGTATTTATTACACAATGGGGGGACGTACAGAGTAATGTATATAATATTACGTTCGTTTTTTTCGTTCATTAGTTTATTTACTGAATCAATTGGAAGGAATCAAAAAGTCAAATAATCTGTGCATTTTAGGTGGTATATGGAGTGTAATGTTTTGAAATAAATATAACATTTGAACATCTGTTCCTGCGTGCGCGTGCAGATGCGGTGCTTGTCTGGCCCACCTTGCAGCTGCCGCCTTTTCGCACGATGATACAAAGTCAGTGTGGTTTGACAACTGGCTCGGCACGAACACAACACATAAACGCATTTTCTCTAGTAACTCAGGTTGTTTTCTACGGTTCTTCTAAATGGAGGACCATCATGTTAAAAGAAATGACAAAAGGATCGGCCAAGAGATAAATGAAATTATTGAAATAAGGAAAATGAAATATATTTCAATTACTGGAAATTGTTGACCTCTTGGAAAATATGTAAAAGGAAAGATATATTGACATACAACCTTATTTACAAGCTAAATAAACACACACATACACAATTTATAACACTTCCTTCTTTCAAATATGAAGTTTTATCCCGGGCCCCGGACGGATCGAATAAGCTAAAATGATCCTAACATTATTTCTTAAAATCAATAACGTTTAATGCTCTTTTTTACGAATGACGAATATCAATTAAGGTCTCTCATCAGCGCCCTGAAACTAGGAACAAATACTTGGAAGGGAGCTTCACTGGGAAGGTTTTGAAATCTCAGAATACATAGGAGCTGCATCGCTGTGGTGGAACACTGATGTACTGCTACACACAAGTAGGCAACCGATCTCCGATCCCAATGCGATTCCTTAGCATTCGACAACCATTTGTTTGCGAATGAATGTAAAATTCAGTTATTTGCTGACGACACATTATTGTATGTAATTGGAGAAACAGAAGCGGAAATTGAATTAAAACTGCAGAGTGTATTTATTGCAGTACAAGAATGGTTAAGGGTAAATAAATTAATAATGAATGTAGAAAAGACTAAATTTATGATTTTACATAGTGGAAGAAACATAGAAGAAAGAGAAACAAAATTATTCACAACTGATTTAAAGGAAATACAACGGGTATACAAAATGAAATATCTGGGAGTAATTATAGATAGTAAATTAAATTTTAAAGATTATATAGAATATATAGTAAAGAAAACTGGAAAAAAGATTAATATGTTAAACAGAATTGGGCAATATATAAATGGCTATACAAGATGTTTGATATATAAATCCATAATTGCACCACATTTTGATTACTGTGCAAAAATACTAGTTGGAGCCCAGAAAAGTGAAATTAAAATACTTCAGCTACAACAAAATACAGCAATGAGGGTAATAATTCAATGCAATAGATACACTCCAGTGGTAGACATGCTAGACACTCTGAAATTTATGTCAATAAAAGAGAGAATTCAGTATAAGACACTAATTTTTATTTTTAAATTAATTAAAAACCAAATAACAGGAGATTTAGTAAACAAAATCCAAAGAGTGAAAGATAAAACAGCAAGGGAAACAAGACAAGCACAACATTTAGTAATTAATTTTAGTAAAACTGAACAGGCAAAAAATAGACTATTTGACAAAGGAATTGAATTATATAATAAACTAACATTAGAAATAAAAAACTGTGAACAAATTAAAGAATTTAAAAGAAAAATTATAAAACACATAAAAGTAGAAAATTCATTTTGTAAATAGTTAATAGAGTATACTTATATATGTAAGCAATGTATGTAAATATGTATTTTATGTAAAAAATAGCCGAGAAGGCTAAATAAACAATATCTATCTATCTATCAGGTGATAGTCTATGATTGTTCATTGAGTCTTCGGACACGATGCCCCCGCTTGTTGGGCGTCGTTATCATCTAAACTCATTATCGTATCACGGTGTTGTAAAAAGTATTATATTATGACTTTGTGTTCATGTTATTGGTCTGTATATATGGAAGAACGTTAATTTTGTAATTTTAAGAAAGTTATCAATTTACCTAATCCTCACATTTATCACAAAAAAGTTTAATTCTGCGTTATTTTCCAATTTTTTAAAAGTTATTAACTGGTGTACTTGATATTATTGCAAAACCTATCGCTTTTATAATTTCCTGATTCCGAACAGCAGAACAGGAACTATACTGCGATTTTCCCATAGCTGCCTTTTAAGGCCCGTCTTCACGATGGAATATATCACGGCATTTCGTGTCTCTCTCGATCGTGCCGCTTGATGTCGCATAATCGCGACCGCATCGAGCACTGCTTGATCGTGCGACAGCTAGCGGAACGACCGAGAAAGACGCGAAATGCCGTGATATTTTCCGTCGTGAAGAAGGGCCTTGAGAGGCACCTATGGAAAAATCTCAGTATACAGAACCGAAAAGCAAAATATGTACGTACTCATGTACCATTGCTCTACAGGACGCCGGGACTCCGACTACGAATTGCTCCAAGTGCTCATTCCTGCACATAAAGCCTGTGCAAGGCACCACCACCCGCGAGCGCCTTCAGAAGCTGCAGACGGATTATGGGCTCAAAGCAGAGACACCCATTGAAGCCTCCTTTTATTTCGACATCATGCTGCAGGGCATTTTGGCCGCCAAGTAAGAGTGAATTTTTAGCGTGGTTTAAAACTTTTTAAACGGTTTCTCGTGCTTGTTGTCCGTGTGCGAAACAGCGTTTTTTACATTCTAATTAAAAGTGTTCGAATCATTACAAAGCGAGCGAAAAATCTTTCGCACTTGGCCTGTTAAAAAGAGTGCATGCAACAAGTGCGCGAGTTGATTTCCGCATTTCGTACGTAACTTATTTTACTATTTGCACACTCAATGGTCTTCAAATAGAGCATTTTAAGGACTGTTTATCGTTCGTATATTAAACGTTAATGATCTAGGTCTATTAACTTGGTTGGCAGCCTATACTTGTTTAGCAACCAATTAAACAAGAGAAAATGAAGGAAAAACTGTAATTATTGTTGAAACTTCATTTAAATATTTATCTTTGATAAATATCATACAATTTTATTTTCAAATATGATGATAAATATTAATGTTTTTATGTTGTTAAGTTACCATTGGTCATTCTTGCTCTTCGATGTTACACCGCCAAGTTTTGATATTGCTTAACTTTAAACATCAAATTAAAATATGCTTCATATCAACTATGATTGTGACATAATTGAATCGAGTTGCAACAAAGCAGTAATGCCGCTAGTAATTTTGGTGCTTACCTCTTCATAATTAAAACTCCTGTAACCGTTAACTTTTAAAATTTTCGTTACCCTGCGTGTGTACAAGAGAGTGTACAAAAATAGTTGCATGAGACTCGGTTCAAATGTAACGTTGCGTGAATAAATAATTTTTAAACCATTGGGTCTTTCTGTCATTTCGCGTCCTTTAAGTTTTTCATAAACCCATTGAATTGTTCATTGGCGGTATCCCTCCTCGCGCCTGCATGGTGACATGAGCTGCGGAAGTTGGTTTTTCTTCCATCATAAATAATGTCCTTACAGAATATGGAAGAAAGGGGCCACTCTCCATTGTAAATATTGGTCTCTGTAGTGAAAAACTTGAACTAACTTGATTTTGTATTTGTAATTTTATTGTGGACAAACTAAGACTACAGAAATAAAGACTTTTTGTTAATAACGTATACAAGGGTGAGTTTTATGTAGAGTGTCCCGTTTATCTTGACAAATCAAAATAACTCGAAAATTACGCATCGTATAAAAAAATGTCCCGGACAAAAATAAATATCTCCTAGGGGGACATCTGCCTGATCTAAAATCAAGCCTCGTCCTCGCCCCCTGGGAGTGGATCATTTTGCGTGAAACTACGAGCAAGAAAGTATGTGCTGTTTTAGCCCCACTAGCCCTTTCGAATTTGATAATTTCTGATTTCATTATATCCAACTTAGTTTTCTTAGCCGTTATATACCCTTTCAATTCACAAGAACACTTCATGGGGAAACATTCCAATTGCACGATAATTTCAATATAACGTGCGAGAAATTGATAGGAAATCATGTGTGAGATATCTTCATCATATATTTTAATATAGAAATGATCAAACTTCGACAGATTAGACAGGTAGATGTTGATGAGCAGAAAATCCAAACTTGGGAGAGTGAGATTAAACCACTTCATCCTCAGCAAGCAACACTGTTTCTTGGTAATTCCTTTAATTACACAAAACTAAATTAATCATAGGAGACGAAAAGTGGAATATTTGCAACGTGTGCAAAGGCAAGAATAATTCCAAGTATGTTCCAAAAGGTCTCATTTTGTAGAACTCAGCTTAAGAAAATGTAACTCGGGCCCCATTTGCCCCCACATGTTCCCCCACGCCCCCACATGAACTTCGCACATTCGTTCACACACACGCACGATGTACGCATGTTCCTCCATGCTCATATGTTCCCCACATATTTCCTTGTACATAATATTCAGGGTAGTTAGATTAAGTATTAGTTTATACGTCCCTAGTACAGTAAGTTATGCTATAAGCTCATATCTAGATAGAAATAAATTGAAAAATATTTCCGTGGGTGTTCCTCGATCTTCTCGTGTGTTACCCTACATGCTCCTCGTACATTTCCTCGAGTGTTCCCCGCTTAGTCATTACACATTATACTTTAGATTTTGGTGTAAAAAATATTCCTTATAAATCTTTCTTACAGTGCGCTGAAAAGTAAATACGCTGGCTGGGAATATACTGCTTGCAACGATTACGAGGAAAATATGAACATTGTTCGGGATTTGAATCTAAGAAGTGAATTCATAAAAGCGGTAAGTCCATTGAATATTTTAACTATATTAAAACGGTTCATGGAATTAATTTTTCAATATACTTTCTCTGCTAGAGATGTTCTTCATAATGATACTGGAAATTTATACCGAAACTTTTACTTGCTGGGAACTAGAGAAAGCCTCTTTATTTTAGTTGGTATTCGTGATGTCACTGTAGCTGGTATACCTACAGTTTATGAGTTCAGTTTGTTTTTGTTAAGTGGTCTAATTTTGTTCGCAGGGACAAGCAGAAGGCTCGTCGTATGCTCCTCTGACAGGCGGAGGGAATGGTAACGATTATCAGGATTTTAGCACCAGTATTCAGAAGATAGATGTTTTAAATGGTGCAATGAAAAGCAATCCAGTAGAGGTCGGCACTTGGCGTGCAGGCTACGATACGAAATTGGTACCAAAGAACGAGACAATTCTTAGAAATATGTCCGCTGTCACGGTGTACACCATAGTCACTTTAGAGGTACGTATTGTGATAGGACAGAAGTAGGCCAGTATTGAACCCATGAAGTTTTGGTGAAGGTCTTCATGTAAGGTCGCCAGGTGACAAGCTCGCAAGACAACATCGTGAACTAGTAGTGCTATAATGGCACTCACTTTCTCTGTAAAACTTACGTAATATAAAGCTACTTGAACCCACAAATGTGTTACAACCCGCAAAATATTTTTCCATGCTGGAATTCGTATACTGAGAGTTGGGTTTTAGCAATTTGATAGCATGACACACTACCCCAATCACCTAAGTCGGCGTTTTAAATATAAAGGTGAACTTGCAATTTTCAAAAAAGCGGAGATTTTGATGAAAATCGGACCAATTTGTTTTTGTTTTTTTTTTTTCTTCAAAGTTTTGCTGCCTCTCATAAGAAATCATTTTCCTATTTCTATCCTCTTTATGATGCTCTGTAAAAATCAATGGCTGCTCTTCAGAGGAAGAAGATTAAGTCATAATGCACGTATTGAAGACTCACATTCTTTTTTCTTTTCTTGAATTCATATACTGTTTTTATTTGCGCAAAACAGTGAAATGAATTTCTTACTTTTGAAATACGCGCTTTCATTTAGGTTAATTTTTTATTACAACACTTCTTTAAAAATTAATATTATTCCTCTTTTTTGTATCGTCTAGAAAAAGTAAGTCCACAAATAAATACAATTATCCAATTGTGTAATATTTAATCAAACTATTTCGCTACGACAAACATATTTGGTCTTGTCAAAAACATTCTACGCCACCTCAGTTTACCCAATAAAAAGAACCATTCATCAATATGACTCACTCTTGGGGACAGTAACTACCTCTAACGGAAAAGATTCGTTAGTTTCTTATTTTCTTCAGTCTGGTCAAGTCTTTTGGTTTTGCCTCACATTTTTTCAGCTGCCGTCTATCGGCTCTAAAAGAGCTAGCAGAGCCTCTCGGGGTACTTACCGCTCCTCTGGGAACATACTAGGTGAAGCGTTCGCTCCCACGCCCCGAATCGGCCGTTATCAGCCGCACGTATTTGCTCTGGTATTCCTTGGCTCAATCTTGGTGTTTCTACCATTGATCTGGGTGTATACTATGATTTTTCCATACCTGTCCCTCAAGGTCCGTCTTCATGAGGAATATATAATGGCATTTCGCGTCTTTCTCGGTCGTGTCGCTAGATGTCGCGTTGTGGTTGGTTGGTTGGTTGGTTGCTAAGGAGCTGAGTGCGTTTTTAAAAACGTGAATAACAAATATACCCTTCTGGGCATAGTCGGCCTAGGGGGGTGGAGTAGAAAAATCTTAATACTTGTTTAGTTGGTTCTGGACCCTGTTGGACGATCGGCTTGAAGCAGTATTACCGAAAAATTTCTTTAGATGCTACTGGTCATGGTTTGTCGAGCGGGGTATAGCACTATTATCTTATTGTTTATTTAGGTGCTAATAGTGGCAGCCGGCTGGGGGTGCCAATGAGCATATTTGGCTGATCGGGTAAGATCAGTATTACCTAAATTCTTATTTAAGTGATATTACGCGTAATCGGCTGAGAGAAGCTTAACAGAATTACATAAATACCTATTGAGGTGGTACTGGGTATAGTCTGCCGAGCGAGGCAGAGCAATATTACCGAAATTATTATTTAGATGGCACTGGGCATTTGGCTGAACAGTGCATAGCAGTATTACCTAAATATTTTTAGGTGCTCGTACATAATTGCCCGAGCAGGGCGTAGTAGTATTATCTAGATGTTTGTACAGACAGCAATGGGCATAGGGCTGGGCGTAGTATCTTGCGTAACTTCTCAGATTTTGCAGTATGAAACTAATAGTTTGTAAACTTCTACTTTCGCCGTTATGGGCAAATATACATCATGTTGTTACATGCTCTATCGGCCGAGTGACGGTAATACTTTGCTCACCTTAACTTAAAATCGCTGTTTTATTTTCCCATTGCACATTTACAGTGCAAAACTTTTCAAACGACCTCTCAAAATTGGTGTAGAGCTCATAAATGATGCTTAATCTTGGCGTATTACGTACATTATTAAATATTGAATCATTTCGTTGATAACTCTTTACAATCATATGAATTGTCTTTCCAGTAATTCTGTCAACTTTTTTTTCACATTTTCTTCGCAGCAAAAGCCATTCATCTACAGAGATGGAATGTATCAAGACAAGGATGGGAAATGGAAAGAGAAATTTAAAGGCTACTGCATTGACTTGATCGAAGAGATAAAAAACATCACTACATTTGAGTACGACATATATCACGTTCCTGACGGTGAAGCTGGTAATATGGATGATAATGGCAAGTGGAATGGCATGATCAAAGAATTGATTGAAAAAGTATGATATTGACTTTTTAAAATAATTTTATTTAATCGTAAATAGTTTTAATATGTGTCGAATATTAACTTAATGTAATTAATATTTAAAGTGACCAATTATTCAATTCAATCGCCCTGGTATCTCGACCCTAGGCTGGGGAATTGTTGACTAAATTGAGTATAATGGGAAAAATCATCTACCCCTTACCTCAAATCTTAATCTTTCAACGTCATGAAATTTTAAGGAATATAAAATATTCACAGTATTATAAATATCCATCCTCATCTTCCAAAATTATCTTTATTACAAAGTTAAATAGAAATATTAAAGGCAGCACGCATAATAAGAAAATATTGTCAAAAATACGTCCTCCGTTCAATGTTTTAGTAGTTTATGCAAAAATGAATGATCAATTATCTAAAATCGAAAGAATGACTTTGCATATTTTAATCAGTGGCTAATTAAAGGCTAAATACTTATCTACTAAAATATTCTTTCTACAGAGAGCAGATATAGCTCTAGGTGCCTTATCCGTCATGGCTGAACGTGAGAATGTTATAGATTTTACTGTCCCGTACTACGACCTGGTGGGAATTACTATTCTCATGAAGAAGCCTAAGACTCCAACGTCGCTCTTTAAGTTTCTCACTGTGCTGGAAAATGAGGTGTGGCTATGCATCCTGGCTGCCTATTTCTTCACCAGGTGAGTGCTCTTCCAGAATGCAACCCTGAAATTGAACAGAATATTACATAATCACTTAGGAGAGAACGACTTAATTTAAGAAATTTGAATGAAATAAATGAAATCACAATTAGCGCATGTGGTGTCGAGTTTGAAACCGAAGCATCAAAAACCGAATTGTATTGCACGCGCACACACACGCACGCGCACACACACACACACACACACACACACACACACACATCCACACACACACCCACACACACACACACCCGCACCCCCCCCCACACACACACACACACCCGCGCGCGCTCGGACATTATATATATACACATACTGTCGTGCATCGCATTCCCCGGCCGATCTAGGATCGGACATCTCTTCAGAATGAGACCCGGTGACCGAAGTGATTCTCGCTTACGCGCGCTTCTCGTACGTACCCCCTGATTCCCCTTCCTCACAGCCCTTCTTGGCTTCGAATTTACCCCTTCCCCGGGCAGTCATCTTATTGGCTGAAACTAATGGCGTCTTACTTTATTCCCTGCCAATCAGCTCCGGCGATCTTCTGGAACTTTCCATCGGCGATCACTCACTTTTCTCTCTCTGTCATTGAAGCGCAGCTGTGCGCGCAAGGGGTGGCGGGCGACGCCCGCGAGCACGCGTTCCAATAAATAGACTTCATTTATCTGCCGGTTGCTTCCCTGCTCGCGTCAAGCATGGGCTTGTTTGCCTGCCGAGAACAAATCACCTTGGGGGGGATACAAAATAAACCCCTTCTTATACGCAACACTCACCGTGCTGGATGCTCGGATTGACATGAAATTTCACCAGCTTGCAAAACCTATATACGCAAATTTTGAAGTGCTATGGAATATTATAAATAGTGTTTTATAGGCATTTTGTATCAGGACCTTTCGTGACCTTCGCGCTTCCCGCAGCCGTTGCTTCGGCAGCGCTTGGAACGTTACGCGGCGTGTATCAGCTGGTATCAGATTTCCAAGCGCGTTCGTTTAATAATTCGTATTTATCTTTTCTTTCTTCTTCTTCTTTAGTTTGGGTCATCTAGGGACCACGCACCAATTTCATTGCTTCTTCCTTTGTCCTTCTTTCTTCTTCCTCCAGTACTCTTTCATCTGCTCGCTGTGTATCACTTTTCTCTCCTCGGACCATTTTGATCCTGTCTTCTTTTCCTCCCTGCCCTGGAATCCTTCCATTTCTAACACTTTCTTCTTAAAAATTTATCTTTTCTTTATTGTATCTGTTTATTATTCATTTTTAATTATTTACTGATTTTTTGTGCACTTATTTATTTACGTATTTATTATGTAAGTATTGTCTGATTAATTAAACCACATTGTAATCTTTATATCCTGTAAATAATGCCAGTATGCATTTAATTATTGCATTCGAATTACTCATGTATGTTTTCTCGTCCTACTCGTCCATCTGAACCTGCAAAGTAAACACCCGTTTTTGTCACCCCGCCTGCCCTCCAAGTAACTGAGACCTTGCCGACAGTCCGATAGTGCAGGCGCGGTGTGAGAGTAACGGTCGCAGAACCAGGGCGAGCAGCGATTTCCGCCCTTCCACGGTCGGTAAGGTCAAGAAAGGTCCCAAAACTAATTATCGCAAAAACACTACTTGCGATGCTTCAAGCACGTAAAAATTTGTAAGTAGGGATTTTGAAAGGTTTTGAACAAGCTGGTAAAATTTCAAGTCAATCAGAGTATCCAGCATGGTGAGTGTTGCGTGTTAGACGAGGGTCCCCTCCGAAGCGACGCCCGCCCGCGCGGCTGTTGGTCATAAAATTTGATGAAAGTGTGTCACGAGGCTTCCCGAGCGTCTGGTGCGTAGGTTTACGAGAGCTCGAATTCTTTCCTCTGAATATTATTTTATAAATAAATATTAATGTGCGACCACAATACATACAAAGTTGCTTTTAAGACGAAAGCAAACAAATTAAATAGTTTGAGAAAATAAAATTATATGTGAGATTTCATTGAGCTTTATTCACTCGCGAAAATTAGTTCCTCTTTATTCCCACCTTTTTCTGTAGTTTTTTTGTTTGTTTGTTTTTGATTTTACATTCGTTCTATTCACATTCTAGACTATTGTTAGGTTTAGTTCTCTATTATAATTAGAGGAAGATAGACACGTAATTATCCAGTAAAACAGACTTCAACAAATGAAATGTGTATTATTCAGAATCTGTGATTATATAGTAAAAAGTGACTTGTTCTTATTTATTAGCTTCCTGATGTGGGTGTTTGACCGCTGGAGTCCTTACAGCTATCAAAATAATAGAGAAAAGTACAAGGACGACGAAGAGAAAAGAGAATTCAACTTGAAAGAATGTCTGTGGTTTTGTATGACGTCTCTTACACCTCAGGTAAGATTGATTATAAAGAATTTTTCTTCCTTTGTAGGTAGACCATTGAATTTTTGAATTTTCTAAAATTAAAACATGTTTTGTATTTAAAATTAATAACCCTTCCGTCCATTATTGTCTATGAACGGGGAGGGGAGGGTCATGAGGATTATGAACCCCAAGAATCTTGCTTACATAAAAATAAATATGATAATAAATACATATATTAAAAAATGAAACTTTATCGGGAGTAATCCATGAAATATGCGCGATAAATTTAATATTACCTGTTAGATTGATAATATTGTTTCGTTCCTTTATGAATCTTATATCTGGAGTGTGCGGAAACGCCTAAGATAGTACCATGTTTGATTAATTACCAGTAATAAATTTAGGGGCAATTTGAAGCGCAGGTCTTAACGGCTTACTCCGTGCGAATTGTTACGTGCATGACATAATTCGCTCGTGTTTGGGCAAAAGGGTATAAGTCCTGTTTCATAATTTTACAGGAGAGCAAAAAGAAATGCATTTATTGTAGGTATTGTTGAATAACTAATTTTCAGATACAAAGATATACATAGGTAAATAGTATTAGGTTAGTTTAAAGTTACTTTCAAACAATTAAAGTAAATAGTTTTGAATAAAAGAAAAATGACTACACTTAACTTAATACCACATTTTTCTCACGTATACCCTTTTGCCCAAATACGAGCGAATTTATGACAGCAATTCCGTGTGAATTTCAAGCAAAAAGACAAATAGGTGTATAAACGTCATTTATTTTTTCAAACGAATTGTTATTACTAATTTATTTTCCAATAAGGATAAAATCAGTCATCATACTATTCAATCTAGACAGCGAGCTTTCGTTGAGTATGGAAATACAAAAATTAGAATACATTTCATTACCCAACAAAAGACAGTGACGATACTTTTTAAGGCCAACTAAAAACATTTATTGATTTAGCAACATCCAAGTTTAAATATATGCGATATTTGTAAAGATTTTGGTCCGTGTATCCTGAAAATATAATTTTTAATGTGATCTTCATAGTACACCGCGCAATTACTTACGACACAAAATAGAACGCGTCTTTTCAAGAAAATTTTCCTATGATGAAAATTGTTAAATATTATTACAGAACAAGGCAGTGACCCCAACCCCAAATTAAATAACTAGATCCGCCCCTTCACTTGCCTTCCTGCAAATTATTATTCTCTGTAATTATCCAGGGAGGCGGTGAAGCGCCTAAAAATCTCTCCGGCCGTCTGGTAGCCGCCACTTGGTGGTTGTTTGGCTTTATCATCATCGCCTCCTACACTGCCAACTTGGCCGCCTTCTTGACTGTTTCTCGACTCGACACGCCCGTTGAATCTTTGGATGACCTTTCCAAACAGTACAAAATTCAATACGCTCCGATCATGGGATCTTCGGCATACACATATTTCCAACGTATGGCTGACATTGAGAATCGTTTTTATGAGTAAGTAATTCATCAGAATATGGTAAAACTTCGGTAACGTTTTTACATTCTGTTTACAGCTATTATTACCTAAACATTCAATTCACGTTTTCTCATTTATCACAATGCTAATTTCCAGTACCTTTAAATTTTCATTTAGAAATTAATAATTTATAATCCTATGAATCTACTGTGAATATACTGTCCAAAACACATGCAATTTAATTTAATTAAAAATTAATATTTTTCGTTTCTAATGTTTTTTAATAGAATTTGGAAGGACATGAGCTTAAATGACTCGCTATCTGACGTCGAGCGTTCCAAACTTGCTGTGTGGGATTATCCGGTTAGTGACAAGTACACAAAAATTTTACAAGCGATGACAGAAGCGAAATTCCCAAAAAATATGACAGAAGCTTTAGAACGAGTGAGAGAATCTAAAACATCCAGCGAAGGATTTGCATTTATCGGTGAGTACATGCTTGTGATTTGCCTTTAAAACAGGAGTTTGCTCTGAATTATAGTTAAAACATAATTCGCTTTTAAAATTTTATAAAATAGTTTGAAAATAAGTAATGAAAAATTACTGAACATTATAGATGAAATGGAAAAATACTAATTTGTGTTAAGGTAATGACTCATCACAGCTCTCATTTCGTATATTTTGTTGTATCTCAGAAACACGTGCTTTCTTAAAAGGAGATTTATTATACACAAAATCTTGGCCCACTCGGCCGCCATGTACAGATGCAACAAAACTCTAGTAAAACATTCTGCCGTCCGGCTTACCCTACGCAGCGCGCACTCTGTCTGCTGAGATCTGCCGCCGGCGCCTTTTTATGTCGGCCAGCTCCCGCGTATGGCTTCTCGCGGCTCCTCCTAATTGGCTCGCTTGATGGTGCTTGAAGTCTAAGGAGTAGTCATTGCTGTTCTGAGCGCGCTTTTTGGCGCGTTCGGCGAAACTCGGCGCTCCTGCTGCCGACGCTCTGTGCACGCCGCCGGCGCTCTTTGCCGCGGCAATTTCGAATTGCCGGTCATATACTACATTTTCTTTATTCTTAGAAATGCAAACTTCTGTATCTAGATTCTAACAGTCCATTGCAATACATCGTATGAACAATTGTACGAAGTTACTCTACAGTTGCATCAATATTAATAATCAATAATTATTGTATTAGATATTCAGATTCAGCTTGGTTTTGACAAAATATTTCTCGTTATGGGTTTCAGGTGATGCTACAGACATAAAGTATCTGCAATTGACCAATTGTGATTTACAAGTAGTAGGAGAAGAATTCTCTCGCAAACCTTACGCTCTGGCAGTACAACAGGGATCTCCCTTAAAGGACCAATTTAATAATGCGTAAGTAAAATTAATCTTTCAGTTCAATAACTTGTAATAATGCTTTATGGTGTTGTTTGTTTCTGGACAGTTAAGAATTTGAGCAACTGGTGAGATGGTCCTTCGCTTTGCTTCTGAACATTAACTGTGCTACTTTTTTCCTACCTAATATCACAATTTTTATTGTTTTGGGGTAAATAAAAATTGAACATCTTACTCTTTTTTCAGTAGAGCTCTTGCACGTTCCTCGCATTGAATACTGTAAGACAGCGGTGCCTACCTCCCGGATACCACACGCCATTAAATTAATAATTTTAAATTCCGCGAATCGCTAATGAGATTTTCTTGCAAAAAAATCGAGTAGCTAGTAAAGAGAAAGCATCCGCATTAGCAAGCGTGAAGCGTCTTGTGTCGGCTCCAGAGGATATAGAGACAACAGGGGCCTTAGATGTAAAATTATCCCCACTTGTTTTCTTGAGCCCTAGTTTCGCTAGGTGCGAAAGAAATGAGGGGATTTAACGACAGTACTATTACATCAAGACTGTTCTTCATTTTTAGATGCAAACTAGTTTCTAATACCCGGCAGCGAACATTTGTGGTTATGAAAGTTTGACAACAACGCTCGCTATCGGTTTTCCTTAATTCAACTAAAGTTACTAAAAGAATAAAAGTGGGCGCTTTGCGCCAGAAAGGTCTCTCCTCAGTGGACTCACTGGTCAGTGGTCTCTCCTCACTGACTGATGAGAGTGCTACGAACAGAAATTATCTTGGTAGCACGAACTGCAGCTTGTAACAAATGAAAACGCAAATTGGGTTCTCATCACAATTATATCAGATGATGGGTATGTCCCCTTCGCTAGTTTCCCAATGACATGATTGCTACGAACATAAATATATTTGTTAATAGGAGGTCCTGATTCGACTCGGTGTGGAGAGAGTTTCCTGGTGCACGCTATTTCCAGGCTAAATAAACCTGAACAATCGTGTTTGCTCTATTTTTTATTGCATATTTCTAAATTCTCCCTGGTTAAATTGCCTAACTAACCAATTAAATGGACACTAACCAATTAAATTGCCTAACCTAACCAATTAAACAAATTCACATGGAATTTGACAAAGAATTTAAATTTGAAGACAATTTTAAAAATTCAAAGATAATTAAAAATTCTAAAATTAAAAAAAAACTAAAAGCAGCTATAGCCAAATTAGCAGATAGTGTTTACAACAACATACTTCCCCAAGTTGTATCTTATGTTCACGGAAAAAAAGAATGTTCACGCATAAAATCAATATTTCCTAAATATGAATTCAAATTTATCCCTAAACCATAATATCATCCGCTTCTCAACATAATCATTTCCTTTTTCTGTCCAGTATAAAAAATTATACTTAATTAACAATCAATTTAGAGTGGCAAACCACTCATATCTTACAGATGGCCTAATCAGCAATGTCACTGACTTCTCAAATGTTGTCGGAGAACATGGGTACAATGGAGGGATCAGTTTGATTTGCAACCTCCCTCGTTACCTAGGTTACGCTGCGCACGACATTAAAGCTCCGATTGTTTCACGCCTAGCGCAACAAAGGCGCGATTCCTGCTCGTGATATATGCGTGATCGAGTAAAGGCTATATCGATACCAAAGTAAGGTTTTAAATATATAAGCGATGTTAATATTACGCTAGCTGTTGGAACTTGTCTGTGTAAGGGCTTCTTAGACGAGAGATAAGAAAATATTAATTCGTTAAGTGAATGTAGATAACACGGAATCGGGCTAAGCTAGCTGTTCATTCTTCTTTACATTGTTATCTTCTTCCTTTCCTGATCTTTCTTCTTCTTTCGCTTTCTTTGTCTACTTCTATTATGTTCCTTCTTCTCTTTCCTATGCCCCTTTTTCTTTTTGCTGCTCCCCTTTTTCTGCTTCTCCTTCTTTTACAGCTAAAATATTAATGTGGCATGACATGTTGCTGCAACACGAAAGCTTAAACTCATAGATGTCAAGCGAGTTCTTAGCAAAATAATTAACAGGCGCAGCAATTCTCTGTGCGTAGCAAAATAGTACATTAACTCTTCTTTCGATACGTGCTGTTTTATGCGGTTTTAGCAAGCGATCACCTCACAGTCGAAACGAAATAATTTCCACTTCAAACCGGGTGGGGAAGAATTCGCATCTCTCTGTCCTGCGTGCTGCCCGAGTCTTTCCACATTTCTGGACCTGACCCGACGTGACGCACGCGGATGCGCCATAACTCTTTATATTTGATGGGTTACGCGATTATCTTCTATGGCCTCTATACCTTCCAAGGTCTACGAGCGTCCCCACCTCAATATCTACTGGCATAGATAAAAGCAGAACTTCTTCGTTTCTTACCCAGTTTCCCCAACCTGCACGCCGACGTGGAAGTTGACGTGATTACATGGAAGGCGCAGATCGGTTGAGTACATAGGCCCATTGCGTCGTACGCATTCTATACCCACGCAGTGATTGATTAATTAGTGATTCCAGGCGCGTAAACTGCTAAGGTCATTAGTCCCGTAAGTGCAATGCATGTTTCTTCCTCGGGAGGTGGCAGTGATCTCCCGCTGGGATGGTGAGATCAGGCGCTGCCCTACACATCGGCTCGAGGGTTTTCCCCAACAAGTTATCTCCCACCAGCGGTACTCTGTCCCAGCCGGGACAAACTCTAAGCTCCTGGTCGGTCTCCCTTCATATGTGGTAGAGTAGTACATGTAAGTGTATATGTAAGTAAGCGGTGAAATTAGGACAAGGAAGAGGAAGAAAAGATCGCTGGCGATCCATGGCCCGTTTGTTAGGGAACCGCTCCGGCATTCGCCTACTATTGATTGCAGAAAACCCGGAACAGTACCGATCAGAGCAGCCTAGAATCCTTCAGACAGCGACTGAATTCGACCTAAATATCGAGCCAGTGTCGAAAAGTCTGCCACCGTCGGAACTCAAACCTTGAAGCTCCCTGTCAGAGGCACTGCAGTGACGCATGTTGATGCCCCCATCTCCCCCGGTTAAGTATGTGTGTGTACCTACTCAAATTTACGGTGGTAGGGATGGTATTTTGGCGACGGATATGGGTTAAGAATGATATCATAGAAGAACGACTTGCTTGCTGATATATTTTATTGAGTATGCACACCATGCCACAAACCAACCAAAAACATATGTCTTATAGTAATTCGCACCCATACCTTGCATGCGCAGTGCGTCAGGCATGTGCATCACTAGTCCGGCAACTATGACCGAGTGAATTATCTCAGACGAAGCCACTCATGCTCGGATACACCGACGTACTACCTAGCTACGCCTCTCGTAATGCCACAAGGAAGGTTTAAATTGAGCTCCTATTGCGTCTTGCTTGGAGCGACACCAGCGCGATCTCCACACGTGATACACCTATGATCAAGTAATGGCTTCTTTCCTGTGTCAAACTATACTAAAATCTGCAGGTGGTGCTGTTGAAAATGTGTGAAGGTTATTAGAATAACATTTCTTCGTTACATGCTACGTTACCAGCTCCTTTACCGTAGGCTGTATCTAAAAAAATAGAATTCAATGTCTTAGTAAACATAAGTTAGTTTTTGAGTCAAGAACAACATCGGCACCAACAAAACCGTTTTTTAAAACGGGGTTGGGGTACCACAAACCCCATAAACACTCCTTTTTTTGGCCTTTTTCGCTACTTTTTAGAAAATCACGAATAAATATTATTTAATGTTATTTTTATCAACGGATTTTTGGCTGAGGTGGTGCCCCTGCAACAATTTTATGATCATCAAATAACACATACTAGCGTACCCGTGCGAGAACTCTCATGTTAACCCCCACACACACACACACACACACACACACACTCATCCCTATCCTTCTATTTCCATTCTAAGAGGGAAAGTAGTTAAAGAAACGTGTTTATTTGTTTAAAAATCTATAAAGGTAACTTTCAATGTACTAACACAATAACAAATAAAAACAAAAACAATGCAATTGATGTTTAAAAGAAATTTTCAATAAATATTTATTCAATGGAGAATTTTCTTGGAACAATTCCCAACACTTCCTTAAAGACAACATTTGAAGTAATTACTAAATATTCTTTCTCAGTTCGTTTTTAGCTTTTCGTAATAGTCACAAAATCTTCAACTTTTTACTTTTGAGAAAGCTACGTGTCTGAACCTGCTGACTTGAACATTTCATCGAATGATAACGAAAATATTGCTACAGGTAAAACACAAACACAGTCTTCACTCTTCACTGCACACCCACATCCCTCCACAATTAAGTACAGCACTTACAGACCACGGCAAAATGTTAATTGAATAGTTTCACTACACGCATAAGAAACAATCTTCAAGCAAATATAATAGTGCTTTTGGTTGCTGCTGGGGAGAAAATCTTGAATATTAATGATTATGCAAACCTCGTCAGACTGCACAAACCACGGCATATGCAAAAAGCGTAAATATAAGATTGAGGAATCTAAGCCTTCTAAGCGTGTCGTCACAAAAATGACTACCAGCATCCAGGGCTGAAATACTGAGTTAGTCTTGATAGTATTGAAGCGCGGAACCGAAAATTTAATTGAATGTCCAGAAATATCTCATCTTATAGATTATTGTATGTAAAACGTTTCTTTGAGGCCGTTGGTCTCAATATTTTAGTTTTTAAGGCCCTAAAACGCTTGGTTTACGAGTTATTTGACGAAAACTTTGGCAAATGTTGCGGGTTGCATTTGACTTGAATATTTAGATGCGTTTTTTTTTAACAAATCCTTTACATTTTTGTAGTCAAACTGCAATTCGTCACGTCTCCGTGAAATTATCTTTCTTTAGAGACCTCATTTAAAAAGATTCGTTCCGTATGAGAGCCGCAACGGAAAGCTATACTACTGAAATAATATAGGAGACGATTTGACTCAAACAGTGTGCCACATTAGCTCGAAAATGGCCAATTTTATGTTAAAACCACAGAAATAGACATTTTTCAATTGACCTTAGCTCCATAAATTTGTATCCAAAATACTTTTAATTTACACAAGATTAGAGCTCAAAATATCTACTTTAAAAACCATGCTTCGTACAATTTAACTATGTCACTGCAATCGGCTGAAATTGCGCCGCGCGCCATCACTGTTTACAACCCTCATTTGTGCCGCACTGCTCTATATGATTTCTTCATTCACTATTATTCTGTATTGAAGATATTTGTAGAAGCTTAGCGGACAAAAGTTAGTTTTAGTTGCAAGACTAATATTGACACCAATAAAACAGTTTTTAAAATAAGTTCAGGGGTGCCACAAACCCCATAAACACATTTTTTCGGCATTTTTCGCTACTTTTTAGAAAATGAGGAATAAATATTTAATGGTATTTTTGTCAACGTATTTTTGGCTGAGGTGGTGCCCACACTATCCAACAATTTTATGATCATCAAAAATTACTTATTTGACTCAAACAGTGGGCCTAAGTAGTCCAAAGATGGTCAATTTTACGTTAAAACGACATAAAAAGACACTTTTCAATTGGGCATGGCTCCGTAACCTTCTAGAATGCTCATTCTCATAATTTGTATTTCTCTTTACGTCTAATTTCCATAGTTTCAAAGTGTCTTATCTTGGATTGAACCAGAGAAAAATTTCAATAGTGTTTTGAATGCGAAAAACAAAAAAGTAAAGGACAAATGAATTTATTGTAATATTATTTTTCATCTGAAATAATACCAGACAGATATTGTAGATAAGCGCAAAACAAATTTAAATATCCCCGAGATTGATTTTTCTTAATTATGAATATAATTTAAATGCTAGAGGTGGGCAAATTTACATAGACCGAACTGTTACAAAGATCAAAAATAAATATTATTATTATTGATAATTTTCTTTCTCAAAAAGGCTGTTTTTCTCTTACAGTATCTTACAGCTTCTGAACAAGAGAAAACTGGAAAAACTCAAAGAACGTTGGTGGAATCAAAACCCAGAAAAAGCCCAAGATTGTGAGAAACAAGATGATCAATCAGATGGTATCAGCATTCAAAACATTGGTAAGAAAAAAGATTTCTTCTCTCAGGGCAACTCATTTTTCTTCAGTTTCAAATATTGCTCAAAAATAGCTGAAGAATGTTTTCTGAAATATTTGAGGTGAATGTGTTGAGATGATACTTATGCATTGTATTAACACCAGCTGACCTGTAATTACATTAAAAAGATAATTGAAATCAATATAAAAGGTTTGAATAAATTTGAATAAATAAAATTTGAAATTTTTCAATATTATTAATATTCTGAGACACAGGCTAAGACAATTTTTCAGAAAAAAACTTAATTCGTCAAATATTAATCATGGTGCACTTAGTTACTCTAGCGCTTAGATAAAAATCAATCTAGAATGTATCACTGAAAATTCATTGTTTTAGCTGTAAATGGATAAAGAGATTATTGAAAGTGTTGAAATAAAATGTGGAATTAAATGTATATATGGATTACCAAGGTAGTAACAAAAACAGTGAAAGAAATGATGATTCGTAGGTACATGTCAAAAAATTGCTTTGTGAATATTTGTCACTGTGTAAATTTTCAAAATATCTTAAAATTACTTAGGAATGATGGAAATTGTAAAACCCAGAAGATAATTTTTCGCAATGTTTTACAAGCATCATTCATATTTATTAAACGTACGGAAAATGAATAGACACAACAGCAGTGAAAATACCAGTTTTTATTTTTTGATTTCCTTTAAAATAAATTTTTGTCCGTATTTTTAATAAGGTCTTCTTTTGATAAAATTATTTTTGAAATTTAATTATTGTTGTAATATTTGAAAAATTACTCGTACATTGAAATTTGCTCAACTCATGCCTTCTCTGAAATAATATAAATTATTTCGTTATGGAAAATTACTGGTGAAGAAAGAATCATGTCTTTATTAAATATAACGATGTATCATTGCCTCAGTATTTTAAATGAAAAAGTCAGAGGCATATGAAATGACTTCTTTCCAGGTGGTGTCTTCATTGTTATCTTCGTGGGTATTGGCCTTGCCCTCATCACACTAGCATTTGAGTATTTCTGGTATAAGGTCAAGAAAAATCCGAGAGTGATTGATGTTGGACCAGCTGGACAGGCGCCTGCAGTTCCATCAAAAATGGACGCAGGTCTCACAATGCGCGGATTCCGACCTCGCCTTCCATTTGGTGGAGAACAGAATTTCAACAGGTGAGTTTTCCTTAGTCAATAAAATAATTTATACATTCTTCATTTCCTTTTTATGTGATGTATCCACAAGTGATTCTGTCGAAAGAATATTCCTTCCCTCCCCATTCTGCCAGTAACTCCATTTCGTTCGGAGGTTTCGTTTTTCTCGATTAAATGAACAATTGTTGAGATGTTCCCTACCTTTGCATTTTAACACTAAGTGTAGCTCTTCTCCCTCTAACACATAGTTTTTATTCTTGCTTTTAATATAAAAAACAAATGCTTCCCTTCCTCCATCTATGGCTTTTTCGAAAACAATTTTGCGACAATATAACAAAGATTATCGTTGTTAAGGCATCACAATAGTCGTAAGAATTTGTTGCAAGAGCGATAAAGAAGAAATTGAAAATAATGACTGGCTGTCGTAAACACATCTAGTGATGTTGGCTCCTGAAATGGAACAATCATGTTGTCAACACATACAATACAAGCGTTAGAATCTGTTTGCCAACTAAATATTTCAAGAACGATATTACGTGTCACTAGTCTTGGCGTTTTTCCGTTTTTCATCAAATGACCGCGGGGTCCACATTTAAGACGTCCATGATTCCACGTTTAAGACGCAGTGTGCCTGTATGCATTCAAGGAGAATACTCGTACATTACATGGCCGGCAAAGTTGTCAAAATAATGCATTTAAATGGCTACTAATAGCTCTCGACTACGCGAAAATACTCACTGCTCCGTTTAGAAACAAAACAGCGATCAGGTAATGCTCTGAGCGCGTTTCAACGATGCAATCGGAGTCGTCTTGTGAATTTTTCCGTTTCTTGGAAATTTTGCGTGTAGGCGCACTTGTCCAGACAGTGCTGCGCTCTGGTTGCGGACCACGCGCTTGTCCACCTTTATAGAATACCCATAAGGTTTTGTTTCATGGTTGGGGCTAGGCGTGATGTCAAGACCCAAACCATCAAATCGCATTTGCAGTTAACTTCGAGTTTTAGAAGGTCTAGTCAGGACAGGATTTATACTTTATCAGTCCAGTTTATAGGGTACAGTAGCAGATTACCCGGCGTTTCTTGGGTATTGATCACAGTCACCTTTTAAGTAGTCCCACCAATCCCGTTCTCGTCACACTCACCCCACCCGGCACACCTGCCCCACCCGCCACATCCGCCCCTCCGCCACACATCTCACAGTCACCTCTCCCGCTCCACCTGTCACGTCCGCCTATCCTGCCTCACCACATCCCGCACATTCCCCACGCCCGCCACTTTTCCACACCTGTCATACTTGCAACACACGCCAGAGTAATGTACTAATTACTTATTACCACAAATTCAATTTTTACTTTCTCTCCCTTACTAAAGAAAGGAGAGAAAGTATTGTACTTGTGTATCGGAAAATTGTGAATTTTCTCCAGAACACTCTCATTACCGGGCCCTGGTAACGAAAAATCCAGTTGCTAATTTTAGAAAAACATCCTCTAACATGTGGTGTAGTCAGAATCCATGTTTTGAGCGTCCTTGATACCGAAAAATCAATTGACGGCAAAACTGTCTGTCGGTCCGTGAACAACAAGAAGCATAAACCGTACAGCCGATTTTCTCCAAAATTGGTATTCTCCAATCGTTTTGGCTGACTCGATGTCCCTGGAATTTGAAACCGATATTTTAATTTTTGGAGGTATTTTACATGAAGCCCCTCGGACATTTTCAAAATTTTCACAAATATGGCACCTACTTTTTTATTAAACTTTTTCCTCGGATAGGATAACGGACGCTTAATAGAATGGAGCAAGTATCATTTTCGTTGAAACTCCTGATTTCTTGAAAATTACAAAAATGCAAAATTTTTTGCCGTCTTCCTACAAGTATAATATTGAAGATTGAGCTTTTTCCTTTAAAAAATATGTTCCTCAAAGACAGATTTTGAAATAATGTCATGTTGGCCTTTTCGAAAATATGAGTCGTTTTTGTGTAATTTTGCCCGAAACAGGGTCAATTAAAAAAATAAATTCTCGAAAACCGCTTTAAAGTTTCTCCACATGCACTAAGAGACGGTAAGAAATATGGTACTAGTCCGATTTTCAGGCATCGCTCGTTTTTTCGAAGATTACAAAAAGTTCACATTTGATAACTACAGAATTGAAAATGGGAATTTTTTCCTCAAAGCCTGGTAAAATCTTTAAGAAGGTCATGTTCAATTTTTTGAAAAAACGAGTATTTTTGCGTAATTTGCGCATGGGAGAGACACCTGCAGAATTTTACCATCCTCTTCCTCCCTTCTACTTCTGTCACTAAGTACCGCTTCCTTGAAGTAACCGTTTCTGCATCCATGATGCTCTGAGATGATGCTATGAGAAAATATGTAAACTTTAGGCCTCAAAGAAAGAAGTGATATGAGTGAAATGTTATTAAAATATAAATTTGTTATTCCTTGTTCCAGAGGAGGAGTTCCTCTGGCTGGTGTTACCAATCCTTGGTGAGCAAGATTGCTACAAGTATTAAAAATAATTTTGCTGTAAGTTTATGGATTTAAGTTTTCAATGTAATTTATTTGATTTTCATTTATAAAACCACAACAGCACATGTGTTTTTAATACATTTTATAAGTGTTCTTGGATCGAAACTAGAATCTATTACAGAGATGAAATGTATCACCTTTAATTTCAAGACTTGTTTAAAATAATAGATGTATTGCTCAACACCATTTTTTGTGTTATTAACACTATCAAACCATGATATCATAAGCAATAATAAAACAATATTTTGTTACAACTCTTAAACTGAAGATATATTACTTTCTCTATGGAAAATATGTATTTTTCCCCTCTAAGACTTGTACATGATTGTGGCATTGTGTTGTTGATGAATATGTTAATTTTAATTAAAAAATTCTGGAGGGTGGTGCTTTAATGACACACTCATGAAAATGAATTGTGAATTAACGGTGTGATAATAAAATTGTTAATGTTTGTAACACTTGTGAAAATAAATTAAACGTATTTATTTTTATCATGTAAATGTTGGCACTAATAAATTAATATTATATCTTGTATTAATTTAATATTTTTTAATATTTACTATGTAAATTTTATGTTAATATCGTCTCCTGTATTATTTCAGTAGTATACCTTTGCGTTCCGGCTATCACACGCAACCAATCTTTATAAATGAGGGCTCTAAAGAAAGAGAATTTCACGGAGATTTGACGAATTCCACTTTGACTTTGAAAATATGAAGGATTTGTTTAAAAGAAACGCATCCAATTATTCAAGTCAAATGCAACCAGCAACACTTGCCAAAGTGTTAGTCAAATAACTCCTAAACAAAGCGTTTTAAGGCCTTAATAACTAAAATTTTGAGACCAAAGGCCTCAAAGAAATGTTTTTTACACCATAATCTACAAGATAAGACATTCCCCGACCCATTCAATTAACTTTTCGGTTCCACGTTTCAATACTATCAAGGCCACCTCAATACTTCAGCCCTTTCTGCTGGTAGCAATTTTTGTGGCGACACGCTTAGTGCAGTCTGACGAGGTTTATTTGCATAATCATTAATTCAAGATTTGCTCTCCAGCAACAACTAGAAGTACTAATATATTATTGAGAACTGAGCACTGAGAAGAGTGAAGACTGTGTGTTTTACCTGTGTCAGTATTTTCGTTATCATTCGATGAAATTTTAAAGTCAGCGGGTTCAGACACGTAGCTTTCTCACAAGTAAAAAGCCTTTCTAATATTTTTATGACTCACGAAGCTAAAAGCTAGCTGTCAAAGAATACTGAATAATTACTTTAAATGTTGTCTTTAAGGAAGTGCTGTGAATTGTTCCAAGAAAACTCTCCATGATACTGAATAAATATTTATTGAAAATTTATTTTAAACATCAATTACTTGGTTTTTTATTTTATTTTATATTGTGTTAGTACATTGCAAGATACCTTTATACATTTTTAAACAAATAAAGACATTTCGTTTACTACTTCCCCTCTTAAAATGGAAATATAAGGATAGGGATCTAACATACAGTCTAACATGTGAGAGTTCTTGCACGAGTAGACGTAGGTAGTAGGGGAAAACTTGTGTATGACACAACACAAAGAACATACATTTTAAATTAACTAAAGTAAAATAGCTTGAAATAAATGAAAAACAAAAATCAAATCGCGCTGGCCTACAATACTACGTGAATTAATTTAAAAAAAGCAAATAAATTTAAAATTATAGAAAGAATAGGAAAGTCACTCGACAACTGCCAACGTTCGCAGCCCAAAGGCACAATTTAAATGGTGGTGTGCGAAAGTATGTACTTCAACTCCCAGCTGCAAACTCGTATTGTAAATAATAAACCTTTCGATATTAAACTCAAGGTGTCGGTTCGTTAAGATATTCAATATGCAAACATCGTTTGAGTAACATTCCCACGTACCGAAGTGAAGTCTAAGCCTACTAAATTGTTTCCAATGGTAACAAATTATATTTAGTACTCGAAGGTGAAAATATTAGTTTATATTTTGGCTCGGAATCGCTTTTCTTGAGGTACGTAAGAACGCTGAAAATAATCCAATACTTTTTAATACACAAATAATTTTTCAATTTTCGCAACCCAGCAAGCTGGCACGCTTACTCTCCAAAACCCCCTCTGTTCCTCATAACAAATCAAGGAAATTCAAATAATATTGCAAAGAGTAGGGTTGTACTTGCTCGATCGGTATTTACCCACTACTTTACTTTGCGTTGCTTTCTGAAGAGTAAAAACCTTTTCTATTATGTTTGTGACTATCAAGGAAAGCGAAAAGCTAACTCTCAAGGTGGAGTGAATAATTTTTTCAAAGATGTTTTTAAGGAAGTATGAATTGTTCCGAGAGCATCTCTCTATAATGCTGAATAAACTTTTATTGAAAATTTGTTTTCAACATCAATTGTATTGTCATTTTTGTTTGATATTCTGCAAGTACATTAGAAGTTACATTTATACATTAAAAACATAATTACGTTTCATTAACAACTTTCCTTCTTAATTGAAAGGATAGACAAATGGATAGGGACAGGGTGAGTTTTAACATGCGAGAATTCTCGCACGGGTACGCTAGTTATATTATACGAATTAATAATCACCTACGTATATAATATTACTTTTTGCAAAAGATCAGGTAATACTTTTTAAAAACATACATAAACCGTTCATGATATTTTAAGAGATTTAATTAACGCATCGTTAATGGGGATTTACACTATTCATCTTGTAGTAAATAACGCCTTCACAAGAAGTTGAAATCATTAAAAATCATTGTGAATTAGAGAGATTTTAACTTATTCACCATTGACGCCGGGGTATCTCAAAAGTTGGGTCAGCTTGTAATTCAAAAAGGAAGGAGATATATAAGCGTACTGTGATATACCAGAACGGGACATGGTTTATTCATAATATTAGTTGTATACGGGGCGACTAAATGGACTTGTAAAATGGCGATATCCGGCCCTAGTAACGCCAGCGCAGAGGGTTGCTATGGTGCAGGGTAGGTAAATAAACTAGCTGCAAGCCTCGTAGGTGCCGGAACGCTGGCTAGATCGATATAATAAAGAATATGTGATTGGTCGAAAAACGTATGACGGACGAAGGCGCGGCTACATGGGGTTGTAAGAAATGAGCGGGTTGGCGGGGGGCAATTAGACTTTCTGGTGTTTACCGCCGTGTTTTGGAAAAATAGAACGTGGGACGCTACCGACCCATCAAGGGTTGCAAAATACAGAAAAACATTCATTCGGACTTGGAGCTTCGTTGAGTGCAGATCGTTACAGTCTGACTCAGAGTGGTGGAGTGTAGGTCGTGAACTCGGCTCTTGAGTTTCGTGGAGTGCAAATAGTGTGCGGACCTTGTAGTTGAAAGTGAGACTTATACATTTTCGTGCGAAAAGTAACAGTCGTCATCGGACTTAGAAATTATTTGCCGGAGTACATCCGCGGACTTGGGCAGTTTTGGGTGTTCACCGGACGATAGTTCGAACATTAGTATTTTATTAAACTCGTGTGAAAGATTATAAACCTAAAGCGTCGGAAAGAACTTAGCTAGATTTTATGCAGTGTGGACTGGATACTTCAGCAACCGCGCAAGATCAGAAGACAGAAGAGCGACTCGGATTCATCGGCCAAGTGAGAAGCGTCTTCGGAACGAGCGGGTCGGCAAGACGGTAACATATACTGCAGTATATTAAAATAATATCTTTTAAAAGGGGTCATGGCCATTAAGTAATCTGTTAAAATTAACATTGAATAAATTGTTAAATTTTGTTCTTTGGAAAAAGAAAAGAGTCTGTTCATTTGTCAATCATAAGCTTCTAATTAGTTGGAAGCAGAGAATTTCCATATTTCAGATTCCACGCCAGGCTGTACAGTCGGCAGATCAGGTAATCGGCTATCTTAGCGATAGCGAATACATGTAATCCGAATCCATCGGCCCAAGCTAGCTGGATGCCCATATAATTTTGACAGAATTAAATAGGGAAAAGTTAGTATTAGTTTATGTCACCTGTTCCTGGCGCCCACATCTTTCTATAAATTCGGAACAGGTCAAACTCACGACAACGTATTACGAAGTGAAGGATGAAGGTATATTTCAAAAATGGCGCGCCAAGTGGGGCATATTTTGTTATAATTTATAACAAAGTGAAGTACGTTAATGGAGTTATTATAAATTATAACAAAGTGATCTGATGGAATCTGAAATTTCGTGATTGACATATGAAACTAACGTGTAATTATAAGAAAGAGCCAAAACCATTTCATTGACGGTATTTGAAAGGAATTTGATAGAGAAAATTCTAATTTGTATTATAATTTTAAGATGGAGACTAGAAGTAAGACAGCACGTGCCGAAAATATTGAAGTAGATAATATGGCGGATACCGGTATGAATCCCGAAGGAGATATTTCGCGAGACGTAGTTGAAATAGAACAGGAAGTAGCGGTATCTCCAGTAGTTAATACGGATTCGAGTAATTTAATAATTAAAATGTTAGCTGAAATGAAGGCAGAAATGAACGCTAATAATGCTAAATTAGAAAATAATAATGCTAAATTGGAAAATAAACTTGAAAATATAAAGATAGAAATGAATAGTCAAACACAGGAATTTAAGAATTTTCGCGAAGCCATATGTGAGGAGATATCACAATTACGGACCGAAACAATTAGTGAATTCAGTAATATTTATTCAAAAATAGACTCATTGAATTGTCAAGTAAATCAAATACAGGAAGAACAAAAGGAATGCTTGAATAAAATGAATTCGGAAGTTGTAGCTTTACGGGAAAATGTCACCGCGTTAGAACATTTACAAACTCAACAATGCGAAAAAATGACAAACGTTGAATCGCGTTTAGAATGTTTGAATGATATAGCGCAACAACATGGCGATAAAATAGATAATCTTGAATTAAAAATGGTTGTGACAGACAACAAGGTAGAACAGCAGATACAAGAGGGGCTAAGGAGTATTAAAACCTTGCAAGAGTCCGAATCGGAAAAACAGTTAGCTAATATCAAGGGAAAAATAGATCAATTGGAAAATGAAGTCCTAACACGCGCGCAGGGAAATGTAATAACTTCCGCATCCGCGTTGGTTTTACCAAGCTATTTGAAATTCCATGGGGATGTTAAGGAACAACCTTGGTCATTCATTTCAAAATTAGAAAGCTACTTTACGATCAACAACATTCCGGATAGGTTAAAATTACATGTTGTCGAGCAAGCAATGTCAGCGAAAGCGCATCATTGGTGGACATCTTTAGTTCCAGAACCAACAAGTTATAAAGAGTGGAAAGATAAATTTTTAAGGCGTTATTGGAATGAAAACCATAAATTTGATTTAAAGTATAAATTGATGAGTGAGAAATATAGGAAAGGCGGGGCGGAAACCATGTGCGATTTTGCGACACGCAAAATTGCAGCATTTAAGGCTTGCGAAGAAGGAATAAATAATAATGACTTAATTAGAATTATTATTCGACAGTTGCCAGTTAGTATCCAAAATTTACTATGGAACTCGATGCCCGTAGATTACGAAGATTTGGTGGAGCGGCTTAGCCTCTTTGATCGGACATTGAATGGCGACGGATATCATGATAATATAAATGGAAAGAGTAATGGAACGGGAAAACAAGCCGATAGTGATAATTGCCAAGGAAAGTATAGCTCAGAAGGGAAGGGGCGAGCGGGGAAATGAGGCCAAGATAGAGTCCAAAAAGTCCGGAAATGGTTATCCGCGACGATTTAAGGATGACAAGAAACACGAACATGTAGAAATTAATGTCATAGAGCAGGAAAACGGCAAACAGATGGGGACCTATAATTACAGAAATATCAAACCGTATAAAAGGGACGATACCTACGACTGAAGATTTGTGTCATTGTAAATAGTTTTGTATATAGTAGTGTATAATAGTTGTTGGTTTTGTTGTGTTGTTTGTCGTTGGAACGTGCAAGGAATTTCAATTAATATGTTAATAATAGGCAATAAGGCGATACGCAATGAAATGGTTAAAACTATGTTGGCATGTTCACAAATTAATGTAAATAGTTGTAAGGCTGCAAGAGTACAGTGCAGTGCTCAGTGTCAGTACAGTGCAAAGTGTCAGTGAGTTCAGCGTGACGAAGCATGAAGAAAGTTCTAATATGGTCTTGTCATTTAGTTAGGTGGTAGCAAACAAAATGACGCTTGGAGAGGGGATGTTGTGATATACCAGAACGGGACATGGTTTATTCATAATATTAGTTGTATACGGGGCGACTAAATGGACTTGTAAAATGGCGATATCCGGCCCTAGTAACGCCAGCGCAGAGGGTTGCTATGGTGCAGGGCAGGTAAATAAACTAGCTGCAAGCCTCGTAGGTGCCGGAACGCTGGCTAGATCGATATAATAAAGAATATGTGATTGGTCGAAAAACGTATGACGGACGAAGGCGCGGCTACATGGGGTTGTAAGAAATGAGCGGGTTGGCGGGGGGCAATTAGACTTTCTGGTGTTTACCGCCGTGTTTTGGAAAAATAGAACGTGGGACGCTACCGACCCATCAAGGGTTGCAAAATACAGAAAAACATTCATTCGGACTTGGAGCTTCGTTGAGTGCAGATCGTTACAGTCTGACTCAGAGTGGTGGAGTGTAGGTCGTGAACTCGGCTCTTGAGTTTCGTGGAGTGCAAATAGTGTGCGGACCTTGTAGTTGAAAGTGAGACTTATACATTTTCGTGCGAAAAGTAACAGTCGTCATCGGACTTAGAAATTATTTGCCGGAGTACATCCGCGGACTTGGGCAGTTTTGGGTGTTCACCGGACGATAGTTCGAACATTAGTATTTTATTAAACTCGTGTGAAAGATTATAAACCTAAAGCGTCGGAAAGAACTTAGCTAGATTTTATGCAGTGTGGACTGGATACTTCAGCAACCGCGCAAGATCAGAAGACAGAAGAGCGACTCGGATTCATCGGCCAAGTGAGAAGCGTCTTCGGAACGAGCGGGTCGGCAAGACGGTAACATATACTGCAGTATATTAAAATAATATCTTTTAAAAGGGGTCATGGCCATTAAGTAATCTGTTAAAATTAACATTGAATAAATTGTTAAATTTTGTTCTTTGGAAAAAGAAAAGAGTCTGTTCATTTGTCAATCATAAGCTTCTAATTAGTTGGAAGCAGAGAATTTCCATATTTCAGATTCCACGCCAGGCTGTACAGTCGGCAGATCAGGTAATCGGCTATCTTAGCGATAGCGAATACATGTAATCCGAATCCATCGGCCCAAGCTAGCTGGATGCCCATATAATTTTGACAGAATTAAATAGGGAAAAGTTAGTATTAGTTTATGTCACCTGTTCCTGGCGCCCACATCTTTCTATAAATTCGGAACAGGTCAACTCACGACAACGTATTACGAAGTGAAGGATGTAGGTATATTTCAGTACAGAAAACAATAAAGTAAACAGATTTGTTAACATGTCAATTAACAATTCTTAACCTAACAATCCCTTGCCAAATGAGGGTGGGATCCGGCAGGGTTCGATTGTAGTCCAATCCTCTTTCTTTTATAAGAAAACAAAATTCTCTCGCCCATTAGAAACGGAAGAACAATTTTTGTGCTAATGCGCCATTTAAGATAAACAATTTGCAATTGGCAGTAGTCAAGGTAACCTGTTGTCTGTGTCTCTTCCAGACCTCAAATACATTATCCATATAAATGAAGTGAACACTAAATTTAGTTCAGTGTGCTAGGCATACAAAATTCATTTAAATTCAGTCAGCCTTCATAAAGCTCATTGCGATATTTTGCGATTGTACATTCGTGCCAGAGATATGGAATACTATTCTAGGGAAATAAATCATTTAGTTCCCAGACTTTTAAATTGCAGAACAATTGTACGAATAATAAGCAAATACGTAGTGCGGTCAAAATACACATTATGTGAATCCTTGATTCCAAAAAGTTTTTTTTTTCAAAATTGTGCCTATCTGTATGTCCGTCTGTGAACAACACTAGTATCTATAAAGAGCACATAATTTTCACCGAAACTGATATATCCACATCAATCTGAGTGATGCCATGGCTCTTCAAATTTCAAACATATTTTTAGGGTACTTCACACTTGTATAAAACCCGTAAGTCATTTTCGAAATTTTCTCAAAAGTGGCACCAAACTTTTTGTGCATTTTCCCCTCAAAATAGAGGAAACTTTTTTCTTACCGAACTGTTCCTTTTTTTATTTTAATATTTCCTTACACAAACATGAAGTACTCTAATCTGAAGTCAAAATAGCAGGGTCCTAAAGTTTGGAGTTAGTAGATGGTCCAGTAATACAACTGATGTCAACATTTCAACATTGTGCAAAACTTTCGGATTTCTTTGTAGAAAGTGTCAAAAATAATGTTAGTTATCCGTTTGAAGTCATCTTCAGTGAATAATTATTCCCGCACAATTTTCTTCCCTCAGGTGTGGTAGAAAAACTTCTAAAATTGTTGGAACTGCCAGTTTTCACAAACGTACGTATCATAAAGAAAATCCATAAAAATCACGAAAAGGAGCCAAGCAGAACTTGCTCTATATACTAGGTTGTCAGTTGTCCTTTTATACAACTCTAATCCACAGTGTTCTCCTCTTTGGTATGAAGAGAATAATCACGAAAATTAACCAATATTTTCAAATTTTACTCTGTTCTCCAAACCAAATAAAGTAACTTCATACATGATAAAAGTAATTCACACCTCCGAGCGATTTGTACAACAGTAAGCACCACAAGTAACCATGACGAACTCTTAAGAAAGCTTGTTGATCTGATCGAGGCTTTTAAATATAAAAATCTATGACAAATTACACACCTCAACACAAGGACGCCGACAATTGTTTTGGATACAGTAATATGGTGGATTGTTGCTTCAGGTGGCTTAAATTTTGTGACGTCATGCCATCTCCCTGTGTTACTAACTCCATGGATACAATAGTGCTTCTTTAAATCAAATGTGATAACGAGATGTGCTGCCAGAACCTAAACAAACGAAAAGAAAGCAAATTCAGTGTAAAAAATAAGAAACGTGACAAGACGAACAAACCTTGGCAATCGCTTAATATAACCAAAACTTACTAAAGCTCTAGAAAATGCCTGCGCGTACTCTAGAGCTTGCCACCCAACACTTTCCCGCCAATCGTTGTGAACTCACTGTGGACATCTCTATGTTCATGTACAGAGATGTTCAGAACACATGACTTTTAGAGCCTTTGAGGGCAGCACCGTCGCCTCTGTGTGCCAAGTGGCAGATGCTGGTATGCCACACACCAATGGTTAAATTACGGTGTACGTGAATTCTCATTTACTATGTCGAGATCATACTTCGTTGGCGATTTTCGTTGGACATCTCTGTGTCCACGGGTATAGAGATGTTCAGTTCACGTGACTTTTAAGAGCTTGTGAGGGCAGCACCGTCGCCTGTGTGGCAAGTGGCAGATGCTGGAATGCGGCAAACTAATGATTAAAATACGATTCTATACGTGTGGCTTCTTAGTACGTCGAAATTATACTTCGTTGGAGATTTTTCTGTCTATAATGGTTTAAAAACGTTTTTTTTTGTTTTGTGTAGGTACACTTTCTTGCAGTGAGGTGTTCTTTTTTTAAATAAAGTTGTAATTTCACGATAACGATGTGTGCGGTACTAGTCTGTGGCAAGAGAGGGCGGGAGATTGCAGTTATCTTCAGTACAGCAAAAGTAACAACATACCTAAATAACAATTAAAATTTTGTCTATTACAAAATATTATTTATGAATTTTAATTAAAAATATAATTTAAACACAATAGAAAAAATGGGAATAAAAAATACGAGAATAGAAACATAATTTTGATGAAAACGTACATGAAATAACGACCGAAAAAGCTTTATGGAAAAATAAACGCGACAAAACGACGCCTCATATCTATGTAGGCCATATTCCTGTAATGATGCGAATTTCGTAAACACTTTTTTACATTCTCTATCGTTCCCAGAAATCAGGAAAGCAAAATTATAGCTCACTAAGAACAAAGAGGACAAAAGTGAATTTTTGCTTTGAAGTAAGAAAAGTTAGATGGTTATTTCAAGTCAATAGTAGCCACATACAGGGAACACAATCTTCGTAATTCGCAGTTAAAACGCCTAAACATCTACACATTTTTCTGTCATTCTCATGTTTTCACCTGTAAACGTATGTAGATTTTGCACAATTTTGGAACAATATAAAAAACTCAATGAAAGGACATGACTCCCAAAAGAAATTGTCATTTACATGCATTGTCTGAAAGTGTTGAACAAACATAGCATCATAATACGTACTAGGTGAATGAGGCGTCGCCGACTTTTTTCGTTGTTTGACTTTTTTTTCTTTCTTCGGTTCGGAGTCCCCTTTGTTTAGTTTAGACGTCTTCTCGGCGTTGCGAACTAACCACTTAAATTTTGCAATTATTTTGTGATATTTAGCACGATTTCTACCTTTTGCTTTCTGGAACTTAGGTAATGTAATTGTTTCATAAAATTGACTTTGTCCAGAATTATTTCGAAATGTTTTTTTTCAATTTGTCGTAATACATATTTTTAAAATCAATTTGAAAACCACACGACGATGTTGGTAAACACTTATTTATCTATTGCACCTCCGGGTCACATAGCTTATCCTCATTTCTCATATAAAAATTATCGTCATCTCAATATTCTTTGAAGAAATAACGCCGATCCCCGCTGCCCACACGTAGCAATCGGCCCACAGTGATCAATTTTGCGTCCCTAGGTGGACAAAACTCCTAGTGACAATATCTTTGAGATTAACAATGTTTTTGGGTATAAGTGCGTTCACTACCAATACGAGTATCGGTGATTGTAAAGGCAACAACTTGCGGCCGAGTATGCCGGTGAATGGGAGGTCGCCAGTTCGATGCCGGTCAACGTCCGGAAGGCGGCTTCAATTATCACATCCCGGCCTCGCCACTGCCGAGCGGACGGCGCCGCAGCCATCTAAAGCTAGCAGCGCCCAGAAACCAATCTCAACCAAACTATATCCAAAATTTTAGGCTAATTTTAGGCTAATTAAATGCTCTATTCCCGAATTTTAGGCTCCTCGGGATTTCCGAAAATCGTGGGCGCTGCTAGCTTTAGTCTAAAGCTAGCAGCGCCCACCCAGAATCTATCTCAAAATCAATTGTAAAATCTGAAACCCATCCCAAAATTTAAGAATAATTTTAGGCTCTTGGAAAAAAATTATCCCCGCCTTCAAATTCTAAAAATCAGGGCTGTACAAAACGAAACACATAACATTGGTTCTTATGGGCGAATAAACATCAAAATCAAAAAACCTTAGGAAAAATCTGAAAACCCTCCCAAAAGTTAAGAATAATTTTAGGCTCTTGGAAAAAAATCATCCCCGCCTTCAAATTCCAAAATTCAGGGCTGTACAAAGCGAAACAATTAACATTGGTTCTTACGGGTGAAATAACACCAAAATCAAAAAACCGTAGGAAAAATCTGAAACCCCTCCCAAAAGTTAAGAATAATTTTAGGCTCTTGGAAAAAAATCATCCCCGCCTTCAAATTCCAAAATTCAGGGCTGTACAAAGCGAAACAAATAACATTGGTTCTTACGGGTGAAATAACACCAAAATCAAAAAACCTTAGGAAAAATCTGAAACCCCTCCCAAAAGTTAAGAATAATTTTAGGCTCTTGGAAAAAAATCATCCCCGCCTTCAAATTCAAAAAATCAGGGATGTACCAAGCGAAACAATTAACATTGGTTCTTACGGGTGAAATAACACCAAAATCAAAAAACCGTAGGAAAAATCTGAAACCCCTCCCAAAAGTTAAGAATAATTTTAGGCTCTTGGAAAAAAATCATCCCCGCCTTCAAATTCCAAAATTCAGGGCTGTACAAAGCGAAACAAATAACATTGGTTCTTACGGGTGAAATAACACCAAAATCAAAAAACCTTAGGAAAAATCTGAAACCCCTCCCAAAAGTTAAGAATAATTTTAGGCTCTTGGAAAAAAATCATCCCCGCCTTCAAATTCTAAAAATCAGGGCTGTACAAAGCGAAACAATTAACATTGGTTCTTACGGGTGAAATAACACCAAAATCAAAAAACCTTAGGAAAAATCTGAAACCCCTCCCAAAAGTTAAGAATAATTTTAGGCTCTTGGAAAAAAATCAACCCCGCCTTCAAATTCTAAAAATCAGGGCTGTACAAAGCGAAACAATTAACATTGGTTCTTACGGGTGAAATAACACCAAAATCAAAAAACCTTAGGAATAATCTGAAACCCCTCCCAAAAGTTAAGAATAATTTTAGGCTCTTGGAAAAAAATGATCCCCGCCTTCAAATTCCAAAATTCAGGGCTGTACAAAGCGAAACAATTAACATTGGTTCTTACGTGCGAATAAACACAACTCACTATGAAAGAACTCACTATGAAGAAAAAAATACATTTGAAGGAAAAATCTCCATCTGCAATTTTGTAGTTGGAGGAAGACGTTGAATAAAATTCAAAATTTTGCAATTTTCGAAAATTTAGAGTTTACCGTGAACATCGTACCTATGTCACCATAATATGTGCATTTTACTCTGTTCTTACAAGAAATTTAAAGAAAAATTTGGAGCAGTTTTTGAGAAAAGTTTAAAAACGTCCGGGGAGCTTCATGTAAAGTACCCCAAAATTGTATAGAATCTTTTTCCAAATCTCAAAGCTTTCACTCAAACCAGATCGTGGGATGAATATCCATTTTGAAAGAAATCGTACTTACGGTTTAGGTGCTAGCAGTGTTGACGGACGGGGACGGACGGATGGACGTTTTCCTTTCAGTTGGTTTTTGGGAATCAAGGACCAACAAAAAACGGGTTCTGGCTACACCACGTGTTAAGGGATTTTTTTTCTTAATTTAGCAACTGGATTTATCCAGTTTTTCGTCATCACGACCAGACAACTAATTTTTTGCTGGCGAAAATTCGTCATTTTCCCCGCAGCATTATATAACTTTCTCTATACTACGTATATTACTCTGTATTTAAGTAGCGTTTATTGTCGACAGAACAATTTTTATACATGGTGGTAGTTTCCTTATTGCTTTTATCTTCGAAATTCTCTTATCCTGAAATGACCTGACACTAAGCACAGGTGTCACTGTCACGTCCTTGTTGTGCACTGATTACTATTTTAACTGCTCCATCACTGCACCATCTTCTTTGAAAGGGTGTAGGGGCATCGAGGGGCTCCTGGTGGTGGCGCGGGAGTTTTTAGGTGCGGATTGGCCTACGCCAGACGATGCCCGCGGCCGAGGCGGCCCCCGCCGGGCACAGTTTTATTTATTTACACACACGGCGGTATTCGGCAGGGACCAGGTCTGGACGGTGTGCTTGTAATAGCAGGCGCCACTACGTCGGTAAAGCTAGCACCCCCACTTTCTCAAAACTCAAAAATGCTTGCGCCATAATTTTGGGCTAATTTCAGCCCCCTTCTAAAAATTTTGGGCTACCTCCCAACACCTTGAAATTACGATTTCAAATTTTGGCCGGTAAAGCTAGCACCCCCACTTACTTAAAATTCAAATTTTTTTGCACGGTCAAAACAAGTGAATTTTGGGCTTCTGGGTGCCACTTTTCAAAATTTCGAAACACACCCCTAAACACGAAAACAAAAAATCAAAACCACTCCTAATTCTCAAATTTCAAAATTTCTCCCACCATAAGTTCGGGATATTTTTGGGCTCTTCAGTGACACCAGAAACATTATTTTGGTACCCTACAATCTCCGAAATTAAGGTTAAAAATTGTGGGTTGTTAATTGAACACCCACCCGTACTGAAAATTCGAAAATATTTGTGTGGTCGTAAACGTGCGAAATTTTTGTTCCTTTTCAAAATTTCGAAACTCACCCCTACGTACGATAACAAATATTTAAAACCATCCCTATAGCAACTCAACTCAAAAAATCTTGGGCCATAATTTTGGGTTCTTTAGTGTCATCAAAAAACACCCCGAAATCAACTTAGCAAAAACGAGGATGGAGAAGCTAGAATCTCACTATCTCAAAACTAGGAAATCCGGAGAAACTTCACATATATTCTGGGAGAATTATACCGTACACGTGTATTTCCAACATTAAAAAAGAAAAAAAAATGTATTTGTTGAGAGTTTTACCATTTATTCGGACAGGATCAATATCAAGCCTTGAAATAATTACTTTAATTCATTCCTATGTAAATATCCAATATGGACTTATTAAATATTTCAAACAAGAAAAATTCTCTCCAAAAAGCAGCGACGAATTAAAAGATAAAATAGTTATTTAACTATACATCTACAATTCTAAAATCACAATCAATAATAGAGAAATCCAAAAATGGAAAAAGAATAATGCCTAGTATAAAAGGCAAACTACATTTTTTCACAATCTTTCATTCGTCCAAAAAAAAAGAAAACAAACTTAACTAACAAATGTAAATATGGAATTTACTAACAATTGAACACATACCAACAAATAAGATGCGATCTTGAAATAATTTGGGCATTGCCATGTTTTTCATGAAAAAGAAAAGCAAAGTAAAAAAACTGTCCGAAATACTTACCGATCTCAAATATTTGTTGGGTTTTTTTCAAAACTAAACTACAGGTATTTCGCTTCAATCAATTCAATGTTCTACAAATAACATGCACATTATGGCAAAAAATTGCGACACGCATATCATTTTGGGGTAGATGCTTTCTTTTTGAAAAGAATTGAATATTAATCAAAACACCCTATTTTCCTGCAAAATTCAATATTTGTGTTGTTATAAAACCTGAACTACAAGGATTTCGTTCCGGGCAATTTAATGTCATATACAACACATAATAGGGAATACGGCTGTACTCTCTAATAATTTTGGACTACTCACTTTGTTTTAAAAAGATTGGAAAATTAGTGTAAAAACTATTATATAAATTTTGATCATATTTTGGTTTATCACTAAATAAACTCCAAAATACTGTACTAATTTCGAAGAGGAATTTATTTAGAATTGCTCATACATTGGCCATCAATATGTCAACTTCAAATAATTTTGGACTAGATTCGTTCTTATTAAAAATGAAAGGAATATTAATCAAAACAGTCCCAACTTTTTTCCGATATTCAATATTTGTGTTACCTTAACTACAGGTATTTCGCGTTTGATAATGTCATTTTCAAATACATGATAAGGATTACGGCTGTACTCAGAAAAAATTTTAGGCTCCTCTCTTTGTTTACCAAAAAATGGAAAATTCTCGTGAAAACTACAATATACTTCTTGACCAATTTCTCATTCCTCACAAAATAAACTCCAAAATACTTTACTAATTCAAAAAGAGAATTTATTTACATTTGCACATACATTGCTTCTCAATTTGCTAATCTCAAATAATTTCGGGCTAGAAACGTTCTTATTGAAAAATAAAGGAATAATAATCAATAGAATAACTTTTGTTTTTGCTATCCAATATTTGCGATCTTATAAAACCTGAACTACAAGGATTTCGTTCCTGGCAATAAAGTTCCATATACAACAAATGATAGAGAATACGGCTATACTCATGAATCATTTTGAACTTCGCGGTTTCTTCTCCAAGAAAAGAAAAATTCGCGTGAGAACTACAATATACATTTCACCACGTTTCCACTTCTGAAAAAGTAAACCCCAAAATTCTGTACCAATTCAAATAAAGAATTTATTAACAATTGCACATAAATTAGCTAATAATATTCAAATCTCAAATAATTTTGGGCTATATTAGTTCGTATTAAAAAAGGGATATTAGTCAAAACCAGTCCATATTTTTTTTCGATATTCGACATTTCCGTTCTTATAAAACCGGAAGTACTAGGATATGGCTCATGGCATTGGCGTGAGACATACAATACATATTAAGGATTACGATTATACCCACAAATAATTTTGGGCTTCTCTTTCTTTTCCAAAAAGTGGAAAATTCTCGTGAGAAATACAGTATAACTTTTAACTAATTTTTCATTCCTCACAAAATTATTTCTGAAATACTTTAATAATTCAAATGAGGAACTGATTCACAATTGCTCATGCATAATCTATCAAGATGCCAATCTCAAATAATTTTGGGCTAGCACCGTTCTTATTGGAAAAATTTGGAATATTCATCAAAACACACCCAATTTTTTTCGATATTCAACATTTGCGTTCTTATAACACCTGAATTACAACGATTTGGCTCCTGGAAATTGAAGGCCATATACAACACATGATACGAAATACAGATATACTAACAAATGATTTTGGCTTCTCTCTTTCTTTTCCAAAAAAATGGAAAAATTCTCGTGAGAACTAGAATATACCTTTTTACTAATTTTTCATTCCTCACAAAAAATTGCTGAAATACTTTACTAATTCAAATGAGAAATTTCTTAGCAATTGCCCATTTATTACCTATTAATATGCTAACCTCAAATAATTTTGGGCTAGCACCGTTCTGACTGAAAAAAATAGAACATTAATCAAAACACACCCACTTTTTTCGATATTCTATATTTGAGTTCTTATAACACCTGAACTACAACGACTTAGTTTCCGAAAATTGAACGTCATATTCAACACAATATAGAGAATAGTATTATACCCACAAATAATTTTGGGCTTCTCTCTTCTCTATCCAAAAAATGGAAAATTCCCGTTAGGAATACAACATACCCTATTCACCAGTAAGAACCAATGTTAATTGTTTCCCTTTGTACAGCCCTGATTTTTGGAATTTTAAGGCGGGGATGATTTTTTTCAAAGAGCCTAAAATTATTCTCAACTTTTGGAAGGGGTTTCGAATTTTTCATAAGGTTTTTTGATTTTGGTGTTTACAACATGCATTTCGATTAATTTTTCATTTCACACAAAATAATCTCTGAACTACTTTACTAATTCAAATAAGGAATTTATTAGCAATTGCTCATACATTACATATCAATATGCCAATCTCAAATAATTTTGGGCTAGCACCGTTCTGACTGAAAAAATAGAATATTAATCGAAACACACCCACTTTTTTTCGATATTCAATATTTGAGTTCTTATAACACCTGAACTACAACGACTTAGCTTCTGAAAATTGAACTTCATATTCCACACATTATAGAGAATTCTATTAAAACCCACAAATAATTTTGGCCTTCTCTCTTCCCTATCCAAAAAATGGAAAATTCCCGTTAGGAATACAACATACCCTATTCACCAGTAAGAACCAATGTTAATTGTTTCCCTTTGTACAGCCCTGATTTTTGGAATTTTAAGGCGGGGATGATTTTTTTCAAAGAGCCTAAAATTATTCTCAACTTTTGGAAGGGGTTTCGAATTTTTCATAAGGTTTTTTGATTTTGGTGTTTATTCGCCCATAAGAACCAATGTTAATTGTTTCGCTTTGTACAGCCCTGATTTTTGGAATTTGAAGGCGGGGATGATTTTTTTCCAAGAGCCTAAAATTATTCTTAACTTTTGGGAGGGGTTTCAGATTTTTCCTAAGGTTTTTTGATTTTGGTGTTATTTCACCCGTAAGAACCAATGTTAATTGTTTCGCTTTGTACAGCCCTGATTTTTAGAATTTGAAGGCGGGATTGATTTTTTTCCAAGAGCCTAAAATTATTCTTAACTTTTGGGAGGGGTTTCAGATTTTTCCTAAGGTTTTTTGATTTTGATGTTATTTCACCCGTAAGAACCAATGTTAATTGTTTCGCTTGGTACATCCCTGATTTTTTGAATTTGAAGGCGGGGATGATTTTTTTCCAAGAGCCTAAAATTATTCTTAACTTTTGGGAGGGGTTTCAGATTTTTCCTAAGGTTTTTTGATTTTGGTGTTATTTCACCCGTAAGAACCAATGTTAATTGTTTCGCTTTGTACAGCCCTGATTTTTAGAATTTGAAGTCGGGGTTGATTTTTTTCCAAGAGCCTAAAATTATTCTTAACTTTTGGGAGGGGTTTCAGATTTTTCCTAAGGTTTTTTGATTTTGGTGTTATTTCACCCGTAAGAACCAATGTTAATTGTTTCGCTTTGTAGAGCCCTGAATTTTGGAATATGAAGGCTGGGATGATTTTTTTCCAAGAGCCTAAAATTATTCTTAACTTTTGGGAGGGGTTTCAGATTTTTCCTAAGGTTTTTTGATTTTGGTGTTATTTCACCCGTAAGAACCAATGTTAATTGTTTCGCTTTGTACAGCCCTGAATTTTGGAATTTGAAGGCGGGGATGATTTTTTTCCTAGAGCCTAAAATTATTCTTAACTTTTGGGAGGGTTTTCAGATTTTTCCTAAGGTTTTTTGATTTTGATGTTTATTCGCCCATAAGAACCAATGTTATTTGTTTCGTTTTGTCCAGCCCTGATTTTTAGAATTTGAAGGCGGGGATAATTTTTTTCCAAGAGCCTAAAATTATTCTTAAATTTTGGGATGGGTTTCAGATTTTACAATTGATTTTGAGATAGATTCTGGGTGGGCGCTGCTAGCTTTAGACTAAAGCTAGCAGCGCCCACGATTTTCGGAAATCCCGAGGAGCCTAAAATTCGGGAATAGAGCATTTAATTAGCCTAAAATTAGCCTAAAATTTTGGATATAGTTTGGTTGAGATTGGTTTCTGGGCGCTGCTAGCTTTAGATGGCTCGGCGCCGCTGCCGTCGCCACGTTCGGCTAGCGACGCTACACCCCAGCATCACCTGCTACGGCCTCACCGCTGTCGCAGCTCCTACTTGGCCCCCGCGCTCCAGCCTCTCGGCACCTGGGCGACGGTTCCCCCGCCGCCACTACTCTCAGCCGGTTTGTGGTCTTGCCGGAATTGAAATGGTAATCTAACAGCTACAATCGCGATCATTTCCAGGTGAATACTGGAGCATCACCGTATCCCAAGACTTCAGTCTGTTGCAAATGTCGAAAAATTATATTGCGAGATAATTAAGTACGAAACGCTTAACAAATATTTGTAAATGCTTACAATATTCAAACTAATTTATTATTGGATCTTATACTTTGAAATGAATAAAGGCAGAAAGTGAACTTTAAAGATAGAATAAAATTTTTCGTAAATAAATACTTTAGATTCTGAGGCCAATTTGTTCTCTGCCTGCATGGTTGAGGGCACAAGACTTCCTTATTCTGGACTCGATTTGCAATCTTCAAAATGCTTAGGTTCGAGCTGAATAAGGATGTGTTTATAGTCTCGTTCACCGAAGGAGGACAGTTACGCTGAGGTACTGAACATCAGAGACAGAGGAAGGAATCAGCTGTCTCATATTTGTTTGGGTTTAATCGATGCAGCAAATGGTAAAATCACTGCTAGTTAAAGAGAGAAGGAAGTTCTTACAGGACAGACGTTTTGGAAAGCAACCAAAAACAATTATTTGGTAAACAACAATTACATTACAGATATGTAAGATATAAAAATAAGATGGTATGCATGGCTAAGAAATAAAACATTTATTGTTGATGACATTCTTACCTCATAAACCTGCACTGAAGGAGCAAATCTGCACATTTCGTATCTTAAGACAAAACACCAAATGATGTAGTTTTGAATTTCATAAATAAATAAATTAATAAATAAATAAGTAGATATATTCTTGAGCTTTTATACTAAATCTAAGTCCCATTCACTGTCATTTGAATGTTCAACATTTCGTTTTCAATGACATTAGAGTCGCGCATTCATAAACTTGACACTTCATCTGGAAGACTTTCACCTCTTGTCTTCTGCGTTTTCGGCAGACTCGATATGAGGGGGACTCAAGAAAGCAAAAGTCTGTGATGAATGTCATCATTTGTTGCAGATCGCAACATTTTTCTGGAGTGATGTTCCCTGTACTTCCGATAATCTTTGTCGGTGCTCTTGTGCATCTTCCATCAGTTGTCCTATTGGAAGTATCATTGAAATTATGACATCTGGTTTGTGAATCAGAATATTGTGTACGGTTAGGGGCTTACAAACCAATTATAAAATTCCACAAAGAGTTTTTGGTCTGCTTCTTTGTATCTCCTTCGTCTGCTCCCGCAGCACACCACCTGTCAGATGTAGCTCGAACAGCTCCCTCCGCGTTACTCGGCGCGCCGCGCCGATCCTAAGAAAAAACAACTTTTCTCAAAAAATCGCAAACAGGAGCAAAAGATATTTATACACCTATTAAAACAGATATTCAGGAATAGGGTATCAGAGATTTTTTATATATATCCAGTGCAAAGTAAGCGTTCATCCTTTCGAACATGAGATATAGATTGGCCTATTAATACTAAATAAAACAAAGAAATGGTTAATTATATATGTTTGATGTGTTGTACACACCCCGGGGAACAAGTTCCATGCTGCAAAATCTTCGTAGGTCGAGTCTCTGGACATTTACAAGGACCACATTCAACGGGGCTCCGAACGTGACTAATACGAAGGGTGCTCGAAGTTGCTGAAGCAAGGTCTCCCATGCCGCCTCTGCCTATCAATTGAGGCTAACACAAGCTGTTTTCCGATGCTTTAGACATCTGGGAATACGACCGTTTATGTTTCAAATTTCAATGACAAAGCTGAAATTTTGATTTTTGTCCACCTACAAACGCAAAATTGATCATTGTGCGGCACGATGACACCACTACGCTCTTCCCGGAGACGTCCACCCACGACCGTCTGATTCGGGCAACTCAATAGGTCCTCCATTTATTTAGTTTATTTTCTTGAAAGGAAATCCTTCGTTTTTGTATTCTCATATTCAGTGCCTTATAAGACTTCTATGTTTCCTTTACGTCTACGTCTTCCTCTACGTCTACGCATTCCTCTACGACTGCGTCTTCTTCTACGTCTACGTCTTCCTCTGCGTTTGCGACTTTCTCCACGTCTACGACTTTCTCTACGTCTATAATTTTCTCTGCGTCTTCGACTTTCTCTATGACTTCGACTTTTTCTACGTCTAAACCTTTCTCTACCCCTTCCTCTCTATCTTCCTCTCCGTCTTCCTCTACGTTATCATCTACGGTTTCCTTTTCGTCTTCCTCTACGTCTTTCTCTTGGTCTTTCTCTTTGTTTTCCCTTCGTCAATCTCGTCGCCGTTCTCTTGGTCTTTCACTTGGGCTTCATCTACGTTGGTATTTTCCAGTGGCGTCTCCTGACTAGTAGATGTGGGGATGCGATCATGATATTACAGGTTGAAGGCATAATTGCATATATTTAAAGTCTGCGTCATTCTATTTTACTGTGAAGTATTTTAGAAGTATATTTTGCAAATTAGATACCTACTGAATCTTCCTTGAAAATCACCAAATTCTCACTGTATGCACTAACTTACATAAACAAAACAATACAACTAAAAAAATAACCATAAAAAGTACATATCTAATTTTTGAACTCGAGATCGATTCGCGTTGTCTTGGTTGTCAATCACTAATTACCTTAAGTCTTTCGGAATAGGAGAAAGAACTAAACGGAATTGGAAGAATCCTGTCTATAGAACAATGAGACGTTTCACTTCTGTTCTATGTCACAAGTAACTCATCCACTGCCATAAATGAACTGGATGAGCTCGCCATGTCGCGACCTTTCACACACACACGTTTTATTATTTCACGTTACAATTTCGAATTCACGATTCTCTTTAACGCATCAATAGTTAGACAAAGTAGTCTAACGCATATTCAGTACGAAAACGCATTTACGCTACAACGAAGGACACATAAGACGAACGAAATAACGTCGCACACACCGTTTCGACTTCACGGACTGTCCCTCCCAATCTACTATTTTATTGCATGAAGGCAGTGATCTTGTTTTGTCAGGCCTGCTAACACACATCGTCTTACCCACCTAAACTGAATCAGGTTGAAATGTGCTTAAGCATAGTTGGCAGACTTGTATGAGTTGTGAAGAAAGACAGTCTGACCCCGCGCCCCGCGCCCCGCTTCCCGCTTCGGGGCCAACAATCGCTGCACGTGACGTCTGTGATTCCCAGACGTACTGCCGAATTATGACTCCATCAGAGGAGGGGTATGGAAGGTTCTTGGGAGGGGATACAGAAACGCCAATGAGAACTCAGAAGCCTGAGATGTGAGAGTCCTGGTCACATCATCGGCCGTCGAAACCACACAGCTTGCACACAGCGCATGGCAGTGAGTTCAATGACCTCGCCAACGTAGCGATGTCGTTCAAGGGATGCTTCTCGTCCCGTCACATCCAGCGAAGGAAATACCACCTATTGGACAGCGCACGTAAATGGCGAGAGAGAATAGAGAAACTGAGGAAGATGCTTACGGAAGAAAGTAAATTACTTTACTGAAAAAAGTTTAAAGTAATGAAAAACTAGGAGATACAACACATCACTCGCATACATTGAGCCTACGCCACTGATATTTTCAGGTACTGGAGTTTAATCAACGCCATCTATCTACATAGATCTATTTAGATGACGTTGATTTAATTCCCAGCTTACTCACCAAGATCGCAGCGCCAAAAAACGAAACAACACGTTTTGGACATTCCTGAGAATCATATGGCCGTATCCGAAAATCGTTCCCCAATAGGAGACCGAGACACGTCGAATGACACCTCTTAAGTCTCAATAGGTGAACGGGAGTGGTCTAACCGCGAGTGACGGAACCACACATCCTCACATCCAACATCGGAGCTACACACCGAACATCCACACATTCGAGGAGTTACTCAAAAACTATATACGGATGAACAGGGTTTGATTTCTGGCGGAATGTCACTGAACGGCGTTCCGGTACCTCCGAAATTATCAATAAATTATACAATAAATATATAATTATTTCTATTCAAAATAATAAGTAATTTGGGGACGCGTTCCAGGACTTAAAATTTTATAAATCGAGCACTGTGTATGTGCCACTAAAATGTTGTGGATCTTCACGATTTGTTTAAAAGCTAAGAGCAAATATGATGTAATATGACGTAGATCACAAAATCAACTGTTTACTTCAACCCCCAGGGTTATCAAGTCATGTGCTAATTGTATCGCAAGAAATAGCATCAAATGTTCATTAAAAATTGGCAAGTAAAATATATCGAAAACACGTTTGCTATCATGAAAATTTTTGATAAATTTTGAAAAAAAAAATACTATCAGAAAAATGCTATCATTAAAATTGTTGGGGATAACCCAAGTAATATGCGTGCCTTGAAAGTCAACCATCAAAATTTGAATTCAGCGCAGGAAACTGCAAATATTTTTAAAAATGCGTTAACAAGTGGAATATATATTTATATCTTTAATGAATAACTACATATTTATAATAAATAATACGTTAAATTATATCAAATTCTCGTTCACTCGCGCTACGCGAATCGCTGTCGCGCAGCAGAGGTTGCCACCCAATCCTTTCCCGCCAAACGTTGTGACGTCATTCTGATCTGCTAGGCATGTTCTACTCAGGGGCGATAGTGCTGCCCTCTCCAGCCCTGAATGTCACGTGTTGTGGACGTCTGAATATAACTGTATATCCAGGATGGAGTGATAGAAGCAATCTGGAAGCAATGGAGTAACCCCGTGGCTGCATTGAAGATCTTAACCTAAAAATAGTTCGAAGAATTGCGTTTGATTAGTCTTTGGTTGTTTCCCACGACTTACATTACATTTTATTTTGCATATTGAGAGCTGGTATGTACTGACTTGCATGAAATTAATTGACAATCGTGAAATATTGGTGCAATGTTTTCTTCCAGTTAACCATGTGTTTTTTTGTTATTGAAATTTATCGTGTTACGCTTGTAAATGTCGCTATTGAACAAGAACATGTTTTTCGAATAGGCTTTACTTTAACAGTTTAATGTCTTCGTAGATTATCCTAAATAAAAATGGTTAAGTTAACGAAACTGAAGAGAATGGAGAAAGCTAAGGTTAAACTAAAAGCAAAAAAATTGATGAAAGCGCAGAATGTGACCAATGTATCTTTCAAAGCTAAGAAAATTGTTTTACCTGGCCAGTTGAAATCGCCAACTGAACAAGAAATCCACACAAGAAAGAAGCTTAATGTTCAGGTATGTTACAACTGTTTATTAAAAATCATAATAAATAAGTTAGTAAATTCCAGAATTAATTATACTTACATTGTTTTGTGTCAGGAACTTCTGTCTCATCTGCGACATCATAATGTGTCTATGCGCAATGAGGGTTTGTTAGGTTTTCAAGAATTGTTAACAATGTATGAAGATGATGTTATAAAATTACATCTCCCTAGAGTAATTGATGGTGTAGCAAGTTTGGTGCTTGATATTGAAAGAGATGTTCGGAAATCTGCTGTCAAAATGATCGAAACATTATTAGCTAAGGTATGTGACACCTTAGATGTAATACAATATTTAACAATTGTGTGCCGGAGATAAACAAGTATGTGCAAATACTTTTGTTTTAGGTGTCCGCAGAACAAATAGCACCTCATTTTGATGTTTTACGAACATACATGTCATGTGCAATGACCCACATTAATGCATCTATTCGAGAAGATTCTCTTTTGCTTTTGGATTGTCTTCTTAACAAGTGTCCTGTTTTAATGGTTAAAAATGCCAATGACATTTTACCAAATTTCCTAAATATGATTTCCAACTTGAAGAATAGTTCGGATCATGGAAGAACTCTTTCCCTTCATTTAAATAACAAATTAATAAGTGTCAAGTGGAGAATGAGTGTATTTGCAAGGTTAACAAAGTACTTTGCTGCTATTGTTGCTGTAAAAAAACATGGTTTTGTAGATAGTGTTCAAATGAATGTAGATGAAGTGTCAGGAATTGATACAAAATCAGTAAATTGGAGTGAAGATTCCCCATTGTATGTTGCTGATTATATTTCATTAAAAAGAGAGATTTGTAATTTACCCCGGGTGTTTTCAAAGACAGCGGTCACAGAAGTTGCTGGTGTGAGTACTGCCAATCAGGAGAGAACACTGAAAGAGCATTTAATGAGCTTAATGCCAGTGTTATTTGAAGCATGGATTGAAGTTGCTCCACGGCGAGATTCTGCTGAAGGTGCGTCACTTTTAAGATAAACAATAAGATCACTTCCTATTCCAGTAACTAAGATGACCCTCGAAAATTTCTTGATTTCTAGTTGGTCGCCTCCCTGAAGAAGCAGCAATTATGCTGCAGTATGTTGTCAACACACTTCTGCATGTTTGGGAGTCTATACAAAATTGGGAACAAGAAAGTAATATTGACAATTTGGTAAGATTTTAATGCAGACTATGAATATGCTAATAATTTGGATAATGTTATTGATCTTGATTTTTAAATTAAATTATGTTATATTAAGTTCGTACAATTCCTTTTGGGCAAAGACCTCCTGAATGTCAGGAATATCTTGTGAGTAACCACCATAGCAGCCACGTATGATGGTAGTGTGTTTTTTAATTAGCATTTTTAAATATGTTACTTTTATAGTTCTGAAAAATTAAACACTGACAGGAAGAAGAGATAAGATACATATGTTGTTACGAATTAATATTTTTATTTTGTTTGTTTCCTTTCTAAAGAAGCCACTGATTTCAGTCAATCTTTCTTTGTAATTATCATTAGAAACATGGAATGTGCATTAAGTGAGTTGTCATGCAATATGAGTTAATGTGTTCAATAGTAAGTGATAGCTAAAATGAAAAGGGATGAATATGAAAAATTTAGTACGTAGTACATATAAAATTAATGTTTATTCTTATAATATGCATGAACATTAATGCATATTAATTATAGCGTTATTAATTATCATAGTTTATGATAATTAGTAAATTGTGCTCCATTCATGGGCACATTTTTCTTTTGAAATAAGATGCTGAAAACAGTTCACACACAAAGGAAAATATCTAAAACATGAGTGTTTACATGTTCAGTGAGACTTCTCAACAAGACCATGTCTTAAAGAAGGCACCCTTTTCATAAGCAGTTTCCTGCGGAACCGAATAATTATTCCATAAGACCAATGTATTTTCACTAAATACCTTATTGTACTTGTACCACCTTAAAGATGGCCGCCCCTTTTCCCAATCAATGACCATGAATTTTTGCCATAACATATCATTGCATTCTCTTTAAGACTACCAGCAAACCCTGCACTGAAATAATAAATCTGGGTGTTCATTCATGTGCTACTGTAAACCATGCCTTTTCTGGTGTTGGGCACTTGAGATTTCACAATAACTCCAAAGGGGAGACCTTCCAGAAAATGAAGAGAAACTATTGAGTTATAAAATAGAAAAATAATTTCACAGAAGCAAAATAATACCCTAGGATTAGGATAATCAGAGACCTCCTTATGCCAATAACTCTATAGCTGAGAAAAAAAATTTTTAGAGTACACTGTACTATTCTTTTTTGTAATCATATTAATTAATAAATACAGTTGATTCTAAGTGATTTAATGATGCAATACAATTATAGCTTTGATTTGAAAGCAGAATGGTGGTACAATGCCTATTGTAGTAGTCACAGCAGTCAGTAGCGTGAATACATATAGTGTGATGTTCCGTTTAGGAAGACCACCCCTCTTTAAGACCAATTTTAATGTATTAATTACTTGGTCAGCAGAAAGAGGTTTCACTGTACTTAGTTTATATAAGAATGTATTCAGCCCAATGTATTTAGAAAAATAACAATGCTGAGGGATTTTATTTTGCTTGGGAGGTAACATATTAGGTTGAAGCCAAGAGTTTCAAAGCTGTAGCAATTCTGCACAAGGTATTCTTATGTCATTTCACTGCAAGAAAAGTAATTTAGAGACATAATTGCTATTAACAGACAGTAATTCTTATAGTTTTGTAGGTTTTGTATATGATTTTGTTTTTAATATAACATGACATTGTTTCAGACTCCATGGTTTATTAAATATTACCGAAAGACCATTAACAAAGCTTTCTTACCTGGTTTTCCATTTTCCTTGCAAGAAAATGTTTTCAAACCTAAAATTGTGTCAAATAAAAGCAGAAAAGTTCTTCCAGAAGAGCAGTCTTTGTTGCAAAATACTTCGGCAGTTCATCCGAAGTGTATTCATCAGAATTTGTCTCTCTGCCACCTTCTTATTAGCATTGATGATGGAAAAGATCAGTCAGTTGTCAAACCTGTGATATCATATTTGCGGTGTAAGTACATAATCTTTTAATTATATTTTGTTCAATTAATTTGATTGTTTATTCCTGCATATACATTCCTTGTTTATACATTCTACAGGCTGAAATCTCTGTGTGATGTCAATGTTTTGTCAAAAATGGAACATGGATAATTTTTTCTGTTGATTCTTATTATTATAGCATTATAATATGTGTCATCCAATGATTCTGGCCTCGGAATTACGCAATTCTATGACAAAATTTTACAGCAATTTGAAAATTCCAAGGTCTCTAATAATGGCATACAAAACACTGTCATTTGCTCATAAAAGTTTCTGAACTGAGATGTTCTGTATGTGCTAGTGTATAAGACACACCCACATTTCCAAAAAGTATTTTATAATTAACTTTTTATTTTTATAAATGGAATGGGAGTTGTTTTTTTCGTAAGGAATTATTTTTTTTAAATACAATAAACATGTATTTGAATAGCTAAACCAGTGATTTAAGAAGACGAGTATTTAAATATTACTACATGAAAATAAATATTACTAGTACATAACAGTAGCTACTCCAATTGCATGATACATGCGAATTTCCATCATTTTTAACAGTAGCTACTGTTTTTTAAGATACACTAAATCTAGGATTAACTGAAATAGTAGATTCTTACTTATTACTTTCATAGTATTACAATACCCATCATCCTAGTCAGTCACTGTCACTTGAAGTGACACAAACCATAAATGATCTTCAATTCTATCCAAAGAATTCCTAATGCCACTCTTCTTTTTGCAATCTGCTGCACTTCAAAAGGAGTCCTTTTTCTTGCTTGAGTTCTGTACCTCTGAATGGCAATGATCTCTATATATTTTGCCAGTCATTGAGATATTCTAGTTATAGTACGCATCAAGAGACTGTTCCTTTTCATAAATCATCTACACTATGACATTGACCCAACAAAATTTTCAACATTCTTTATTCTTGCAATACTTTTAGCTGCAGTAGTAATAATTTTTTATAGAAATGCACATTTCTGTTTTTCTGTCCAATCTAACAATTCTTTTTCTACAACCAGCCATTGAGATTTCTTCTCATGAAAACTGTGTTTATTTTTCAGACAAAGGGTGAGTTTTTCCTTATTTTATGCCAATCTCCTATAGTTTTCTCAGCAAAACTTCCATTCTTCTAAATGTTCTATTGAATTTGTTGAACTTTCAACTTGTGACCTGCCATATAAAACATTTACTTTTCACTCCTGGTGAACAGCAACTGAAGGAATTTAATTTGCAATAAGAAGAAAATTGGCTTATGCTGTTCCAGCAGTCATTTGCGAGAATGGAGAAAGAGTTATCTCAGACACATGGATACCTTAATTTTTTGTTGACTCATTGTCAGCAAATAAAACCATCCCCTTTAATACTGAATGTTGCTATTCTAGGAATTTTTACGACAAACATTTAGACAGTTGAATGGGATTATGACAGTAACAGTAATTTGGTATACATTACAGTAATTTGGTTTTTATATCGCTATATACTTAACAGTAAAACAGTTACAAAATATTCCCATCTATTCTATAAGACACCTCATGGTTTTTAGAGAGTTACTGAAGGGAAAAAAGGATCTTATACACAGGCAAATATGGAAGGTCTCTGATAATAGGCTCAAAGATGTCAAAACAACAAATCAAAAATGTCAGGTAGAATCTTTTTGTACTCTGGCCACAACATGAATATTTCTTCAGTTCAAAATTAAATGAAGTAATTTGCATAGTTCTTGATCTGAAGAACTGTGATATTTCCTGTTACATGATTGTTGTTTCTATTTAATAACCATTATTGAAAAAACATTCAACCATTTAATATTGAGTACTTCATAATTATAATATTGAATGTTTGTTTGTTTTCTAGACAGCTGTCTTGCTTTCATTATTTTAAGACATATGCCCGAGTTATGTATTCTATGTGTTGAATCTGTAATGCTACAGATTGTTGATGATTTTTAACACCTGTCTTTCTGTTAGCTTGCATTAAGGAATGGGAAGATATGACATTTTTTCCTGGTTTGGAGCAAGTGCTTAGAACATTGATAATAAATGAGAAAACTTCATGGCCAAAGAAGGAGGTACTCCAAGCTGTAGTTACGAAGTGCCAGGATCGATCAGCACCAAGGAATCTCTATGAAAATTTGTTTGCTTTGCTTTGTGATTATGTTCTTCAACCAAGATATCATAAAGAACTTGGGTTTGTATTTGTACTACATTTAGAATATTCTGAGAATCAACTGATCAGAAAAGATGTATTATAAAAATAAAGAAATAACATAAATGTCTTTACTTTTACAGGTGCAATGAGTTTGTGAAGTGGTTTTTGGAATTACCATATCAATATTTTCAAGCAGAAGTAAACTTGAAAACTGTTAAAGCCTTATCTTCACTAGCGTGTCAGAATCATGAAATATTCATGAATAGTTTAAAGAAACGAGCAAAGGCTATTGTTAGTGAGTATTTTTATTAGAATTTTAAAATGTTTCATTGTTTTAGAGATTGTTTATTTTCCTTGGTTTTTTCTTTAATGGCAGTTAAATCTTGCCAAGTCTAAATAGAGTGTACGTGAACAGAGGCGGATCCAGCCAATAGTTTTCGAGAGTGCCATCACAGATTTTTGTTAAATAATAAACATTTGTTGTTATGTTGTGTATTATTTTTGTGGAGTATATATTCTGTAGATAATATAATTTTTTAATTACATAATTCTAACATAAATATTTAAATCAATTTTGACAAATAAAAGAAGGGAACAAACTAAAACTCTAGGCCTTTGGGGGAAGGGCATCCCCCCCTCCCCAATGTATCTGCCACTGTGCACGAGAAGGGTGCCTGGAAAATTAAGTGAATATTGAAAATCTGTAGAACCCCATTGTAAGAGAACACTCTTAAGATGCAAGGATTGATCTGAGTCCATTGGGAGTCTAAATTAGACATATATTCTTCCCTCTTGTTCAAAAGTCTCATGTTTCCTACCTATAATAGAATATTGGTCCCAGAGATACTGATTTCTTTCCCACAAGTAAGTCTGAAGTCAAAACTAATTTTCCTACATGGTTAGTTGGTGGCTCTTTAGATTTACTCCTAAGTACTTTTGACAAAGGCTGGGTAAGAAAGCTTGGCTGTGGAAATTTCCTTCCAGAAATAACCCATTGCATCTGTGAAAGGTGGAAATCTATTGTCGCTTTTCGTTTGTGTTGTGTTGTTTATGTTGGATTGTGACACCTTCATTGCATGGACACTGATGTCTCAAAAGGATAATTTTTTTTAATATTGGAATTATGATGGCTCCAAAAAGGCAGTCAGTGTGTAGGAAAAACATCACATCATACATCATATCGAAAACTGTAAAAAAGGAGGGGACAGTTGCCCCAAGTATTTTTAGCTTCACTGAATGTTCATGTGTGCAAAACATTTTAAAACAAATAAAAAGGCTAAATATATCTGAACTTTCACATCACTCTCGAATAATTACAAATACGTAGAAATGTGTGATAACAGAATTGTCAAATGAATAAAGGAAAGAGACCCCCTTTCCAATCTAAGAAATAATCATCCAATATTTTTCAAAAGCACATTAGGTGCTGAGCATGGGCAGTACCATTACGAAGTCAATTTCCTGGAGTCAGGATTTCTAGTCATGAGTGGCAAGTGTTTGGCTCACATAATTTTTTCTCACATAGAAAACACCTTATGCTTATCACATTCCGCAAATTATCTAAGTTTTTTTCACATGAAACATTAAAATGTCAGTGATTAAACAAGTGACTCAGGTCCTCTGAGAATTTTCTGCGGTAAGAGTGTGTGTGGGGGGAGGAGGCCTTGCTGAAAATACATAAAAAATAACAAAAAATGTAATCTTATTCAAATACAAAGTTTTAAAAAAATATTTCACTTCACATTTAGTGTATTGAAATTTTCATCTTGCCAACACAAACTTTGACCTCAAGTTACATTCGTGGATATCATGAACTTACTTTAGCATTTCCCATGTGTAGTAGTTCCTGGGACAAAAATATATGATCTCAGATGTCTCTTTATAACAGAGTCCTGCGGAGACAAAATGCACTTTAAAATAATCTTTTTGGCTTCTGAAGAACGTAGATATTGTGAATCATCACTTGGTGGTTTCAGGAAAAGATGCAAATATTTTATTAACTCTGGGTTAAAGGTTTTTAATTGAGAATGTGAAACAATACCATCTCCTTGGTGTGGGTTAATGTTTTGAAAAGTAGTTTAGTATGATCTTCTACAATGTTTTTAGTGTCAAAAATGTTTTATCATAAAGTGCAACCTGCATTGTTTAAGTCTCATGTTTTCTGCACACCCAATGCTTTATTATTTACTTAATACTCATTTTGGAGAAAATGGCACTCCATTTTTTGCTAAAATACTGTATTTCAACACTAGTTGAAGTTCAGATTTCATTGTTCTTTCTTGAAAGATATTCTCAACTATGTCCAAGGGTCTTTAATAACAAAGTTAGAAGCAGTCAGGACATCATTGTTTCTGCTCTCATTACCATCTTTAGTTATTCTCCTGTAAAATTAGGTAACTGTCATAAAATGCTCTTTGCCTCCATGGTAAAGAATTACAAATAATTGTTAACTAATTTAATGACTTTTTCTTTTTCAGATTCTCTATGTGAAATTCCTGTGGTAGGGAATTCCATTCCATTCGAAGGACAAAAACTAATTCTTAACACATTGTTTCATGTGGCTGATTCAGACACTTTCAATGGATTGTTGAAAAGAATTGGTAATTTAGAGGACTACCAAGAGTTAGCATTATATGTAAAAGACATGAAAGCATTATACGAATTTGTGAATTTGTAGCATTTGAGGAGAAAATTTATTGAATGTTATGTGTTTAATATTTTAAACCATACCAAGTTTCCTAACTGCATTTGCAATAAATTGAAATATACTTTTATTTATTTATTTGGTTATAATACCTGGTTTTTCAAGTACCTTTGTTATACCTTTCGTAGTAGTTTATCGTGGGCGAAATGACAACGATTATTTATTTGAGCTATAACTTCTTAACCCATTTCGAAAGGTGTGCAAATTTCTCCAAACGGAATTGAAGATTAAAAGCCACATTCTCGAAGAAGTCGATAGTGGACATCATTTATAAGTATCGACTTTGTAAACAAACATGGCCGTTGTGCGCTGATCTGCCAGTCGAATTCATGGAGTTCGTTGGTTCACCGTAGATGGCAGCTTAAACTTTTGCTTTAGAACCAAACGTCGAAGGTGAAGAACCTCTGCCATTTTGCAATGAGGTGTAATATTTAAATGTGTTGAAAGTGGTCCGCATGCACTTCATTCACATGTGAACATACTTGACAAGATAACCTCGAAATAAATGATAGGACTCGCACCCAACTAGAGGCTGACTATGTCTTGAGAATGGGACAAGCCGGGAGTGCGCTGGGACATAATAGTGAGTGAATTTCTTCATCTATACTTTTAAATGTTGATTTATGGTTTTATCATCCTACAAGACTGACGTTAGGTGTAGAACTGTGTTTTGTCTTCCCTCACAGACAATGAGTTTGGTCTGGGATAAAGAATATAATATGACAGTTTTAGAGAATGTTGTTTACCCCAAAAAATGAAAGGCATGTGAAAGGAAGTAATATTTATTGACAAATGGTGCAGTGGAGCAAAATGAATTAAATTCATGAATGATAGAAAGGTAAAATTCAGTTTTCTCAGATTCTGTTTGAAATTATGAAAAACTGCTTTCAATTGAGAGAGATCACTGACACTAAGGGGGTAATTGATTGACATATGTGTCCCTGTTAATGCGTCTCACTTGGTTTAGAAATAAAATGTTTAGATTTTACTTAATACTTAATTTAGGAGTTCTAGATGTAAAGAATATCGTTACTAAAATATCTTCTGAAATCAATTCATGCATTATTTTCATTTTCAAACTCATTGTTCTTGTGAGGTGTTATTACTAATGTTGCTCAACATTTGTAGTCACATCAGGTATTTCTTTTTGAATCTGATAATTCTTTTGAATGAAACTGATGAAGTAGGTTGAATTACAAGTCATGTGGAATGTTCTGTGGTAATGAACCTTTCATAATGATTGTGAATTTCCCAAAAAATTCAATTATTTTATTACTAATATGTGATATAAAGGACAAATATGACTATTTTGGAGCTCCCATAATGTTGCCCCACATGTAGCAGGTATATTTTGTGTTGGGACGAAACGCGAGAACGGACATCTTCGAATAAATGAAGATCCTGATGATATTTAACCTTAAAAAGTGAATTCTCACGCATTGCCATAGGAAACCAACGTATACGACGAGCAACAGGTTAGCGTGATATACATTTTGTGGCATTCGTGTTTTCTCATAACCTACGCGGGATAAGATTACTCTAGGGTTTTAGTTTTTGCAACATAGCTAACATTGAACATAAAATTTTAACCGCGGCCCAGCAGTGGATGCGACAACGTTCACAAGAATTGCAAACGTGAGGTAATGTTAGGAAATGTTCCGAAAACATGACCTGGAGATTAAAGACTGCTGTTTTCACATTCGTGGGCCAAAAAATTATGCATTCTTGCAAAGTCCGTGTGGTTCAAAAGCCCCGCGTAAATAAAAGTATTATAATTGATATCAATCAGGCTCTGAATTTGTTTCATTATCACAAAAGTACGGTGTTGGATGTCAGTTATATAGTTGACATATATGGCATGATTATTTACTGCACATTACTACAGACCCCGTTTTTAAATCACACATGATTAAAAATACAACACTCAAAGATAGCGGTCGTCCATAAATTAAGTAACGCTGAAAGAGGGAGTATGACGCTGCGTTACATAGGGGTAGGGGGTGTTAGTGTAGTTTTACGTAACATTCATATTTATTTTCTAATTTTTCAACATTTGGTAAAACAATTCCTTTTTTCAGTGTTATGCTAAACATGAAAATATTCAGTTTTTAAAAATGTATAAATTAAAGTTATTAAAATTGTTACAGTACATGGATATATTTTTTCATTAATTTTTAATTAAACTGGTAAGATTACTGATCTAAAGTAGGTCTGTATTCTACACTCCAATTAAATTGGCTTGTGACGCAGTGGACTATCGCCCATGACTGCCTGTGCGTGGCTTGCCAGAAATTTTCGCGTCTAAGGGTCCGTTCTTCACTAAAACATGTCCAAAATAATATTGTTAGGTGGAGTCAACTTCTCTCACTTATTCTGGCATTAATTATCATAAATTTTAATGTATAACACAACTAATGCAATTTTTTTTATTGTGGCATTTTTCTCGGTATATAATTTATTTTTACCTCTTGAAAATGGAGGGGTGCAAGTACTTTAGTAGTAAGTACTGTATTATCCTCGCACATTTTCTTGAGCCTTCGCTTCCCTAGTTGTGAGAGGAGTGGGGAGTTTGGTAATTTTGACAAAAGGAATTTTATATCAAATTTTAGATCGTTTTTCGATGTAAAATAGTTTCTATTACACGGGAGCGAATATTTCTGGTTATTAGATTGTGTCTACAAGGCTGTTGCTATCATTTATTCTTAATTTCACTATCGTTGGCAAAGGGGGTAGGTATTCAGGGGTTCAAGGAAACGTGCGTGTATAATATCGCAAGCGTTACAGTTATATTTGTGGGGTGAATCATGTGATACTGAGGGAGTATTCTAAGTAATCCAAATTTGCGTTACGTAATTTATGGACGGCCCCATAGTATATTAAAGAGAATCGTGAAAAACTTGCCGAAAATTGGTAGACGTACAAAACGTGTCCTATGCAGCGAGTTTTTTTTTCATCGAAGCGCCTTGCAATTCCGGTACATTACACTGCGCTTATTTATTTAGCGTCAAAAACAGTTAAAAACTGTGTGTGACGTACGGGAGAAGAGTATTCTGTGCACGTTTTCGTAAATTGTGGGATCCCTGCCCTAACTCATATACTAGTTGATTTCTGAATACAGATGGAAATAAGCATTTTTGTCCAGAATTGATAAAAAAAATCACTCCAGTGTAATAATAACTATTTGCAAGGGGAAACCAGGTATATATTTTTGCTTTTATCCCTCATCATGCCCTTCGGAAGGAATCGACTCTCAGCCGTTAGAATATAGAGAACGATTATAATATCAGTATCTATATTACCCTAGAACTCTAGAAGATAATAACAGACAGTGAAGTTACGTTTATGTCCAGAAGCAAAACAAGGGGCCATCTGAGCATTTGCTCGAAGGAACAAGAAACTGGACGAAAAACCTGACCGAGACGGGGATCATTGACCCAGAAGCTGGGATATAACACTTGTTAAAAGTTGAGAGTAATCACATGCGGATGGTGGGGGGGGGGGGCAAGGGAGCCCCCCCAAAGGCCTAGAGTTTTCGTTTACCGTCCTTTATTTGGCAAAATCAATTTAAATATCATATTCGAATTATTTAAACAATATTGTATAGTATCATATCTACAATGGATAAATAATATACAATATAATAACAAATATGTTAATTTAACAAATCTACGATGACCCCCTCCCCCTCAAATCGGCTGGACCCGCCCCTGGGAATTATACAGTTAAAATGGTAATTAAAACATTCAATATCATTATTAAAATTAATATTACTTTCCTTTTTGATGCCCGGTATAGACTTATTGTATTAATTGTATAGAAGCGTTATTTTTACGAACACTAAAAATTGTCCATACAAAGCAAATATTGGTTATAGAAAGGTAAAATAATTTTATTTTAATTTTAAAATTTCTTGTGCATCTAACTTGCGGTTATTCGTCGAAATCAGTGTTGCCAGACGTACCAGGATCCTGGTTATTTTTATCAGGACTTTAATGAAGATACTATGTACCAGGATGAAATCCTGGTACGTTCAAATACCAGGATTTTGAATCTACGGCAATTGATGTACATTTTGAGATTCGTTTAATATTTTTATTCAATATTTGAAATTTTAACACCAATATTACAAATAACTATGATATTGGTAAAAACACTGCCGTAAAAATATTAGGGTGACGTAGGATGGTATTTTTCTAGCACATGATATAGTAGAAAAGGATAGAACGCTCCATTTCTTCCACTTAGTTTATCGATACAAAATGAATCAATATGGAGGTAAGTTTAACGAACTTTCTGTGCGCATTAAAAACAATTTCAGAATGTAAATCAATTGACATTGCTACCAGAAATTTTAGTGGAAGTAGCAGGATTTTTGAAGGTTGTTACCGGGGTATACATTTAATCGTCTGGCAATGTTGATCGAAACCTTCTGTAGGAAAACTTATTTTACAGAGTGAATACCAAAATATCATTAAACGGTATGAAAGTGTTTCTTCATGGTTTCGAAGTAGGTTCCACGGGTGATGTCTAATGACTCGACTGTTCCGGAAGAATATACATGTCCAATAAATGCAAGAATTCGTTGATAATTATGTAAATTGTTAATGTAAATATTCTAATTATTTTCCAAGATCTAGTTTTGCCTTAAGGCAAGGCTTAATCGAGACTTACTTGTTCAGAGTAAAATTCTGAATCCGCCCCCCCAACATTTTAAATCATGATGGACGCGCACGTTTTCTTGAGCATCAGAATTCCTATCCCTGACCTTTGCCACACATTGTTAATTTACGAATAAAAGATTTCAACAAGTGTTTTTTTTTTTTTACATATGATAATACATTCGTGCAGGCCCTTGTTACCGCATGGGCCTGAAGGTCCCGGACCCAAACCTCCCAATGTTCAAGAGCCCCTTAAATAAACTATTTAATACATTCTCCAAAAAATAAAATAAAAAAACGTGTAAAACGTTATGTAAGATTAAACTTTAGGCAAAAAATGGCATAACGGAGTGATGTTTCTCGCATAACTGGATAATATTTATAATATGGAATGTTGCTGGTTGATGCGAGAATGTCATTCAGTGATGAAAAGTTAAATATTTTAACAAATCGTATCTTTAAATTTGGAGGAGACCGGCGAAAGTGGGAATAGGGGTCCCCAAATAAGTTTAGGCCCAAGGGCCCCCAAAGCTGTTAAAATGGCCCTGCATTTGTGCTCTTGTGTAATATAGAATCAAATCGGAAAATGAGCTAAAGGTTCGAAAAAACTTCACTCATCTCCTCTCTTCTTGTAGCAATACGAGAGCTCAAGAAAACGTGCGTAAATTTTTAGTTGAAAGCAATCTTTGTTTTCATGGAAGGCAGTGCGCTTACGAATGGAACTCATCAGTCTATTGTACTATAATTAATTGCGCTGTTTTTATATTATTTGAACAAAATTTTCATGGTGAATATGAGATGGCTTTCCTAGAAGAAAAGGCCAGAAGAATGCAAGATATGTTTCCAAAAATCTTTTATTTTCCTTTTCAAAAAAAAAAAAAAATGCAAACACCTCGCTTAGTAACCGAATATACTCATGATGGCTCTGGTCTAAATCCCACATCTCAATATGATTTGGATATTTTTCTTTACACATCTTTGACACATTCTTTCATAATTGCGGCTAAATTAAAGCTGCTCTTTCTGATCCTATGTATTGATAACGTTCTCCGTCTTCCTGACACGCTCTCTAAATAACTTCACACTCGTTCATTATTTCATAACCTACATTTATCAGTAAGTCATCTGAGGAGGCGAGACACCGATCATTCCTCTTTCTGTTTCTCTTCAGAACCAGTGGCGTATACTGTGAGCTACCGGCGGTAGCGCGAGGAAATTACGAGAACAAACATATGTGAAGATAAATCATATTAAAAATAATTGTAGGCCACATTCTTTTTCAGTGACATACATTTTTCAACATTCTATATAATCTGTTCTGTTGAGATCTGTATTAAATCGCTCGGTCGTCCGCGCATCAGTCCTCTTGAGAGGCGGCAACGCCGAAGAAATCGCTGCCACCCAGCGGCAACCGCACAGTGTGCGTTCGTTGCATGATTCACTCCCTCCTACTATTAGTAAGACACGACCCAGCCAAGGACTCGGGATTTATTTATTTGGGCAAAAAACAATAAAAACTGTATATGACTATAGGGGAAGAGATTGAATGCGCACATTTTCTTCAGGCCCAAAATGCCGAAGTCCCGAACGGTTTCTTGACACGTCCGGAGGCAGTGGGCAGTAAACGGACAGAGTAAATTAGATGTGCGCTTTTGTGCACAGTAAGCATACTAGCGGGCTATGGCAACATGTACACGTTTGGTGGTGAGTGTACGTATACATAACAGATTATAATAAGCGTGTTCCAAGTGTTAAAATTACAGCGTATTAAGTATGTGATGGGGTGGTATGAATAAAAATGAGCATATGCTATTTACTCGCGTTTTCTGAGCTGATGCTCGGTAGCGTATGAATAAAAGTTTCGAGAATATTCTTAAAGAATGAGTAAATTCTCAAACTTGAGAAAATTCTCACTCTCCGAGGCTCGGTAGAGCATAAGCTCTCACCCATATGAATAAAAACCGAGAATTTACTCCTTTCGTGAGCATATCCTCAGATTGTTTTGAGTCTGGTCTTGAGGTGCCTCACTTTTAAATGTGAGGTTATTGTACCTTTGTTGTAAGTAGTAATCTATCAAGAAATGACTTCTTTCGTGAATATAATTAACTAAAAGTAGCACGGCGCGGCGTCGGGATAAAACTTGCGGAGTTTGTTACGATTTTCGGAGAGAAACATTAAAAATTCGTCGTAACGCCTGTTTTCAGCCAATAAAAGATGGAAACTGGATGTGGCACTCGTTCACATGAAAGATCTTTTCAGTAAGATGTTGGTAGAGATTTGTGCATTTGCCAGACATTCAACACTTTGAAAAATGAGGTTATGGGCCTTGTAATCAAAATTGATCCAAATGAATGAAATTTATACAATTCGAAGAGAATATTAACAAATAAAAAATTAAGAACCAGAACAAATAAACGTTTAGTTCCTCTGCATCTTGTATTGTACGTACATTCGTATAAAAATCTACGATATTTTCATATAAAAAACTACGATATTTGGGGCTGAATAGATTAACACAAAAGATATTCAAGCAAAATAATGCAAATAAATGTGAATAGAACTACTGGCGTGAATCATGGGGGAAATAAAGATTTTACCCAGCCTGAATCTGCTTAATATTCCAGAATATGAAAAAGTTCAGACACTTACGAAATAAAGAAAATTAAGAATTCCAATACCTTGCTTATTTGAAATGAAGGTAATGGTTTTGTCCGTGTTTAATTATGCACTATATGATTAGGAAAGGGTTATGGCAACTATATAGCTCTTCCTCGGGAGCGTGTTATCATAGAGATGCTCAGGAGATGCTTTAGGCAACTGAAATAACGCTTCCGCATTTCATTTGCTCAACTACGCATGAAATTGAAGCTTAAGATCGAAATATACTCTTCACAATGCAACAACGATAGTTTTTTATAAACAACTGCACGGGCAGCACGTACACGAGATAGTTAAAACAAGTTGTATAACAGCGCGAATCGGAACAAAATCACACCAGCTGCTTAGACAAATGAGAATATCCTCAATTTTCCATGAGAATATACTCATCACTCGGAGAATATTTTTATTCATACGAAGTTGAGCAAATGCTCATTGGTGGAAGAATTTTCTCAGAACAAATGCTCATGCTCGTGAGAAAATACTCTAAGCAAATGCTTCTTTATTATTCATACCACCCATGGTGTCAAACTATTGTCAGTTTGTTAAGATATTTTGAAAAAAACCTCACAGCAAACTTATTTTATAATTATATTAATTATTTATGTATATACAAAAAGAATATTGTATAAAAAAGTACAAACTAGAAATACTACATAATCGAAGATTATGAATAGTTATGTATTCAAAGATTATTTCTAAAGACAGCTCAGGGCATGAAAGCAGTATACGCCACTGTTCCGAGCTTAGTAGCATAATTTATTCTGAATGCCGTAAAGTAGAGTGTTTAAAGCGAAGAAAAAAGAAAACTTAGTGCTACAACTGCCTATACCTCAACTTCTCATATTATTTATAACTGTGATGTAATATAATATTGCAAATTACATCGCGTATGTATCTTCAACCATCTGAGAAACAACCGCGTCTTCAGTCATCTGATAAACTCTTCAGCGAACGAAGTGCGTAATATTCGAATGTGCCATTTTCGAAGATTCGGAGATTTTAATGAAAATTGACTTGATATATTTATAAGCGCATTTTGTTTTATTCCAGTAAAATATTAGAGAAAACAAACTTCCATGCGTAGAATTTGAAGCGCTGCCTTCAAATTAAGAATGTACTGGTACGCATTTGCCAGTTGCAAATACATTCCGCGTAAAATTGGTTATCGTGTGCGTAAAGAAAAAAATCTTTATCCGAAAAGTTTAAATTTCGAGACACTTCAAAGAGATCGTTTATGTCCACAATGGCGTCTACCCTTAAAATATTAAATAAGAAACATTGAGCAGTTTTTGAGAAAATTTTGTTTGGCTATTGTGGGAAAATAGTTACAATTTATTTAAAATGGTCGTGAAAACTATTTTGCAGAAGCTGCACTAAAAATTATGTAAAGTGATGACACAAAAAAAGATATATTAAGGAAGAAATGTTTAGCATCAATAATAGTGCCGCACAGGGTCAAAAATTGGGTCCTGATCTTGAGATCGTATAACACTTAAAACTCAATAGGCAAAACTCTTATAACTCAAGATTTTATGTAAAGGAATGGTGCTACAACAGAGGTACATTAAGTAAAAAGGCGAGTTAACCTGTGCATTGTTTCTACATCGTATTCGTTTCAACATTGTATTTGCGTTTGAAATATTATCATTGATACTCTATATGAACAGTATCGTACTTTAAATTTCATAACAAAATTCCTTCCCCGTAACGTACTGCTCTTGCCCACATGCTCACTTTTTGCGTATTGATCATTCGAGATGAGATATTGATCGTGTGCTAAAGTCGGCATCGTTGATCCACGAGAATCCGGTCTAGTTTTTTAAATTGACTTCAAAATTGTCATTTCTGTCGAAAACTATTTTTTTAAATTACTTCTCGGGATTTTAGTTTAGAATCTTTTGTATTCCAGCATTATAAACGACCTTTTCTGTTGCAAGAAATCGTTCATAATCCGGAATTTTATGGCACAAATGATGACGTATTAGATTTTACGGCTCGAATGATTGCCTCATCACACATTCAGCCAATAGCAGCGAGAGAATTAGGGGGAGATAGAGCTAAACAGAACAGCCGACTACAGTTTTCTCGCACAGATGTCAAATACCCGAGACATCACAGGAAAGTTCTTCGGAAATTTAAATTTAATTCTCTTAATGCTCTAGCTTCTCTTAATTCATAATGCTGTCATACAAAAAATAGCGAATGCAACTCGTTGCTTTATTGCATTCGTACAAATTTGAAAACTCGCTCCTAACGTCGCTCGTATCCAAAACATGTACTCATGCAATAAAGCTTAACATTATAAACTAATTGCACAAACTACTATTATTATAAAGGCGAGTTAAGTTTCCTAGGAGAAATTTAACGATTATCAGTTATTAAATAAAATATTGTTTTGAATAGGAACAGACGGGTTCCTGTGCGTCATTTTCTAAGACGTAGCTTGTTGCCATAGACATATTGATATCTGTGCTTGTAATAGCTATATAATAGTAACATAATCGATGTTGTTCGTAATTTTTATAGCTAGGAATGTATACAAAATACCTTTCTAGAAACTACTTTCTAAGAAAAGGTACCAACAAGACGTCCGAACAAAAAAGCTTAGTGCAGTTTCAGAATTAATGTCTGCTTAAAACATGCATGTTCAGTTCATCTCTAAATGTTCGAAGCAATTTATTTTTCAATCTAAACTACTTCGCCCCGAGTTTTTTTTTTTCGGGAAATGTACGTACGAGGGGAATTTATTGAGGTTATGGTCGGCCGTTACTGTGCTTGATTTACTCTCCTTATTAGGCTACAATGTTTGGCGCTGAATAGAACACAGTTTTTGATTGATGAATTTGTGTTGATGTATTGGCTTTAAAAGAATTAGTTTTCGCACATCATTCGCATACAACGATTGGGAAAGAGTTTTCGAAGTGATGACTGAGATGTGTTGTTATGGACAGAAATTATAGTACGCAATATTATGTAACTTAGTAATACGAGAAAGTACGTGCTGTTGTAGTACCATCAGTTTTGTTTCTTTTTTTTATTCAATATAAAGAAAAATAGTACGAAAGAGGTCTGTCTTTGCATTCTGTGAAATTATCTTCAAGCATTTCACTGAAGCGCCACCTGTTTAGTGCCGCGCACCAGGGCCTGGGAGGGTAGTTCAAGATAGTGCTGCCTCCTAGCGGAGTTCGCTGACGAAGCTTATTCTACTTTTTCAATTTTTTGGGTGTTGCATGAGCTTGTGAACCTTTTGCGGCTGATACCCACCCTCTGTCCAACTTCCCAATAGAAGAATCCCAGTGAATGTGTGATAATTTCTATTTCAAAATTATAAAAGTCAAAAATCTTTTTGAAAACTGCTAATAATGTCAGGACTGTTACTGTCACCATATATGACAATATGATGTAGAAAAGCACGCATGTGCACAATATGATGTAGAAAAGGACGTATTTTTTATAGGCTATCAACATTTTCGATTGTACAGTTAAATTATAAGAAAATGTAAAGAATATATGTGCCATGTTTGTTTGTTTTTTTTTTTTTCAGTAATAAAGTAATTGGTTAGGCAGAGGGTATTCCACTAGATATCCAAGATCTAAGGAATATTTAAAAGAAGAATGTGAAATGGTGTCCCAGACCTTGAGTTTCATGAAATTTGGTGGTAAAGGGACGAGGGAAGGGGGACATTTATTCTAATATTGTGTACTATAATGTAACTCGTGTAAGTGCTGCAAATGGAAACAGTTTATTCCAGAACCTCGTGGAGAAACTGTCTTTAAACTTCATGGTAAATATTTTTATTCAATGGCACGAGTGTTACTGCAGTAAAATTCCTGATGGACTTTTTAAAAGTTTCTGCAACAATATTATATTCTCAGAGTACCTACAGTGCTTTGGTATTTTTACATTCCCTCCTACATTATAGAATAGGAGGAAAATAATGAAATCATCTCAACAATTCGATCTTGAATATTCGGTCGTAAAATGCGTACGGAAGTTACTAATGAACTGTGGCGTCGCACTCATATCCGAATTAAGGGTTATTAGTGTAGTTTCAAAGATGGTTAAGATAAGTGCTCATGGCAAGGACATACTCGCAGTTTTGTACCCAAAATTCGGATGGATGGAAGTATGAGTCGCGCATAACTAGGAATATTAGAACCATTTGATATCCAACTTTGTAAACATTTCAGGAGTAAGATCTAATTTTTCCGTGTCGAGGATCATTAAGATTGGGGGGGGGGTCACGCATTACGTGAAGCTCCTTGCGACATTTTCGATTTTTTTCTGTGAAGCGGCTGCTTTTTAAAATATATTTAGCATTTACTTTTTTTCTATTTAGCATTTTTCTATTTTTTTACTGTTCTTCAATAAAATGTGTTAAAAGACATTGATTTTTTCCGTTCATGTCCGCAGATGATCCTCCAGTAATCATAAGGAGGGGGATTTTGATAGGCCAAACGTTGTTAAAAATTAATAATAAAATGCTTTAAAAATGCCCCAAAGGAAAAAATGACGTAAAAAAATAATCAAAACCAGTTCAGATGAACAACCCAAGCTGTTCTATGTGTTTCCTAGAAATCGATGGTTTTTCCAAGTGAACACAACTTGCGAACTTTTGGTTTGGACTGTTCCTTACCAGGAAATCTCCACCTTTAGTTAATTCCAAACCGACGATGGCGCTGTAGACGTCACTGGAATCATAGATTGCATATTCACAACGGCTGACAATTTCTGAACGAAGAAATCGAATAGGCTACTCAGTAATTCAGTGGAGAGGATTTGTTGCATCTCGTAAATATTATTTGCAGTATGTACCATTAAAATTATATTAAAATCGTTGAAATCAGCAAAAAATGTTTTAAAATGACGGGAAAAGATAAAAAATATTCTTACTATTAGTAGAAATCGACGTAAAATGCGAAAAAAATGCCTTACGAAAATGGCTCATTTGCTTTTGTCATAACATAAAATTATTGTCCATACTAAAAGGCATTGTTCTAAAGTGAAAAGAAGAAAATGGCATTTTGTTAAACTCCACCGCTTAGTCATAAACTTGTTACTTAAATTTGGTGCGTGTACGTCGTAATTACAGCTTGTTGCCCATGGTGTTTGGAATAAAACGTGAAAATCGTGTCATTAATGAGTGGGTATAGTTCTTTTAAATGAAGAAACGTTTTCAAAGTGAGGAAAAAGAGGTAAAATATTTTCAAATTAGATTGGGAAATAAAAAATTGCAACACTACAGACAAAATCTATATTTTAAGGATTTTAAAAATTATTTGAAATGTAATATGCAATCCTTAAAGAAGTGGTGAGTCCCTGAGATTACTTTATTGTGGCCCCGAACGATTTTAACAGAATTATATAAAAAAGTTGTAAATCTCAGATAAAACTCATCACATGGAAATCAGATTGATGAAAAGTGACGTAGCAAATTCCGAATTGGACACTGATGAGAGAGATACACATGATTTTTTAGAATGATACTGTGGTACTTTTTAACTGTGCCTCTGAGCAGTCAATCAAGTGTCAGCTCTGATCGTGTACTCGAAGTTTTTTCGGGTCTTGCATGTGACCGACACCAACTGCGTAATTTTCACGCCCCCACCTAGCAACAACCGTTACCAAAAGCTTGAAAATCGCTGAAAACGCAAGACACGCGAAACACGTGCGCCACATGCAACCCTCTGTCAATCATGTCGTTACCTCATTTCACGGCCGCCTCCTATGAGGAGGCAGTCCGCAACTGATAGAGAACTCCGCCAAAAGACAGCGTCGCCGCGGCGGCGCCCGTGGCGGTCCTGCTCTTCCGGAAGGTGGACGGGTGAGCTCGTGTCGTGGCAGCTGCACGCCGACTGCCACCGCTAGTCCCCCTTCCCCCTTTCCCTGCCTCTCCCCTCCCCACCCTGCGATCCCTTCCCGCGGTCGTCTGTGGTAGCCGGAGCAGCAGCCGCTCCAGTTGGGAGCTGCCGAGCAGCTGATGCCCCATTGTTTCTCCCGCTGCGCGATGGTGCCCGCCACCACCCCGCCACCCTGCCCCCTCCACCCGGACGCCCGCGGCAGCCGGCGTCCAGGTGCTACGCTGATACAATTACGTGCGCAATTATTGCCGCTGCCCCGGCCGTCGCAGTCGCCCACGAAGAATTAAGTCGGAACTCCCCCTTTTTCTTGAGTTCCGAAAACGTTTCGCTGATCGTAAAAAAACGCCACGCACTCGTCATGGAGGTCTGTGACCCAGCTCGGCCCAGGTAGAAGAGGGAGATACTTGGACGGAAATCGCAGGAAGATGGGTGGAAGGTGGTGAAAGGGCACGGTGGGGGCAAAGGAATCGGAATGTAATTGCCCCCATGGCTACTTTGGGCCGCCCACCAGTTGATTATTAACTTTTAAATAATGGAGATATGCACTGGTACCCACCGAGAAGTTAAGGGATGAAAAACAATCTCATCAAAATGAAGTGCTCCTTGACATATGAAACAGGATGTTTGGAGAAAAAGTGACCTGTCTTGAGGAGAACGACATGTCAATGAACTTTGTTGGAGACGTAATAAAAGTTATCTGAGAAATGAAACGGTATTTATTTTTACGAAGCTGATAAGAATGTTTACGCTATCATCAGGAAAGACTCGTCTATAGCACATTTTTGTGCTGGGGTTTGTTTGAACTCGTGTGACTACGTCTTAGTGGGAAATAATTCTGAGTCCGAAGTTTCATTTCTAAAATTAAACGTATGACGGTCACTTCTCAGATGCGGAGCTTTCAGGAGGTCGAAACGCACTACCAGTCGCGTTGTGAGGGCTCGATAGAAAATATGATTTTTGGAGTTCACACATGGCGGGTTGCTCTGGATATCAGGAGAAGGCGCCCTGTCAACAGCGACGCATTCGCAGGTATAGTAAATCGAAAACGTTATCTGTGTGCAGGGGTTGTGAATACTTTCCGGCAGTCTGTTTCCTCGGAACACAAAGGCTGACAGCGGGCTCTCCGACTCAGCAGCCGCCGCCCGCCTTCTCGCACCCGCTCGCGGGAGAAACCATGGATGTTTGTGCGTGCGTGTAGTGCGGGAAGGGGAAAAGCAGATGTTCCTCCGAAAAGATGTCTTGGCACCGGGAGCGCGTCTGTAGTAGCCTCTGCTGCTGCAGCGAATGCGACTGCAGAGTCGACCGTAGTGTCGATGTGGAGCAGGTGATGTTATCTCCGAAGTGTCTGCTTTAGGGAGTGTGGCCGCAGAAGCTGGGAGAACGACTGACGGGGAAGAGGATCGATTGTTAGGAGGGCATATGATTTTATTCATCTGCAAAAAGGAAGGTTGATTTACGTTACGTTCACGGATTGAGTGGTTCTTTAATTAATGCTTGAAGTAGATTGAATGCGCCTCGTTTTGATTTTCATGGATATAAGCGGCATTTCCCTAATAATAAGTTTGTGGAATTATTGAATCGGATTATATAATAAATTATTATTTTGAAGTAATTTGATTGAATAATAAATAAACGAAAGTTTGAATGAGCAATAATAATCATTTATTGAATAAGTTTTATAGAAAGTCTGCACTTAGTAGTGTTCTTGCCCACGGGCAGATCTCGCTTTACTTCAAACTGACAAGAGTGAACGCGTCCAGGGTGAGCGGTCAGTTGCTCAGAGGTGTTGACTTAATACGGTATGTAATCGTGAATTAAAATAATGACGACAGAGTAGAAAGCGAATCGTTGTGTTTACGTTGGGAGGTACATACTCATGCGAACAGTTCTTTTCGAAGATGAAAATAAATGAATTTCATCTGAGAGCTCGAGTAACGGATTCACACTTCCGACGCGAAATGTGACTATTTTCTTCATTTTCGCACATTATAGCAGTACGAGTTTTATGTAAATACCTATTTACTGTTTTGGCGTAGTCCCTCGGAAGTATTTTTAAACATATTCACGATATTGCAGGAATCACGTTTATAGTGCCTTAAAATACCTATTTCCGCGATAGAGCCTAAAATGCCTATTCGTTCGTTAATATCATTTTCGTATTTTTTAATTGTCTTATTTACAAGTTTGTTTCGTAGTTGAATTTCCTAACAATTGTGCTGGTGGGGAACGTGGATGCTGTACCGAAAATAGTCGCACTGCCACTGGATTATTCGGAATTTCAAAAAATACAAATTGAAAAAATAGTTCTAATATTAATTACATATGATTACATGAAAAGTGAAAAATATATTTTGGAAGTAATGCTGGTCGATTTAAGTATTTATTTTCTCTGAACTTCGTATTGACAGTAAATCAGGAAGACTGAAATTATAGTTTTTGCTAAAGTTTCACTTTCCGATAATATGAAATCTGCTCCTCTCACTTCTCATTGGCCATGCCCTGTTTTGGGGATGCCAGAAATGCTTATCTCAACTATCTTGTCGTAGTTGATTGTCATGTACAGATTGTCTTGGCTTCGTTGGCTTTACCCAATGCTCCCGCGGCGCCAAAGCCTCCAAGATAGCAATGGCTTGCTCTTTGTTTGCTCGACGGAGCTCTGGCAGCTGCTCGCGTCGGCGACACCGGCCTGGAGGCCCAAGGCATATGTGATGCCTCTTCGGGTAATTTGGAAGGAATTCAACGTAATTGCTGTGGAGAGCAGCTTGCGTCGTAACGGCATGTAACGCATTAGATGTGTTAATATGTGCGCTCGATGAAGTACACGTACATTATGTGCGTAACAAAACAGTTGAATTGTAGGGAGTCGGAAGAACGTCCTTTCGTAGACACTGAATGTGTAATTTCGAAAGTATTATTTTAGCGTGTCTGCAAAGCACATAAATACAACGATTGTTTGATTAGTGATTCTGGGCGCGTCCACTGCTAACGTCATTAGGACTGTAAGTATAGTGTATGTTTTTTATCGCTGGAGGTCACGCTGATGTTCCCCTCTGGCTGGCGAGATCTGGCGCCGACCTATCCGTCGACTCGCTGCTTTTTCGCCCAGCCATCCTCCACCAGCGGGGCGCCGCCCCACCCAGGACAAGTTCTTAGCTCCCGACTCGTCTCCCGGCGTGTGTGGTAGTGTAGTGCATGCAAGTGTGTGTGTAAGTAAGGGGTGAGGATAGGACAAAGAACAAGAAGGAAATATCGCGCGCGGTCCATGGCCGTTTTTTGAGGGACTGTTCCGGCATTCGCCTGGTGTTATTCGGAGAAACCAGGAAAACTACCGTTCAGAGCAACCGGCCTCCAGAGTTCTCCCCCAGGTAGCGACTGAACTCGATCTAGCTATCTGGCTAGTGTCGAAAATCCTGCCACCGTCGGGACTCGAACCCCAGGACCTCTCGGTCAGAGGGCCTACTGTGACGTCATTAACGCCCTAAACCACCCTAAGCCGCTATAAATACGACGAATTTGTCAATTGTATATAAGTGGCATTTTTGAGGTAAAATGTGCGTCTTTCCTTCGTTTTAGGTATCAATCAACCACTATTTATTTTCGAAAAATGAATGTAAATCCTCTAAGTGTACACAATAAATTGCTATCGGGGACCTTATGAAGAACAGCCTCAGATGCGTCCCGTATTTAATAGAAGCATTCGCACATGTAAACATTTGAAGCACAAACAGCGTGAGAAGTTTTCGTCCAATGAATGAGTTGTTCAGAAATAGTTCATGTATTGCAAAGGTGAAAGGAAAGGTTTCCGTTATTAAGATAGTTCATGGATAGAAAAGTTTTCTGCTCTTGAGAGTTCGACGATAATCTTATGTAACGAAAACAGCACGTTTGTACGCTTTGTATGGTTTGATTTATCAATTAGAAATATTAGTGCATTACAATTCGGATTTCGAAGTATCTGACCCGTTTCGATGTCCCCAATACATAATCAGAATGAATTTCTCAATGCAAAAGAAATAACTTGCAGCGGTTACTTTGAATACAAAGTAAATGTATTAATTTTGAATGACCGTAGCCTCAATTAAGTCTGGATCTGGGACAAGTTGCCCCAGCTTCCCCTCCTCCTGGACGACCCTGGTTATACCATGCAGAGCACAACTCCCGGCACCTTAAGGCCGCTCTGCTATAGCTCGTGAACGGGAACGGCAACGTGAAGGCGGAAACGCGAGATACGTGCGCTTCACCGTAAACGCCAACAGGAAGAGGAATAGCACTATGTATCTGTAGGGGGAAAAAACTTTAAGAAACAGTTGTCGAAACCAAAGCATGCCATGCTACTTTGTTCACTCTTTGTTTCGCCATCTGTCTGATGTGTTTGCGTGTGCTGCTATGAGTGAGGAATACTTTAACGAAAGAATATTAATTAGAAAAAACAAAACCATAAGTACAGAAAATGCGAAATCTACTACGAACTTACGGAAAATACAACTACAAGTAACTAAAATTTTGTCAATAAAAAAACAGCTCCAATGTACTTTAGCGAAACTGGTATAAAAATATGTTTGTGGGAAATTTTAATTCTAAGTATTAATATGAGTAGAAAAAATTATACTATAATTTCTAAAAAGAACTAAAACAACTCAACAATGACTAACAAAACTCGAGTCAAACCTTAACCTCGCAAATCTACGCTCTAAACTCAATATTGCCCTACATTCTCAATTCTGTTGTAGACCAGTCGCGCGCTCGATCTATTGGAAAGCTTCTCTGCCATTTGCTGTACTTTCATTGGTCATGAGGCTTTTCGTTTCCGGACCAAGATAAATGTTGACCATCCTTCCCGTTCCCGACGGGCTTCGTGTACCCGTCGTATTGTGAACGCCTGCCTGAGATGTCCGTCTTTCGACTTTCTTTACGTTCCTGTTCGCGTTGCTGTTCCCGTTTGCGTTGCCGTTCCCGTTCACGGGCTGTTGTGGAGCGGCCTTTAGGCACCTCGTTAGCCTCACGTTGGCTCCGCGTCTCACGGAGTCGCGAGGCGCAGCCGAAGTCAGACGGCGCGGCACCTATTGGGAGCTGCATCACTCCTCGCGTATTTGTTTGGGCGGCTGCCTCCGGCGAGCTTGGCACTCGGGCCCGCGGCTCTGAGAATTCTCTGCGCGCGCCGACGATGCGGTAATCCTCGCCGAAATAGGGCGATCGACATTCACGCCGATGGTGTTCGGAGGTACTGGCGAGAAAATGACGCTCTCCAGTAAAGTTTTTTTTTCAGACAACTAGAAGTAAAATAGGTTAATTTTGGGGCTCGCGGAGGGTACTAATTTCAATTTCTAGAGCAAGTACTAAAAGTGAGACGACGCTGAAATATTCAGAAAAACGTCATGGAATGAACGTAGAAAACAAAATAATTTCGTTTGACCGCATCAACTATCGAACATAATGTTACATAGTACATAATGAACTGATTTGTATACTTGAATTAAAATAAAATGAAAGTCAGTAAGGCAAAAAAATATTGTATGACACACATACTGGTAGAAGCCACTGACAATTAACTGAACTCTATTCCTAGGGAAGAGTTAAACGGTTAAGTTTAATTAATACTCTCACAAGCATTTCGTAAATTAACGTTCGCATTTACGCATTTTTTTCAAAACTTCCAAATGAAGAGTTCTGAAATTTATGTTCAACTGTATTAATTTACATGAAAATATTAAAAATTTGAGAAACAGTAGCTGAAAGGTTTTTTTGAAATCATAATGCTAAAATAGTATTTTTTCTCTGAAATCGTTTTAGAGAAATCTTTATTCCAAAGTCCCATTATCATCCTTCACCAAACAGTACAAAAGAAAATGCTACAGAAATAGTTCGGTTTGAAATGGTAAATATTCTTTTAGCTGTCTTTGTTCAATGTCTCTGAGAGAATATTGCTTTCAGGTCTTATTCCCCCCTTCATCATGCTTCCTTGGCTTTCCTTTTGTCCCCTACCTTTTTCTTTCTCTCAGTACCATCGTACCTGCGGGGCATCAACCGTCCCTTCTCTCACATCCTTACCAACTAGTATGCCCGTCAAAAAATAATGACGCGCGAGACCAAAAATGATTTAATTTTGTCTCCTTTTCTTCTTTTCCATCCCTTTCATATCACAGTAGATATCTACCATACTACTAAATTCACCTTAATATCCATGATCATTTGCGTTAACACAGGCACCACCACAAACGTGGTGGGCATCACCACTACGATCATCCCTTCCAATAAACCACCCAACACCGATAATACACTCGAACACGACTCTAGGGCTACTGCACTTTTCTCTGCGTCAGCCTACAGCCTGTCAGTAAAAAGATTCGCCATCTTGACTGCATCCATCAGTGCGACAGAAACTCCCAGAATCACCACTATCTCAGTCATGTGCCCTCTGTGACTTCTTCGACATGTGACATTTTGGTAATGCTCTACAACACGGTATCTTCTTCCTATTGATTCCGTCTCAGGTACCCAGAGTATGAAGTACATCGTAAGTCGTTTTGCTTTGACGACTTTGTCTCACGTGGCTGAGGAGGCGACGCTGATGTGTCAATACGAAGTTGGCGGCTTAGTACTTTCGTTGTTAACAACTCTTACTATTATGCGCAAAATGTCAGAAAGATATAAGAGAATGGATGTATCATGAAACTACTGATTTTACAGGTCAAATTCAATTGATGTTGTTTTCTAAGGCAATTAATTAGTTTTCATCGTGTAAATATTTGAGTTTCGAAATGTGTTAATTAACCTGAAAGTTTACGTAACTAAATCGCGGTCTTGATTATTGTAATCAACAAATCTTCGTTGTAATAATGTGTTTTTAAGTTGCATGAGGGTCGTATATTTTGAGCAGTGTCAAGTATATTGTAAGTAATGAAGTCGGCAGCCGTGAGGAATGGGAACCGCTCCCACCCTGTGATTACTGAACTTAATTTTCATTTATGTTCGCAAATTTATTACAAGAGTTTACCGTGTAAGAAATATGTGCCACGCCTACTCGTTTTCACGTTGGTTTTGTTCTCTTCCTTTATAATGAAAGGGGTCGTAATGTATTGACGAAGAATCATTTGCCACTAACTTACACGAAATTATTTTGGCATTTAAAATATTATTACATTAAGCTATGTGTGTGTTTTCAACTACCCTGTAAATTATTATGCGCTTGCGTTGATGCACAAATGCATTTCAGATATTTTTTAAAAAATATACAGAAGAGCATGCAAAATATTAATCAGATTGAGCATTAGACAACTTAGTGAACATTATAGGATGTTTAGTTAACATATTAATATATACTCTGAATCATAATTCCTGCAGTTGTATTTAGGAAATATTGCATTCGCCCCGCATGCGAACAGAATGAAATGGAAGAGGAAGACCAATTATTGTTTTTCGAAATTTATTTACATTACTAAAATTAGGAAAGAACTGAGATTTAATGAGATAAAGAACTGAGAAGTAACTGAGATTTAATGAGATAAAGAACTGTTTACGTGAGAGTTAATGTATTTAGTGCTGAATAGGACCGAAACCTGATGATGGCTAGTGGCAGCTGGTGCCCCAACAGACTGGAGGTTGCACCTCCACCGAATGACGGAAATGTAATTTCCAAAATTCAAAATACGAATTTATAATAAAATGTAAGCAATTCAAATTAATGAAAACTATGTTAAATAAAAGTCTGTATTGAAATATTACTTACCTAATTTTATGCGTCGTGTCCGTGTAACGTAACCACCCACACGTCATTCTGACTTTGATTTCCACTGGGCACTTCAGTTCGACTTCAGCACATTGCAACAAGTTCTGTTTCTTCGACACGTTTCACACAAATAAAATTATTTAATTTCGAAAATTTCACTACTTTGGTATATTTTGTAATAAAAATCCTTACACATGCACACGCTCGTATTCCCACCAGCGCTCTTCATGTGTAACCGCTGGCTGCTGGAAGCGGAAATATTAATCTACCGAGAAAAGGACTTCCTTCCAGAACGGCCAATTTTACATAAAGAATTAATCAAGGGTACATTTTAAGTCAATAAATCTGATGGTCACACATTTTGTCAACCGACGTTCAGAGGTGTAGACGCTCAGAGAGGTTTATGTAAACCGAGATTTCGATCAAATGGATGGATCATCAGTACAACCACCTCAAAGTTGTTCTACGACCCCCCACTGAAGGATGCAATTATCGTTAACAAATTGTTCTTTAAGATTTAGCAATAAAATACATTTCTTTAAAGACATTTTCAAATTTTTATCAACCATGGCTTAAAAGTATTGCTAGAATAGAGCAAAGTACGCTTATAAAAATGGCGTTCAATAAAAAGTAGCAATTTCAAAAATAAGTTCAATTTTTTTGGTCTGCATTATTGAAGAGATGTTTTTCTTAATGGTATTTGTTCCTCAATATTAATTTTAATTCATATATTTTAAAAAATATGTGTAGTTTTCGCGTAATTTTGAGAAAGATCGTGATAAATTTTAAAAGTTCCGAAACGAATTTTCTATAAAAAAACGTTTCTTGAATAGAACAAGATCTTTTAATATCATGGCATGTGAACGATTTCATCGGAATCTCTGATACTGGGAAAATTTCGAAAGTTCAATGTTTTTGCAATTCTATCCTACGGCTTAAATTTTGGAGGAAGAAATTTCTTTCTTAATGCAATCTATTCCTGAACTTTACATAGTTAAATAATTTCTTGCAAAAGTTTTTCTAAATACGAGTAGTTTCCTCGATTTTTTTAGATAATTTTCTGATGAATGAGAATCAACGAAACATTGAGAAAATACTCCACGTACTTTTTGGCTGTTTAGATAGGGTAAGTGGACAACTGGTGGAATAAGAGCTAAAGATCTCAGGTTCAAATTGTGATCTTCGCAGGGCGTTTATTGTTTGTTTATAGTTTTTCTTGGACATATTTGTAAATGTATAGCATATAACACTAAATTCAATTGCAGAAGTGTGATTTTCATTAAAGCTTTGTGAACTTTCAAAAATTGAAAAGATGAATTTTATTGAGTCTCTCGGGTATTGTTTTGATAAGAGTTTTTCAAGAGATGTCGTAAGGTTGATGGGTCGTTGATGTTAGGAAATGGACGTACAGTGAGTTCTCATTGAAACAAAGCGGTGAAATGAGATCTGCAAGAGACGACAGGAGAAAAGTATTGTATAAAAGTTGCAATATAATTATGAAAATTGTATGTGTATGTAAACGTTAAAAAATATTCCAAGAGTGTTTGTGACATTTTGTGTGATTTGAGTTGTAGTTTTTAGCGGCCAGTGATTGTCCTTTTGTCCGCTCTCTACTGCGATTTTTCTAAGGGCGACCCTCAAAGCCACTCAAATCCCATCTTCGCGATGGAATATGTCACGGCATTTCGCGTCTTTCTCAGTCGTTCCGTTAGATTTCGCACGATCGCGACCGTATGAAGCAGTGCTTGCGATCATGCGACTTCTTCCGGCAAGACCGAGAAAAGACGCGAAATGCCGTGACATATTCCATCGCAAAGATGAGATTTGAGTGGCCTTGAGGGTCTTAGAAAAATCGCAGTATATGTGCTTCGTGCTGCGGCCTTGAGATTTGCATGGCACCCATTCGCGGAGCGGCGGCGCAACTTGGCCCTTAATTGGCAGCGCTGGCTTCCCGGCGTGACGGAGCCGCTCCTTCCTGTATCGAGTTTACTCCGAAGGTCGAGGAACTCCGCCGGAACCGCTTGCAAGAAGTCACGGAAGAGCTTCGCCAGCGGAGACGAGGCTTCGAAAGAGATGCCTCGGTCCAGCTCTGACTTCTTCGACTTTCTCCGGACGATCGAAATTCACGAGGGGAAAATCGGACTGTGATTATTGAAAAAACTCAAAACAAATTTACTTCAGTCAGATAATGTGATTTGCCTTTTTTCCCCGTGGCCAATTACGTCAGTTTGAACCAATCGCTTACGGGATATTGTGTGTCCGCATCAGCGATTGGCTGAATAAAAATAATGAGAAAAATCTAAAACTAGTGGTGCTGCAACATGACACAAGCTTTATCGTATTCGTGACGGGTAGTCGCCAATGGTTTCGGCGGTTAATCGAGATGGCTAGTTAATTAATGTTATAAGGTTACAAGTAGCACACTGGAAACGTAATTGTGCTAATTTCTATACAATTAATTGAATTAAGTGTTTTCGTGGAACTTTTAAAATTACAAAATGCAACTTACACAACGGATCTAAGATCCTTGCCCCTATTCGACCAGGGTCAAAGCCTTCCCCTTAGCATTTCATTAATTATCTTACTCGAGAAAGTCGCTGTCGTCACCGAATCGAACTGATCAAGCAAAGTAGCCGTGGATGCAACTTACATCCAGTAGAAACATTTGAACAGTGCCGTCTGACCAAGATGTTGGGGAATAACGTTCTGATCGGTTTCGCGTACGTGGCGTCCACCGCGAGTCTTCGACAAATCCCCACAGATGCAAAGCAACAGTTAACATGCAACGAGACGAGATAATCTACGAGATGTGCCTGAGAGTTGGCGCGGATAAATGGCCGCTTAAAAGAGGAAAATTTATACATAGAAAAATCAATTCTTTACACCAAAAATGGGCATTAAAGGAGGTACCTCAATGGGATTGGCGTACGAGAAAGTTTCACTGTATGTTGCAACTTGTGTACTATTATTTCCGTTGTCACTTGTAAATGTGTTTTCACTGCACTGCTCCAACAGCAGCTGCCTATTTTGTAACATCTGCGGACAACCATTCCTTTATCACAGCTGCATCTGTCAGTGATTCGAGGAACAAGTTGCAGGTGGTTGCAGCGATGATCCATAAAATTCGCTTCCGCAAATAGATCTTCCAATCATTATAAATGCTACCCTAAAATAAATTGAAAAAAATATCAGAAACTGTTTTTCTTCCTTTTAACGAAATTAGAGGTACGTGAAAATTATTTGATGGATGGCGAGTTGTTTAAATGAATTAGATGCATCCTTACTCTCTCAGTTAATTACTCATCCATTTGCTCATTTTGGCAAATTATTTACAATAACTTATAAGACATAATCAGCTACAACACGCGCATGCTCTTCTCCAACACAAACTGGACTTAGGTTTGTAGACGCCCTGTAAACCGTATTGGTCTTCTTCAACAGAAATTCACCCGACATTTACGAAGCTAGGAAAAGCGCGTGCGAAAAATTAACTATCTGTCAAACCGCTAGGAGTAACAGGATTCGATGGTATAACGGTCAGCGTATCGGGCTGTTGTACCCAAGATTGCGGGTTGAACCCCGATCGAAGCCGTGGATTTTTAAGGGCGAAAAAATCCACCGTCTTCCTTCGGAAGGGAAGTAAAGCCGGCTGCCCCTTGTTAGTAGATTTACTGCATGTAAAAGATCCTCAAGCCTAAATTATGCCTCTGAGCCGAATTCAAAATTGCCTCTTTCGTCGCCCGAGTTACCTTCTTTCTCCGCTAGGTGAAAGGAGCGTAGCGAAATTTGCGTGGTCAGACGGAAGAGTGGGCCTGATGGCCCGAGTCTCCCCACGTAAAATAAGACACTAACATAACTACGATTGCGTCTCCTGAAATGACCGTTCTCGGGCGTTTAGCTGCGCGTCATTTTAACTTCAGAAATCGCATTTCAAGTACGTTATGATCATAGGCGTGCACACAGAGGGGAAGGGAGTCATGCCCCCCCTGAAAATTTCGAAAGGACCCCCGAAGTTCTACGTAATAAAACATAAAACATGTTTTGTCCAGAGATGTGATGAATTCCTGACATTCTCGTTTTTTTTAAGCCGACATTTGGGAAATTGATTTATGCATGGGGAAGAAGCCCTCAGGCAATTCTGTAAATGGTTCAAAATAATTGTATTACTAGAACGATAACTTCATTTTCCTTAAAGTATGTTTTATTTCCTAAAAAGTCATAAGTAAAACACTGTTTAATGAAAAAGGAGGTCCTGAGGGGCACTTAAATGTACGCGCTCTCTTCTTTTAAGCTGCGCACGCGTATGTGCGGGCGTAACTTTTGGGCAATTCATTCTGAGATAGACGACCTTTAACACATCAAACGTAACGAAACTGACCCATAGTTATGTAAACCATGAAATTACGGAGATTACCGTGCAAAATCGTTTAATATGCTCCTCAGTTAATATAGTTTGCATATTTAAATCATTTTGATGGGGAATATGTTTTGCGATACTTCTTACATTTAGAACAGTGAAATTACGATGTGGATCCAATTTACATATTTTATACTATTTTCTTGACGTTCAATGTGCGTCCCTCAAATAAATACAAAAATTTGTTGTGAGGGTCATACAAACTGTATTTCCGAAAAGGCTATGATACAAAACATATGATCTACAAAATTAATAGAACTTGTAACCGGCTGAATTTAGCTCAGTGGTAGCAGGTCTTATTCACCCACTCCCTGGAGGAGAATTCTAAGCGGCCGGCTGCTCGATCGGTAGTTATCCGTGGATCGATCGGTAGTTATCATTACCTGGCGAATGTCGGAGCAGTAAGTACCCTAACAAGCGGGCCACGGACTGCGCCCGATCTTTCTTTCGTCTTCCTTGTCCTAACCTCTGCCCTTTCGTACACATACACTGATGTGCACTACACTATCACTTATTTCGGGAGGCTAGTGGGGAGTTTAGAGCTTGTTTGGGCTGGAGCGATGCCAAGCTGGGGAGGTGTCTGGGAGGTGAATTCCCCAGCAAGCTGAGATGTTTGTCGACACCGAATCTCATCATTCAGTGGAGGAGGGACATCACCACCTCCACGCATAAAAATCATTCACCACTGTAACTACTGTGGCCAAAGGAGTTAACGTGACCGGAAACATTAATAAAATAAAATCAAAAGAATTTGATTATTTAGATTAGCTTTTTATTTAGAATTAAAAGACACCATATTTGTTTTAATATTTTAAATGAAAATACGTTTTCGGGCTGTTTATTGGAATTAAAAGTTATTTTCCATTTATATGTCAATAACAAGTAGTTTTAAGACGTTTTCATCTCCTATTTCTAATTATTTATTTGAAGGAAACATTGTTGTGTGATTTGAAAATAATGTTATCTGAAAAATTTTCAGTGTTGGAAGGGGGGGAAGGGGAAAAAACAAAAACTTCATGAAACGGCATTGTGACTTTCTGTTGTGAGCAATGAACATCGTATGCAGTATTACGCTAGTGAGCGTATTAGGAATACTTTGGTCGTGTGTTTTGTTTCTCCCCAACTATTTGCGGGAATGAGATAACTATAAGGGAATTTGTAGTACGTGGTGTAATGAAATTACTTGTAGAGGGTTTATTTCGATGCATTGCTTTACCGGAGAGGTTTGTTGAAATTTGTTTTGAGATTTGTTGTTTGCCATTAAAGCTCAATTAAGTATCATGAAGATAGCTTCACGAGTTCCATGTTTCATTGATTTTATGTTCTTGACTTCTTAGAGACTGTCCTTCGCTTTGTGAGAGCACAATGGCATCCAGAATAAGTGAATCAATATCTCAGCCACACCACAGTAGGCCGAACTTCGTAACTCGAGGTGCCCCGTTGCTACTCCCCGTCATCGGGTGCTCAAAACAATATTAATTTCGTCTCAAACAGAACCCTCTCACTGTTTTCGTGATCAGATCCCCCCGTTAGGCGCGTGTCGTATTGATCGGAGGACACAGAGCAATGTCTGATTAACGATTGGGACTAATATATTAAACGCCAGCTTCCGTGGGAATGCTTTTAAAGTGCGTTGTTGCTATGGCTACTGCAGGCGCGCGCAGCGTGTAAACACAGCGGGGTGCAAGAGGGCGCGACGCGACGGGACGCGGCACGCGGGGTGGGATGGGAGGAGAGGGGAGGGGACGCGGCTGGAGGCGGCGGGGTGGGAGGGGCGTCACGGCGCGACGCGGGAGGGGAGGGGCCGGGAGGGGCGGGGCGGCATTGTCCAGCGCGAGGTTTTATTTCCGCGGCGGGACTGCGGCGCGCGGGAGCAGGTGCGCGTAATTGAGAGAGGAGTTAATTGCAGTGGAGGGTCGGCTCGGCTCGGCCCCGCGCGGGCGGCGCACCAGGGGGCTGGGTGAGTGGGGAGGTGGGAGGGAGAGCGGGCGCAGTCAGTGATGGGTCGGAGGGGGGGGAGCTGGTGAGGTGTGAGCGACGAGCGATGTGGAGTGGAATGTCATTGTGCCTTTCGTTGATGAAGGTCTTGGTGATAGTTTTTTGAGATAGAAGGCCGCAGAATTGGAGAGGGTAGCGTGTTGAAGTGCGGTAAAAATTCAAATGACAGTGAAAGCAACGTTTCCACTTTTTAGACATTTGGTGCCTATCTTACAGTCCCGTTAATTACCACGGAGACATGTATTTCTCATGTAAATGTAGGATTAAATATTCTATTAGTATCTGTATTTCCATTTCTTCTAAGCAGTGTTTACAAACAGAACTTGGGATTAACGATCTACCATTACAGAATGAAAGGTCGTTAATCACTTAACACAGAACGGACTGATAATTGCGTGAAATAGGTGAAGTAACACCACAAATGATTGGAGAAACAACTTCATGAGTGATATCAGGGCAAAGAGCACTGATATCAAAAATATAGGCAGATTATTTAGCATTTAAGTTATAACATGGAAACGACGAGAAATGAAAAAAAATGGCTTTGGCATTGAAACAACTGTAGCAATGCCAAGGTACTTACGAAGGCAAAAGTATTGATGCTGGACAATGGGCTGGTATTGTCAACACTTCCTACGCTTTCGGCTAGATGTATTGGCGTATATCCATTTTAGAGAAAATTCTGTGGACGATATAGGCGATATTGTTGTTATGACACACAGACAAACATTTTTCAAAAACCACTTTTTTGTCATTTAGACCCCCAATAACGTGGATATGGACTATACTGTATATACATGATAGAAAGAAACTACGAATATGACCCAGAAAAAACCTCGTTTTCTGTTTAACCCTAGATTACAAAGGCGTCGTCTCTCAGACGACACAATTAGTACCGAAAGCTTCTCCCACCCCTTCTACTCCACGTTTCTGTCACTCTGTGGACCTTCGTTGTTCAACTAGCCAGTGAAAATACACATATCGTTGTACGCGTGCCAATCGTAATGGGAATGACGGCGATCATAACAACGATCGTGTGACGAAGTACGTCTGCGGATGCTTCTCAAAAGGTATATGGAGAGAGCACCAAGCAAGGTGTCTGTGAGAGTCAAGTCATTTACATGTACCTATAAAACCCTTTAAAAAGTATTTTGTAACTCCATATCATACATGTTCAATCCATTAAATTTAGTGTTTCATTGAAAACACGAGTTTTTCTTTATTTTTACCCAAACTACGTTTTCAGACTACGCCTTTGTAATCTCGGGTTAAGAGATCAATGGAGCTTTTTTCTGCCAAAAACTCGGCACTTTTTCCTGCAGCATTACAATATTATCGAAACTAGTTTTATGGGAAAGTAAAATCGTTAAATATAATTGTGATTGGGTGTAGAAGCACTAGACCTTTGCTCTGCAACTGGACTGGATCAGCGCAGGATTTTTGGATTTTTTCCTGTAGTACCTGAGTATCTAACGAAACCAAAGAAATGGCCGGTGTTTTCTTTCAATTTCTATGCCCATTGAAAATTTGATGTATGGAGTTGGCTTTTTTTTTTCGAGTTCCTGGGAACGAAAACACATACACCTCTCAAATGGACGGAGGTTGCGTAGATTTCTTTCAATTTCCGTGCTCATTTTGTATAATGTACGTATTGAATAACATAGTTTTTCATTATACCTGTCATGTCACATAGCTTTGGTGGAAGGTGCAGGGTATCTCTTAGCATGGGATCACATTGTTTGTAAATCCAACAACGGGAACTGTTGGAAGAGGAAATGGTCGGCGTTGGCGATGGAAAGGGCTCCGAAAGCGGGACGGCTAGTGTAGAGAACCGTGCGTGGGTTGGGCGGAAGTGAGAGTGGAGCAAGGATGTTAGCAGGAGCGGTAGGTAGCGCGGCAGCGGAACCGAGCCGCAGGAGCGGAATGGAGGGAAATGGGCGCGTGGTGAGAGGGAAGTGGATGGTCTCGATGGGATTGTCAGGGTGTCCGGGCGGAGGCAGGAATCTGCATGATCTGCCGTTCTGTCGAGTGGAAGAGAATCGGGGAGCGATATGACTGAATTACGGTATAACTTCCGTGTCGTTATGTTGCGTCTGATCCACATGTCATCCTCGCCAGCGTTACTAGTGTTACACAAACTGGGAAACATTTATTTATTTAACCATATCTTCAGTTACATTACATAATTTACCATTCTATTTTCGGGCGAATGGAAGTATCTTCATAGGAATGTTTTTGTCACGCTCTTAAAATATGCTCGCGTGCTACCACGTCACTTGTTTTATTCTGGAAGAACGCGTCATATGTCTAAACTTGGATTTGGCGTTCATTGATTCTTGACAGTGTTTCGTAAGATGAATAGCGTTGTTAGGGATTTGTGTTATACTTTATTGATGACCATAAGTTTGAAGATCTTGCGTTCTTACTCTCATTCTTCGTTTGCAGAAACGATTATAGAAGATTTTTGAAAATTGTGTAATTTTTATATTAATCGGTTTTAAAATAGTTGTTTTCTTAGCCTGAAATCAGAACGGTTCAAAAATGAGATTTTATTGATTCAAAGTATCTTCTGTATTATAGATAATCATATGTAAAACAGGAGTTAATAAAAGGCACAACACAGGTTGTAATAGAAAGGCACTAATACTTTTTGTTCCATTCTTAAAATGTACAACGTTTCGCAAATTTTGTGTGTCGCTTCTTCAAATACTGCCTGTGAAACAAAACATATACTCTTGTTCCATTGACACAATTGCATATATATTTGGAACAAGAGTATATATTTTGTTTCACAGGCAATACCACACACAAAAGGCGCGAAAAAGGCGCGTGTTTTTTTCCAATGAGCTGTAATAGTTTTATATTATATATCGCGTATCTATAACCGATTTTTCTCATAGTATAATGACGTAATTATTAGGTAAGTGATGTGCTTATGTAAATAATATTTTATTTATAACAGACATTTTAATGAATGCATTCTTTCTTTCAAAAACTGTTCATTGTATTGTAAATTTTGAAGAGACTTCCAGCGTCATTGCGAAATCATTCTTGTCTCTCTTTTTTTATTTACCTGTCAGGCGCAGAACAATAATTGGCGGTCCGAGTTAAATAATTATTTTTGTGGGGCGCAGATGGAGTACTATTACTGTCATATAAATAAATGGGAAAGACATCTGGAACTGAGCACAATTGCGGAAATCAGTTGTTTTCCATTCAAGTAACATATTAAGTATTTTCACCAGTTCTTTTGTTTGTAGAAAGGGGAAACAAGAGCAGTCATTCGAATTGTTCTGACCATGTACTTTCAGTGCGAAGTGGCTCAGTGCGTAGCGCGCTGACTTCGCAGCCAGGAGGCTCGGGTTCGATCTCCGGGCCGGCTATTCTGACCGGGGTTTTCGTGCTTTACCTCGGTCATACAGGCGAATGCTGGGATGGTTCCAGAAGGGTACGATCACCTCTCATCATCGTCTTATCACGTCATAAATCATAATTCAAGGCTTAACAACATCGTCTAAAAGGATACAGCCCAAAAGCTGATCCCCATAAATACGTACGTCTCTCTCCAGGATAGAATATGACTGGGCCTCGGAAGAGAACTTGTAGCCTGGTCAAAAATGGCCGATACGCTAATAATAATAATAATAATAATAATAATAATAATAATAATAATAATGATAATGATAATGATATGGTTTGAAAAAGGCCAGTTCCCCACCAGCAGTCTGAGACTCGTATGGCACCTTGCTTCCTTCAAACGTGGATCGGAGGGTGTCTAACCGTGTGTGATTGACGGGCGTGCTCATGTTACCCGATTACAAAATGTAGGATGAAATTTCAATAATTGTAATGTGAAGCGGCAAAGAATCATGCCCTTTCGTATTAAAGCGATATTGATATTTTACGCAATTTATAGTATGCTTTACGCGAACCCAAAAGCCTAATCAAACGCTTTTTTTGTAGCTCTGAAGGTCTTGTTCTCGTGTTTCCGACACTGTTGTATTCGGAGAACCCAGTGTTCCGACTGTAACCAATATCAGTGGATCGGGGGACGGGAGTCCCTCCATGGTAACTATCGCAAATAGCTAAAAATTTCTACTGCTGGTCTTTTGAGGGTAGCCCTAAAATCGCTTCCCCCGAGAGGACTGCAGACCCAAGTTTGCGAACATATTACTGATAATAAAGGGAATTTTGAAATGAAAAAAATACTTAAATTTAGTAGTAAAGAAATTAAATTGTGATCTGCTATACTTTGTAATGAATTATTATTATTATTATTATTATTATTATTATGGGAGTTTGATTATGATGCTTATTTTCCCGTGTTACCCTATCTTTATACAAAAGAACGTTTTTTTCATCCCTGCTGTACCTACAGAGTAGGTTAAAAGCGACTTGTGCAAATGAGTCTGTGCTCTCTGGAAGTCGTCGCATCCTAGGCTACGTTGCCGACGTTTCGTTTTTTGTTCTGCGTCGTTCTTCAGGGCTAACACACGTGGTAAAAACTATTAATCGTGAAGTTTGACGCCATTCGATGATCGAAATGTTGACAACTTTGCCTGCCCTTGAATGCAGATTCTCCCAGGCAGCCAAGACTGTATTGAATTAAGACTCGGTAAGCCTACGTTTGGATTTGTACATGTACATGTTGTGGGAAATATTGGCAGTATCTAGCACTGCTACAAATGTATTTAAACTAGTGCAATGTAGAAATTGATTAATTCGTGTTTCTGAGTGCGTCAACTACTATGGTCATTAGTCCCGTATTGTTATTAGTGCACTTTTTTATCACGAGAGGTGGCTGTGTTCTCAGTGGATCTGGATGGCGAGATCCGGCACGACCCACATTTATGCTTGCTGGGTTTCCCGATCCAGGTATCTGCCACTAGCGGGACATCGCCCCAACCTGGACAAGCTCTAAGCTTCCGACAAGTCTGCTAGAGTGGTGCATGTGTTTGTGAGTAAGAAATGAAGATGGGACAAGGAAGAGGATGAAAAGATCACGTACTGTCCATGGCTCATTTGTTGAGGGATCATAGAAACCACAGAAAACTACCGATCAGAGCTGCCGGCCGCTAGACTTCTCCTCCAGACAGCGGCTGAATTCGATCTAGCCATCTAGTTTGTGTGGAAAACCCTGCCACAGTTGGAATTCGAACCCAGGCCCTCCCGGTCAGAGGCACCGTAGTGTCATCAGCTGGTGCCCTGAACCACCTCATCCGGTCAATGTCGAGGATCCCCCCCCCTCCAACGAGGAACGAGGCAGAGGGGCCTGCGTCGCAGCGCAGATTCATCTCGCGTGCGCGTTGTTCCGCTCGGAGCCGCGGGCGGCGCGTCGCACGGCGCGGCGCAGCGCAGCGCGGCGCGGCGCTGGCCGCTCCGCCCACGGGCCAGATTGCTCTTATAATCTGCGCGCGCAGTCGCCTCGCGGACCTCCCCCTCCCCCGTCCTTCCTCCCTCCTCCCCGCCCCTCCCTCGCTTCCCTTGTGAAGCCCGCGCCGTCGGAGCGTAGGAGGAGGAGAAGGGGGGATGGGACGAGGGGAATCCCGGGGGCAGGGGGCGGTCGCATCGAACCGCCGCGCGCGCGCGGGGACAGTTTCCCCCGGTAACAAAGCGCGGGGAGAGGGGACAAAGGTGGCGGGGGCGGCGTGGGTGGGGAGATGGATACAGCGACAGCTTTGTTTAGAATGGTGGCGGCGAGGGTTGCGAAAGCCCAATAGGCTTTAAACTTGACGGTTTGGCCGGCCGTAGCGGGTCCAACTGCCGTGATAATGCCGACAGAGATGGGAACAATGGTATAGTGGTAGGTGAAGAAGGGGTTGTTAGTTGCGTCTGCGATGGAATTGATCAGTAACAAGATGTGTTCAATGGCAATACGAGTTAAATTGTCTGAAAGCAAAAGCAGTATATTGGTAGCGAGAGAATGAGACAGAGGGCATTGCGAATGGCAGTAACAGATTGTTTTTTATGAGAAGGGGCATGAACTAAGATGTAAGATGATCGCGGTCACGTATGGCGTTAGTATTAAAGACACACACCGAATGCGTGGGTTGTGGAGAAGGGTCACTTGTGACGGCGCCGTCCCGGCTAGCGTCGCCGCGTTCCTGATATCAGCTCGGGCAGAGGGACAGGGGCTACAGAAGCGCTGGCAGCGACAGGCAACGGCCAAGGCAATGGCAGCGGCGGGGGAGGGGGCGGCGGCCGTGGGGGCGCTTGGCTGCGGGCGCTCGTGCAGCCCGCACATCGATCTAACGCCCCGCGTTACCATGCCGATGACACACGCGCCACGCGTGCCTGCGTGCGTGCGTGCCCGCCCTCGCCAACGCGCGCGCGAGAGCATGCCCCTGCCCCGTCCCGTTGCCACCCCCGGCGCCCGGGCGAGGGATGCTGGGCTGGCGGCCGCCGACAGGCGCCGCCGGCCCGCTCGGCCTGCCCCGAGATCTCCTTCTCTGCCTTTTGGATGGAAACCAATATTTTTCTCCCCGCGGAGTTGGCACCGCTGAGAGATGTTTTCCGCACGAGTTAGTTTGGAGAGGAAAATAACTTTTCGGAGGGTAGTTTTGAAGGGAAGTGTCTTCTTTATAACGTGTCTGTTGGACGAAGAAAGGCGTGATTTGGCGTCGTATGGAAATGTGAAGTTGGGGGCTTATTGAAATAGATTGTGAGAAGCGAATGAAAGTTAGGATTTGTGGTAACCTCAAAGTATACTGAGTTAGTTCACCAAGTTAGATCGTGCCGGACCGTCGTACGTTTTCGTTCTCCCAGAATAATTTATTTTAGTTAAATTTTCTATTGCTGGAAGTCTTAAGAAGTTGTTTACCTCATCTAATTGTAAATTTGTATTTTTGAAGTATTTCGTTTCTAGGGCATCTGCTATATCTGCTTCGCAGTGATTATTTCGGTACAAATTCTTGACGCATAATGTGACACATTGTTTTCACTTTTCTGTACACGGACGCAGTAATTTACATAGTAGACAGAAAGTTTTGTAATTCTTCAAAGTGCCTCTTTTTCAGTAGGAAAATTATATTGTGGGTTCCTGATACGGTAAAAGTTGATTTTTTCCTTGATACTACATGTAGTTAATTACTTTCTCTCAATACCTATTATTAATTAATAATTTCACAATCTTCGACCGGTCTACCAGAAGCCCACTCGATGGACTTGCGTGGAGATCCTCTAGTTGATCGACAACACGTTGCACGAAGATCGCCTCTTCACAGACTTGTGACGAAACCCATCACTTGAACCATTGCGTTGGGATTCTTCACATGATGGACTTGCGTGAAAATTCCCCCCCCCCCACACACACACATGATCGACTGCCCGCGAGATCCTCCACTTGAGTGATTTGCGCGGAGTTAGTCCAATTAATGGACTTGATTGATGCCCCACGTGATGGTCTTGAGCGGAGTTTCTTTACGTGATCGACTTGCGCAGAGATCCTCAAATTGATCGACTTGATTGAGGTTCTTAATTTGACTGGCATGCACAGTGATTTCCTACATGATCGACATGACCTACATACACAATTTATATACTCAATATCGTTATCTGAAGGTGGGCTTAAAATTGTGCTCTTTCAGAAACACTTCGAAGTCATTTTCTCAGTAACGTCGCCAATAAATGTTTGAATGAAAATATAGAACCAAACGTCGCTCTTCTATAATATTGATAAAGTGATATTTCAATTCTACTATTATGTGTTTTGTGATAAAACACATTTTTTCTCCGCATGAATAGTACAGGAAAGTAAACTAAACTATTGATATAGCGTGTTGTAAATATTATGTGCTTCAACATTTACTGTTGACTTAGAGCTAATTTTGAGGACATCATTTATGACCGAGTCAGACGTTGACAGATTTTGATTCTAAAGTATCTTCGGTTGGTATGAAAACGAATTATTTTAAAGTATTTAAAATACATGAATTCAACTCTGCAAGCCCATTATCGGTCGCGTATGCAGTTTTAGATATATTAGTTTCATCAAATTATTAACAGTAAAACTTTTTTCCAATAGTATTCTGAAGTGTGTCAGTACGAACATAAGCTCGCCTGTAAGACAGGCGAGCTTATGTTCATACGTTCAGACTAGTTTGTAGTGGTACTTCGATCCGCCATAATTGCAGTGGGAAACTTATTTTCTCATCGCCAAACAAGAACTATTGGGGCTTTGAGATTTCTTCGTTGTGTATCTTAGTATGTGCAATGATACGGAATTAGATATTTCATTCCTATTTTATTGGGCGAGAAATATTAATATGCATGTAAATTTGATTTTATTCGTCTGCAGGATATACACCTCAGCGGACACAATGAATTCATATTTCTTTGTTAGTCTACAAATATTCGATGGATAAAGTTAGTTTCACTACATTGGTGCAAATACATTTAGGAAGTACCAAGATGTCGATGTCATGATGCCAGTAGTTGTTTTGTTAAATTATCATTTTAAGGAAATGCTTAGCTCTCCGTTTTTGTACACGTGATTGACATGTATTATTATCAACACCATCAAAAATAGAAATTAAATGGTTACTCCTACTACCTCGCCTACTACCTCCTTATCCCCTATCTTCGATACTCACCTCTTCCTTCATGACTTAGCTTACATTAGCTCTTGGACAACTTAGAATAAAATTTGGTCTGAATATTCTGTTCTGTGAAAACCTCCTCCACTTACACAATTCACATAAATTTGCTGCTTTTTACCGATAGTTCTTATCGTTTTCCGGTGATAAATTCAATCTCTTGCGTCCGCTTGCGAGAAACGTCTCTCTTTTGTAATGCTACGCGAGAATAGCTTAGTGGTAAATGCCTCAGATTGTTAACATGGATACTCGTGTTCGAGTGGGTCGGTGTGACTTTTATTTTGAAAAATTAGAAGTTACTTAATATCCAAGTTTCATCAGTGTTGACTGACTCATGAATGTTGACTGTTGTAATATGTCTGAATTTCTTTTCTGACAAAATTAATTGGAGAAAAACTGCTGACAAAGTTTTGACCAAGAAGACGTTGTCGCTAAAAGAAATCACTCCTCAAAGAATCTTTCCTCACTCCATAAATGTTGTATTATATGTTTGTTCATAATACTTCCTTGATTCCTTGATTGAGTCGAATTTGCTATTTCCTGAATTTCAGATGGAGTACAAATTTCACTGTCGCTGGCTTCAAAATTCATTTTCTGTTGAATATTCGACGCGAAATGTAACGAGAAATACGAGTAGCTACAACAATGTCTAGGTTACTTACATGAAACTGCAAAATCATTACCGCATTTCAAAAGAAACGCGAATTGCTAAGAGAATGCAATTGTGCCGTGGATTTCGAAAATTCTAGGAATATGATAGTTCGACAGGCCGAGGATTCCGAACTGGAATACACCAGTGTGTGTTATCCATGTCATTCTTCGATTAAATATACAACAGGAATACGTGTATTATTAAATGGTCGTAGAGAAACTTGTATTATTCAATATAATTTAAACTATTTTAAATCAATAGGCAAATCATACAAATTTGAATTTAAATCACCAATGGTCAGGTATGGAATTCCGCACTCAAAACCAAGGACTGCATGACATACCAAAACTTTTTCTCGTGTTAGTCTCCTGAAATGTAAAATTTGGATATTGTGATGATTCAAGGAAGTGTTACAATTTACTGTTAAGCCAGTATTGTAAACTTGTCCGTCAGCCGATCCCATTGTCCCCTGTATGGTAGGTTAGGTAAAAATGAATAATTGTACGGGTTTTGGTACTTTTCATTTTGAAATTGGCTAATTTTCCTTCACCTATTGCACTTAAGTAAATCTTATTGGCTTGTTTATTAATGGATGGGGAGCAGGTACACCGGCAATTCCATTGCCTCCTCTACTGCAGGTTAAGTAAATGTGAAGAATGTTTGCATTTTTCATTTAAAACTTAGTATTTATTTCAGCGCAACCCAAGCAAATCATTTGGTTTGGTGAGTGATGGGAAGATTTTTCATTAAATACTTTACCAATTTTTCCATTTAAGTCTTGTGCGTGGGGGAGGGGAGTATGATGAGTACAGGGCAACCGGCAAAACATCTCATCACTTTGTCCCACTTCCATATGTTAAGATGCAGTGGCAGTTTTTACGATTGTGGTACAAAACTTTACGTGAGTACCAACGTGGAGCTCAAGTTTCCATTCTGCCAGAACTATGCGTTCCACACACATTCTCTTGCACATCCATCCAAACACATACACAAGTATTCGTCTCAAATACACTTAAAACACATTTTTCGTTGAAATTACTACCTCGAATTTTTGTAGCGATTTCAAAAAATGCCCTCTACATTCAGCGGAGTAACATTGGATACATCAAATATGGGGTTTTTCAAATGATGTGTTTACGCCTTCCGCGTGCCATGGTGGGGGTGTCAATGGCAGGTCACGGACGCTGCAGAGAGGAGCCATATCCTCTCACGGTCTCTCTTTTGTTCTCTCTTCCTCTCTCTCGTTCTCTCTCCCTCTTTCTCCCTTTCTCTTTCTCTCCCTCTCTCTCGTTCTCTCCCTCTCTCTTTCTCTCCCTCTCTCTCGTTCTCTCCCTCTCTCTTTCTCTCCCTTTCTCTCGTTCTCTCTTTCTCTCCCTCTCCTCCCTCTTCCATCTTTCTCTCTCTCTCTCTTCATCTCCCTCTGTCTCGCTCTGTCTTCGGGGCCCGCAGGCGGGAGGGCGGGCGGCCCTCGTGCCCCTCGCGGCGCTCTCACGTCAATTAGCGAAAAGGCGCGAGGGCTTAGCGTGAAGTTCCGAGAGGCGCGCTCGCGAAAGGGAAGTCGTCAGCCCCGGACTCCCCGCTCGCCCCTCTGTCAACCCCTTGAAAAGTGGGCGTCCGCTTCGGGGCCTTACACACCCTTCAACTTTGGGGGGGGGCAGAGGGGTTGCATATTTTTCCCCGAGTCTTCTCCATGGACGAGCTGAATGTCTTTGTAGAAGCAGCGTAAAAGGAAGGAATGGTACGTTTCTGGCAGACACAGTATATCAGTGTCATAAGCGAAGTAAGTTGTGTAATATCAATTGTTCTGAAACGTGGAAGACTCCTTTAGATCCCAATATTCTTGTAATATTTTTCGGAAACTGATTGCATTGTTACGTATGTAATAGCAAGTGGAGATAAAATCATTTGTAAATTAAAGATTTTGAATACATTGTTTGATTGATTTGTGAAATTTTGACGTGGATATGTGGAACTCAAAAATGATTCGAAGAACTTCCCACTCTTGGAATGAAGTTGGGAAAACTCTCTCGTGGGAGATTGTTAATGGCATGACATATTAATGTTTTGAGCCACTTGGTTTGGCTTCCTCGAGCTGAAATTCATGATTCTGAAACATTTTCACTACAATGTGCCCGGACTGTAGTTAAGTAGCATATGTGTTTCTTTTGGTCTTAATTAATCACGGACCGTATATGTCTTTATAGCAATACTTAAATAACCACTACTACTTTTTATGACAATAAAATTAAATTCACACATTTTTTCAATTTTTTGTGATGTGCATTCTAAACGTTGTGCATTGAGAAGTAAGCGTATGTGATTTACAACATAGATAAGACTGAATTTAACTTGTTAGGGAAATAGTATATTATTTAATGACTTTCTGTATTTCATCTTCTTTGTTTACTTATTATATTGTAGAAAGAAAGTGGTACAGGTTTCTTAACTTAATGTTGAAAAGACATTGCCTATTTTTTTTAGATAAACATTTAATTTCAGGTTATTCATCTTATTAAAATATCAGGTTACGGAATAACAGTGTAAACATTTTCAAAAACAAAAAACTACCAGTATTATTTTCCTAGCGAAAAACCTTAGCTTTATCGTGGTTATTAATTTTTTATTCCAATTTCAGCCTTTTTTTCATATTCACGAAACTCGCAAATCTAGATTGTCTTTCCCCGGTCGACATTCATGGATTACAGTGAGGATGGCAGGTTTATTGTGACATGCTATTCTTGTAAAGCGTGTTCACCGTGTTGACCTCACTTGTCAGAAAGCCTTCGCTACCATTATTTCACTGCCACTGATTCTTGTTTTCTGCTTCAGTGTCACTGTTTTCAGGATGCTCTTGTACAAATTTTCTGAAACCAAAATTAATTTACAAGCGTACATCACGCAGTATTGTTTTATTTTTGAACCCATTTAGTAACTGTTAAACAAAATATCTACCACATTCTATCAATAATGTTATAGAAATATTATTTACCTTTTATTTTAATAATTTTCTGAGTGCCACATTATTTAATGTGATAAGATGTGCTATATTGCAGATAGAGCAGGGCTGATTTACAGTCCGCTACGGTATTTCTCCCATTATCTACTAAAACTCTAAGTTCTGCAACAAGGTTTGAATTGGGCTTCTGCGTCAAAGGAAGACTATTGGAATGTACATTCGTGAAGTCCGTAGGACTCCTCTAGGCGACACTACACTTCTTCTCTCGTGCATTCGCATTCAGTTGTGGAAAGTTGTTAATTACTAAATTTCACCTTTCATAAAAGTTTCGAGGTTTCTTGAATTCAATTCTACGATTCACCTTAATGAAAGGAGAAATATGAGCAGTTTTTTTTTAATAAAAAATTGATTAGGAAAATACGAGAATATCTTGTATTCCGCCCAGCAGGACCTGGAAATACAAGAATTAATCTTTCCGCTTTTGGCGTTGGCCGTGGCCCATAAATCCACTGTTGTAAACTGGAAGCTCGTGCAAGCAGAAAGTAGTACGAGGTAATACTTCCGGATTTTATCAGCATGGCCATCAAGTCGTGCGATATATTTCACCAGCAAAATGGTCCTTTGAACGTGGAAGGCGTAATAACGACCCTTTCCCTTGCGGTTCGAGATGCAAGGTGACAATACAGAGGAAAGATTTAATGTATTTCCTGTACGATAACAGCAAAGTTGTTCTGGCGTGACCTTAGTTAAAGAAGTGAAGGAAGGCTGTTGAATTAGCTGTCATTTTTTGTTGATACTGATAGAAATGCTTCTCGCTGTAACTGGTATAGCTTGCCTCAAGTCTTTTATTCCATTCATACTTCTCGTCTCGAACAGAACGAATAAATCAGAATATGGTCATTGACATGTGGGATTTTCGATATCGGAAAGTGATATTGACAGAAGCAAGGTTTTTTATCTTTCAGTCACGCCATCGAAATAAAAAAAAGTCGAATTTTCAGCCCCATTGTGTTCACGAATGAGGTCGAACAGTCGGAAGTGCAACCGGAAGAGCGTGCAGGCCTCCCTGTGACTTTTTTGTCACCGCCGCGTCGCCTCGTCTCGTAGAGTTGCAGCCGCCCCGAGTTCATCCTGTCGCCTGTCCCACTATTGCCTCTGGGTTCTTTGACATCTCATCAACGCCCCCTTCCTCCGCTCCCGCGGGTGCGATTACTTCCCTTCCCCCACTCCTCATGCAACCACTGCTGCCGCTACCGCAAGGGACTCGAAGACCTCCTTCCCATCGCTGCCATAAAGACTGCTTCGTAGTCTGAACACCGCAGCACCCACCTTGATCAGGATCCCTGCTGGTCAACGCCATCTACCACTGTTCCCATCTCCCGTTTCCCATTCCTATTTTCGTTTTCCACGTCGTCTTACATTCACCATCACCGCCGTCTTCACCGTCTCCATGATCCTGCGTTACCCCACCTCCGCCCGTGTAAGCCTCCCTCCCTCAAGAGAGCCATCGTCGCGCCTCGGCTCGCCGAGAGTGTATCCCCCGCGCGCCGGGCCAGGGGGGTGAGGGGTGTCTGGCGGAGGGGCGACCGGAAGGAAGAGGGCTGGGACGGCGCGGCGCGGCGCGGGGCGGGGCGGGGATTGAGGTTCCGGTGTCTTCCCTTTCTGCGGACGTCCTCGAGGGAGGGTGGTGCGGCAGCTGCGCGCCGGCTGTGACGCCGGGCCCCTCGAAGTCCGCGGCTTGCGACGCGCCGGCGGGAAAGGCGGCGGCGGCTTGCGGCTTGCGAGGGGCCTTCCGCGCACCTGAAGGCGCGCGTATTGACACGGTGACAATCGACGGGGTGCGTCCCAGCGGCCGGCTGCGTCGCCCTGCAGGCGGGCGCCGCAGTCGCCGCCGCTGGCTTTGTTCCGAAGGGATCGCCTCTTGCGGCAGAAAAAACATTCGGGACGCGGTGAATGGGAATCTGCATGGTTGAGGGGCGCCTAAGGATGGCGAAGCCTCTTGTTCCGAGCTAAGTGTGGCTGGCGGGGCAGAAATGAAGCCTGTAATTTCTAGCAAGAGTTCCCACCACTCAAAGAGTGTGTTTTACATGCAATTTGTTCATATTTACTTTCCCGTATACATACGTATATACGGAGTAATATACGTAGTGTAGGAAAAGTTATGTAATGCTGCGTGAAAAAACGGCGGATTTTCGGCTGGAAAAAATTCATTGTCGAGCCCTGACAACGAAAAAGTGGATAAATCCTGTTGCTAAATTAAGAAAAAAATCCTCTTACACGTGGTGTAGCCTGAATCCCTCTTTTGTGGATCCTTGATACCGGAAAACCAATTGAAAGCAAAACGTCCGTCCGTCCGTCCGTCCGTCCGTCCGTCTGTGAACACCACTAGCGCCTAAACCATACGTAAGATTTTTCAAATTGAAGAAACCCTTGTCGATCTGTCTCGAGCCCAAGCTTTGAGATTTTGAAAAAGATTCTATAAAATTTGGGGGTACATTGCATGAAGACCCCCGAACATTTTCAAACTTTTCTCAAAAGCGACACCAAATTTTTTCTTTAAATTTCTTTTTTTTTTTAATATATTTATTGAAATTTGTTCGACAAGATATTTGTCTTTCAAGTGTGCGAATATTTCACAACATTGAATAGAATATGAGGAGAAACTTGAAAAGTAACCTCTAACATCCTACTGACGTAGGTATTTTTGATTTTGATAAGACAATGATATACATAATGGTTTTAAATAGTACATAACATATACAATTTATACAATAAATAATAGATACTATGGAGTTAACTATGGAGGATGTAATAGATCTTTTGAATATCGTGATTTAATTCTCTAAATTCTCTAAAAATTTTCTTTAAACTTTTGTTAAGATAGTGTCTAATGTATTTTATGAGATGACTTGAACGTCATATTGCTCTATTCTTTTATTTTTTCAAAAATTACAAAAATTAAATATTTTGACTTGTCTCTCGTCGTTAATAATTACATTAGCGGCGATTTGTTCACATTATTATATTTATGAGTACATGTGCTTTAAATAATGTCAAGTAAAGTTTCTCGAAAACTCAAACGTTTTCTGTGAAAATTAGCTCAAAATTCCACATTTTCAGAAATGCTCAAACTCCATTTTCTCATACATGGCTCCAAGTTTTTTCTTCAGACTTTTCGAGGATAGTGCAAATTGCACTCTTTAATAGGATGAGAAGTTCATTTTAGGGTATTTGTTTTACACGAATGTAAGTTTTTGAAAGATCTCTCACATCGTTAATGTGCATATTTCTAGCAATTTGTAAAATAAAAAAAATGTTGTTCACAAATTATAAGAGAAGAAAATCTGTAGACCTACATACCCGAAACACGCTATAACACGCGTTAACATCGTGCATAATTCGGAATCGATGCGACCTACGCTCTTAACATTCGGTTTTCGTGTTTTGAAGGGGACACAGTTGTTCCGTGTACGGTTAGTGAACTCTTAGCAATATTAGAATGTTTATCCTCAAACAATACCTGACTTTTATTATGTAATGCATAGTTTAGGCCGTAGCCGTTGGAATTAGGATTCCAGTGTGGTGGTTTTTCTCTTTTGAAACATAGCTTTACAATGTCCACAATGTTACCTCGGGTGCAAAAAGAAACAAAATAATATTAATATTTTCCAGGGCGTTAATACGTAATACAAGGAACATTTTTTTGCAAGTCAATACGTAAAGCACTTCGTATGGCTTTTACATTCGTCTGATAATTACTGTGAGGCAATTGCGTGTCGAGAGTAATATGGCAGTTTTGCTAATACACATTTTCCTTTTGAGACATATTTATAACTTGATTTTAAACTGGAGTTTATTTCGTTGCTCTTTCCTTATTGAATTATAGAAAGTATTATATTCGAAATTAAGGTTGTTAAACATAGCTGTTCCCTCTATTGTAAAATTCTGTGTAGGATCATGACTGTATATGCGTAACTTTGAATCATCATCATCATCATCATCATCATCGTCGTCGTCAAATTTCACCTTGTACTATCGTTTTTCCTACGAATGATATTGTAAGATTTCCTTTGATTTCAATTTCTCAGGTAATTGGCATGAAAGCATTTCAGTTCTGAGACGAGTATTTGAATTGACTCCTCCTGTGAATTGAATCCTTGACATTTCCCATCGTATGTATGTAATTAACATATTATTGTGCTTTGAGAACGAAAATAATTACTGTTCGCCGGTCACAATGAAAGGCGTAATATTCATGTCATAACTCCCTGAACGTATCCTGCCACGACTGCTCTGGTGGTAATAAAGGGTTAATAAAAGGATGTTGGAATTAGTGATGAGGATTTAATTTTTCCTATCGCGTTCTGTTGAACGAAAGCAACTCGCCTATCTTAGATGTATGAAACATCGACTGAGCGACCCGTTGTCTTACCTCCCTCACTCTTCTTCTTCTTCTTCTAGTGGTCGCAGTAGGTTTTCTGAAGATTCTTCCATTTCTCTTGCCTTGCATTGTCCGTATTACTTCGCCATTATCATTATAACAATATCATACATTTCCACCATCTCTCCTGTCATCGCTCTCATTACTCTACAGTTCTCGCAATTTAAAAGCCACGTATACTAGCGGAACAGGAGCCAGTGGTGGTCTTCCCGGAAAACAAGCCATACGATAAATAAACATCGTCGAATTTCTGTTAATAAAGTTACGACTGCCATGTGATCAGTGATTACATTTTCGATACTTTAATGAAGCTTTTGATCGTCATTTTCGTCTTGCGCCGTAACCAATTGCGGATTAATTTCATAATTTTAATTCACAAAACAGAGTATAAAACATAATGCACTAAATTTTAAGTCCCATAAGTGTCGTTTATATGAAACCTTCAGAATTTACAAAAAGGAAGATGTGTATTTTTAAATCTCTCACATTTGATTTGGTTGAGAGAGTTTTTCAAAAGATTGCTGATCTCTTTTTAGGATAGAGGTGCAATATTATACTCGTAATATTACATGACTGAAACAAATAATACGAGAAAATATTTGTTGTTGCAAAACCACTAGTCTTCTCTGAACAAAAAGCCAACTCAAGAGTAATGTCTTTAGTAGTTGCTCCTTATCTACTACACAATTATTATTTTAATGTTAAAAGAACGGTTTTGGTCTTGTTCATAAAATAACCTTCCTTCTAATTGACTGAAATTATGTACTTTCCGATATCGAACGTATCAACTTTGTTTCATTCGTAGAATTACGAATGTGGAGTTGAGCATCATAATTAAGACAATTAACAAAGTAGTAGCAGTGTTTTAATTACGCATTTATGTACTGTGTATGCATACGAATACACATAGAAATGGAATTTTCATTTCTACATTCTCTAACCTGCTCTCTTGCAAGAGTATCATTTATTATCTTGTTAGTTAAATGCTAAGATTCGAAAACACAAGGAGTTTGCCACATTATTTGCTTGCAGTTTCTTCGTCCTATTCGAAAGAGACAAATATGTGTATGATTTCTCCCCTAGTGAATCGCATAATTGAACACCTAATTATGCGCAATGCGTTACGAACGCCCGTGCTAGTTACAGCCTTGTTTGCTCCACCTTCTCTCATAACCTTTAATAAAGCGCGTGTGTGCGGTAGGTTCACTTTCTCGACTGATTGCCAGGTTCCAGCTAGAGGACGCCTAATTAGCTGATGTAGACACGCGAACTGCTGAGTGGATTCGTCGCGCGCGCCCGCCGCCTCCATCCGCCCCCCTCGCCCCCCCCCCGCGCTGCACCCTCCCCGCCACGCCAGGCCCCGCATCCCCCTTGCGCTACCACGCGCACCGACCTGGGTAGGGGGAGGGCGAACTCGATCGCGAGCTCCCTGCTCGCCCCTTGCCCCTCCCCCCCTCTTGTATGTAGCAGAAGAACTTGTTCTCATCGCGACCTGCGGCCTCATTGACGCCGGGACCGGGCAAGGCATGTGCGCGTACGCAGATCGGGGCGGTACCGCCCCTCGGGATCCCCGACCCTCTTCGTACCACCTCCTCCTGACCCCCTCCTACCTGGCCCCCTGCTCGCGGGCATCACCGGCTGCATCGGAAGTTGCATTGTGAGGTTTTCAATGTGCAGAAGCAGGGACCCTGCCGTCCGCCGCCGGCGCGCAGTGGGTGAAAGTGTGAATCCGCGCGGGCAAAAAATGTCAGGTTGCGAACTTTGTAGGGTTTCTGACTCTCTGGCATGGCATCGAATGGAGGATATTGAGAGATTGATGCATATGCATTTCGTTGTGGAATAGCTGGTCTAGGTGATGTGGTTCAAACAAGCGTCACTAGGGACCTGTTGCTCATTTGAAACCGAAAAGCAAAGGTACATTGGAGTGGAGTGGTGAAGAGATAGAGACATCACGCGTCTTATACATTTGTTTAAATGATAATACCATTTTTATTCTCTCCATCTGGCAAGTATTCCTAGCCGTACAAATATAATGGAAATTATAAGTAAAGAAGAAATGTTTTGGCAATTCGTAAATAAATAGAATTTCTGAAGAGTAATGACGGACGGGATCATAAACATTTTTACGATCTGAAGAGTCTAAGCAGTGTGAAATAAAAATAAATTTGTTCTTTATATACGAGTCACAAATATGCGTAATTCTCTTTTTTACACGAACTATGAATTCAAGCGGTCTTCTTGTTTTCCAGTAACTTAAAAACATATCGATTACTTTAGTGTCGATGTTTCAAGGACCTACATGAATTCATTTCTTATATTTTTCTGTCCGGTAACTTCATTATGCAGTGAGAGAAGGATTTTTACGTATATATCAAGACATAAATACTTGAATGTCATTTAGCCATTTACCTTGTTGAAACTTGTGCTCACCGAGACTTCGCTTCGGGACAACCAGGTGCCCTCCGCCGCCGCCACCCCTCGACATATGTGGTGCCCAACAAAGGCGGCGCCCTCCCCTTCCGGCGGAGGTGGCCTGCTACCTGGCGGCCGGGCGGCTCTTCCGCAGCTGCCCGCATCCGCCACCGGCACCGCCTCCTTCGCCCTTGCCGCGCGTCTCCGCCTCCTTCTGCCCTGCTTCGCCACCACCCTCTTCTTCTGCTGCTGCTGCTGCTGGATTTCTCTTAATCCCGTCTGGCGCTCAGCTGGCGGAGGTGTTGGCCAAATTTATTACGCTTTTAATTAAAGCACCTATCATCAGGGGGCGTGCGGGGGAGATTGAACGCGGGTGCAGGAAGCGACGGGACAAAAGAAGGCGGGTGGGCGTACCTGCCTACCTCACCGGACGACGTATTGAGCTGGCTTGTAATTTTCTTATTGAGTTATTTACATAACCACCATCTTCGGGATTAGAAGCGATGTTACTAACGGGAGTACAATATCCGAACCTCCTTTACCCTCTCAATGGTCCCCAAGGAAACGACGTGGCATTCTTGGGTAGTTCGCTGTTATAAATATTTTATGGACTGTAAATGGAATTGATTGCACGTTCTCCCTGTGTAGCACGTGCTTCCCATTAAATGAGCAGTTGCCTTCCGTGGTTGCCTTTTTTTTTTGTGGATGCGTCTTTGCGCGCGGACATAAATATTTTGGGCGAAATGTCATGTTACATTCAGGAGATGAAAAGTAGCGCCCATTCATGGGTCGGTTGGAACAAGTCCCAGTTCCTGAGAGGTTTTTGGTCTGAATTAGAACAGAGATTTTTATCAATAAATTCTTGATGTGAACCTCTTGATTTGTTCCATAGTGTTTCAGTTGATTCTTTCGCAAGAGCTGTAACTGAAATCCACTTGCAATGTACAAAGTAGCTGTTGTATGGATGGATGGATGTAAAGTAGTATGTTTTGTAACTATCGGAAATTCTTTCTTAATGTTTGATTTAGTTTTTCATTTATATTTGCAAAGAGCAATAAAAACTGTATGTGACGTGTCGGGGAGAAGAAAAATCTTCACTTTTTCTTGAGCTCCAGAATCTCTTTTACACTCTTTTATTACATATAGCTGTATGATAAATAACGGCACCGAAAAGGCGAAGTTCGCAACATTAACAAATTTGACATTTTCGCTTCTGCGTTGTAGAAAACATATTTGAGTCGTTAAATAAACTGCAGATTTGATTTTTAACAGCCTGGCTCTACTCCTTCCACGACTGGCAAAAAGAGAGTTGAGCTAAACGTGCGCATAATGAAGCTATATTTATGTTGTAAGTATAATGTTTTAACTCTAATGTACAATCGTCGGTAATGCGTACAATTAGGGAAATTTTATGTCTGAAAGAAATATTCGCTCACGTGTCGACTGTGTTTACTTATGTGGAAAAGAGATTTTTATGAGATTGCAACTACTGTAACATTTCTATATTATCATTAAAATTGTTGTCCTATTATTTTGAAATCTTATCACATTATCAAAATCAATCGTGGGTTCTTACATACAACATTAATCGTCTTACCTGTTGCATGCGTACGAGTAATACTATACAGAATCACGATTACTGGAAGTTCTATAGAAGATAAACTTTCTATTGAACTGATGGCAACTACAATGAATTCTCAGCCTTTTCTCTTTTAAAAACAATCAAATTTAACATTTATTTCTGTAATTTCACAACAGTATTTGAGATCTCTTGAAATAAATGATTGAACGTTTTACTGAATACATGAATGTACCGTACGGTCTTTTTCAAATAATGTTCGTAAGCTTACGATTACTTCTCTGGTGATTTTCTTCTGAAATAGTTCCCATGTCCGCTGCTGTCCAGTTGATGTCTTCTGAACCTCTATTATTAATATGTTTTTGGCTTATTGTCCGAATAAATTCCGAATCCTCCCCGGAATATCTCTGATTATTTGATCTTCGAAGTCATTTAATATATTTTATAGCGACGCGACTGGCCCTCGCTAGGTTTCGGATGAACCTCTGCTCGCGACTATTTCAATCGACTTATTAATATTTTTCTAACCCAGCCATGCAGCTATCCTAACATAAACCCTTCAGAAAATACGAAGTCTATTTAAATTAAATCAACTAAATTTACTTTAACACGCGAAAAACAAAAATCACAATTATAATTTACGATTAATAAAGCTTCTGAAACTTTAATTCTACACCATGTCGAACCATGAACTATTCTACACCATGAATTAACATCAACTATTTGCCTCAATATCTTTTACCAAATAACCCAGATTACAATGAAAACTAACTTTGACATATACCACTTATCATTAGATGTTCACAGCTCCAATGCTTTTTATGAGAGGGAGAATATTTCACTTTCCACGTAACCAAGACTTCCAAAGCCTACTTCACATTTACAGCATCTTATGACGACCGGGCCGTGACGAAACGTCATAATATCGCGCCTTGACATGGAATCTCTACATTTATTGATATGTTGCCTTAACAACGTCCATTCTGTGGATCTCGAACGTTCTAAATACGCACGATCTCCTCGTAATGGCAGGCTTGATACAATTATTTTCATTTCAAATACCGTGGGGTCTTTTGGAATATTACACCACTTTTAACGTTATTCTTCATTCTAATATAATAATTTTTCATGGAGTTATGACCAAGAGGGAACCCGTTGGCATTGTTGTATTGGTAAATGAAAATATAGAGATTAAAGTGAATATAATAGCCATATCCGTGCAGAATAGTGTGTACCAAAGCCGACTATTTTCTTCTCTTGGTTACGTTAAAAAATAATAGCGCTCTGACTATTGAAAATTTTCAAAATATACTCAGGAGCAAAACGTTTACAACAGTCAACTCTGTATTATATTAAACGTTGATTATTTCACGGCGAGATTAAAAACGTGTTATTGTAGCACGTGAAATATTCTGCAAAAATGTTATCGCCTATGGCACTGCAGTGAACCTGCGAACGTGGTAGTTCTGCGATGTGAACTTGCTGAAGAAATAACAAAGTTATTTATGAATTTTCATAATTGTGTGAAAAGAATCGCAAATTGTGCTACTGATTTAGTACTGCTGAGGGGGGGGATTATCATAGAGCGCCACTACCTGAAAAGTGTTTATGGATGATGTTTTTTTAATATGAAAACACAAAAATGCAAAACTTAAGAATGCTTTATTATGCCTTTCAAATAATATTCCCCTCCACATTTTAAATATTTCTTAAAATGTAGTCTTCCTCGATGTATTTTTATCCTAAATTTTGTTTCACAAATCCGCTTGTATACACCAGTCAGGTAGGAATTAACTGCCTGGTTTTATTGCTTGCTGTATAGAATATCACTTCCAATTTATCGCTTCGATGTACAGTTGCTTGTAGAATTGTCGGAATCCATGTAAAAACCATTGACAGCTGACAACAACGAACAAGATAGTAAAGCTTCGAGAGAGGATAAACAGGAGATTATTTAATAAGAAAAGTCAAAATAATACAGAAACTGAAAGTAGAAAAAGTTTACAAAATAATTCACTGTGAAGAAGCGTATTCTTTGACATGCCGTTTACTGTAGTGAACATTACACCATTACAATTTACAAGATCCACAATACTCATCACAATATTTTTTTTTAATTTTGAAATGTAAATTTTGTTTTCAGTTACCATCATGTGATTCAAAAATATTGGCAGTTTGTAAACAAATTTGAAAGTTTTGTACGTTTAATTTTCTATAACTTTTACATTTGTCTCTAACCTCACTGTAATTTTGTAACTTAACGCCTAGCTGAATACATGTCCAAATAAAATGCTGGATATTGTTCAGTTGTATTGATACAAGTATAAATTATATTTTTACATTTCATAATTAAGATCAATTATTAATTTCACGGATGAAAAATAGCCGTCAGAAAACATTCTTTCTTCAGAAAAGTCCTGGGAAATGGTCGTCTGGTATGACTGTCGAAAATGTGTCTACTACCGAAGAGGAGCGCGGGTGGGATCAAAATCCGCTGCCAGGTTGGGTTCATCTGGCCGCGCGGCGTCGGTGGAAGCTGCGCTGCTGCACTGAAATTGACGGCGCCTCCTCCGCGCCGGCGTGTGACGTCCGCCGTGACCTTCTTGGCGTCGTCGGTCGGTGGCGTCGGTGGCCGCGCGACATTCATGAGATTCAGCCGCTTGGAAATCCTGATTGACTCGCTTATTGTTCTTCTCACGCGGCGCGGCGCCGAGGCCGCGTGCGCGCGGGCGATGGGCTCGGGGCACGGCGGACGAGGCGCGGCGCGACGCGACGCGACGTGACACGGGGCTCGGGCGCTGAGGGGCACTCTCGGAAGTTGCTGGCGGCTCCGGAGGGTGGCTGAGAGGGCTCATGACCCGCCCCCTCTAAAATGTATAGGATTTAAAGAAATAATTTTTAAACAATACTTGGACGGTGTTATGCATCAACCGGCTATGCAAAATCACTCACGTTTTGAGATAATCGTGTTCAAACATTTTATTACATTTTCAGCTCTAAAAACTGTAATTTAATTATTTCATTCATTGAAGCGCCAAACTACACAAACATGAGTGGAATAGCTGTCGCTTACCTGCACAATGTGAAATTAAGAACAGCAGATTCGAAGATCTAGGTTTGTAGCCGGTTGTTGCGAAACATAAAATCCCTGATGTGAATGATGACGTTTACATTTTTCATTAATTATAAGACTATTTTTACAGATCTGGCGCCAAAAGTTTGCGTACACTTAAAACATGGTCCAGTGCAACTGATGGCATCCATATCTCATTTTTTTCAAAAATGGCGCTTAGCCAGCTGATGCGTAACACCGTCCACTTGTTTCATAATGAGAAGAACGAGGACGAGTAGATAAAGCTTCGAGAAAGGATAATTAATTATAATCATTCATAATTATTACAAAAAGATGAATTTGTGAATTTCTTTCAAGGGACAAAAATTAAGGTATTTTAAAAACGTAATAATTTAAAGGTTGTCACCGAGTTCAAATTCGTACATTTTGTACACTAGTGTTCGTCAGGTCTTATTCTAACACAGGCGGTGATTTCGCGTACCTGCCGAACACCAGTGCATGTAAAATTGCCTAATAATCAGGCGCAAATGTCATATGGATATCTGTATGAAATTTCAGACCACATGTTCGTTGGTAGAAAGCGATTATCTTCGATCCCTCTATATGCCCGAGAAGTTTGTAACATTTTGTACACACTCTGTAAATAAGTAATTATTGATTATTAATTGTTTGATAGGATTGAGTAATTGTGATGAATGAAACGGAAAATAGGTCGTTAATGCGGTACAACTATTTGAGTGACAACACCGTAAAACCGTAATTTTGAAGGCACTTTTTTGTTTCTCATATATTTGTTTAGAGTAAGATTTGTAAAGTTGAAGGAAAAAGTGCTGATTTTTGTGGATCTCTGAAACCGACATTTTTTCCTGCTGAAATACGTAGTATATTAAAAATCTACGTTGTGCGTGTCCTTAACATCCAAAACGTGATGTTTCTGAAAACGTTTCTCAATCTGTCTACCTGCCAGTTAATAAACACTACTACCGCCTAAACTATAGACCCGATTTTCATCAAAATAGCTGTATTTTATATTTTGTACTTTGAGAGAAATTAAATAAAAACTAACCGTTCACAAAATTTGAAAAGACTGTCCAGAAGTAGAGATCGCGATGAATGGGGAAAAGTGCTTCAGAAACATGTCGACAAACAGAAAACGAGATGGTAGGGATACCAATAGGGATAAGGATGATAGTAATTACAATAATAAATTTAATAAAATTATTTATTATAATAACTCTGTATATATGTACGAGTTATTATAACGACATGTTTCTGGCTCGTATGTATGTATATAAATTGTGTGAGTTACTTATAGATGCTTTAGCCCTATCGTTCATGATGATGTGGATGTGCTGCGTAGGCTTGGGTGGTGTGTGGTGGTGAGGGGGCAGCGGGTGGGAAGAGGCAGGGATGCCAGGCGGCGGCGGCGGCGCAGGCGGCACGTCCGCGTGACCGAGACGGCGCCAGAGCGCCGGAAGGGCACTGCCCCGCCAAGCGACATCGACGCCCGAGGAGTGAATTATTAAACAGCGGCGAGGCGCGACCTCCCAGCGGCAGCGAACTTCGCATCTCACATTCTGCGAGCCCGCATTGTGTTGGACGGTGAGTTGTCCGTCTCTAACGGAAATGGACAAGACTTAATTGGCTAGTCCCGACTGTGAGTTGTAGCTGCGTACTGCTACAGACCTGAGAATGACTTCGTGAATGCCGGAGTAGATTTCAACAATGCGACGACGCGAGGAAGGTATCAAACCCATCCTCAATTACGTTTACATGATATTTGCCTCGAAAAGTTTTGAATGTTATATTGAGGTATAGGCCAAAACATCTCAGTTAAATACTGTTTTTGTATCTCCATGGCAGGTTAGTTTGCTCCCCTGACAAGTTTAGAAGGGGCTTCAAAGGTTTAGGAAAAGCGGAGACTAAACCTCGTGAAAGACGTCTTCATGCCGAGTTCAGGAATGCGTTTCGCAGGGCACATTAGCCAAACTTACCGGACAAAAAACGCGAAAAAATATAAAAATCCAGTAAGGCGGATTTTATGAAGAAATGAAACCGAAAACTTAACATAAAATAGTTAAAGATATTTTGTTGGGTGTGGAAATCCAATTCACAGTTTAACCCGCTATTTCAGCTTTCAAATAAATCCTCAACCAATACTCTTGGTGGCGGTGGTGGTGGTGGTGGTGTGTGGGGGGTTACAATCAGTAACAAACTTTAGTGAATCCGCTTCCTTCCGGACGTGTCGATGGTGGAGGGAACCCAATTTAAAGATTGACCAGCTCTCCAAGCTCTCAAATGATTCCTCCAACAACCCTGTAAGTAGTTTGAGAGTTTCGCAATTTGTAGCGAACTTTAGGCTCTAAGCTCTTTATATTATTGTAATAAGGTATAATGCATTAACGTTCCATCCCAGCAGCGACAAAAACAAAAAGTACGGCTATCAGGATTTGTGCTAACATTATTCAGTATTGACAGTATTTATTATTTCCTGATAATGAGCTTTCACTCGGTGGCAGGGTTTATACAGATCATATATGACAATAATCAATCATTCATATCAATCAATCATATGAAGACTATCACATAAAAATATAACTTCAAGATACATAATATAAGGAAACTAGAACTAAGTAACTAAGAAATATAACACACACAAATATTGTTTGTGGCTGTGCTGGCGTTTGGCTCGTTACCGACTGTGCCAGCAAACAGTAATATTTGAGTCTTCTCCCTCCTTGCACGTCCGGCTGTTCGCGTGAAGTTTTTAACCCGTTTTTTCTCCGAAACGCGTGGCCATTGTGCCTTGCCGTTGCGGTTTGTTCCTTCATTTGATCCTTCAGGAGTTTCTTTACGTCCATGTCCTCGTACAATAATAGTATAAAACGTAATTTGAGTCACATATTCAGTCAAACTACACAAATGTGTTAGGAAAATCGTATTAGGAACCATTTGTGTTAGGTAGACCGAAAGTATTAAAATGTATGTTTACTTCCTAATCGAACTCTTAATTTGCATACAGTTAGCATTGGTCCTGACAGAATAATTTAACGAATTATTTTGTAGAACGTATTATATAAAGTGATCATTGTTTGCGTTAAGATTTCTGTGAGGTCAAGTGTATTGAAGTCTATTGTCTAAATAAATTGGGATGAAAATTACAGTTGAGAACAATTACTTAAATTGTTTTATTTATGAAAATATCGAGACCTTTTACTGACAAACATAAATATGACTTTTATTACACTTGTCATGTACTATTGTTAAAAAACTTTTTCTTTGGAATCGCTGACATTTCTCAGAGTTCCTATTTTCTTCTTCTTTTGTGGTGTGACTGTCTCACAGTTTCATCGGTGACCTCTCGTAAGTGGCACATGACATTTCGAAGGGTTGATCTGTTACGCAAGCCATGTTTTTAGCAGAGAGAATAAGTTACAAAGGAGTTCTGTGTCGCCTTCTTATTCATCTTACGGAGTCGATCCCGCCTAAGCTTTGAATTTTTCATTGTGCCCATTTCCGAGTCAAAGGAGAGTTGAATTCGAGTATCATATTTTCTTGGAAGATTAATGTACATCTGTAGAGCTTAGCCTCTCAACCTGTTTAGCTCCACGATCCCTAACAAAAAAATATATTAAATAATAATTTGTGAATCCTCAATGCAATGAGTAATAACTATTTAATTTATAAAACCTATAAATTATTGTATTGTGTGTGAATATACGTGTATGAAGTATACAAACTTGAGCTATTTACGGGTACCAAATTGATGTGTGCGTGCTCCTTGTAATTTGGTCTGCTTGTATAATATTTGCTGTGAGAGCAATGATTGACGGTTTACAGTCTAGAATTGCACAACAAACCTATTGAAAAAGTGTTTTAATCACTTGAAAATAATGTTTTTTCCAGCATTTCTATTATAGCAGGAAAATTTACATAAGGAGTAACTTGAATGAAAATCCAACTCGACCATCTTATTAATGCACTTTATTTTCGTATAAATTTATAAAAGTAAATAAATAAATGTAACAATCCTTTTTAAAAAGATTTCATTATTGTTTACTTTTCAAGTTTTATGCAAGTTTCGCGATCCCCATTCATGTCACCGTGACTCCCATGTTGAGAAACACAGCTGTAGAGGCTTGTCCTGCGTTCGGCAGGAAAATCGAACGAAAATCTACATTACTAATTTCCAATGCGCGCAGAAATTGTAAGAAAACTTGGCTACCTTCAATTCTTTGAGAGGTGTCTTTGATTTTGTTAGATATCCACGAAATCGAGAAAAAAATCTAACTGTGGTGCTAAAACAGCACGTACCTTCTCGCCCATATTTTGGCGCAAAATCTCGCGAAAAGTACTCAAACTTTCGAAACATTGTACATGACCTTATTTCAAAATCTATATTTAAGGAACAGATTTTATTCAGGGAAAAAATCTCTATCTTTAATATTTTAGTTGTTGGAAGACTCGGAAAAGATTTTGAATTTCCGCAATTTTCAAAAAATCAGGGTTTTTAAGGAACATAAGCCTTGCACCATCACCTTAAACGTCCTTCACTATCCAACAACAAAATTTAATAAAAAACGATGGAACCATTTTTTTGAAAATTTTGAAAATGTCCCAGGGGTTTCATGTAACGTAACCTCCAAAATTAAAATATCGGTTTCAAATTCAAGGGGCTCGAGATCAGCTAGATCGTTAAGGAAATATCAGTTTTGGAATAAATCGACTGAACGGTTTAGTCGCTAGAGTTGTTCACAGACGAACGGACAGACAGACGTTTAGCCGTCATTCGATTTTTCGCTATTAAGGAGCCACAAAAAAAGGATTCTGGCTATACCACGAGTTAGAGAATTTTTTTTCTAAATTTAGCAACTGCATTTATCCAATTTCTCGTTATCAGGGCCCTGTAATAAGACGTCTTCTCCTCGTGCCTGCCATGATTTAAGTGGAATTTTGTAAGATATATCGAGCAGACACTCAAAGCATCGAATCCAAGTATGCAGTACTGAAATACCAAATTTTAAATGTGGGGAGTGAACTTTCATATTTAAAACTTTTTTTAGATGTCATTGAATTGTTTAGAAGTCGTTCCACACAAAAAAAGGCATTTCTGTGTGAACTTCGTGTCTGTCAGGGCATTACAAATCTTCCTGTCAATCATAGCAAATATCAAACGGTGCCTTAAAATAATATTCCTATATGCCAGACTGATCATAGTGGGTTGTAGAGCAGTTATTGGACTGTCAATGTATGTTTTCTCAGTTGCTGAAAGCTCCGCACTCTCTGGTTTCAACTGCATTCTGATTGGTCTGCTATATGTAGTAGACGATGGGCGTGAGTTTTACCAAAGAACCGTTTCTTTGTCTTCGGAATTTCCTGTTAGCAACTGCAGCAGAACAATACTGGAGAAGTATGCTTCACTGACACTGTCTTTATATATAGGAAAGCACAATGACGTCTGAATCTGTCTTTCATTTATATTAATAAATTTATCGTACATTCTGTGTGATTCGGACCATTTCTACTTATATTGGGACACAAATTGAGAAATTAAATGATTATGTTCATTCTCAAACGATTGGGGCAAAAACGGGGTACTTAAAGTAGAATGTATGCTCAATGCAATGCAATAAAAAATTTTGCTTGAACGTATTTGGAAGGTAACAACCTTTATCAGTTCATGAATTTCTGGCAATTTTGCCAAAGGTTGACAAATATATTTTTGTAAGCCATCAGGCACTAAATATTCGCAATATTATGACGATATACTTTACTTAGCTTTCGATGTATCAGCCATGTTAATTTAATTCCAAAATTCCTTCGCGTTTACATTGTACAAACTCAGAAACACTAGCATACATCCAGCACGCCCTGCATAAGATTACCGACGGACCACATTTGACAATGCAACACTCGTGTCAGAACACGCCAGAGAACAAATCGGTGCATGTTTCAGATAGAGCACTCTTTCTTATACCCAGCGACCATCAATAAACATGAATCGGCCGACTTTTGACTTTTGAATTTTTCTCGCGTTTTACTGCCGCCTGCCCCACTTGCGTCGATCTGATTCCACTCGAGGCGCCGCGATTTTGAAAAACATTCTTCAAAATTTGGGGGTACTTTACATGATGCCCCCCGGACATTTTAAAAATTTTCTCAAAAACGGCTCCAATTTTTTTCTTTACATTTCTTGTGAGAGTAGAGTAAAATAAACTTATTAAGGTGGCATACGTCCGATTTTCACGGTTAACTTTAAATTTTCGAAAATTGCAAAAATTTGAATTTTTTTTGGGCGTCTTCCTATAACTATAAAATTGAAGGTAGAGATTTTTTCCTTCAAATAAAACGCAATATTGTGCTCAAAATGTGCAATTTTAAATAATTACAAAAACTAGATTTTCTCAAAAACGGCTCCAAATTTTTCCTTTAAACTTTTGATAAGGATAGTGGCTAATCTACTCTATGAGATGACATAAACGTCATATTGCTCTATTCTTTTGCTTTTCCAAAAATTACAAAAGTAATTTGTTGACTTGTCTCTCACGTCGTTAATATTTACACTATCGGCAGTTTGTTTGCATTATTATATATGTGAGTCCATGTACAGTAATCCCTCAACATTCGCGAGAGTTAGGTTCCCAAAAAACCTCGCGAATGTTAAGTCTATCTTTTAATGAAGAAAGGTGGGTTAGGTTCTGGAATGTCGAAAAACTGTTTAAAGAAGAAAGAAAAAATCTGACAATCAATTGCAATACAACTGATTAAGCGCTACTACAAACAGAATTCTCAATTAACATTCCAAAATGAAGAAATAAAATAATGTCTGAAACTTATTTCGAGATTGATAATGATTGTATATAGTATTTGCTAATTTTTTTGTTTCATCTCCTTCCTCGCTGTTCTAATATCCAAATATGGAAGAGTTCTGCTTCTATTCTCTCTTAAATTTCGAAGTTATTTCCATGTTTGGATCACATTCGAATGCCAATTCCACCATAGCGTGTTGATTTTAGAACGCCATCAACAGTTTTGACATTGAAGTTGCTCCAGGACGCAGTTTCGCTTCCGTTACTTCATCATTACCGTCGAAGAAGTTTTCTTCACTGATGATTTCCAGAAGCTCCTCGACAATGAGCTCATTATAATGAGAGTTGCACAGATTCTGAATGGCTTTTCTGTTCATTTGGCCAAAATCCTTACCCTCAATTTGATACAACTTAATTGAATTATTTTACAATTGTGTTATTCTATAAATGTGAATTGACATCTGAGTAATTTTTGAAGAAAGTTATACAGCGAGCTCCGAAACCTGCCGAGTTCATTTCCCAGATAATGATGGTAAAGGAAATGAAATGTGCTCGCTTTCAAAGAAAATGTACGACCAAAAGACCCACTCGCGAATGTCGAAGTCGGGAATGTTAAAACCGGTAATATTTCTCTAATCCCGAATGTTCGGAACTCGCCAACAGCGAATCCGCGAATGTTGAGGGATTACTGCACTTTAAATAATGTCAAGTAAATTTTCTCCAAAACCCCACCCTTTTCTGTAAAAACTAGCTCAAAATTCCGCATTTTCAGAAACGCTCAAACGCCCTTTTCTCATAAATGGCTCCAAATTTTTTCTTCGAACTTTTCGATCGGATAGTGCTAATTGCACTCTTTAATATGGCTTAAAGTTCAATTTGAAGTATTTGTTTGTTTTTTCAATAATTACATTAATGTAATTTTTTGAATGAGCTCTCACATCGTTAATATGCACATTTCCAGCAATTTGTAAACACTATTGTACTTGTGAGTTAAAGTGCTTTAAATTACTTCAAATGAAGTTTTTCGAAAACTCAAAAATTATCTGTGAGAAAGACCCTCAAATTTCGAATTTACAGTAGCGCTCAAACGCCATTTTCTTAAAAACGGCTTCAAATTTTTCAAAGAAAATTGCCATTTAGAACAAGGTTTTACTGTTCTTGAATATTCTTAAAATAATATTTCCGTTTTACTATTAGGAAACTGGAAAATTAAAAAAACTGTCCAAAAACTGTAGTTCGGGCGGCGATAGATGGTAACTGACACAAGTATGTGGCAAGTCCGAATAGAGAGCCGAGATCAAAAGAAATAGAAAAGTAATACGGGAAAGTCTGTGCCATTCTGTAACCACTAGTTATTAGTTATTCTTGAGCAGTGTCTGCTACTTTTTGAAAACAAACATTTTGTGCGGTTTGTTCAAGACTATTTATGCTGCTGCAGCCACTACTTGATTTTATGTGGCGATCTGATAGGGAAATGTTCTAATTTCTAATAGGGTTCTTGATTGTGATCTCGCAAAATCCAGTGCTGGGACGTCAGCTCTAGGATTGGGAACGTAGAGATGAAATGATGAGAAAGGCGTGTTTCGTGTTCGAGTTGTGTCAATAATGATTCTTTTATCTTGTGATACGCTCTGAATTGCCTGTCGTATCCTTTGAATGTAGAACTTATTTAATATAATGATGACGTTGTTTCTTGGCGAAATAAACAAGTATATTCTTAGATTCTAAGCCCAAATAGATTTATATTCTCTGGTTTTGTTAATATCTCTCCAGGTTCGTATGTACTTTCGTCTTCACCATTTTATTTATCTTCATTCTACTTCTTGTTAGGCCACATGCGCGCGCACAGACGTAAGAGGTGTATACCCAGCTGGAAGCAGCCCCCACATAACAGAATCGTCGCGCAGCATGCGCTCACACACACGTCCACACACAGATGTTTAAACCGGAACAAGACCGCGCCGCGTACATCTGAGAGTCGAGGTACGCGGCCCACCGCATCCTCTTTCCTGCACTTGTAATAGTATACTTCCCATTTACTATCGTTGTTTACCCAGTTGGCAGCCCTCTCGACTCGCAGCTGATCGGCAACCGCGAGTCAATTCCACATCGCCCTCCCCTCCCTTACCCCCCTCCTCCGCCTCCTTCTCTGGTGTGTATGTGAGGAAGCAGGGGGCCTGCGAGGGAGGTAAACAGTCCCTCCCCTCGCCAGCGATCGCGGGGACGGGCTCGTCAAGGGGCCAGTGGGAGGCGGCCGTCCGTCACGGATGTGATAATGGGTTCGACGGGGGTGGCGCCCTCGGCACGGGGCGGTGCGTTGGCCGGGTCCGGATTCCCCGATGGTGGTGGTAGTGGCGGCGGCGGCGGTAGCAGATGGTCGCTGCGTGTGCCGTCTGGCGGGCCAGCGTTTCCGCCGTCGGGTGCCGAGTCTGGCGGGCGGCGCGCCGGCCGGCTGTGGCGGGGGCGGTGGTGGCGGGGTCGGCGGCGAGGCCGGCGGCGAGGCCGGCGGCGGCGGAGCTGCTGCTGGTGGCGGTGACCGCCTGCCTGCCACGTGTCTGCGCGGCGCGCCACGCGCGTTACCCCTCCCCTTCCCGCCCCGCCCCGCCCCCCCTTCCAAGCGTTCCTCTCATCGGCACGCGTACGCGGCGGCACGCAGATCGTCCCTCCTCCTCCTCCTTTCCCGTTGACGGGCGCGGGGCTGACAGTGACTAAAAACCCGAAGCGCGGGTCCCCGTGCGCGCTATTTTCAGGCGAAATTTTCGGCTGCGGCGTTTCCTGTGTTTCTTGCCACCCGGGTGCGCGCGCGGGACCCCACTCCGTGCGGTCTCGTTGCGGGGGCGCTTTAAATATAAACTGGGCATCCCTCCGGACAGAAATACACGAAGGTCGACCTCCCCTGCCGCTGACGAGAATGCAGGTTTGTTGGTTTCTTGCTCCTCATTCGACGACGATTTGGGGAACTCCGATAGAAGTTGCTGTACACGTGCGGAAGGGTCGCTTGACGAGAAGGTTATTGTTACCCTTGAGTATATTATTAGGTCGTGCTTGTGTGATACTTTTATGTCAACATCAAGAGAATATACTTCCCCTGTATAAATATAACGACAGTGCTTTCCGATGAAATGGTAATTTTATTTTGAATAGTCCGCACAATTTAGACCCTGTTATACGAACATCGAACACATTCCAGATAGCTTTCGTTCCTTGTATAGAGGAAAATCATGTTGTGAGAAGTCGAAAAAGCTTTCATTCACGGAAAGATCTCCGAGTTACGTATTCTATGCTGTTTACCTTTTCTATGCTTTGTTTATATTCGACGAATAATGTGGAAAAAGAACTCAAAGTAGAGACTAACTTGTGGAGAAAGCTCAAAGTAGACGAGCTCGTATTAATTATTAGAATTTTCATATAGTGACGATGAATTTCTAATCAGCACATATATTTATTGTCACAGAAACGAAGGTTCGTTCCAGGCCAGATATTCTTAATGATTACGATGTTGAATTTATGACAAGATTCCAGTTACTTAATGCTACAGTTTCAAGGGTAATATGCGCTTTTGAACGTTGAGACGAAAAATATTTAAATATCTGGATTAAATCACGTGTTTAACAGTGTAATTAGCATTAAATTAAAACCAAGACACTTGGTCCTTCTCAATACAAAAATTGTCAAGACACCGATAGTAGTGCAAAGTCATACCAATAATAGTGCAATTTAAGACTTAAATTGCGATGTGTAGTTTGTTTAGACAAACACTATTATTCCAAATGTCCAAAACCTAAATGATTACCCCAAATGTGTTGTTTTCAGCTCCACAGATATTACACAGATTGTAAAATATTTCAAAAGAAGCTTACATAATAATTTTTCTCTTTATTCTCAAGCCAATTTTTTTGCCAATCTACGTCCATTGCAATAAACCATTTCACGTGTTCGTGCATCAACACTTAAACATTATCAAACCTCAAATTATCCATTAATATTATATAATATTATATGAAGGATTTTCTTAAACTTCTGCGTCTACAGAATATTCTCGAGAATTATTTTCTTTCTACAGCACAATTACCATCACATGTTACTCCTTTAATTCCATCATTATGATTAAAATTATGTTAGTGAGTATAGTAAAGAAAAATGAATCATTGTGGTATTGATTGAGGAAGTGTTATGAATTTTACTTTCTTTCCTTTTCATAAGGAAGTGTTATCGTGCCTTGGAAATCAGCAATTTTTCGACCGAAAAACGTTTATTGGCGTGCCTGGTAACGAAAAATTGGTTACATCTCATTCCTTGATATAGTAAATTACGTCGTCTTTGACGTTGCATAGATTTCATGTTTTGGAGGACCTTGATAACAAAAAATCGATTGTCGGAAAAACGTCTCTCTATGGGTAAGAGGCTGGTACATAGGGCCTTACGATGATTTTCTCAAAATTGATATCCCCCGATCGATTTAAATGAACTCCAGGCGTGCAAGTTTTAAACGGATAATTTGATTTTTTTGCTGGGGGGGGCATTTCGTGAAGCCTCATTTTCAAAATGTTCTCAAAAAAGGCTCCATCTTTTTTTGTTAAATTTTGTCCTCGGGGAGCATTAAAACTCTAAAAATGGTGCCTGTCCAATTTTCGTTGAAATCCCTGATTTTTCGAAAATTGTAAAAGCTCAATTTTTTTTCGCTGAAATCCTTAAACTACAATATTGAAGGGTTTTTTTTTGTAGTAAAATCTGTTGATCAAATATCTTGAAATAAAGCTATACATAATTTTTCAAAACTATGAGTATTTTTTGCGTCATTTTATGTGAAATATAAAAATAGAATTAATTTTAAGTAGTTGTTTTCTTCAAAACGACTCCAATTTTTTTTTTTAATTTACTCCTCGTGTGTATGTATCAAAGGACAGTAAAACAGTGGTACCGGTTCCATTTTCGGCGAACGCTACTGTTTCTGAAAAGTGCAAAAAAATTGCAGAAGGACAATACTGAATATTGATGGAAATATTTTGGTCTTAAACAAAATTTATTCTAAATATCAGATCTTTAAAACAGATTACATACAGTTTGATTTTTGAAAAATGAGTTTTCTCGAAAGTTCTTCTTGAATGTAATGCAGTATATAAAAAATAACATTTTCTCAAAAACAGCTTCAATTTTTTTCCTAAAGTTTCTTCCATGGAGAGGGGAAAACGACGCTTGAAAAATGGCGTAGATCTCATTTTTGTAGAACTTTCTGAATTTACGAAAATTGCAAGTTAAAAATAATGCGAGGATGTTGTTGCAGCACCATTAATTTTTAAAATTATTTCAAAAGAATAGTTGGCCACACATTTTTACTCATGTTGTTCTATATTTCGTCATTTGTGTGTATATTCTGCCAGTCTTTCGTGATATTAATACGAAACGACCTTACTTGGAGATAAAATAATGTTTTATATTTACTCTTCCATGCAGCAAACCATTTGTTTAGCAATATAGTCTAACAGTCATGAATGAAGTAAATTAATTGCAACTCTCGTAAAGCAGTAGACTGAGAACAAATAAGAAAACCTCGGTATATTTACACTTCGATCTACAAAGCAACTTCAAAGAATTGTTTTCTCTCTCTGGAGCTCCGCCCCTTTTCGTGAATGAAAAACTTTTTCAAATGCCCCGAAATAAATAGCATGTTGTAACCCACGGCTTGCCGCAACGCGGTTTGATGTGCAAGATTAAACCGGAACGCTGTATCATTCACTTCAATCGATCGCCTCTCGTTTGTTTCTGCCGCCACCAGTCCGTTGTCTGCCCAACTTTAATTAAGGCGGCGCGCGCGCGGGCAGTAGAAGCAGAATGGAGGCCCCGGAATATGCCCCCGCTCTGGCGCCCACGCCTAGACGTTCGCAGTGGAAGCAACGAGAGAGTCGGAGAGACCGAGAGAGAGAGAGAGAGAGAGAGAGAGAGAGAGAGAGAGAGAGAGAGAGAGAAACGGAGATGGAGAGAGAAAGAGAGACTGACAAAACCGGAATTGAATTAATTGGAAAGCGTTAACGAATTCCCTCTTATTTCAAGCTCAGGAGAGAGGGGTGAGGGCGAAAGTTCTCTCGGATAAAGCGAAGCGCATATTTGACGAGCCGCATAATAATATCATCGATTTAACTCGCGAAGTTGCTCCAGGGAGGAAACTGAAGGATTCTGTCTTAACGCAGCCAATGAGCTTACTGCTGCATTCGCAGTGCAGCCACTTCTCAGGATTTCACTTAATTCATTGGAAACGTGAGATATTGAAAGAATGTGTGTTTTTAAAGGGGGTAATTTCTAGATTATGCCAATAAAAAGTAGGCGTGTATGTAGCGTGCGTAATTGTGTATAAGTTATTTCCTTATAACTAAGTTTTAAATACTTGATGTATCCAATATTGTACACGTATTCGACTCTACCAAGTATAGTGTAGTACACACTAAATTAAAAAAACAATATTTAATCATTAACTATATTTTCATTCCCGGAGATGAGGTAAATAAGAGTACAGCGCTTACCAAGATATAAGGACATTGATTTGCTGACTTATGGTTTAAGATTGTTATCCTCTACAGGCTTAAACTATGATGAAGTTATTGATAGCAAAATGTTCAGTTAATTCAATTGCAAAACTTGCACTGAAGTGCTACTTGTATTGGGATAGACTGGAGTTAACTATTAAACGTTTTAATGTACATAACACGTGTTTTTTATTGAAAACTCGTGGCCAAGTATGACATTTATTTCAAATTGAGTTTTTAAAGTATTTTTATTCTGTACATTCTGTACAAACACATAGTTCAGTTTAATTTAAATATCGAGGTTAGAGTCAAATCATTTATACCATGTCATGTCCTACAATTTCGACTACTTGATAATTGCATGGAAAACTTGCTTGGAATTGCATAGGATAACTTTGGTGAACAATTGTTTACTCCAAAAATGCTAAATATTGAAATAATATTTTTAAAAAGAATAATGATATTGAAGAATATACATGAAGAATTATTTTGAAAAGCCAAATCAGAATATGAAATTTATTCGTCAGTACGTTCTATCATATTAACAAACTGTTTTTTCGATTTTGTCAACGGTGCATTACGATTATGTGATTCCTGCTAGTTAAGCATGATTCATATTATACAACTCCATATGTATTTGTAATTCATTCAATAAGAAATAGTTTGCCCGCGTTTACTTGCACATGTTGCATTTTCACTGAAAAAAGGTAAGGTCTTCTTTAACTACGAAACTTATCTTCAGGCTAGGCTACGTGGCGTATCTTCTCTAAAATACTGATTCCCTTCGCGTGAAGGAAACTCGAGTATTCCGTCGCAGGGGATCCGATGAGCTTACTACTGCATTCGCAATGCAGTCGCTCTGCCTAATGTATTCCGTTCGCGACGCAGCTTATGCTAATTGGCAGGGTCTGCCGCGCATCGATTCGCTGTTAATATTTATAAACATTTCTCGGGCGGTGTCGCGAAATGCGCAGAAGCTGCGCGCCGCGCGCTGGGGCACAGACTCGTGGGAAAGCGCTGCGGAGGAGTTCCCTCCCCCCCCTCATTCGTTTTATTTGCTTAGTGATGTGATTTGGGTGAAGCTGCGCGCATACACACATAGACACATTCATACATACACATGAGTATATATTCCGTGGATCTCTTCCTACTTGCATTGTTAGCATTTTCGGGTGCTTTAAGTTTTGCTAATTGCAAATTTCCTGTTGAAGTTAATTAGAAGATACAGAAGTATATTAGCCTAGAGTGTCTCATAAAATAGTTTGTGGAGTTTTTCCCTATTTATTCGTCCTAGTCTCTTTATCTACTTTCATGGGGTAGTTTATTGCTCCCTTCTTCTTTTACAACCTCAAGAGACTCCTAGCTACTAATTTCAATCAAAAAGGAGTCGACAACCCTGAAGAATGTACGTAAAGCACACGGATGTGCGGACAGACACAATCATTTCTCGTATATTTGTTTGCGTAACGCTCGTGTTAAAAAAAGCCCACGAGCCCATATCTCGCGTGCCGCTCGAGCGGTGTTAATAAACGACTGCTATCTCTTCCGCGCTTTCCAGAATTTCACCTAAAAATAAACAAGCCAGTGACATTCACGGCCAGCGTTACGGAGATTAATGTACGTGGAAGCCCCGAGAAACGTCGCAAGCCCTGGCGCCCGGGCCGCCACCACTACCACCGCCGTCACAGCCGCCTCCGCCACAAGTGCTGCCGCCGCCATCGGTTTTGTAACCGGCGCCGTCACCTCCGCTGCCGTCTCTGCCGCCGCCACCGCCGCCAGCGCGGCAGAGGGGTCGATGAGAGGGCAGCGGCGGCGGCGGCGGAGGCAGCCACGTCAGCGGCGCGGCGGCGGTGGTGGCTGCGGGAAGAAGGCGAAGGAGAAGAAGGAGCTAATTCCACGCGGGCTGCGCCGCGGAGCGGTGCGGTGGCGCGGCGCGGCGCGGCGCGGTGCTCCCTGAGCGACGAGGCGCAATAACGGGGCCGTTAGGCCTCCGAGCTGCCTGCCACACCCGTCCCCGCCCCGGCGCCGCCGCGCCCTACTCCCTCGGGCTGGTGCCGCCGCCCCGAGGCGGCTCCGGAATGAACGAGCGACCGCGGGAGGCGGTGAATGGTGGGTGTGGGTGGAAGGGTTTTGTCGACCGACGAGAGAGGCAGGCTGGAGGGAGTGGAGATTTGGAGATGGGGTCTGGCTGAAGATAAAGGAGATCTATACGAAATCGGCGAAAGTTTGAAGGCAAATGGAGAGTGTTCTGATCAAAGAACATAAGTTGAAATTGAAATTGGCGGACTCTCGTGTGAGCAAGTGGGGGAGGTGGGTGATATGCTAGTTGTGGCTAGGACGGGTTGTCGTGCTAATAGGGAAGTCAGGTGATCCTAGGTGTGCACCCTGAGGGCTAGTGGGTAAACGCTAATTCGAGCGGCTAAAACGGTCAGATCTAGGAAGTGGTCGGAGGGCGAAGCGCAATCGAACGAGGACAGTACTCGAGCGAGAAGATGGTTGGTCGAGAGAACTGTCGAACGACACTTTTGGGGATGGAAGGCGAGTGGGCGGATGGCTGAGGTAGAGGAAAGACCAGGGAGCTAGTGTTCTGGCGAGAGAATGGACAGGTAGGGAGAGGAGAGAAAATAAGCGAACGAGTGTGCAAGCGCTCGGGAGAGGGGACGCGCTGGCGAGTGGACAAACGAATGAACGAGCGGGTGGGTGGGCGAGCGTGAGGGCGTGCTGGAGCAAGCTAAATTACGAAGGGATGAAGGCGGGTGACAGAGCGAACGGGTGGGTGGGAGGCCGCGGGGCGCTTCTGAACCGGAGGAGGAGGGCCTCTCATTAGTCAGCGCGCTTCGCCAGGCGCCCCCCGCGTAGGCAACCCTGCGCGCATCCGCGCCGCGCGGGTGCTTGCCAACGCGGAGGCCAAGGCGCCGCCGCTGCCGCTTCGAGCCCACGTGCTCACTTCCCGTTGACGACGCCGAACACGGTGCCCTTTGCTGCTCTTTTTTCTTTCTTTCTTTTTTTTTTTTTTTTTTGGTAGTGCAACATCTTGGGTGAAAATACGCTGTGTTTGTGAAGTATTTCATATTTTAATAAAGTTTTGAGGCAAAACCGAAAAGAGAAGATTCAAACCCACGATGAAAGATTAATTTAGTTAAAAAGACATACATTAAAACTCAATGTATTATTTATTTGCTTAATTAATTTGCTTTATTGAATTTTTACGAATAAATGAAGAGAAATACTAAAATATAAATTAAACAAACACATTTTTATTTGAACATGAGTTAAGTATTTGACGGGTTGAAAATATTGTTTAATAACTTCATAAATACGTGCATTTTAAAGAGAGATTTGTGAATATCTTTTTTATCAGCTTTACTTTGAATAATCATTATTACAATATTTGCATTCATTCTGTTACTTAGAATTGCATTTCGTTTATTAAAGGTTTAAAGAATTATTTGGAATGCACCAGTTAAAATATCAATTTATCGATTTTTATTTCTTGGAATATTTATTGCATAACCACTTTGTATTATAAAATTGCAAGAAGTCAGAAATCACATAAAGGTGAATTTTAGAAATATCAGTATGTAAATACTGGTTATTTATTCGCATTCCTAGTCAGCAAAGTTGGAATTACATTGAAACAATACGCTCTCACAATAAAGACAAAAAGAATGAATCGGGATTGCGAACAAAATTACGTTCTATTATTCTCAGTGCGTTGTGAGGTAGATCATTTTTACCCAAACAAAAATGAACCATGCGCTGCATTTGAAACCAATATCGTGTTGGCAATTTCTCCTTAGTGGTAATGTCAAAGGACCGCTGCAGCGCGTGAGCAGAGTTAACAGAGCGCGAGCGTTACGTCACTTTTGTGTCCCGTCTCCGCCTAGCTCCGTCCACTCTTCGTCCTGCCCTCTCCACCCCGTTTCACTCACCCCTCCCCGCTTTCTCAGCAGCACCCTAGCCAACAAGCCACGAAATGCACGCGATCTTTCCTTCCTCTTCGGTGTCCTGTCTTCTCCCCTTATTTACACACACGTACACTCACATGCGACACAATAACACTTGTCGGGAGCATAGAACTTGTTCCGGCTGGGGAGGGGTGCCCCACTGGTGAGCGATGTAGGTCGGAGACGGTTCTCACCAGCTAGCGGGGGAAGATCGCGATTCAAACATGCACTACACGTACGGGAGTAATGACCTTAGCAGTTCATAGGCCCGGAGTCACAGTCAATCAATTAATCAATTCTCCCGTACTGTCGTCTCCACCCGCTCCATCTCGTCCCACTCTAACGCGATCCGCCCTTCGCCCTCTCCGCTTCATCCCCCCGCCCCCATCCCCCCTTACAACTCTCCCCCCTCCCTGGAAGTTCTCATCACTGTGCGCTGCGCGCGTGATGGATCGCTCACGCGTCGCTGCGCGCATTGTGATAGACGGAGCGCGGGCGGTGGCAAGAGCGGTTGCGGGGAGCGGCGTTTGGCAGCGACAAAAGTCGTCGCAAAACGTCTGAATCGCGCACCGTCGCAAAACGACGCGACAGCCACGAGGAAATGCCGCCGTGTTCGCCGCCAACGGCGTTGTCACCCTCCGCCTCCGCCCTGCGACCGCCCTGGCTCCGTTGCCTTGAATCCAAATGCCCGACTCCCGACTCGGCGACGTCCTGGCGCCCGCTCGGAATGGTTGCTTCGCCAAGGCTTGTATCCCCTGCGTCACCCCTTACGCCATGCCCTTCGTCACCCATGCGTCACCTCTGCGTCAACCCCACTTCACCCTTGCGTCAGTCTTGCTCGTCATCGATTGCACTTTGATTCTACTCTCACTCACGGTCTATTCGCCACTCGAGGCCATTTCAGTACCATTAATTCTGTAAATGAACCCTGACTATCAACGACTATCTCAGACAACTATGTTTCGCGGCCTTCGGCTTCTTTTTTATTTTCATCGCGATTGCCTATACAAGATGAACTGCACAACGTGAATGCGAAGAGAAAAAACAAGTTATCGAATGTGTGAAGAAAGGGGACCAAAAGAAGGCTTCACGATTACGAATACGAGATGAACTGCATGACTGGAATGTGAAGAGGAAGAAGAAGAAGAAGGGAAAAAGGAAAAAAAAAAGAGTTACCGATTGTGTGAAAAGGGGGAATCAAAAGAAGGCTTCGCGATTTTAGGGATTCAAGATTTCGTTGTAACATTGCCTTGAGTAAAACAGCTTCATCTTTATGAGGTTCAATGGGTTGTCTCCCTTTTCGCTCCTCCTAGCTCCCTCGATGCTCTTCCGTCTAGCGCATTCTCCCACTTTCGATCATTCACCTTTACGCTATCCATCCCTTGGCGTTTTGGCGCCCTGCCTCGCCTGTCAGCCTTCCTCGGGAGGCGACTGCTTCTGCGCGGCGGGCGGGACCTTGTCGCCTCTATCCTGTTTATCATAAAGAGCCGTTCCCGCAGGCGCGGGCGTAATGCGGAGCCTTTCAAAAGCGTCGTTGACGACGCGGTGCCGCGCGCTTGTCCAACACGCACAAAATGTGGGCCAAACGAATGCAATGAAAATAGAAATAAAAAAATTGAACGGTGGATAGTAGCTCTGTCAGCCGACCTGGATTGACGAGGTGGCTAGAGCGTGTGCCGACTCTGCGACTCGGTCGGAAGGGTGTGTCTAATGTAGAGGTTAATATCTGTCCCCATGAGGGACATAGTGGATATCCGGCTCGGATAGTCCAAAAATGGGCATCTCTTGCACCTGGAAAAAACCCCGGAATATGAAGAAGAAGAAGAAGAAGAAGAAGAAGAAGAAAATGGATAGTAGCTCTGCCCTCAAAATGCCGAAGTTTGTCACTAGTGAGATAGTCAGTGATTCGCGAGAAGGCGTTATTTATTCCAGGAGCATTGCCTACCATCACGAAGAAATGTTCCTCAGACAGTACACTAGTTACAAACATGCACAATCGATTATGGAGCCAGCACAATGGGAAGCCCTGCCTTCACAAGACATCTAGTCGTACGTGGAAGAGACAGACAATGAGCAAGGCTGGATTCAAACGCGCGACCTCTCTTACCGAGATGGTCAGTCGTACATCTGTATTTGTTGTGAGGATGAGTGAGTAAAAAATAAAAAGAATGTAACAATAAGAAGAAGAAGAATTATACGTAACAATAATAATGAGAACAACAACAACAATGTGTAACGTGTGTTCAACATTTGCAGCTTCCAAAGTAAAAATGAAAGCAGCATGGCATAAAAGAAAACATGTACTACTGTAAGGAACTGCGTTAACTGGGACAAAGAAGGATGATTTTTTAAATGTCCTTGTGGTTTTTGTAAGTGGAAATACTGCTGCAATATTAATTTGTTTATCTCAGTAAACAAAATATTTAAATGCAAATTGTAAAATTTCAGAAAGCGCCACAGCAATTGACATGTATTTATATTATATTTTCATGTATAGAAGATTCACATGTTCATAATTTGCTGTATTAAGCGCTTCTTTGGAATCGTGAACTGTCCTACTCGCGCTTTGGGGGTTATTCCGTCCTACTGTGCGGCACGAGCTGGCGGGAGTGAGCGAACACGGACCGAGGCGACGGGGCGGGGGCGTGGGGAGGAGGGGCTGTTGCAAGCAGGCGTCGCGCGCGACTCGATCGTCGCCTCCGCCTCGAAATTCGTCGCTGCCTAGCGCCCCCGAGACTCAAGTTACGCACGCGCTCGTGGCCCGCTGAATAGGCCGCGGAGGGCTGGGCGGGGAGGGGCAGGGGCGAATGGCGGCGATGCGAGCGCGCCGCTACGGCGCATCAATGGTCCCTTACGACCGAGGTGCGACAGGAAATATGAAGCCTGTAAGGTGGCTTGCGTCGTGAGAGTTATTGGTTCTTTTCAATGCTTTGGTGGTAAATATTGAAGTAACATTATTGCTGATAATGATATAATGACGTTCGATAATGTTCGCAGCATTTTTGCAGCGGCGTCCTATTCGTTGGGTTTCGTCTTTGATTAACAAATGTAAATTGTGTAAATTTAAGATTGACAAAATATTGCATGTGCCAAGCTGAGAGTCGTTTGAACTCTTAGAAATATAACTATAAATTACTTTTTTATTAGTCGATATTGCTTAACATTCGATTTTAATTCGATGCTCTTGTAAAATATAAATATAAATGAAAACGCTGCCGCCCCGATGTCCTGCAGGAATTAAATGGGTAAATCGGTAAGAAAATCGGGAGATGAAATCGGTAAGAAAATCGAAAGATCGTTTCACTTATGCTGTAAGTAGACATTTGACTATGTTGAAAGAAAATCTTTCCTCTACCTTTGCGAAAAGAAATGCGCGTGAGAACATGTGTTGTGTATGAACGAATGTAAGCTGTTTAACAAAAGTATGAACTTAGTGTTAGACCACCAACGTTTCTTTACAGACCTTAATTGTTAAGTATTGTGCGTTCAACTTTCTTTAATATATTGTCAGTAGGAAAAATTGAAATTTTAAAGCTCTTTTGGAGCGATGTAGACACAGTTTATTAAATTTCTATTGATGTGTATGACAAAAAGCTAAATCTTATTTCCGAATTCGATGTGATTCCTAAAATTATGTTTAAACGTCTAGTAGTTACTATGAGCATGATTTCGCTTTACAGAATCTATATAGATTTTTTAGTTTTTCATGTACATCGTGAATTCTTATTCGAAAGTGTTTATCTAGAATTAAGTAGCTCTGAATTCATGCAGGTGGTATTTTCCTTTCTAAAGCTGTAAATTCATGAAAACGAGCGTTCGAGTGGAAGGAAGGAATGACTTGTTCTGATTATCGTATTCTACTTCGGTGTGATTAACGGTGCGGCCATGATTCCGAGAAGAGGAAATGTCTTCCGCCTGAAGTGACCTGAACTTCGAAAGGTGTGGCCAACCTAATCTGAAAATGCCAAGTGAGTTAAATAAACGAGTCTGTGGCGTGGAAACGATCCCTCTAATTCATTCCAATGAAGAAGATTTCGATGTCATTTCGCAATTCTTTGGGTTGATATCTTATTCGATCCTTTCCAATGAAGGATGTTAATTTCTTATGTTAATTTCATTACTACTTGGTTATTGTGTTATGAAAAATGGTTGAATGTTGTGTTATTCGTTGATTTTAAGATGAATTGATGCTTTACAGAAGGTATAACACAAATTGTGAAATAATCCAAATTCACAATCGATCATCGACCTCTGAAATGTTTACTAGACGCTTTATGAGATGCGAGATTCTTATACTATGTAATGTCTAAAAGTGAGTGCTCACCAACTTTTGAGTCACAGACTGCGGTCTTGCGCGAATTACAGCTAATAGTTTATTCTCCCCAAAGAAACCCAGTGATTTTAACGCAGCATGTTATGTTCTTGTCTGTCATCAATAGCTTTTTGATATTCGCAATGTCCTCGTATGCGCGCGATGTTCAGCCTTATGCGTGAGCGTCTGCGAACTCGCGATTTGTGAAAACTCCACAAAAAATAGTGGCTGACGATAAGTCAACAAGCATCTAGGAACTGAGTATCACTATTTATATTTTCTCTATTCTCCGCCTCGCTCAACCCAATCCGCCCCGTAATCTCCCTTCTCAGCGCAGCCCATTCAATCCCATCCCATCCCCTAACATTCAATCCCATCCAATCTCATTCCACACCACACCACCCCAACACCATCCTATCCCATCCTACATCGCACTATTCCGCCTCAACCCTACCCTCCAGTTCGCACAGTTACCAGTATCCGTCGTCCCACCCACAAAACTCCTCCCTGACAACCCTGTCCCGAGCTCCGCTTGCTCCTCGCCTCAGTCACTAATCCCCAATTGGATTTATTGTGACTACAGCCACAACATTATGATCTTTGTTTGCTACCTCAACCAAGAACTGCGTTCTTCGTTCGCCACATTTCTCCCACATCATCTCCCTCGCTTCCCCAAGAGTGCGACTTTTACAGTTTCATGGTCTTTTCTGAATTTCCCTCGCCACCATCGCCCCTTCCACGACCGCCGCTGGAGGCTTCGCCCCGTGGTTGAGCAATGCGGGCCAAGTAAATTCTATGCGGACGTTTTCTAGGGCACGATGTGGCGGCGGCGATGGAGGTGGGTTCGGGGTCGGGGTCGAAGGTGGGGGCCGCACGGGCAGCTTAGCTCGCCTGCTGGCGGGCCTCACTGCCTGGCGCATGCACCGGACGTTGCCACTGCCGCCGCCGTCGCCGCCACCGCCACCGCCGCCTCTTCCTCCTCCACCGCCGGCGCGCCGCCACCACCATCAACACCACCGCCGCCATCATCACCGCCTCCATCACCTTCAAAACCGCCGCCCACATCGCAGTCATCACCCCCGCCGCGGCGGGGCATTATTCCTGCCGGCACTATCCCTGCCGGCATCACCCCTTCCGGCATCGCTTCTGTCAGAACTACTGCCATCACCACTGCGCTGCCGACACCACCGCTATCAGTACCACCACCGCCTTTTTCCCCACCCGTACTTCCTCCTCCACCGCCACGACGTCCTTCCCCCTGTTCCTGTGCTGTTTCTTCCCCGTTTCCATCGTCTCCACCAGTCGCGGTTCCACCGAACTCGCCACTTGCTCTTCGGGACGGCATCGTCGGTTCTCCACGGTGACCGCCGCCCGACTTGGATTGGCTGCGCATGCATCCCTGTTAACAATATACTGCTTACTTTCAAAATTTTAATATTTTTCACTTGGCTATTGGCTTTGCTTCACAGTGGTCGTTGATGTTGGTGATACGAATGTCTTTTCCCATCATATCGTGATTACCGAATTATCTGTTCAATTGCTTGAGCCGTCATAACTGTGATGAATTTCTAAAGATATTTTTAGTTACATGTGGGAGTACCTATCGGTCATTATAGTATACTATTTATTTTATGTTGACAATGTTATTAATTTTTAAAATATTGTCTTAACTATAACGAAATCACTTTGCAGAGAAAGTTATGTTGTTGGTCCATTTATAATTCAATTCATAATTCTGATAATATTTCATTGATCATATTAGCATTTGCTTCAGTGTAATATTACGTAAGGATTCAAGCAGTTAAAGCTAGTGCATGCAAGTGTTAAGACCAGCATATTTGCGCGACCTACTAGCTTTAGGTGTAAAAAAATCATTTGAGCTTGAATGCAATATACGACTCTCGCTTGGACACATTTCACCGCCCCGCTCGGCCGCTTATCCCGTTCTTCTCTTGCCGGTCGAGCTGCCCCCCGGCCGTAACGCAGTTCGCTGGAGATGCAAATCGAGTTGCGCCCTGGCATCGCCCTGTTTTACTGGGAACGCTATACTCTGGTAAGCGGAGATAGGTGCACCAAGAGATGTTTTCTTTAATTCTGGGAACGCGACAACGGTTTTCAGAACGTGAAATGCTTTTGTGCTTGCGTATCATTGAGTCAGCTATAAAACCGGATCATGAAATGAATGCGATTTCGTTGTATTTAAGGCACGAATTTTCTATTGGATTCTGAGAAACTTAATTGGCTTTGAGCGCCTTATTGGCCGTTATGAAGGTTCCAAGGTAAAAGAAAATGTTATTTTCATCTGGCTTTAAGCAACAGTTCTAGAGATTAGACTGTGTATTTGTAATGTTCTCAGAATGCGTTATTTTAAAAACATTCGTTGGTTTACCTAATTTCAAATGCGCGTGATTTAAGATACGGTAAAGTTTGTGTTTTTTTAAATAATGAAAGTATTAATGGAACCATTTTTATTATTTCAGCGTCCAAAGCAAATTCGGAAAAATCTTCAAAATGTATATTTTTCTTCCCTCACCTCCAAATTTACTTATTTTATTACACAAAATATTTATCGAATGATGTAAATAATAATCTCAGGGTTCTCTCTGACCCTTCTGGGGTTACGATCTATTTAAATTTTATATTTAATTGTTGAAGTAAAGTGAAAGTCGTGAGATAATTCATTCCTTATTTAAATTAGTATTAAATTACGACGAATTTTCAATTAACCTAGTGTTTTAAATGTCTGTAATACTTTTTTGTCATCTCACTTACTTTTGAATATGCAGACAGTAAAGAACGAAAGGAAAGTTGCGTCAGGAAGCAGTAAACATTCTGAATTTAGTTCTGAGCTTATTAAAACGAAGACGTATATTTCACCTCCAATTAAGAAATAAATTACTTCCTACAAAAGAATTGCCAACGAGCTGTGTACGCCGAGGGTTCTTTTTTCTGTTACACAGTGGTAGCTGTTAAATAAAAAAACTTGCCGGGAGTTTTAATGCCCTTTGAGATTATCTTGGAATGCATTTGTCCAGTTTAAAAAGCTCTCTGCTCTTCTTTCTCTGTTTTATTCTCTTGCATCAGCTCTCCCAGTAGAGGAACCTCTAAAGTACGGGCCAGGATCTTTAGAGTTAAAGGATCGTGATTCTGATCTAAATCCATGAGGCCTGGAGAAACCCTTATGAAAAATTGACTGCTGTTCAGAAATGAATGTGTTTTCGTTTCTTGTTTATTCGGGCTGGGCGGAACGGCGTTCGTTTGTAGAATTCCTCATCGCAAGGACCATCGCTTTGTGCATAATTTTCTCGAGCTAAGGTTGGGCTATGGCTGCGCTATGACGGCGTGATTTCAAATTGACATTTTTGCTTTGGTTTCTGAGATGCATAGCCTCTACATAACACATACGTTTTTCTGTGGGGGTGTATCAGATCCCGAATTGTAATAAATTACGTGTTTGATGTGCACATATCTTTGTGGGTTCTATAGTCATGAAATCAACTAACCCTCTCACAACTGTCTTTTAATGATTCTATTTGGATTTACATTATTTTATTGACGTGGATAATAGTTCGTTAATGTTAGTAATCAGAGTAAATAATAAAAAACTGTAAATATTTAAGTTAAAAACGAATCCAAAAGACCTGTACGGCAAGTCATTAATATTACTAAATAAGTTTTTCGTTCAGTGATTTTCTAAAAAAAATTGCGGTTATCGTAGATTCCTAGCTTACTCGTATTGTGATATTAACTTAGATGGATACAGCGTTCGTGCAAAAGTACGCTATCCCAACTGTGGTTCTTCCGATAGTGGCGGGCGTACGTTGCCACACCCTCGGCCGCTCTCACGCTCGCCACCTACTAGATATCGCGAGCGCAAAGTCCCGCACCCCATGGGCGCTTCGCAGTCTTTGTCGCGAGCACACGTGCGGCGCCGGCGCGGGCGCGGCCGCCCATTGAGACCTGCCCGCGGCGGCCCGCGGCGCCCCCTGCCCCTCCCCCTCTCCCCACGCATTGTCGGATGCGCAATAGCATTACTCGGGGGCCGGAATGCCAGGTGTTGCCGCAGGAGCCGCCGCCGCTCTCGAGCTCGCCACCCTCGTGCTCTCCCTCTCCGCCTGCCCCGCCCAGGTACCAAGCCGGCGGCGGCGCCGCCGCCGCTCCCTCCGCTCGTAAGGACGAAAGTCTCGGGGAGAACGCACTGCCGGGCAACCTTACGAGCGGCACGCGACCGGCGTCGCGTCGCGAATAGGGGCCCCCGGTTTCTTTGTGTGCGTGAGGCGGTGGCGGTGCCGCTGGACGGGGAAGGGGGGAAGGGGAAGGCACACCTGGCCCGGCTGCGCGCGCGACCCGACCCGGCCCGGCGGCCGGCCGAACGACCGACCGACCGGACGCGGTGCGTGCGCGTGGCAGGCGGCGTTTCTCTACCCCGCCGCCGTCGCCTCCGCCTCCGCCGCCGCCGCCGCCGCCGCCGCCGCCGCCGCCGCCGCCATCGCCTCCGCCTCCGGAGCTATTGACGGGGGTCCCTCGCAGCATCTTTCGGCGGTCCCCTTCCCGGGGGGGGGAGTGGGTCCTCCGGCGCTCGGATCTGACGCCTGACGCGTGCCGAGCGGTGGAGGTGATGGTGGTGGAGATGGTGAAGGTCGGAACATGTTTGGCGATAGTGATGATTGTGGAAGCAAAATTGTGGTTGAAATGGTATCAGTAACTTGATGTTGGTGGAAGATTTACTGCCGGGTCACTGGAAGGCATGGAGATAAAGAGTGATAACAAAATTTTACTGTAACTTGCATAGGGCATTCACGAGCAGTACAGCGGCAAAGAAATTGAATATGATAATGCGATGTAGCGGAGTGAGATGTAGTGCGATACACGTGATAGGGATAGAAACAGTGGTGATGGTGATAGTATAATTCGAAGGGTAGGTTCTACCAGCGGATCCGAGGTAGAGAATAAAAAAGCATGGGCAGAATCACCAGAGTTGGCGTTGAGTAATGATCAACTAAGGAGAATGAAGTGAGGGAAGTAGCGCCGCTTGGCACGTCCGGGGTTGCTGTTGGCGAGGCAGCAGAGGGGGGGGTTCGTGGCGTTGTCAAGTGGCTGCGGCCGCGTGTGTGGGACGCAACGTAGTAGGGGAAGAAGATGAGCGCACCGCCCCTACGGCGCCCCACCTCGCCCCGCGCCACCCTCGTCTGGCGTGGCCGCCCACTTCCGCAGGACGTCCGGAATGTTTCTTCTCCGGACGCAGATGTGTTTGTGAGCTGCGGGCCGGTTCGCGTGCCGCGCCTTGCCGCCTCCACCGCGCCCACCGCGTCGCGCCGCCCGGCTGCGGCGTCGATGGCGTCGGGCGGGAGCAGCTTGTCTCGGCCACGCCCCTGCAGCCCCGCCCCGCCCTGCTCCGCCGCTCCTCCCGCCGCCAGGAAGCGAAACCTCTCTGCGAAAGGCATTTCATTCAGGAGGAAAAACGCTCTGCGAAGGACTCGTATGTTAATGTACGTACGTTTGGAACGGAAGTATAAGGGCACGACGAATGTGTGAATATGCTGTTGTTGGATACTTATTTTTAAACGCGTGAAGGAGTGCGCGAATCATTTAATTTATTTCAGGGATGGGTGCTAGGCTTTAGTTGACGATATTTATGCTAGAAGTGCGTTTGATATCAATATTGTTATTCGCAATTTATTTAACAACCTACGCTGTGTAGCGGAAAACGAAACTGGGTATTTATTCTTTTTTGTTCTTTTGTTTTATAAGTTCATTTAATTATATTGCTTAATTTTATTGTGTAAAATTATACAATTTGATGTTCGAGAGAAATAGTTACTTTCCTTGTATGAAATTTTAATTGCACCTAAAATGGAACTTTGTGAACCAATGAAATATCGTGAATCACCGTGCTTTGAAGTGTTGTGGTTTGGAGAATAAATTATTTTCGATCTTACATAATAATTATGTCAATGCGTAATGTTGCACTATGAGGGAAGTTCGTATAAATTGTCACTTTTCAAATTAATTGAGTCTCATAATAAGTGAAGACGATTTCTTCTGGCCATTATCGCAACAATTCATATCTTGAACGAAGATGGGTTTCGTAGCTTCAAAATGGTGATAGAGAATCTTTGATTTCGTACGTGTTTGCACAATTTCCGCTGAAAACGCCAGTTCATCTACGAGTTTCTTCTGCATTCTCCACATTCAAAAATGAACTATTGCTCTTTGTTTCGCGTTTTGCTTTGCGTACATTTCAATCCTCTCACTGTAAGAAGCGAAACAGAAGGTTGTTCAAACATCCTTTCCTTCCATGTTTGGTTTTCGTTGCGGCTGCACCTGGGTTGTCGTGTATCCCACAACGGCAGCCACGCACGAGCGGGCGTGCCCTGCCTACAGAACGGCCTACTTTGACGCCCACGTATATTCGCAAGGTGAACGGGCTGCCTGAAAATATATTGCTTCGGGTGGGCGCTGTCTGCAGACCTATAGCTTCGTATAAATGCCCACTCAATAACCCCGCAGTTTATCTTGTGATATGCCAAAGTCGTGTAATTTCCTTTCGTGTGAAGCCAGTCCGTGGGCGCAAAGAAAAGTGGTAACTTTCGGTGAGGTGTAATTTTCTGGGAAAGATTAGCTTGACAGATTTTTTAGAGGTGGGAATATCTCTAAATAGAATTAAAAAAATGTTTGAAGACTTCAGGTTGGGGGGAAAGTTTGGACTTACATTGCGAATAAAGAATATCAGTGGTACCGAATTGAGAAATGAAATATCTGCTGAGACTAAACATAAGGTTATTAGTAAATTATAAAAATCAATATCTTGAATTCCTTAATATGTCAAGGATATAATATATCGTGATTTTTGTTAATATCAGAAATTTTGTTAATATCTTCGGTTTGGAAATCAGTTTCATTAGAATATCTCACCTTTTCACACATTGTTTTCAGTATTCAAAATCAGAGACACGAAATTTAACGACCTTTCATCGTTCAAGAATATTCGAGTAATATGTAATGAAGTGGCAATAAACATATCCTGCGAAGAAAGGAAGAGTTTTGGAATATTATGCAAGAGTGTTTTTTTGGTGATCGCGTGCTCTTGTAATTTCATTGAACGTCCAATCAGAATAAGTTTCTTTCATCTGATTGTGAATGAAACTCGTTAACTCACCCATGCGACTAGGCAGCTGGACATCCCCCTCGAGACACCTGCAATCTTAATTGTCCCGCACCTCGGACAATCCGGAGTCTTTCTACCTGTGGTGGTGCATCTGCTTACCTTATTACGGCGCGCGACGTTCGCGCGCAGCAATTTTTACGTGTGATCATATTTCTTCGCGTCCCAGCTGTGCAGGTATCCGGCGACTCGTAAGTCTCCTTCAGAGGCTATCCGGTTTCGCGGACGTCGCACTCTTTCGCTTCGCGCGAATCAGCCCTTGAGATCGCTCGCCGCCTCGCACCCATAAAATATCCCCCAAACTTCGCCGTCCCCGTATCTCGTCTCCGCATCGATATCGGCTCAGCGTGCGTGTGCGTCGTGCCTTCGCCGCGGACGCCCTCAGCTCGCAGGTCGTCGACCCTTCTTCCTCTACATAGCTCTATCATCTGCCTGATATTGTCTAAAGAAATGAATCAGTAGCTGAAAGTGCAGTTTTGTGTTTTTGGATACAAATCTACTCAAATATTTTGTTATTCAATCGTGATAATAATATAAGAATGACGTGAATGATTTTTATGATGATATAAAAATTATATACGTTTTGTATACCCTTGGAATCCGAAGGTCTCATAGAACTTTTCACACGTCACATTTTGTAGATGATGGACCAAGAAACCTAAAGCTGGATTTTAAGGCCTCAGAGCTCATCGTTTCCGAGTTATGCACGATTTTGACGTCTACTGAAATGTGTCGGGTTGTGTCGTGGGTTCCACATGCACCTGCATATTTCTTATCAAAAACAGCAATTTTTTGGAGGGGGGTGTCTCATGTGTTTGATGCACTCCTGGAGGGGTATCCCTTAACAACCTCTGAATTTACAAAGTTTTGTGCTAATGGTGTTCTACAATCGTGTATCGTGTATAAATCTATCATCTGTCTTTAGTATATACTTATATAGAGGGAATTGTTATAAAACCTTTTTTAAATTTTTTTTATTACGTAACTCGATAAGCATACTCGTACCTCTGCCGCCGTGGGAAGAATGAGAACTGAAACCACGAACGAGTTCAGTTACCGAAACATTCCAGATTGAGGAAAAATAAACGAAAAGCTGATAATAAAAAGCAGCTGCTGATTTTCGGATCGCAACATACTACAATTTTCGTATTTTGTGTCCATGTCGATATTTTGGAGGATATTGCGACTTGGATCGCTGGCAGCCGCCGCACCGCTTCTCGGAGTAATCGTAGGGTCGCCGATAAAAAAAATGTCATGTCGCGTAAAATAAAAGGAAAAAAAACAAACAACAAAACATTGGTGGGATCGTCGCGTGACAAAATGAAACGGGTAAACATCAGCACCAAGGCAGGAATTTTTCGAACAGGTAACCCCCAAATAGCCATCCTGTAGGGAAGAACTTAAAAACCCTGCAAACGTGGCGATTGAATTACTTAAAACATGTTGTATTTAAAAAAATAAATAAATATTCTTATCAATTAGGTCTTGAGAGGATATTTAACACAATAGTTTTTGGCGTTGCTATTTATTATCATACAATTATAGCACAAAGTACCCCCAAGACCAGAACATTAAGAATCTTTATAATTTAAAATTATGGTTAGGTATTGTGGAGTCCAACTTAGCATTTAAAACATGTGGTTATACAACAGCACATACTTTCTTCCATTATTTGAATTTTTTGCGATTTTCAAAAATTCAGAGTTCAGTGAAAGTCGCGTCTGCACGATCTTTCTAAGTGCGCTTTGCTCTATTCTAGAAGAAAATTCAAAGAAAAAATTTGAGGTTGTTTATAAGGAAATTAAAAATAAATTCTTTTACTTCAAGCAAAAATTACGCGAAAATTACTCATATTTTCGAAAAATTGTACAAGACCTTACTTTTAAAAAAATCTGCGAAGAAGAGATTTCATTAAAGAAAAAATCTTATTTTCAATAATGTAGATGCAGAAAAATATATTATTTTTGTAACTTTCGTTAATTTAGTGAGTCCAACGAAAATTCAAACCTACGTACACCATTTTTACAAGCGTGCTTTGCTCAATCCGAGAAAAAATTATTCAAATTTTGGAGAAAATTGTGGCTTATTTGAAGTAACGCAAATTCTTGAATATCTGAGAAACCTGGATGACTCCTTAAAAATTCTGGCATGGAATAATTTTGACCGCCGTAAGTGTAGATGATTTTGTTTTAATCCCGTGAAGCTAAGTGTGAGTGTGTGCTTCTTCATCAGAGCACTAATGTGTGACATTTTGGAATTATGGTAATAAAAATCAGCAACCAATAGATCTAAATTAGTTTGTATCCCCGGGGGATAATTTTATAAGAACACAAATTAGTAGAAGAAAGTACTTTATATTCGTTCGTGTCAAAATTCTACAAATGTTTTTTAATAAATGGAAATTGTGCCAAAAATATTGTAGGGACGTGATACGTAACTTCTCAATCTATCCAATAGTGGTTTTGATTTCTAGTATATTTCGATGTCGTGAAAATTTGACTTCTATCGCCAATGAGTGAGGACAATGGCAGTATCTTGCAAGATGGCACTTCAAATGTCAGGAATTAAATTTTTGTGATCTGGTTTACTCGTCCTCGCCAGTTAAATCGGAAAGTCAGTAAATTATAGTTTTGTTTAGAATAGAAAGACAAATGAAGACAGATTTTGAAAGAAAAGGAAATTCGAACGTTGATTCGCAATCTCCGCGCCGATATCTCGGCCAATCTTGGCGTCCCGCTCCGCCGGCGCCGCCGGCCGTGCGGCCACCCTGCACAGACGTCGTCGGGTCGCCGACCCGTCCTTCTTGGGAACTCTTTTTGCGAGCAACACGCGCGCGCCTGCGCTCGCGCATTTTTTCTCCCCTCTCGTCCCTCTGTTTCTGCGCCTTCCTTCTCTCCTCCCCGCCCCCTCCTTTCCCCTCCTCGTCCCCCTCGTCGTCGTCGTTGGAGCACGCGCTGCGTGGTCGTGGGGCGGCGGCGGCGACGACGACGACGGCTGCGACCCCGCGGTGTCAACGACCGGCGTCCAGCCGGATATTGGCCGGCCATCGGCCGTCTCATTGTCCCGCCCCGACCATTTCCTTCCGACCCTCCCGTCGCCGCCGCCGCCTTCGCTGCTCTCGCCGCAGCAGTCTCCGCCGCCGCGCCGTCCACGCCGCTCTCCCGTGAGGCCATCCGCCTCCGACGTGCCACCCACGCACAATGGACGAGCGCGCGGCCCTTCTGAGAGGCCGAGTACTTCGCGGCGGTGCAATTTGAACTTGAGACTGAGAGTTGCTCAGGGCGATTAATGACAAAATGCACAGCGTTGAAACTTCATGCCTACAATTCTATCATTACTGTACCACTGGTTTCTGCCCCAAATAGAACAACTGTAATAGAAGAGAAAGCACACGATCTTTCTTGTTGTTTTCCTGCCTCGTCTTGGATGACGGTGGTCCATGTGAATTAGTCTGTGACAAATCTTTGATTGGTTTCTAGGTACTTTCATTTATTCCTTTAAATTTATTATAAATTTCCATTGTTTCTACTGAGGAAACCAAAAATTGTTATGAAATTCACTTAGTGTCCTACATATCATTACTCAAAGACTAGATGAAAATCAGAAGATGTATTGAAATGGATGTCGCTTCTGTTCTTGCAGGAATTCGTTGATTGATGAGAGAAGTAGTTACTTTTTTAGAGGAAAAGTTCCATTGAAACCTGGGATACCAGTAAAATATGTTTTGGCAGCAGATGTCAAATTTTTATTAAAAGTTACAGTTTTTTTGGTGAAGAAGGGGAAAGAAATCCTTATTACCAAATTAGCTTTCTTTTCCTTCCCTCGACCTCTTAAAACGTCATTTTCTACCACTGTGTGCCACCACCGGTGCGCCGCCGCCGCCGCCGTCGCCACTACCGCCACCATCGCCGCCGCCGCCGCCGCCGCCACCTCCGCCGCCACCGCCACCGTCACCGCCACCGCCACCGCCGCCACCACTGCCGCCACCGCCGGTGTGTCCCCAATGTTTGCGCAGCTCCCGGGGGTCGCCGCCACCCCCCCACCCCCCACCCTCTTCCACCACCAGCCTGTCGCCCGCGCCGCCGCGCCGTCTCACGACTAACAAAGAGGGCTGCGTCGTTTTTTCTCCGCCCCTCCGCCCTGCGCCACAAAGTAAGAGTCTCCTCCTCGGCCTCCTCCTGCCCCGCCGCGGCGCGCCGGCGGAGCGCGCGGTGAAGAGGGCGCCGACGCGACGCGTCGCGACGCGCCCGTCGCCGGGGGCGGAAGGGCTCCGGGGCGCCACTGCGGCGACGGCGCTCCGAGGCAGACGGCAGGCAGACGCTCTGGTCGAACCTCCGGGCCTCTTACCGCTTTCCTCTCTGACGCCTCTTACCTGCGCGAAAGATCTATTTTGAGGGGTGCAAAACGGATTGCTATGAGAGTTCGTGTACTTGTTTTTCTTTTCTCTAAATGTCGGAATGACAAAGGATCGTTTAGAAAGAAGAAATCGTTCTCGTGAATTTAACTGAATACTTTTTGTTGTTTAGTCAGTTTAGAAGTTTGTTATTTTTACTTTATAGCGGAAGAATGTTTTATGGAAATTGTACGTTCACTATCATACTCAAAGATCCGCATTGCCCTAATAATATTTCTCACATGAATTCCCTATTTCAACTCAAGTACTTGGCATTAACATAAATTTGTGACATTCGAAATGAAGAAACACTCTTTGGTAAGAAAATTATTGCATTAATTTAGGGAAGTGTCATTTCAGTATTTCCTCCTGTTCTCCTGGAGGTCGGAATAAGGGTGTGTGAATGAATTAAATATACAAAGTACGGAGAAGATGAAGAAATTGGTGGAATTAAAACTTTCCTCATATTCATTTTGACTATCACAAACTCAAAATAACCGCCATGGTCAGCAGTCGAACATTGGCTCTCAGTGTCAGAGATAGTAGAAGGCGAGTACGACGGTGGCGTCGTCTTTTGTATTATATACCGCCTTCTATTTATCGTCAAAGCATAATTGGATATTGCTCTATAACGGATATATAAAATTCTAATGCATACCAATGTGTGCGATGTATGTTCGAGTCAGATAGATTGTTCGCATATAGAAATGTGTATGAATCAGTCCGAAAACCTCGCGATCGAAAAGTCCTCTGACATAAAAAGGGTCGTCAAATAATTAATAGATACTACTACAAAGTGCATATGTCACTTAGATAACGCTTTCTCCATTACCTGCTTCACATGATATATTCATGAATTTCGCAGTATTTTTACCTTCCCAATAGTTTATACGAAAATATAAAAATGAATTAACAAAGACTTCTTTGAGGACAAAGAATAAATTCTCATTACTGCTAAAATCAAATTTCGCAATTTGAGCCAAGCGCGCAACTCCAGTCGTACAGAATTCACAGAGACCCCGGAGAACTAAGCGGAGGATGCTTCTTTGAGGACAAAAATTAAATTCTCACTACAGCTATAATCAAATTTCACAATGTGACCGAAGCGCGCAACTCCAGTTGAACGTAATACTCGAGGGAAGTACCAAAGCGGAGGGCGCGCAGGTCCGGCCGGGGGCGAGCCGGTTCGCCAGGCCGGCCGGCCGCCCTTTGTGCGTGAGCGCCGCGGACTCGCAGAGTTGCGTGGAACTGGACGCGCCGGCCGCCGCCGCGCCGGTGTGCTCGGGTGCGGGCGCGGGCACCGCCATTCTGGCGCGCGCGGACGCAAGGGCACGGGGCGCCTTTTGTGCGCCCAGCTACTTCTTCCCCTCCTCCTCCTCCTCCTCCTTCTCCTGGAGTTCTGCTTTACGCGCGCGATGTTGCGCGACGCGGAGGACCCCGTGCGTTGCCCTCGAGGGAGGTACCTGGGCTGACTGACCCCCGCGGGCGGATCAGCTGTTCGCGAGAGGCCTCGTGAGCTTTGGTCCCCCAGACGCCTGTGGGAAAGTGCATCGGCCTTGCAATTCGGGTATACTAGAAAGATTACGTTCGCCGGAGAGACGCGCTCTTAAGAAAAATTGCGGAGGGGTAGGATAGTTTCGCTGCCCTACTGGGAAGTTTTGTTGTTGCGGTACGTATTGAATTCGTCTGGCTCTGGCGTACGGAGTACAATAACAAGCTGTTAATTAAGATTGGTCGGAAATACCCAAGCGTTCTGTGTTCCTTAGTAATTATACATTGTTTAACTATTGTTTCTCATGTACGTCATTGGCACATATCTTTTCATTCTGCTGTTGAACTCCTGATAACGATCGGTAATTGGGGCAAGAAAATTCTGCTAACTTCATGGAAACTAATACTTTGAGAAAAGGTAAGCTTTAAGAGAATTTTGAAGGACTAGTACGTTATTTTCAGCAGTATATTTGCCAGTAGGAGGCAAATGTTTTTGCCCTTTGGACTTGCGATCTTTTTGGCGGGAATGTTAGAAACCTGAAGCCAAAGCAGACGCATTGGGTAAGGTTCAGGTGGGGCGCAGGTCAATGCCATTAAAAGTGAGCCCTCACTGCTCCGTGTTTCGTCGTGACCTTCTCTTTGAAGACGTCTACAAGCAGAATCGCAGTATACCTGCCCGCCGTCGCGGACAGCCTGCCCCCTTTGAGGTGCATTCCGTTGATCAGCTGTTTGAAAGACGCCCTGCGAGGCGGGGAACGTCGGGACGGCGGCGGCGGTGGGAAAGTGCATTGCTCTCGGAGGGGGACGTCTCCCCCCCCGAATATCGAGGAGGGCCATCTGAGATGGCGAGCGATTGGATGCGGGTCGCTGGCCCGCGCCAAAACACCCGGCGGCCACCGCGGTGTTTGCCCTGCGCGGTTGGCTTTGCGGAGGGCAACGTATGATAAGGATCGCGATGTGACTACTTTGCCCCGCGAAGCGCGTTTCTACATCTGTAAATGTATGGTTTTTGTTCACGAAACATCTCCAGCAATTTTGAGGATCCATTCTCACGTTGTGTACTCCGAAATTACGTGGTTGCACTTACCTGGTACATAATTAGTGTAAAACACAGTAATGGTGGGTTAACGAGATTTGGCGCGGGCGAAGCGTAGGCAGATGTCGGCAGGAGACAAGAAAAAAAACACGAGTATTCGACGTCGTGTTCTTGATTAGATTTTTCTTCCGTTGAGAAACCCCCTTGTCATTTTCGCCAGGCCGCACAAAGGACCCTCAGAGGATGTCCGTTTATTAAAACCGGCAGCCGCGTCCCTGACGGCATGGCTGACGCGGCGACGGGCTCTAAACTCCCTGACGACCCCTCGCTCCCGACTCCTTCCACGAGATTTTGCCGTTCCCGCTACACCTCCAATCCGCCGTGACCAACATTGTTGTCTGTATCTCCACTTCCTTCACATGCTTTTGCAAATGCATCGCCGTTTCCTCCCGCATAACTTGCTTCGCGTCAAGACACACACTGCCCATATTATGCTCTTTCTAATGATTTCTGTATCACTCTAGTAGTGTCTCCTTGCTGGTCGATGGATCGGCGACTCACACATCCTGCGATATGGAATTCGTATTTCTACACTTCGAATTGACATCACTACCACAGTTTCTTTGCCTTCTCTCACTTTGTCTTTGCTGCCATTTGAGATGCGTTCTAAGGTGTAACATCATCGCACGTAAGGCACCTCCGTTGCCAACCTGGCGCCTGCCTCCGCCGCATCCGTCGCCATCGTCTCCGCCTCCGTCGCCAGGCGCGCCTAGGAGTCCCACGACTGCGCTCCCGCTTTCCCAGAGGCCGTTCTGGAAAATAACCTGGGAACTTGGTCCCGGCGCCCGAGCCCCGGCGCGCGCGCGCGCCAGCGAGCGGGCGCGGGCGGGAGGACGGGCGGGCGGGAGAGGAAGCGAGGGCGGAGGGAAGTGTGAAAGTTGGAATTGACGCAGGGCCCCCGGACGGCGACGTCCCGGCGCCGGGCGGCGCTACGAGGCCCCATCAAGACGACCTCGTCACCCCCGCCTCTTCCGTTCGCGCCGCCGCAGCCGCCCCCCTCCAACTTCCCCCACCCCCCGTTGCCTCCTCCGCTACCATAGGCGCCCTATCTCTAGACCCGGGAAAAATATTTAGCATGAAACGGAAAAATATATACTTAAATGAATTGAATGTAATGAAAATGATAATTAATGTAACACAATGTTAAATTATTAATTACATGTTACTTAAAATATTAATTAAAACTATTTAATTATTAAAATTATATTTCGTATTATGTTAAATTACATATTCTCTAACAATTATGTAAAAAAGGGAATAATACACGTCTAATAATACCAGATTACGCTCTTATTTATTGAACATTTGCAAACAAAATGAAATTACAGAACTTGAAATTAAATTAATAAAATATTAAATTAAAACCAATTATAAAAATAAATATTGTTTCTTCTACTGGATTAATTTTTTAAGAATACTTTTTTTTTTCCTTAGAGCTCAATGATAGACTTCCTACAAACATGAAAAGGCAAGCAATCATTATTGCATTGTTTCCGTACTGCTACAAGTCTGCTTCCGTAAATTGGGATTAAAGATGAGGAAACACAAGTTGTACATTTTCTATTCCTAAAGATATCACGCTCACTTGTTGCTACATGTAGCAGTAGCATGTAGCATAGTGCAAATCGGAGGTTAACCCAAACGTACTAACAATAAGTGCATTTGGCCACGTTTTCACGTGAGGCACCTCGCGTCGTCATCTCGCGATTCTGAATATGCGTGAGAAAAATATGATTAATTGTGAAATAAAACTTTATTTTTAAGCCGGCGAATAGGCCGCCATGGACCACGCGTGCATGCATCCTGCATTTACCGGAGCTCAATTTCGTTATCTCGGTAGCAGGTGCATGTAATTTCTATTAAGGGATCAGCATTTAGCTGGATACTATTTTTATCCCCCAGGGTTGTTAGCCTGAGGGATAAACATACACAAACACATCCATGCCCGAGGCATAACTCGAACCCGCGATCCTTCCGTCCGAGATCTCCACAGCACTACTGACTTATCGATCTCGGCTAACAGGATCGGCTTATTATTATTATTATTATTATTATTATTATTATTATTATTATTCCACTACATCACGACTAAAGATCTTATGAGTCGGCTGAATATAAAATCTACTCCAGGTTGCAACCAGCTACCTAAGGAGCAGATTCGGTGACTATCAGTGCCTCTACAATACTTTACGCAAAATGTGGGCTGTTCCAAATAAAGCAATTTCTTGCACTTCCCAGTCTTTTGAATTACCTGGGAGTTTAGACAAGTTCTTACTCAAATTTTGCGGAACAAATCCCAGAGCTCCGATAACTATCGGGACGACCTGTGCTTTTACGCCCCACATTCGGCTGATCTCGATTTCCAAACTCTTGTATTTAAGACGTTTCTCTGCCTCCTTGGTAACGACGTTTTGATCGCAAGGTACAGCAACATCGATAAGTAAACACGATTTTTTCGCCAAATCCCGGATAACTATATCCGGTTTGTTTGCCGCTATCGTGCGATCAGTTTGAATTTGTTGGTCGTACAATATCGTACACAATCCAACAGACGTCACCGGTTTCGGTGAGTGTTCGTACCACTTGGGGCATGTGTTTGGAACGTCGAGGGCGGTACAGATCTGCCAGTGGAGGTAGCTACACACCCTATCATGTCTTTTAAGGTATTCGGTCTTTGCTAGGATTGGACAAGCTGAGACAATATGATCAATGGTTTCTACTTGCTCCAGGCAAATGCGGCATTTGTCATCTTGGGAAATTTTGAGAACCGCTTTATCATAATGTCGTGTTCTCAAGGCCTGATCTTGGGCAGCTATTACAAGTGCTTCCGATTCTGGCTTCATCCTTCCCCTTTTAAGCCACATAAATGATTGATCTTTATTGATCTGCACTTTGTCCATTCTTTTTAGGTATTGTCCGTGGAGTGGTTTGTCTCTCCACGATTTCTTTAACATTTTTTGTGTCTCACACTTCATGTTTAGCAGCATCAGAAGTTCAGTGTCTGTGTTATTCGACGTGTCTTGCCTAGTTTTCTTCGCAATGTTTCTTGCTACACTAACAATGCCTCTGTTTCCCATTCTTCGGTCAGATTTCATGACCTGCCTCATTAGAGGGTCGTCTTGATGGCTGACTACATACTTCCCCAACCCGACTATTGCGTTGTGCCAGGAGGCCTCAATTTGTCTCAGGCCTCTTCCTCCTTCCTTACGTGCCACATAAAGTCTATGTACATCAGCTCGAGGGTGGGAAACATGATGCATTGTTAGCAGTTTTCTGGTTTTTCGATCCATGGTGCGAATTTCTTGCTCAGTCCAGTCCACTAGTCCAAAACTGTATTCGGCTACAGGTACCGCCAAACTACCTATTGCAGATATTTTATTCCTGGAATTCAGAGCGGACTGCAGGACCAGTCTCACTCTCCTATAATACTCCCTACGAATTCTCTCTTTCATTCTGTCATTCGAGATGGTTTCACATTCTTCAATGCCCAGATATTTGTAAGTTTTACCTGGCTCAAGATCTTGAATCACAGTGTGCGTATCAATTTCAATGTTCTCAGACGTTGTGAGTTTCCCTCTTTTTAAAGTGATTTTTGCACACTTGTCAAGACCAAACTTCATGCAGATGTCATTGCTAAAGTCATTCACGACAGACAGCATTTGGGAGAGAATCGCTTCATTCTTGGCAAACACTTTCAGATCATCCATGTAAAACAAATGTGATACTGGCCTTTCATCACCATGGAGCTTAAAACCAAAGTCAGCTTGCGACAACTGTCTCGATAGTGGGATCAAACTAATGCAAAACAGCAGAGGGGATAGTGAATCTCCTTGAAAAATACCCCTGTTAATCTGAATACTTCTGGTTTCTACTGCTTCCTTTCCGCTGTGGATTAGTAACCTGGTACTCCACGACTCCATACTAGCCTTGCAAAATTCAATAAGTCTAGGATGAAATCGATAGATCTCCAGGGTCTTCAAAATCCAATCGTGTGGTACACTATCAAAGGCCTTTTGGTAGTCAATCCAAGCCATGCTCAAATTACGTTTCCGTTTCTTTACATTATTCAAGATGACTTTATTCAGTAGCAAGATTTCCTTACAGCCATAAGAGCCTTTACGACATCCTTTTTGTTCAGCTGGCATTAGATGATTCTTATCTAGATGTCTATACATTTTGTCAGCTATGGCTGAAGTTATAACTTTGTACAGTACTGGCAGACAAGTAATTGGCCTGTAGTTCTTCGCCAAAGAGCTGTCTCCCGCTTTGGGTAGCAAATACGTGATGCCGCGTGTGAGCCATTCCGGGATTTCCTTTGGGTTTTCAAAAATTTATTAACAGCCTTTGCTAGATGAGAATGTATTGCTGTTAATTTCTTAATCCAATAAATCTGGATCTTATCAATCCCGGGGGACTTCCAGTTTCCCATGTTCTTAATTGCTTGGAAGAGGTCCTCTTCCGAGAATTGGTGAACATCTTCCACTGTTTCTACAAGTTCATCGGCAGCATCAACTTCAGATTGAAGCCAAGATGCGTCTTTGTTGTAGGATCTGCTCTCTTCCCAGATTCCTGCCCAAAATGCTTCGACGTCATCTTTTGAAGGAGTAACAGCTTTGCCATTCGGTTTTTGAGTCAGATTGCGATAGAATCTCTTCGCGTCTGTTTCAAACAACCGGTTCTGTACACGGAAATCTATTCTACGTTTGTACCTTCTTATTCGTTGAGCCCATGCTTGAATTTTCTCTTTTAGATTCTCAACTACCATTAGCCTGCTGGTGTCATTTTCAATTTGGTATTTTTGTTCAACATTGAATATTTTTCGTTGAACTTTGGAGGTGTGCGTTGATTTAGAAGATGCCTCAGCTAAGAGTGATATTTCACGCCGGGTGTCGGCTATCCGTTTCATAATTCTGTTCATCCATGGGGGTACAGAGCTGTTTACTCTGTTTTGCTGTCGGCCGTCGGTGTTCTTGGCTGGCCCCAAAATTATCTGAGATACTAGATATCCAGTTGCGTATATGATGTGATTGATTTCAGTAATATCTAGATCTCTGCCTGGGGTCTCCACCACCTCATTTAAGACAGAATTTACTGTTTCTATCACTCTTTTAGCTTTGGCATTTTCGTATATTCTCCTCAACGGTTCGCGAGATTCAAACGGAAGTTGACTAACTCTTTCTATCTCGCGCCGAAGGAGATTTCGCATCATGTCCTTATCGTGTAAATCATTGCCAGATGAGTTTTCACCACTGACGTGTGTTTCACTGGAAAGCGATGAACCTTCCACGGGATCATCATTTTCAAGTTCTACGTGTTCGTCATGTGGATTGTTCGAGCGAAGTACATACTCCGCATTTCTCTCAATGTCAGCAAGTTGTTCTGCTGTGAATTTTCCACTGCTGAGTATGTATCGTCGTTGACTGGCAAGCTTCTTTGAGTCTAGGGTAGGTCTCATATCTGGGTTCCGCTCTCTCCATACCTTGAAAACTTCTATTTCTGAGCCCCCATTTTTCGCTTTTGCATAGTAAAAGCACCACATCACCTCCTTTAATTCATCCCGGGTCCATCTCTGACGATGGCTTCGAGCTACTGCCGGCTCTGGGTCCCTGGGACTAACACCCGTGGGATGGCCAGACGTCGACAAGGTGACATTAGCTCGGTTTCTGAGCAGGTATGGGACATTGGTAGAACAAGGCACGTTAAGATTCATTACATTGCTTGTTCTATCCATTTTGCTCATTGGTTTGAATTGAGGATTCGCAGGACGCAAGTTCGAGTTCACAGATCACACTTAACCCTCGGGTTGTTTCCTGCCATCCGTTACTGCGACCCACAGTGGCCTCGGGGCATCCCCCCGCAGGGCCCAGCAAGGGGTCCCTCCGATCGCCAGTCGGCATTACTAAACCCTACGGGATTTTCACTGACTGCTGAAGGCAGCCTCCTTCGCTGGCTAATGCAAGGTTCGGGCCTCCACTCTAATCAGTGGCCTGGTGTGCCAACCCAGTTTCTCTCCTGTACCCTCTATGAGCCGACAACAGGAAGTCCAAAGGTTCATGACCCTTCCCTCTCTACTTACTTCCCACTCTCCTCAAAATGGAGTACTTCTTCGTCTGACCCCTCACCTTCAACCTATTCAGCAAGGGAGGCCCTACCGGTAGCTAGGCTACCACTGACATAGCTTTAAGGCTCATGGGGGTACTCAAGCTCCACCACCAACTCCAAGGTCGTGTACTCCCTAGGTGGAGTATTATTATTATTATTATTATTATTATTATTATTATTATTATTAATATTAATATTATTCCACTACATCACGACTAAAGATGTTATGAGTCAGGTGAAAATAAAATCTATTCCGGGTTGCAACCAGCTACCTAAGGAGGAGACCTATGGACTGTCAGTGCCTCTGCAATACTTTGCGCAAAATATGGGCTGTTCCAAATAAAGCAATTTCTTGCACTTTCCAGTCATTTGAATATAGGAAATATATAATATAATTGCCACCACCCTGTCACCTTTTTGGACGCGTTTACGCTCAGAAAGGAGACGCAAAGAATACCAAGTTGTGACCTTGTTACTGAGTAGCAAATACATTTTAATATTTAAACTTGTTCACAGAATTGTCACCCCGACCGGGATTGGAAACCAGGAGACCCGATCGAATCCCAGTCGGGGTGACAATTCTTTGCGCACATTTAATTAGCAATATACAACGTGGTACAAAATATGTAAAAGTATGTAACGAAAAATTGGGAAATTGTGTTAAGATTGTTAGATTTTGCAAGATCAAAATTTTGATAACAGAAGATAGGCAAAACATTTTTACAATTATTACATCAGAAACCGGTCTGTACCCATCACTGTCACAGCCGCGCCGCCAGCGTCTGGCTGTTGTGCATCGCCGCCGAAGCTGCTGTTATTGCAAGTTGCGGTATTCGCAATAATTGTGCTGCGAAAAAACCGAAAGTACAATTCGTATTTTAAACGTTGTATGGGGCTATATTTTCAAAACGTAACAATTTTTAGTTAGGCGCTGTCGTAACCGATGCTGCATTGTGTAGTTCACGTTTGTGTTAGTGGCACTCAGAACCGACATTGTGCTCTTCTCCAGCCAATACATGGTCACAAGTATCTCTGCCATGACTCTGTCCCCAATCTTTCTATTTATATTTTGCATTAGACTAAATAGGTTTCAAGTACATTGACTAACGCATGTACTAGTATCATTTGTAAACATGCACGGACAGTCGTTCAAAATCAAAACGATGTATGGAAAAATACATTTTATCATTCCAGATTGTTAATTTGGAATTGGAAGTACTACTTAAGTTAACATATACATACGTCCAACATTGCTCTAAATGCTATTCAAACCAACTGTTACTGCGCTTCCAACTCAACTTTCGTTTTAAGCTTATTTTCTTATTAAGTGTAGTATTTGAGTATTAACTGTGTAAATTAACAATTTGTTTCTAATTTTTTGTACAGCTTTTCTGGCTGAAGACAACTTTAACGTGTTTCACCATATGATTGTTTCACACGTGTATGATTGTCATCTTTTCTTTTGAATAGTGCTTCGAATATTGACGTCGTGGCCCTCCTTTGTCTCGCTCGCTCCTATGTGTAGCTATTGACGTCATTAACCCATAATGTGTTATCCTAGTTTTTAAGTATTCACTTCACAGTACGCCCTTTTTGTGTTTTCCACAACCAGTGTTATACGATGTGTTGTGCTTAAGTTTTTCTGTTTATGTTTCTTACCTTTCGTCTGTGCCCTCCTGTTTTGTTCATTTTTTTCTGCTTCTCCATTTACTACAACAGCGCCTCCTTTGATGGACGGGTCGAGGTACAAAGCCAAATTGTGTTTACACGTCAAATCTCTCGCTTTAATGAGATATGTTTTTTCTCACATCGTCATATACAAAGAGCGTGTTTCAAGTTACGTGCCTGCGTTACTTGCAGAATACACGATTTATCTTGTAATTTGTTTTGTTTGTTGATTTTCATATTGTTAAGTTTTAATACCTGTATGGACGTATGAAAAAGGACGTTTAATGTCAGCGCTTTTTCAATTCATACAGACCAGTATACATTTCACATTTCGTGAAACTAGAGAAAATTTGGATACTCGGCACTGTGCCCGTAACGAAGATTAATATGCAACGCGGTCATAGATGAAAGAAGCGGTCCAGCAAAACACAGTGGATGAAAGGTTTTCTAAAAGAAGGTGGTCTCTGAGTCATCAGGGCGAAGGGCGGGTCCGGGTTCGCCATTAGCGGACTTTAGCGCCAGTACTGTAACGAGCCGGCATGAATGGCCTTTGGCGAAATCCCCCGGTCAGACGCCCGGGCGAGAGAGCGGAGAAGCTACAGCGTAGCGATGCCGGCGAGGTATAAACGCAATGAATACATGTAACGTCACGATACATATTTCAAATAATAAAGTCGAGGGGTGAGAGGTTCGAATTTCGATGATAGGATTTGCGACATGAGTAAATAGTAAATTACATTCTGGATAAGATTTCTTAGTGGCTGACTGATCTGGTCGGTCATTTCCGTTTTTTTCTGATCAATTACAGGCAGATACTACAAATGAACCATAACAAAGGGCCGCGGATTGCAAATGATATGTCTTTCCCCAACCAGTCCTCTTTCCCATTCTTACAGCGACGATATCTCGGTATGATTATTCATCCTCGTTTGCGCCCTCCTCCCCCCCCCCCCGCCGTTTGACGTCGGTTTCTAAAAAATGGTATAAACCATCGTCTGTTCTTAGTCCATGACACACAGAAATAGTAATTAACCTACATAGTGAGAATAGTCGGTTCGAATTCTATTTTATAGTAAATTTAACAAAAAGCCCCTAAAGTAATACTTGATGAATCAAGGCCGAAATGCGAACGTTGGACAAGTAATTCGATAGTACAAGAGACCAGCTCAGCCCCTACATAACCATTAGCTTCCGCCGCGCAACTTTCCCTCGTTCTACGTAATATTTCTAGGACTTCCTTTTCGGTGACAGTTGATGGTACGCGAGCAAGGCAATGCAAGGTATTGGGCGCTAATCGCGTGTCATCGTTGCATAGACCCAAGAAGACACACCCGAAGACTTTATGCTCAGAGAACCGCGAGAGAGAATGACGATTGCCCTTCGTCACAAGCCTCGCCCTCAAGTTCATTTACCGGTTCAGTTAGCTCAGAACCAGCATTGTCTCTATTGGACTCTAACCGGGGGATCTTAGGGTTCGACTGCCGATGGTGGCGGATTTTTGATACTAGCTGAATAGCCAGGTTGAATTCAGCCGGCGTCTTGAGAATTCTGGCAAGTGACTGCTCTGATCGGTAGGTGCACGTAGTTTCTCCGATTAGTGAAATCAAGTGAATGAAAAAACCAAGTGAATTTTGGAGCAGTACTCTAACAAGCGGGCCAAGGACCGCGCGTGATCTTTCATTCCTCTTTCTTGCCCCATCTCTCCTTTTAAACACACACGTACACACAAAACATACATTAACAACCATACGTAGGAGACCATTGGGGAACCATAGGAGCCATAGGAGACCAATGGGGAACCATAGGACCATAGGAGCTTGTCCCGGGTGGTCGCCCCAAGGGCCTGGAGGGGGAATTCCCCGCAAGTCCACGTGTAGTTCGGCGTCGTGTCTCAGCATTCAGCAGGGAAAGAATCATCGCCAACTTCCTGTAAAAAAACATACACTACAACAACGGGACCAATGACCATAGCAGTTGGCGTGCTCGGAAATATCAGTGAAGTTTGTTTTGTACGCGGCATATCTATACATTCTTCCCTTCCACTCGACAATCGAACTATATTGAAATCGTAACAATTTTGAAATGAGTCACATTACAGAAAATATGCACGCATGGTTTTAAGCGCTTTAGCTTTCCAGTGGCGCAATTCTAATCAACGTAACAAAGTAATAATATTGGCTGCGGCAAAGGCGCGTTGACGGTTGGGGCGGCGACGGCGGCGGCGCGGCCGGCGGGGCGGTGCGATCTCCGTGTATCAACGCAGGGCAAACACTGCGCGTCACAGCGCGTGCGAGCAGTTCGCGGAGGCGGATAACGTCATCGCCGCGCTCACCGCTCGATGCGAGCGACGCGTCGGGACGCCACGCGCCGTGACGCCCCGGACGCCGCCCCTGTGCGTCGCGGCGCCTGCCGCGCCACTCGCCTCGCGCGCAGGCAGCGCTCGGGCGACCATCTCGCTCGGCTTGCGGATCTCTAGAAAGGAAATGCTCGTTATTGTCGTATTCCGCACGGAAAATAATGAGAGAAGCTTGAAAAACGCGCCTTAGGGAGAGAACGAATAGTTTTATTTATTTATTTATGCCAAAAACAGTTAAAAAGCTGTGTGTGACGAGCTATAAGGAGAAGTGAGTTCTGTGCACGGGAATAGGGGGGAAATGATTGAAAATGGTGAAATGGGTTTAAAAATTTGATGCAGGTTTGTGATAGAATTTCAGTGAGGATGCTAGTTAGAAATTCCCCTTCCGTCCTTGGCAGAGTAACACAGTGAATAAAGATGCAATTCAGTATGCAAGTGAGGACATGTGTGTTGATATTCTAATCATTCTAGTGTCCATTTTATGGCTCTTTCGGTGTTACTTGTAATCTGTTATAGAGACACCCTCCATAGACCTCTCGCAATCTACGGAATGGTTCGCCTTTATCGGAGGAGATGTGTAGTTTTCTGGCGATTTCTTAGTTGTTGGACACACTTTTATCGGATACTTCTTCGACTGATAAGAAATTTGTTACTAACACATTATGTGTCTGTATTAATGCGTTGTATTTCGTCTTTTGACGGCAGGTTCAGTCTTTCGTATTCCTCTAATTGCCAGGTTGAATTGTTAATTAATACCAATCTTCAGTACTGACCTTCATTTGTATACAAATACCTGTTACCAGGTGTACCTGTTACGAGACTGTCTTTTTCAGCATGTCTCGTGTTATCTCGCTCCACAGCGGCATGAGTTGCCTCCGAGGAATCTTGTTGCTCTCGTTTACTCGCCCACGTGTCCCACGCGACCCGCCGCGCCCACTTGGGACGCCGCCGCCTGCTCGCCGCCCACGCCGCCGTCCGTGGGCCGAGTCCCTTGGGCGGCGTGTTTTCGTGGCGTCGGGCGCCGTCGGGGCCATCCTCTTCATTGCCTCCGCCGCCGCCGCCTCCCACGGCGCTACTTCGCGACGACCACTGCCGTTTCCTTAGCTACTGTCACGCCCTCTCGCAGCCCCTGCCACCGCGTTCATACTCCCGTCGGTTAACAACCAAGGAATGAAAGCACTCTACTACGCAATTCCAGGCACCAATTATCATTAGTTGCCTTCACTACTGCGACTATCGAACTGCGACAATTTTCATTTACCTCAATTACGTATCTCTCGTTACTGATCTAACTCTTACATCCTGCCCCACAACTTTGCTTATCACACTACTACTTTCTCTGGTGTCACTGATGCTCCAATTTATCCTCTATTATTATGATCAAGAGGGAAACGCTGAGATATGCTTATAGATTGGAATATACATTTAACATATTATTACTCGTATTTCTATAAGTGGTAATTATAGAAATTAACTATAAATTAAGTCAAAAATACGTGAAGGAATGGCAGTAGTAAACTAATTGTTGTAAAATCCGCCAAATCTCCCAAATTCTCACTTTTGCTGCTTTGCCTCTGAATTGTATATCTTTGTTCTTTTTTTCATAACTACTTCCTTTGCCAACTGGAATGTCTCCGAGACCGCATGAGCTTTCTATATCTCCTTTCAGCTTAGTTGTTATTGAGTCACCCGCCGACGTCGTCTCCATGGTCCTCGCTGCCGTGATACTGTCTTTGCAACATCCGCCGCCTTCGCCGTTTACAGCACCGCCTTCTCTCTTACAGCCGCTTCGCCTTAACCCCCACCCTCGCCCCACCCCGACGCCTTCGCCTTGCAAACCGGCTGGCTCCCCGTAGCACGCGCCGTCGCGGAGGCGTCGCGTCGTCGAAAGCGACCGTTTGCGCGCCTCGGCGGGCGGCGGCGGCGGCGAGCAGCTTCTCGCGTCGCGTCGCCCGTATGCGCGTGGCCGCAGACATCTGCCGCGTCCGTCGTCAGCGCCGCCGCCGCCGCACCCGCGTCGCGTCGCGTCGCTCCGGGCAGTCGCTTGTGACGCTGCGATGCGGGTTGCGTGTTTTTGCACGTTTGCCTTGCCCTCGCAGTCCGCGCGGAGGCGGCGGCGGCGCGGCGCCGCAACTTTCGACTTCCCTCTGCGGGCTCGTTCCGTCAATCGAGGCGAGAGAGTCGCCGTGTAACGAGCTACTCCATTACACTAAATGTTCCCGGGGAAGAGCGGAAAGGGGTTCGCTGAAAAAAAAATAGCCCGTGGACGAACGGGGGTGGAGCGAACCGTGAAGTCTGAAGAAACATGCTGGTTCTTGAGAGAACGTTGCGAAAGACGGACTGTTTAGTTTTATTCTCTCCTGCTCTTTTACAGGGGAAAATCCTGCATATTAGTTGTTCCAATAGCGTCATTTTTTTTAAAATTCTTATTCTAATTTAATTTGGAAAGTAGACGTATGTGATCTGAATCTAAAACAAGTACTTCTTAACCAGCTTAGATTTGTATTCGGATTTGGAAATTCTGAAACGAATCCTAGAGTTCGAAATTATCATTGTGCAACATTCTAAACAGGATTATTATGTGAATTGAAGTAATTCAGTATTTCTGCTAAAATGTGTACATTTTATTTTTGTTTGTAAAATTGTTAATTATCCCCTTATTCATCTTCAATTCTAATTGGACTGAGGGGACTATGATATTTTTAAATTGTAAAAACTTCAAAAGACCAAGAGTATCTCTAAACAAATTTGTCGAAGCTATATCTGACGTAATTATTGTGTCAAACTGATATAAACGAAGGTAGAGTTACAATCGAAAAAAATCTTTCACCTGTTGTGTATACAATATACGACTTGATTTGTATTGTCATAACCACTCTTACAGAGCCCATACATTTTGCTCTAAGGATAATTTGCTTTCCATACAGTCGAGTAGATGTAGACGTGTGTGGAGGATTTACGATAATGATTATGATTCCAAAATATTGGATGGCCGTTCATTTCTGTTTTTTTGCTGGCGAATGTTTGATCCAAAACAACGATTAATAGAATCAGAAGAGCCGAGATTCATATCCGTTGTAAATAGATACAAACGAAAACAGGTGGAAAATGAAACACGCACGTTAAACAGGAATTAAAAATATTAAAACGAAATGAGGAAATAGAAGATCACCTGAAAAATACTTCAGAACACCAGTTTCATTACAACATATGGCATTTAAAACCAAAGAACAAAAGGCTGACAATAGGAGATGAAGAGATCTTGAATTGTGTACGATCATTTTTTCTGAGACGTGAAGTAATCCAAGAGGCCTAACTCTGGTTTTGATGATGATTTCAAGCACTGATCCTATTGATTAGCTTTACTGATTTTGGGGATGGTAAATAAAGTGAACTCGAGATGATATTGATGACGTGAAAATGATGTGTGCAGATGAAGTGACTGTGGACTCTTGGTGGCTCCAGAGAAACGAGAACTCCCAGAAAGCGTGTCGCGAACCCGCTTTATTCACCAAAAATTCCACGAGATGTGACAAGGATCTGTATCCCTGCTACATCCTCAATTGAAAAGCCAACGTCCCGACCGCTGCGTCACGCCTCTGTGTGGGGAGCCTTGTGGGGAAGCAAGGGTATAGAGTAGGCTTGTCCAAGGTTCGCGCTGGCCGAGGCGGCTCACAGTTCGCGAGCACAATGCAGGTACTAGTGGTTGCGTTCGCAAGAGCCGGCCCGTTCCGTGACCCTCCGCGAATGGAAAGGGCAATTTCTTAACAGGAGGATGTCGGTATTGGCCTGAAATGAATTGCGATTCAACGTTAACACAGTAGACTCAGTGTAACTATTGATTAATGAAAATGTGAATTAAAAAAATATTAATTTGAAAGAGACGTACATATTTACACATAATAAAATACACTTTTTATCAGACAAAAATGTTAGTATTTACATTGATGTACAATTACAATACACATAATCACGTTAATTTTTTTCATGTAAAATTAAACTTTATTTCAAATTGTTGACTGCTGTTAGAAAAAGGATTAATTTTAATGATCAAACAAATATTCTGTTGCTGTTTTTTTTTTATTAAAGTTCGTAAGTGAAAACAACTGTGCACAAATGTATTTAGAACCAAACACAGAGTAACTAATAACGCATTGACGGGCCATCAGGAAAGTGCAGTCTATACACCTTCCGTAATTCCCCCTGCCGGCGCCTTCTTCTCCTGGAAGCGCTGTCCCTGGCCCTTCGTTACTCCCCGTCCTCTGTCCGGGCTCGCGAGCTGCCAACGCGCGCGGTTTGGCCAGGTCGGGCGCAGGGGGGGAGGGCGTGGGCCTGGTCCGGGGGGCGGCGCCGTGCGATAGCATCGCGTCCCCGCCGCCGCGCCGGGCGCGCGGTTCCCAGCAGCGCTGCGTGCCCCGGGGCCGTTTTGTCGTGTAATTGCGGCGCCGGACCGCATCTCCTCCTCGGATGTCCCCGTCCCTCTCCCTCTCCCTCTCTCTCTCGGGCCGACGACCGCCTCCGCTCCTCTCCGGTGCGCTGCTCCGCGCCGCCCGCCGCGCGGAACGCCGCCCACGCCCGCCATCGCCCCCGCCTCCGCCCACGGCTGCTGCCGCGCCCGAGCCGCACGTCCGGGCCGGTAGCCTTTTCCGTGTGTTAAAAAAAATATGTATCACTGTACTTGAACTTGTAATGGAGGCAATTAATTTAGGTAGGTCGCTTCCCCTCTCTGCAGAGTCTACTCCGTGCACCTTGCTGTATATTCCTAACCTGATGCGCAGATGGAATGGATTGCTACTAGTGTGCAGAAAAGGGAAGAGAACGAAAGACGCGAGAGTGAGAACTGAGAAGTCACCGATAATGAATCTGAAATTATTGCCCTTATTGCCTGTGTTCATGCTTTCAACATGCTTATCAGATGATCTTGCTGTATTTCTGTATTATGTATACAATTGATGAGAACATTACCCTCATTGTAATGTATCTTATTTTGATGTTTTTATTGGTAAATTTCTAACAGACTTTACATTAAATAAAATATTGTATCCGTAAGTTGGACTTTGTACAGCTGAAATATATTTTCCGCAATAGCTTACGCAGCCACGCAGTTCTCCACTTCCTTGAATCTTTCGTCATGTCTCCTGCGTTACCTCTATCATCTTCTTTACTGTCCTCCACGATTTTCAAATATTTTTTGTTTCTCCATTCCTTAAGACGAAATCCACACTCTTGAGTGCTTTAGTCGAAATTTCGAGTCAACTCCTCATACTACCGTATTTCTTCGCCCTTCTTTACCCATCCTTTTTTTGTCCCTCCGTAATCTATTTTACTTTCTGAAGGGGAAACTATCTGTCGCCGAGGCTACGGTTTTGCTGGAGACTGGAACGGTCCACTTGGACCTTAGTTTCACGGCTTTTCTCACATCGTTAGCCCCATTGGGTGCACTGAGTAGGCGGTGCTAGGCCCCTGATTGCCCGGATAACCTAACACTTGGGCCTCTGCCCGCCAGCTTTGGGGAAGGATTGGGTCTAGACCTCGGCTGTAATTACCTGCAGAAGTCCGAGCGGGGATTTGTTATCACCTCGTTCAGCTTACCCTGATTTTCGACTGCGCTCACGTCGTTAATGTCATCGTGTGTGCAGTGAGGAGGCGGGTCGTGGAGGTGCCCGATAGTAATGATTATCGAGTAGGGCTTTTCCCAAAGCATTGTGAAGGCTCTTCGTTTGGCTTCTGAGGTTCCCCTTCCCAGACAATCGGAGAGGCGTTCCTCTGGGGGCCACGTGACGGCGTACCCTGCTACCATCTTGAAGGAGCATCAGTGCTACCTGAATGGGGTGTGAATAGAGCCCACAGCTAAGGTACCCGCTCTAGTGTATGTAAAATCATCCTAGTATGAAACTAAGGCGTACTTAGGAGGCTCCTCCGCCCTTGAGTGCAAATTTATATATATGCACTCGCCATTCTATACTTTACTACCATCCACACCGTTATTCCACAGCTGTTCTTTCCGTTTTGTTCGGCATTCGGTATGAACTGGAAAAATAAAGTTTTACAGCATAAATATTTCTTTCTCCGTGTTGTTGTGGAGTACAAAGAAAGTTTCTGCTCAAAGCAGAGATGTTTATCAAAATAGTTTTGTCAGCAGTGAGAGTTCTGTCGTCCTTAATATTTGCATGTTCAGAAGCGATATTACAAAATCCAATGATTTAAGACTCCATTATCTCATCAGAACTATCGATAGCAAATCTCGTAAAAGGCGTGTGTCGCTGTTCATATACCTTCTAGAGAAACGTGAATCATGATTATATTATTTCCAGAAAGACAAATTTTTCCTTTTCAAGGAAGTAATATGTAATCGACAGCCTCTTTTATTACATACATCACATAATACTTTAGTTTGTCCTTCCTTTTTGCAGATGGCACACGTCGCTCCACTTCTGTATTTTTTTGTGGAAATGAGCGCTAGTATTTATCTGTGGTTTATGATTGTTATTCATTGATGAATGTTTTTATTGTTGCAGGTGACGGTAAGTAGAACGGACGGAAGTTGTTAATAAAAGGGTAGCATATCGTAAGTCGTGCATGATTTCAGACTCTGTATGACTAATAATTTTATTCATAGCCTGTGGTGAAGGGGCCTGTGTACATTGCTCAAATTCGGCTTGCGGTTTTCGGTTTGTGCTAGCGGTAGCGATAGCATGGTCGGTTCTCCAGTACCGTTCATTTTTTGCATGTCCGGGAATGCTTTTGGGTACGTGCTTGCCAGACATAGCTTACAATTATCTCTGGAATTATTTTGTATTCGTAGAAGTTCTTGAAAATAAGGTTGCCAAGCACTGTGTACGAATTGGAAGTATTCGTACGTACGTCGCTTGGTAATAATCGTAGGCTTATCACTTCCAGCGCATGAAATGTTTGTTCTCAATATTAGCGCGGCGCCCGAAATGTTCCTGATGGTATATATTTGTCATCTTAAGTAGTTTTAATTATTGCTGTAGAGTGTTTTGTGGAATGTTAAATGCAATCAGTAGACTGAGGATATTTATTGGTGTTTTCTAATTTCGTTAGAATGGCTTCTTAGAAGTAAGTTTTAATACATTTTCCTTTCATTCAGTTGATTATCATGAAAACATTGTTGTTTTTTTTCAAGATTTGGAAAGTGTTTGCTTTAATAAATGAGGTAGTGAGTTGACATTTCTAAAAATTAAGGTTTGATTTTCGATGTGTGCAGTTTCAGTGTTGACCACAATCATGCCGTGTATTTTTATATCTTCGTTCTTGTCCCCTTTGTTTTTTGCGAATAATAAACACTTGGAGGGCAGAGAGCGATATCCATCAAGAAATTAACTAAAGTGCTGGGTACATTTAAAAGGTAAAACGTGATTCCAAGATGAGTACGTGAAACACGCGAAGTAAATTGAGTGTAAGTGCACACTGTCACTCGTTCTGCAATGTGCTCATGACAAACGTCACAGTTTCAGGTTGCATAGCAAGTACAATGTTGCACAAATTCTTTGTGGCCATTAGTACTCTTTAATATGTACAGAATGCGGAAAATAACTCAATTAAGTTTGCCAAAAAAAATTGCTTAGTGCGCCCCTTTTCCTGTTTTCTTGCAGCAATCTCCATTTTATGCTCGAGTATGTGTGTTCGAAAAAAATCGTGCAAGTTTATAATCCCGTGCAAATTAAATTACATTCCACACCAATTTTGAAAATTAAACTTCATACCATTTTTGTCTCGTTTGTTTTTCTTGTATGCCTGTGCGGAACGCACATCAAATATTAGTGGTTAAGATTTTGTGTATAAGCGATTCTACTGTTTGGTTCAATTTTAGTATTTGGACTCCATATGCCGTCCTTTTGGTGTTACCAAATGGTGTGGTAAAAACAACCATTTGACGTATTGTTCACCGCAGAGGGTGCACGACAGTAGAAACTTTTAATCATTTCCTGAAGAAGCTTTTCCGTACAGTAGTAGGGGGTAAATGTTTGATTTAAAAGGAAGAAAGAAATTAAGAAAAATGAACTTTTTAAGAACCGAATGATCATGAAATTTATTTTTCTATAAAATGCTGCTATTAGACTTGATCCCAGAACACAGAATCAGAAGCTAATTGCGCATTAGTATGCACAAAACTCCTGAGGAGGTATTTTCGAAGCTAGGGCTTAATGGTATAGACCTGTATATTTATTAAAAGAAAAAGAGCGGACGAGATAAACTATATATACGTATCTCAAAAAGTACCATGTTTATGTTCAGTGCAGTAGGTGTAGGTAATTCGCCTTCATATTTCATCCTGCGACTTCCCGTTCAGCGAAGTCTCGAAGACACGGTTCGTCAGATTCTGATCAGTTGCTCTTAGGTTAAATAAATCAAATCATCTAGCGATCACAGGTGTGAGCGGGAGAGCCGATCACGCGGAAAGTGACTACGGGAAACTCTCGCTTGGGAACGGAAGACCTCTCGGAGGCGGAAGCAGCCCGCGCGCCACTGAGCCTCGGCGTCCGGTCGCAGCACAGGTCCGCGTCGCCGCCTTCGCCTCCGCCTCCGCCGCCGCCACCGTTGTCGGTCGCTGACGCTGTCGCGTTCGACCCGATATCCGCGAAAACGTTATTTCCTCTTTAGGGTCAAGGCCAGTCGCTCGCCCCTCTCCGCCCCGTCCCGCCCCGCCCCGCCCCGCCCCGCTCCGCCCCGCCCCGCCTCGCCTCGCAACATCTCGCCCCACCCCGTCCCACCCCGCCCCGCCTCACCTCTCCCCACCCCGCTCCGTCCCGCCCCGCCGGCCCCGCCCCGCCTCGCCCCGCCCCCCCGCCCCGCCCCTCCGCCCCGCCCCGCCCCGCCCCGCCCCGCCCCGCCCCGCCCCGCGTCGTGCCGCCCCGCCCCGCCCTGCGCTGCGCTCCCTGCACTACGTTGCTCTGGCGGGTCACTGGATCTACCGCCGCCGCTGCCCTTGTCCTCGCTGCCCTGGCTCTTCTGACGCGTGGCTTTCTTCTGAAGTGGCATCTGCCGTCTGCCGCCCCGATGCCCCGCGGAGCGACTGCTTGCGACTGCGTGCGGCCCTGTAAACTGCCTCGCCCTTTTTTGCTGCCGCCGTCTTGCTCGAGTAGCGTGGGTGTCCTCGTTCGTTTGAGCGGTGGAGAGTATTGCGGACGTTGCCGGAATGCACATCACGACACTAGGGAACTTCGTATTGATCTGCGGAAGCAATATAGTGTATATGGAAGTAGACTATAAGGTTGTGCTTAGTTTTCGTTGAAGGAAACTCTCCGTTGGCCGTTATACCTTTTTTAAAACATGGTATGACTTATGTATCTAGCAGATCGCTTAACTCTTACTGCATCGAGTTATGAGATTGTGATGCCCGTCTGGTTTTCTTCAATATTTTGTGTTGCTTAAATGTGTTTTAGATTACACAAGCCGGATAATGTTCATCCCTCATCCATTGTTTTGGAATTATAAGCTCTTGATCTCAGTGGTCCCAACGGACGCAAGGTAATTTCACAGATACTTCACACATCACACAGAAAAAACTAAAAAAATGAGCAATTTTGAGTATTACCATTGAACATAGAAAAATTTAATGAACAATATGGAATTATACAAATTGACTGAACAAGTTAGTTACGTAGGTAACATCAAACAACGAAGAAGTAGATTTGTGTGCCAATATTTACATGATTGTTCTAGTTTTCTAGCTGTACTGAAAAGTGTGTAGTGTATTTCAATATGTTGTGCGACGTACCATAAAAAACTCACCTAGGCCGGCGCTCAGCACTAGAAAGGTAATCATAATTTGAGATACTAATAATTCCAAAGGTCACAATGTTGATTTGAAAATATGTTGAAAACTATACCCGACATACCGATCATCAAATGTATTGTGTCCGACGGAATCCATCCCAATAGTGTATACGCTTCTTAAGAACAGTCTTACTTAACTTTTATTCATTTATTTAATCACTGGCTTTCTTTTTTAATCACAAATAATTTCTGAAAACATTCCAGTATCACAATCGTCCTCCCTACATTCATTAAAATGATCTTGCCTCCTCACTTTTTCCTGGGAAAGGTGAGCTGAACATGGCCTCATGGGTCGGGAACTTAAAGAGTGGATGGTCGTAAGCCTTTAACTTTTGTGGCACTTTATCACCAGTTGAATGAGAGACAATCAAGAAAACCTTCATTTGGAAGCCTTGAAACGTGAGTTTCATTGTAACGTTTGAGAAAGGAGGTACACATTAAAAATTATGAGTGGCAGAAGCGATGTATCTGTGTATTCATTTCGAATCCCGCGATTTCGGTTCCGAGAAGTCGAAAATGAGACGTGATGAGAATTGTTTTACGCTGATTCTTTCTGCTTTATAGGGCCACTACAAACAAGATTCATGTCGTGTCCTTAGTTTCTGCTCTGTAAAAGTGGCATATGAATGAACGGTTGAAGTTAGCATTGATTCACTTTGATGTGTACACCGTTTGTCCGCCGTATTCCATCAATTTCATGGTGTGAAAAGGCAGCCTACGACACGGCGTACCTCATGTGGATGGCGGTAGCTAAATAGTTTTGACACTGCTTGGATCCTTCAGTGGTGGTCTCGAGTGAAAATGACGGTGATGAAGCATCTAGTGTGCCAGAGTGAAGTAGAAAGATGAGGTTGCCCAACGTCAGAAGAAAAACGGCAAAAATGCTTCTGACTTCACTACATGAGCACCACAATGTACAGGGTTTCATTTAAGAGAAGAACGTAGTGCCTGGGAAAAAGCTAAAATGAAAATATAAAATGTCTTGTTGGAAAAGTTTTTGTTCTACAATCTAAATATGGAATGCATTATCATCACCAAATTTATAAACAATGACTCTCGTCCTAAATTTTTGAAATTATCAATGCACATTCATTATCGAGACGGATAATGTAAATTAATTTAAATGAATATCAGAGCCTGGATTTGTGGGTTTAAAATTTATCTAACATAAGGATTGTAAAAACGCTGATTTTCATTACGTGGAAATTATTTTTTTCTAAGATATTTAATTTTCAAGCTTGTACATCAGTTCATTGTGAAATAAATTTTCTTTCGTTTTAGTTAGCATTTTATCAAGATATCTGTTTCGAAATTTTCGATTTGTCGTTTTCTGAACTGTCAATACGAGTGTGTTTGTACGGATGGATATTATAGTTTGTGTGTAATACATTTCTATGTATATGTATTAACATATACATTTCTATGCGTATTTATTGCATTCCTTTTCGTTAATATCAGAACTATCGGTTTGTCTGATAGACCCAGACTTCCATTTGTACATGCCTGAGGGTGTTATCGAAATTAAAGATAAGATGTCAATTAATTAAGATTATTTTAGACGATTTTTTGAATAAATTGAAGCGAATTGGTTTTAATTTATTTTTCTATTCTCATTGTATAATTCTGTCATTTGATGGCTGAAACTCGTTGCATAATGATCCTCATTACATTACAGATTTCATTGTGATTCAGTTTCTTCTCCAATCATAGAGAAGTTTACAAACCAAGTATTGACAACCAATGAGAATCTTTTTAGTAAATGTTTCGTTCGATTGTGTACATTAAAATTGCATTTAACATTAAATTATGCTTGTCGGTTTTAATTTATTTTATTATTAGTAATTTTTACGTAGAATATTATTTTTTTAAAAATGGATGGTAATTTGACTTTGATCCTATTTGACTAGCGCAGTGGTAAACCAAAGCGACCTGCGACAGGGTAGGGTAGGGATCTGTCTACTAGGTGGCCTTGGTTGAATCCTGCGTGTTAATTGCCACGAAACGATTCATTGTAAAAGTTTAACTTATAAAAGTTACCATAAATCGTAGAAAAAGTACTGAAACTCGATGTAATGGACATTAATACACTCGTGTGAAATAAACGATTCTCGTGCACTAAAACCCATCATTAGCGTTTCATAATGTACTTTTTAAAAACTGCCACTTGTGTATATTCGGTTCATGTGGGGCGCGGATCGCCCGCGGGCGGGTCGAAACTACGAGGTCCTGCGCCAGAGGAAGTGGCCCGGCCGCGCGGGCGGGTGGGCGGGGCGCGTCGTGCGGCGCTGGGAGGTCGCGCGCGCAGAGGGACGCTGTCAGCGGCTGCTCCGCGCTGTGATCGATGGGGGCGCTGCGAGGTTCCTCGGCGCGGGGCGTCGTTAGCGCACGGGCCAAGGGGAACGACGCGACGACGGAGCGGAGGCGGCGACAGCACTATCGCGTCAGCAGCGGACGCCGCGCCACGCCGCGCCGGCGGTCGCGGAGCGCGGCGTGGGAGGTGATGAAGGCTGCGATAGCGGGCTTTAGTCGAGACTGTCCCCAGTCCAGGAGCTTCTGTGCGCTGGGGTCAAACACCCGAAGCGAAGCGCCGTGGCGTCCAAACTGGAGTATCTACGAAGTCACTGGCGGATCCAGGGGAGGAGGGGCAAAAGCCCTAAAGTTTGTGTTCACCTTCCTTTATTTGGCAAAATTGATTGAAATATTAATTTTTTAGGAATTATGTAATTATTTAAACAATAATGTTGTCTAGTATCATATCTACAGTACATAATATATAATATAATAATAAATATTTTTATTATTTAACAAAAGTCTACGACCCCCCCCCACTGATGATCGGCTGCATCCCACCCTGTTCGGAGTCGAGTTTGCTGGTAGAGATGGTCGTTCCGGACGGTTTAGAGCTGGATTCCCACACTTGTTCGATCATGAAACCCTTGAAGGGCTTGTGTCCTGCGGCAGCAAGAGTTGATGATTTTTACTATGTTTTTTAATCCACAGGCAAGAAAGAGCCTCTTATGTATTGGTAGAATAGCTGGCAATATTTTCATTTGTTCACAAGGAAAGAAGCGTCCAGATTATTTTTGCTTCGCTATCTTCACGTTTATGGTTAAGGAATCAAATAATGAGAGACATCCTTTTTAGAACCAGCGGATGGAATAAAAGCTTGCGTCAGTTCACCGAAACGCTAGGATAGCTACGTGGGAAGTCGTGAGGGTTAGAATTCAAAATATGAGATTCCTTAGATGATACCGTGGGTGATTTTTCGTTTTCAAGCGCTCGTAATATCTAGAAAAAAATTGAATATCCTGCACATGTGAAGTCCGTCAAGGAACTCGTGTGCTTCGGCAATCGCGTCCTCCACTGCTCAGCGTCAGAGGCAATTCCCCTAGTGGTGCGTGGGGGACTCCGGTCTGCCGCTTGGCGTTGCGTGTCTCTTTGACATGATTGCTCTTTTATGGGTCCGCCCTCTATCTCAAGACATGTCGCGTTGAATGTCGTTCGTTCTTATCTGCGTCGTCATCACGTGTAACGCCCGACGCGAAATTTACTTTAATGACGGTTCTTTTCGCCCTCGGCTGCTTGCTGGCCGCCCGCCTTCCCTCTCGCGCGTGGCCGCCGCCCGCGACCGAACGCAATTTCTTGCACGTCCTACTAATTGCGGAGGTAATTCGTGGGCGCTGCGACCCCGCCGCCGCCGCCGTCGTTCCTCTTTGCCGCCCCGCTCCAGCCCACGCGTACATTCTCGTCGTCTCTCGCCCTGTAATCTGCTCTGACCTTTTACGCCCCTTTCACTTTTCCCTCTTTAGTTTCTCGCTTGAAATTCCTTCCTTGTCTTCTGTAGTTCAACTTTTTTTTTTCTTGTTCAATTGATTAACGCCATTAGCGTACCTTCGAATCAATACCGCGCGCGTAGCAATTATTTTTCAGTAGCTATCGACTACACTTACTTTCTTTTTGTTTAATCATCCTGTAGTCTTACTTCGCGACCGTACTTTTGCGGCACAGTTGTTTTCGTAGTAGAAAACAGGAGTGTTAATAGAACACAATTTTTATTAAGATCGTAAGAAAAGAACTGTGTGAATGAAATGCTGCCGCTGTGTGCGTCGAAAATACATGCACGTTCAGAGATTTTAAAATTTTCAGCATTTCTTGTTTTAATACGGATGAGTACCATTTGGAGCTCCGTGGGACAGGCGAGGCAGACAGCATTGACTGTTTTATTTTGAAATTAGTGTGAAGCGGACTACGTTACTTAAGTTTTTGGACTTAAATGTATGTTAACATCAGTATTACATCTGGTACTATGAATGAGCTACGTTAACAATTTTCTCGACTTAACTAATTAACGACAAATGTTTCCCTACTAATGTCATATTCCTATGTTGACTATATGTGTACAGTGCACTAGCGTAAAAAGTTTTGAAACGGGCTGATCCGGAAAGCATCTCGAGCTTAAAATACTGTGCGTGACCCCGGTGGCAACCCATGCGCTCGCAACTGTCGTGGGAGGTGGTCTCCCTAGGGCTGACGTGATACGACCGTTGCTATTATATGAACTTGGAGTTTGACGTCTGTTAGGCAGGGAAAAAAGCCCCGGTCAAGTCGGTCATCTGTCGGGAGCGAAGAGCTTGCGCGACTGGGTCGATGCCCGCGCGCTGGGAGAGATACTGGAAGTGGAAAACTCTGCAAGCAGATCGGCGCCGAATGTCAACTTCCAGTGGGGGAGGAACACATCATCCCCTGGCTATGATATGTACTGTACTTCTGGCTGTAATGACCAAAAGGCACACGAAAACACGTAATATTCATTCACTCACCCATACACTCGCGAAGACGGCGTTACACACATACCAAGAGGTTGTCTCCCTGCGAGCCATGTAAACGTGAATCTCTGCCTCTGAAACTGTCGTGTTTTTCTGGTGAATTTCCTCTCCTCTCCTCTCCTCTTCCGGTCTTTCGCTGCGTCTCCGTGGGCAGGTCAGTGGTCGCGGCAGAGGCCGGTGCTTATCTGGCGCGCGCGGCGACACGCGGGGGCGTCTTTGCAGACGCCGCGTCGCGACGCCTGGTGCACGTCAGTTCGTTGACTGCGGTCGCGTGGCGCGGCGCGTTGACGACTTGCGACATCTTCCATGCACCCTCGCTCTAACGTTTATATAAATGCACTCACGTGCTCGTTTCAAGATATTTTAAGAGAGAAATTTTCTCAGGCGTCTCTGAAGTGTAAAGTTAATTTTAAATTTCGCAGAACGTTAGGATGATGTTGGGGGAACATTTTTGTTGTGTTTAATAATAGGTCTGTTATTGAGAAATAATGTTTAATTATAACGGGTACAGAACGTGCCTTTTTTTATTAAACGAAATGATAACTTTAATACTACATAATCAGATTCGTGGAAACCTGTTTGTATATACTTTCCGCGGAGGTTAGTGTATGAAATCTCCAGTTTCATTTTTTTGCGTGGAAATCTGGAAAAATTTATTCACACTTCTTAAATTTAACTTCGTTGTGCAGCTAAAATTACACGTGTTTTCACGTAAACGTGTTTCGCATGTACGTTTTTATCTAACCTAATTGGATGTTAATATGAAAATTTAATTAAAAGCCAATTTTCAAAGTGACTACGAAATATATTGCACGTAATAGTTCCAAAGAATTTCGTACATAGTAGAACATTTAGCAGTTCGATGCAGAAATACATTACGTGTCAATTCTTTGTTAAATTCTTTGATTAATCCAAAGACTAAATGCACAAATTAAATTATTTCAATTTTCTAAGTTTGTTTTTATACATCGAAGTATGTGTTACATTTTGTTTTTCATTTCATTTTTTGTTTGAAAGTTTTCATTGGCTTTGGTGGAAAAATTAATATATCATCCCCTCCTTACAACTTCTTCTTTATCCTAGAAATTTCTACTTTTGTGTAATTTTTAGGAATTCAAACATTTTAATGGAAATAGAATGTGTGACATGTGTGTTACTGTATTGTTCTCTATTCGTACAAAACATTTAAAGAAACTATGTAAACCAATTTTTGAGAAAATCTTGTTAACCTTTTTTGAAAATTGACGTGATTTAATTAAAATTACATGAAAACTACTAATTCATTGAAATAATTGTACATAGAACCATTTAAAGTGGTAATTTTGGGGTGAATGGATTGCATTAAGTGGTGCTAAAACAGCACATACTTTCTCGCCCGTACTTTCATCCTAAATTACACGAAAAGCACACAAATTTTCGAAATATTATACATGGCTTTGTTTCAAAAACTATCTTTAAGGAACAGATTTCATTAAGGCAAAAAAATCTCTCTGTTCATTATTGTAGTTGTAGGAAGATGCCAAAAAAATGTTGCATTTTTGGCGTTTTCGAAAAATCAGAAAAGTCATTTCAACGAAAATGAAACCTACACCATTTTCTTAAACGTCGTTCACGCTTTAATTATTTTGCTAAGATATTTTTGAACTCCGTCATTAAAGTGCTAAATTTCCATTGCTCCATCGGGACAGTATACCTTTTAAGAATAGTAGTAAATAAATTAATCGGAGTGGGAAGTTGTGACTGAGTTAACAAAAATTTGCAGGATGAATTGTTAAACTTCATTTCTAAGAAAGTTTCCAAGTAGCCCTTTTTGTGAAATATTGAAAATAAATCCATTGGTTACGATATTGTGCGTGTTTTGTGACAATCGATGACAAAAACATTTGACAAAAATGTATGTTTACCGACTATTATATAATGAAAATGCAGCTTCTCCTGGTAATTTTTGAGTTTCTAGTAGTTAATGGGAATTTTCAAGTTGTTAATACTTGGCGTCGTTTTACTTGAAGCTCAGTGATGTATACACTTTGTTTGAGAATCAATATTCAGGTTTCGAAATTATGAACAAACTTCAATTCATACTTTAACGATGTTTGTGAGTGGTTGCTTTGGAGACAAGAGCTGTCTCATGCTGTTCTTTAAAAGTTTGCATTTCGTGTGCACGCGTGTGTTCTGTCACTGAAGGAAATACTAAAGCCCGCTCTCGTTTCCTCCATCGATTAGGGAAGAGGAAAAAAAAAAAGGTCTTCCAAACTCGGGAACAAAGCGGCAACCGCAATGCGTTCCCTGTCAAATCCTTCCTTTTCTCGGTCAGCACCCTCCTAGCATGCAGGCACAACTCTCGAAGTCGCCGTCTTCAGCCGCCGTCTTCAGTCACGCCTGAAGTTTCCGGCCGTCTTCAACCGCGCCTCCCTTCCCCTTTCGGCGCGCGGACCGCGGGGGCTCGCGAGCCCTCATCTGTAGTCCGCGCGTGCCCTGGATCCCGCGCCTGCACGCTGCGCTTTTCCACAGTTAAAGGCTTTCGGGACTCCTAAAAGACTAATGTGCGATAAATAAAGTATGTTTCCACTTACTCCCGAAGTCGACGTTGCAAGAGACGCTCATTCATTTTGTTTTGCTTTTGTTACCTGTTGGATGGTGTTTTAATGGTATTTTGTGAAAGTTTTATCTCAAGAAAAAGACAGCTTTGATGAAATTGTATTCAAATTTCAAGATTTTATAAATCATGCTTCTTTTAAAATTTTTTTAACGTTCGTTCAAGAAGTCTGCGTTGTTTGCAAATTATTGTTCTTAGTAATAAGTAAATTTATAGGTTGTGAACTTCCGGCGTGAGGAAAGCAAGGTAGCTACAAAACGTATTTAATAAACAGTACATTTGTATATATAGTAATATACAAAAAACGCATTAATTTTTAAACCAGCAGCACTGTGTTGTAAATTAAAGGTGATGATAATGAAATAAAATATTTTCATTTTTTGGTTTCTTTTTAACTTGATTCGGAATGTAGCTGTCATTTATCATCGGTGTAGATAATTTACGTTACAAATTAATTTCAAATAGGTTCTAGTTCAGGAATACTCAATTTTGTTAGTTTGTTGGCAAATTTAGATTACCTATTTATAACATTTGTTATTTTAATGTTTGATATTTGTGATAAATCTAAAATTTACAAAAGAAATGTTATGAAGAAACCTGAAGTAAGAGTCCATATGTCACATGCATCATTTACTTGACGCTTGTAGTGTTATATACCTCTATTACTGTTCTTTAATCTTCTGAAATGAATTCTGAACACCCCAATTACTTTCCTTCTAGATTTCTTTTAACAGTGAGCCTACTCCATTTTTGTGCGTAAAACCCATAACCTTGGAATCTATTATTACAGTTTCTTTTTCTTTCTTTCTTTCTTTCTTTCTTTTTTCTTCTTCTTGTCCACACTCTTAAACATTTCTATTTCAATTTTTAGAACAACGGACCCTGCCAACAGGCTGCCGTTGTTTCACCAACCTTTCCAGCGCGTTGTAGACGAAGTAGAATTCTCACGATGAAGTGCAGAACATGCGCGACGAGCAGCTCTCTCTCTGCGCTCTTCCGCAGAGGGCGAACGCCTGTCGCAGGAGCGCGGGCGAAGGCGGAGGAGCGAGGGAGACAAATTTAGACGCCCGGGGCGCCGCTGCCACGCGGCTGCCGCGTCTTGCGCTGCCGGCACCAGGTGCGGCGGACACCCAGCCACCGGCGCCGCGGAGCGTAGTGGAGCGGCGGGGGCGGACCCGAGTTGCTCTCGGAGGAGTTAGGGCCCGCCGGCGCCGAGGAAGGCAATTGGATGGAGGGGAAGGCAGAAGAGTGGGTGACGTCCGGGACGGAAATACATGCGGGTAATACGTGGCCGGCCGCCGAAATGGATGAGTGAAATGATCTTAAACCATTACAGACAAGAGCGGATGTTTGTAACTAGGGGCGGATTAAATGAAATGTCATATTTTTCTTTTCAATTGAGAACAATGCCGTTTCGTATGGAAATTCATTTTATGTTATGACAAAGGGAATTTCCCCATTTTTATGCTTTTTTGCATTTTCCGTCGATTTATACTAATAAGTCATATTTTTACCTGTTTCCATCATTTTAATGCATTTTTCGCTGATTTCGTCGATTTTAATACCATTTTTATAGTACTTGATTTAAGTAATATTTACGAGATGCAACGAATGTTCTCCACAGAATTCCTGAGTACCTATATCTGGTAGCCTATTCGATTTCTTCGCTCAGAAGTTGTAATGTCAGCCGTTGTGAGTGTTGAGGTTTTTGTGATGCCTTTCAGCCCCATTGGCGGTTCACCCGATTTCGGGATAACTAAAGAGTGAGATTTTCTGGTAAAGAACAGTCCAAACCAAAAGTTTGAGGCTTGAGTTCACGTGAACGAATAGAAGAAGCCTTTATTATATCAGTAACGTGCCCAACAGCTTGATTTGTTCATTTGAACTAGTTTTGATCACATTTTTGCGTCATTTTTCTTTGCTTTTAGGGCATTTAAAACATTTTATGAGCATTTTATTGATAATTTTTTACGAAGTTTTAGGTCATCAAAATCCGCCCCCTTTTGATAACAAGGAGGTTCGTATGTTTTCAATCACAGGAGGAGGCGAGTGGGAGATGGCCTCATTGATAGTTTCCTAAGGTAAATCTACAAGTGAAATTCAGTTCGCGAAACATTATTTGGAATATTTAAATCTATTTCAGGTAGTTTTGACATTTCATTTTTTAAAAAGCAGCGCATATTTTGAAGACACTATTTTAGCGCATGTTGTAGGCTACGTACTAGGCTGAGTTTGTTTTTGTGCTGTTTATGCGTATCCGGGCTTCCCAAACCAAGAATAGTGATATAATAAATAAATGATAACAGTCAACGGGGAAATGATGTATCAGTAGTAAATTGAGAGTTGGAGGAAACATAAATTCTGTTGTGAAACAGACCATAAACCGTCTTTTTGGTCCTCCGTAAATTTCACTTGCAATGTCAGGATTTTACCTAGAGGTGACGGAAGAAAGTGCGCAAGCCACAAGTTGTGAGATCTATAGCGCACAAACCGCACTTGAATATAATAAAGATATTAAAATCACATTTTTAACACTAGCAATATTCTCTGAACACGCTTTTCTTTTCGGTTAAAAATATTGTTCTATTCGGAAAAGAATCATGTGCGATGAGACACGTCTCGAACAGTGCGCCGACAGTAACAAGTGCGCCGACGCACGTAAGGCGGGTTGCCGCCCGGGCGGAGGCAGTGGCGGCGTCGACGGCTCCTGGCTTGGGCGCGAGCGGGTCACCGGATGAAGTGCCGCCCCACATGTGGCGCCGGCTGGCGCGTTCGCCCGTTTCTTATAGGACGTGAAATTGGATTTATGGCGAAGGGCCCCTTCTCCGCCCCTCCCCTCCTCGCTCTTCTCTCTCTGCTCTGCTCCGCGGCGGGCCGCCGCCGCCGCGGGTGGGGACAGTTGGCCCGCTCGGAAAAATCCTCCTCTCCTTTTTGTGAAATCAATTTCGGACGCCCCCTTTCATTTCGAGAGGTGCTGGCGGATGTTAACTTCTTTATAATGCGCCATGCTCCCCACATGACATCCTGGAATAGGGTGGGGTGGAGTGGGTGGGTCGGGCTCCCGCTCTTCGGCCAGAGTCGTGGGGTAAGGCGGTCGCGTGTTCGTCACCTCTCTCACTGATGCAGCTGCGGCGGCGAAGTTTCGGGAGCTCCCGAGATATCGCGTAGTTGACGCTGTTAGTTATTCGTACAATAACTCACAGAAGTTGGGCTCTGGTGTGTCAGAGTTTCGGTTCGTTTTTCCTCCTCTTGTCCTTCTTTGCGACAACGTGATTACGGTAGGCTCCTGTGCTGGTTCGAATGTAGTTTATGGAGTTGAAGAACGGCATTTGGTCATGATTAAGCTTTTGTATACGTAAGTACCCCAATGCTTATACAAAGTATAACAGCAATCAAATTGAAGTTTCTTCGTAACACCGTTTATTGAACAGATGTAAGAAAACTTTGCTTGCCTACAAATGCGTGCTTTGAATTTCTAAAACGACATTATGAGGCTCGCGTACTATTGTTACAAAATATTTTTGTATTATTTTTGTATAATCAATTTATTTTTTCTGCTTACAAATGTAAATGAAATAAAAGATAGTTTGAAACTTTGTGAGAAACATTATTTGGAATAGAAATGGATTTAGTACATTGTCGCTCACTCTGTTGGGCTGTGAGAAAACTGAGGTGACAGTAAGACATGCGCTAGAGCATTAATTTGAAAGCGTAATACCAGGTCTGCGGTTGCATCCCGAGAAATTGAAAACGATCAGAAGGAAACAAAACCCGTCGCGCTTTTCTCGTGGCGGTCCGGCCCGTCCGACGTCGCTAATACCTCCTTGGGGCCGAAGGAAGAAAATGGGATTTGAATCTCGTTAAATTTCTGAAGCCCGCCTAAGCCCCGCCCTCGTCCCTGGAACGGCCCCGGCGTTCGCTCCATTATTTACGCAGCAACGGCCGTTGAATCTCCCCAATCTCCCGGCTCCCAGGCGCGATGTCGCGGCGCTGGCAACGGTGGCGGTAGCGAAGGCGACGCCTGTGTTCTTGGAAGCGAAGAAGTTGGGCTCCGAGGAAGAAGCCGTATGTGTCCATGGTGGTGACGTGGGAGTTATCGCTTGCTGGGGACGAGGAGGTTCAGTTTCCCTTTTTGGTGGTTACAGGAATCGAAAAAAAATATTGTGTGACCAATTCCAAGCGTATGGGAATCACTGTGGTAAACGCAGCTAAGGGAAGGAAAATACTATGTCTCTTTGATCACATAAATGTAGAATGTGGCAACTTACTATATAGTCTTATACTAGCTGTATAAAGGTATTGAGAAAATATAAATTATTAAACAAAGCTCGATATTTCATATTTTTATTTCCAGGTATCTCGAATAAGTGAACTTTTATTAAAAAGAATTTTCATTTCGCTATTGTAATCGTAAGAGGGGGTGATCCAAAGTGGGAAATTTACGTCGTAATGACTTCTGTTTTCTTGCTATTTAGATGACACACTTCTTGGAATATTGGTAGCAATTGGGAAGAATTACAAAGAAGTTCTTTCCAACATGAACGCTCTATATCATTCGAATTGCTACAGTAGGCTACGAAAGACAGTGAATGCTGCCTTGGAAAACAACAACAACAAAAAATTGAATCTGATTCATTCATTACAGTTGGTACGTCAGGGATGTGAAACGCCATATCCAAAGGTGTAAAGCTTGCCCGTAGAAAGGCATGCTGCAGATAAATGGCGGAGAAGCAATTGCGAAGGCACTAGCAATACCGGCGGCGGTGCGATGGTGGTATTGGCGGAGGGGGCGTCGGGCAGTGGCCGGCAGGTCGGAGACCGTGAGAAGAGCGCGACCGCGGCCTGGTCCGCGCCTCCGCCTCCGCCTCGGCCCGGCGCGACGCGGCGCGGCGCGGAACGACGTCCGCTGCCCGTGAGAAGGGCTTGGCCCCGCGGAAGCGCAAGCCAACGCCGCCACCGGGGCTTCTGGCGCCCTTTCGAGTTGTTTCCGACGCCTCCACCGCCTCACGAAAGGTCGCCAAGGCTACGGAAGTTTGGAGGCGAATCACTTGTCGTTATAAAGCGACGGTTGCCAACAATTCCGAAATTGAAGGAGTGTTGATGTATTTTTGGGGGAGGGGACGAAAAGTTTCGGATTGATAAATACCAAATAGATACGAGTCTTGTGAAACAAATTCGCTTTGATACTCATTTTCTTGCACCATGCGTGATTTTCAGAAAATGTTATGGCTCCCATTTCAGCTATTAATACCGAATATTCTTTATTCTTTTCATTGGGTAAATTAATGGTGTATACTGAGTTATTGTTTAATTTTCAAACTTTAAACTTTTGAGTCTTCCCATCAACTTTAGAGTTTTCTGCTGTATTTTGGTGAAGTCTTACGTTTCTGAGCAGCAGAATTGCGTTTTCTCAGCTCTTCCTTGCATTCTAACTATTTTCCTTTTTTTGAAAGACTACTTTCCAATGTCAGTGCAAAGCCTGAGCTTAAATTTCACTGCTTAGCGAGTGCTCGCAATAGCTACCTAGCGCCCTCCTCGGCAGCTATTTGCCCAGATTTACCCGTGCTTCTTCGCAATATATTTTTTAAATTCTTTATTATTATGCCATCCATCCTCAACTACTTCGACTTAGCGGTTTCTGCAAGCTGTTACCAGAACATCCCACGTTTTCTATGATTCTTCTTTGTTTATTGCCTGTCATCTTGAGCCCCATTATCCTTCACTCCTTAATTTTCCCACCAGTTACTTTCAAATGATTCCATCCTTAAAGCGCAATAAACAATGTTCTCCTTCAGCTTGCACAGGACGTCCCGGCTGCCGTGCACTCGCGATCCCCTATCCCTCCCAACACTTCTGACGCATGCCCTGTCATTTCAAGAGATGCCGATTTTTCCCTGACGTTGCTGCTAAAGGCAGAATCATTACCACTTCCTGCACAAAAGTGCGGCAATAGCTGTCGGAGATTCTTCCGCTATAATAGTTTCTTTCGCAGTCTCAGCGCTCGCCTTTCAACTCTGGTTCTTGCTTTCAGTGAGTGAGTTCTTGGAGTTGACCAAATCGAAACGTTTAGGGAAGAGGTGGTTTCTCAAGGTGTCTTTGCCACCGCCAATTTCGATTAAATAAAACTTTACAATAATAGTTTACCTCGCGTGTTATCTCACATCTTACATCACTCTACTGTGTGGCACAATTCGACTTTTCTTGGGCAGCACAATCAATAGCAACAAGCACATTCACTCGTCCCATTTGCTATGCATTTTTCCGCATGATAAAGTTTCGTTTTTAATCTCCTGTCAATGATAATTTCGTACACGTACTAATTTGACATCGCTCGTTTGTGTAGACCCAACCTGTACATGGCGTGCTCTCTTAACATGGCTACCAATTGCCTTTCTCTTCCCCCGTCGCTACTTCCCGTTGCCGCAGCCTCCGCCGCCGGCTTCACTGAGCGCCTCTGTAGCGGATTTCGCCTCTCGCGGCCCCTGTGCTCGGCGGCTGGCGCAACTTTTTCTTCCTGCTCTCCTTTCCCCTCTCCGCCCCCTTCCCTTCCGTCGTCCGTTTCCGGTAATCGATTGCGTATCGGTTGTTCTCGCGTCCGTGCGCCGTGCCGTCGGGCGGATTTCCCATTACGCGCGACACCGCCGGGCGCCCCGCCCACGCCCCCGCCGCCCGCGCCCCCGCTGCCGCCGCCGCCGCCGCACCCCTCGGGCGGTGAGGGCGGGCGGACGGGGTGTTCCGCCTTGCCGCAGGCCGTGCCGCCGCCGCCGCCGCGGAGCTACGGCCTGCGCGGAGCTGTTCTTCGTGATAGCTTAGTCCGGTCCCGCGGTACGCGATTGAAAGTGCTGGTGTTACACCAGATGTACCTACAGGGCTCCAAGTAACCGCAGAGTAATAGCGTCCGGTTAATAAGTGATAAGAATGCTTATTTCCAATAATTATAAATAGACTTCTTAATTCAATTCAATGTATTTGCCTTTTAATAATTACATGATGAATAAAACTAATGAATTGGCAGAACTTCGTTTTCCGCCCAGACGCTGCAAGATATCTCTGAGGATAATAGCTGTGCTATCGAAAAGATCTTAAGTACAATACATATTTGATACCAGACAACACCCTTCTTTCACCCGTCTTTTATTCATTATTAAAAAAGGTATCTACACAACCAACAGATATATTAATTATTAATAATAATTACATGTTTATTATGTAGAAAGTACAAATATTGGTGATTGTATTGAAAGTCACTACAAATTAGTATTCATGTATTAATAAAAAGTGCAATAGTACACAAATTGTAGTCAACAAATTCAATTGTGTAATGGTTGCCTTGTAAAATTATCTGAGGAGGAGGAGAGCAATGCTTAATATTAATGTTAATCTAGAAAGTATTTGTATCAGTAAGGGAATGACCTTGCATTTCTATTTGGGGGGGGGGATATAAGTTTCATGATGTCATTTTTCTCTTGCATGACCCCTACAAATTATTTTGTCTTTTAGTTTCCATCTAAACGTCTTACTTCTAACGCTATTCCCATAACCAAACCACGTTATGAACGACACATGAACGGTTTGCCAATAAAATGCTCTCAGTATTTTCAGTTTGAAGAAACACGCCAATTTTAAAGTACAGTTCACGTAAGTTTTTTTTCACAATATTTTTTCAAAATAAGCACTACTCCAACAAACTGCTTAATATATTTAATTAGTGAAATAAAATTCATGCGCATCCTCCTCTAAGAGTTCTCCCATTTGTAGATTTTCCAAGAATATTTTCGCGGGGCTACCTGTCTCAACACCACAAGATCCTCAACCTTCTCTTTGTAGCACCCGCGCGCAGAACCCAATTTCGCTCTGTTTCATTCAAGTCTTGTAAACTGAGCAGGACGCGCAAACGCCCCCTCGCCTACTCGTCGGCGGACGGGCGGCGGCGGGACGAGCGGAAAAGGAGCGGTTCCGCAGTAATGGCAGTCCGCGATGCTTTAAATGAGTTTTTTCGCCCCGCGTCGCCGTCCTTTCCACGGGGCGTTTTGTCTCCTTGTCTTCTCTTTCCCGCCAGATCCTCGTGCTCTTCTCCGCCTTCCTTGGCCGCCCGTTCTTCCCCCTCGCCTGTAATTAACTCAAGAGTAATTAGTTCTACAAGTCGCTCTTTACGCTCTGTACCAGTCCGTGTTGAATTTGAATTCTTGCAGCAGCGCGAACGGCGAAGACGGCTGAGCTTTGTCTCGAAGCGCGCGTTTGTTCCCTAATGGCGCTTTCATCGTCCGCCGCGCCGCGCCGAGCGTCAGCGTGGGCCCTCGCTGCTGCGTTGTTTATCATCCGGCCCGACGCCTCCGCCTCGCGCCGCCCCGCCCCCGCGCGCGTGTGCGCTCGCGGGACGTCGAACGTTTTGCGCGCCCCGAGATGGATCGTCGCGAATTTCCTTCTCGCTTCCGCGCGCGACGGCTGCTTTCGCAGAGGCTTATCTTGCGTGGCAGTTTCTCTCTTCTCGTTTACCTTCTCTTATTGTTTAAAAGGCAAAATGAGAGGTGGAGGAAGCAATCTTTTTTTGTAGGTTTTGAGGGACTAGGAAAATGCAACGTGAACTTGCCCAACTCGGTTATTCGTGAACTTTCTTATAAACATTTTTAATCGTTTTTTTTGGGGAAGATAATATTTGAAAAAATAATGAGTTTTGCAGACTTTCAGTTCTAATCCCATCAAAGCAATAATGCGGTGCTTATGCTGAATGTTGAATGGGAGTCTTATGGACTTGATTGAATGTAATAACTGTTTTTGCTTAAAAATACCGAATAATGAATCGGAGTTTTTTTTTAATCATCCCTGGAATTCGTCCTTCCAGTACCTAACCAAGCCTTCAGCTAAAATAGCCTTGTCTTCCGCTAAAAATTTCATAGCTAGTTTTTCTATGACAAGTCACTTCCTGCAAAAAGCGAGACAAAAGACAATGCCTTCTCCGTCAATTATTCGCTTTTCCGTCCGTCATTCATTGTCCTAGCTTATTGTACGCATCTCAAGAAGGCATTCTGGGAATTTCCGGCGCGGCAGAAGTGGCGGCGGCGGCGTTGGCGGTAATCGCATCCGCCGGAGGCGCGAGGATCACGCGCATCAAACGCACCGACCGACGCCGCGCGGCCGGCGCGCGCCGCGACTCTCCACTCCCCTCTCAGCCACTCCACTCTGTTCGGGGGGCGGGGAGGGAGCGGTTGTTTCGGTGCGGCCGTGGCGGTAGTGGGAGGCGGAGGCGTTGGCGTTGCCGGCGGCGTGTGCACCTCAAAACGAGCTGCTCTTAACAGGCGACAATGCTCGCGGGGGGCGGAGAGGGGCGGGGCGGCAGGAAGCCGCGTAATGCGAGACAAACGGTCCGGAGGTGAAGTTCATTCACTGGAAGATGAGCGGCATTTTGACCTGGTCGTGGTTGTTGGTGCCATGGTTCATTGCTCGCTGGACCTCATGGGGGGTGTCTTTGCTCAGGAATCATTGCGACCCCTATTTGGAGTGTAGTGTTCAGGTTATCGTTTCGTTGTTTATCCCTGTACTCGTGATGATCTCGATATAAAGAAGCAACGAAACTTTTGTTAAACTCTGAATAATAAAATAATCAGTTAATATTTTGAATGTTAGTTTATTGTTATATTATTTTCATACATTTTATCATCTTTTCAATGACTGTGTGAACTTGAAATTCTGTTGTAGCATTCAGAATTAAATTAAATACATAATTAAAAATTTCCCTTTCGTTTCTGCGGACGAGTCTTCGAAATTGCTGGCAGTATAAATTAAGAAATGCAAATTTTATGCGATGGCTACGTGAGCTCCGCTGGTGCCCCCGCAGTTGCCGCTGACCTTTGTCGGTGCGTGGGGCGTGGGCGAGCTGGCGGCGTGGTGGGAGGGTGAGCGGGTTGAGGAGGGGAGCAGTGCGTGCGCTCCGGATGCCCGCGGCCCGCTCCGCCCTCCGCCCTCCGGCGCCGCCGCCGCCGCCGCCGCTCAGAGGTGCAGCTGGAGTCTCCGGAAGTGGGTCCGCCGTCGCAGCTGCTGGCTGCGGCCGTCTGGAGACCCGCTGCCGCTGCCGCCGCGGGCGCGCGAGCGAGCGAGCGGGCGAGCGAGCGAACGAGCACGGCTCCCCTCCCAAGGCCGGCTGCGAAGAAGGCGACAGCGCAGCGGCCGCGCACGGCCGCGAAGGCGCGCGCTGGCAGAGGCGGTGGAGATAGATGTGGGTGGCGACGCTGGCATGATGGATGGGAGTGCACGGAGTAGACGTTTGTTCACGAGATTCCAAGATACCGTGAAAATGAGTCGTACTAACGTAGGGTATGTTTCTACTAGAATATATTCAAAATTATAAAACGAGTTATGTAATCCCGCTGTTACTAATAATGTAGGAAAATTGTTTAGAAATGATGTATTAAGTTATCCTGAAACATATTAAGTGGGTGTGTAACCTTAGTCTTTCATGCCGAACCAGTTCGTTGTTACAAAAATGTCTTCAAGTAAATTATTTCATTTCTCGTTTCTTTAAAATTTACGAACTCTCGACTCAAGCCACATGCAGCTCTGAATTGATTAAAGGAGCTGTAGGTTGAGACGAAAGATACACAGGCGAGAAACGAAAGTGAGAATTCTGTTAGTAGTAGTGTTGTGAATACAAAGCGCTTTTTTTTTTAGGTCGCATCGACTTCTAGGTCATTAGCAACCACTATTAGGTTTAACTGTTATGGTAACTGTGAAGATGACATGATGTGGTGATGATAGGAGATGAAAGGACGAACACAAATACAACCATACCCGAGGTGGGACTCGAACCCGCGACCTTTCAATCCGAGATCGCTACGACACTACTGCCTTAGTGATCTCGGCCACCGAGGATCGGCGGATACAAGTTCTGCCAGAGATTCTTGCAATACTTTTCACATTTCCAAGACATTGAAAACCTTAAAGGGTATGAGCCTTCTCTTACTGTAATTCGTTAGCTGCCGTCAAAAATCTTGCGTTCTAGTAATTGACTAAACAGTTTTCCTATGCGTTGTATGTCCCATGACTTGAAACGTAGTTTTCTGTATTGAGAATTCACTTAGTCTAAGCTGGAAAACTATTTTCAAAATTAGGAATTCCCTCCAGAAAAAATGCAAATTATATCAAGAGATTTGCAACTATTAAATAATGTATTATTATGTATTGAGATGGTTCTTATTTTTCCATTTAATGAATTAAATTCTAGGAGAGAAAAATAGAAATATCCATTTATTTCTTTTTAGGGGGAAGAAACTACGGTATACACTGTAGGTTTGGCATATCGCAACTTACTGATTTATAGGATTTAAAAGCTTCCAGTTTCAATATAAAAAACAAAAACATTGGCAACAGTAATAACGACAACAGAAACTTTACACAACAGTGTGGAATTAAAGAATAAAATGCCAAAAGGCCTTTCCACGCTTCCACATTCCGTCTGTACTTCAAGGCGTATGTTTGTCGTAAATACTTCAAGACCTCAAACTTTCCTCTGTACTCCGAGAAATCTACCTCTTTTCTGGTAGTTGATTTTTGTTCTTTGTACCTTCATCGTCTCCATAGTATCCGAACCATTGCCAACCTGTATTTCGTGCCGAGTAGACCGTGTATATAAATGCCTTCTTGATGTTAAGGGTACATTGAATCTTGACTCATTACAGTATTATATAAAATAACTAATTATTTTATTTTTTAATATGAATTTGGTGGAAAATTGGAAAAATTCGCTCAGAAAAATTTCTATTCCAAAGCGAAAATATTCCCCCAAACGAATCCGCCTCTGATGGTGAAGTGGTGACGTTGATAATGGCGTCGGTAACAGGACGCCGAGCGTGCGACGGCGGCTGCTGCGGAGGCGGTTCGGGGTCCACGCGGTTGACCTCGCGCGGGAAGAGGGAGGGGGACGGCTTTATTGAGCTTGCGTGGCAGGTGCGTGCGGAGTCAGCGACGGGATGGTTCGGGGGGGTAAAATGCTTGCCAGCGACAGGGGGAGGCGGGGACTTGATATTCGCTGACTTTTATTCGGGGGCACCCTGCTGAGTCCCCCTTTTTTATATCATTCCGCAAGATCCCCCTGTTCTCGAATGGAACTTTGCGGTTTCGGAATCGTTCTTCATCTTCTCCCGAGTTTTAGGTGTGGTACAGGTGTTTCTTTTAATATATGATGTGGTTACATTACTCCGCAGGAACAGGCCAGGAATGCGAATGCGAAATGGTGCTCATTTGTAAGGTTCGTGCTTCACCTGTTGCAAACTACATTCTCTTTTAAAGATAAATCATTTTGTCGCGCGATGTTTTCTCGATGACGGTGTAGATAGCGTAATTTATTGATCTTTTAATTACAACAATCTTTGTTCAGAAATAACTTATGGAATATGTACTATTTTTCAACGTTGTATACCCTATTATTGATTACGAACCATTAGAACATTCTTAAAAATTGTTATTGGCTTATAATTTTAAAATTTGTGCATTATTGCTGAAGACTGCAATATCATAAGGAAGAATTCGATGCCATTTTTAATAAGTAATCTCCATTTTCGCCAGCTACCATTCTAATTTCAATCTTATTAAAGTATTGTAATGAGAGCATGAAAACTGATGTCTGTATTCAATTTCAAATAGATAAAGATTTGAAAATCTTGTTGATAAAATAATACATGTAAGTGTGTATGTTAATAAATAAAGAGTATTTGAAATGAGTTAATTTGTCTGCTTTGTAGATGTTTGATAATTGGGTGTTAATTTGAGTTTATTTTAAAAAAATACAGTCCTTTCTCTGCGGTTCATTCAAATTGACAACAGTTTTTAAATAAATAAAATTATCACTTCTCCTTAAATGTTGAAATTGTAAATGCATGCCGAATGATTATATTATAATGTAGATCTTCATTTCATTTTCTTATTAAATATTTCTTTTCTTTGCATTTTTTTAAATGTTTTCACGAAATTCACGTTTCTTTTCCACGAATTTTACGTGTTGCCTTGTCTCGTAGTGCTCTGCTCGAATTGATTTCTATTCGTTCGTGAATGGACAATGTCGGCATTTTGTTAACCTACTTGTTCTTAATGATCTATTTGTACCCTTCTCTTCGATCTAACTTTGACACCGCATTGTTACAATACTCCGCTGGCGTGAGTACCATTTATCGCTGCATGCAAATGCGGCCCAACATTCATTCAGCTAGTGCATAGAAAGCGTTCCCCTCCCACTCGCTCAACCCTCGACCTACGTTCGCCGCACCGTCGAGGCTTCGCGCCGTTCACTGGGCTCAAAGAGGCCAAATGGAACTGTTTATTATTGGTAGTTTTCTCTGTCAGTTAATTTCGGCTTATGAAGTGAAAGCGACGACAGATCCATAAAATTATAATTGTATTTCTTTACGAAACTACATTCAATTATCACTGCGCGGATAGGCGCAAGAGTTTATGTTGGTCGTTGGGTGTGCAAACGGAAAGTATTATTGCAAGTGGCAACAGACATTGAATGTAACAGTAGTTTTGAAGACATTTAAAGAAAAATTAGGCATCGTTCTTGATTTTGGTCACTGATTTTGGTATTAAACAGTACTCTGTGGACTAAAAAATTGCAAGCAAAACCTGCATGTAAAGTGCTTTCGGCCCACTGTGCGTGGCGAGATCGTTTTTTCGCTTAGGCGAAGTGAAGCGCGAGCGAAAGCTAATTGTAAAAACACAAAAAGACCGCCAAGCTGCTGCAGTGGTGGCGTAGGCGGTGGCGGCGGCAGCGGTTCTGCCATTCGGTGGAATAACGAATATTTTCATTACTTTAATTAAATTCAGCGCAGAAGTCGGCGCAGTCGCGGAGTGAATTTTCATCTTCGTCTTAAGAAGACGTCGCCCTTACTTTTGCGGCACCAGCAGCAGTGGCGGCGGCGGCGGCGGCGGTGGCGACGGAATATTTTAAATTAGGCCACGTCAGCCATCTCTCTCCTTCCACGGTCCCCTCCGCTGGGTTGCGCCTCGCGTAATTGCGAATGATAAAAACAACGCTCCAACAGCTACACGGAATGAAAAATTAACACATTCCTGAGAGAGTGGAAGAGAATGACTGAATGGGGGAGAAAAGGAATGTAGAGAGATGACGTGAATAACGTGATATGAATTGGCCTGGTACTGCTTGAGAAGAATTAATGTTGGGCTGTGCTTGTTACCGTTCTGCTTGGGTATTTACCTCTTTTCTGTTTCAAAACGCACTTCGTAAAATATAATATTGTTTATCTGTTGCATTGCTTCAATCTGTTTAGAAAATCCATAGTACTTCAGTGAGCCATCATTTGTCCGCGGGCCTCTTTAAAAATTATTTCTGTCGTTTCCCTCATTTAAGTTTAAATTTGATCGTTGGTTTGAAGTATTCAATTCTTTATCCCCTTTACAAACTAAAGTTTAGATGTGTTTTTTTGGTCTGAAATTTGATATTTAAAAATAGGAAATAGACATGAAATATTAGTTTAAGTAGCAATTATTTTGAACTCATAATATCATTATTACAAGTGGAATATGAAATATTATAATATGTACCCATCCAATATTTATTTCCCAAAAAGCTTTTGGCCGCTGGGTTAGCATCATCTTTCGTTCCATAGGATGGTAAAACTTTTAAAGGTATGCCATTCTCCTTTCCTGAAGATAGTACTTACAAAGCCGAGAAAAGCTTTTTAGGTAATAAATATAGTAAACAAGACCCCTGTACTCCGTGAGAAGTTCCGAGGAGAGCATTTTCCGACATAAAGACAATATTTTCAGGGTCCCATAACGATATGGAGATTAAATTCCATCTGTTGAGCACCAACTTTCACAAACTGCAACGAAGTACTAGCGAGTGTTGACGGAAGTGAATAATTTTACAAGCTTTTATCTAAGATGCGTTAGCAAAGTTCTAGGAGCGGCGTCAGTGTGAAACTACGAATATATTACAACTAGCTCAAGAATATTATTTCTAACTCTAGCAATTACCAGCTATGTTATCAAATGCCATTTGAGTGCAGACATTTGTTTCGTTCAGTTCAAATGATCCATTTGACTATTTTGGTTGTAATGGTCTGTTAATTTAATCCTTTTAGAACCTACATCGATCGTGCAGCCAACGTTGAATCACTCACAATTACGCCCGTGCGTCCTCCCGTAGTCGTTTGCTTGTACATACCACGCACACTCGCCTGCCATCATCCCCCTTTTTCCCACCGACCCCACCACCCGCCTACTTCCCGGCCGAGGCAGCAAGGCAGATTGGATGGAAGTTTTCGCTTCTTTCGCCCGAGCGCTGCTTAAAAGTTCATTTCTCTAATGAACGTTAAGTAATTTTATTGAAAGCCTCTAGAGATGGCATTGTGCCACCCCCCGACAAGTCAATTAGGATCTCAGACTCACCCCCATAGTATTGCGAAATAAGCGCAACCAATTTGAGCAAAACACGGAATTCGGAGGAGACGCGGGGCGACGAAGGCGGGAAGGACAGCAAAAAGGCAGGCTCCTTGCGTTCGGTTTCCTTCTCTTCTTCTGCGAGCCTCTCCGCGGGTGCACAGGTGTCCGCCGGCTGGTGCGTTTCGATGAAGCCGCCACTCCCCCACTGCTATAGAAGAATTCACGTAAGAACAAGCAAAAGTGACAGTTCGCTAAACAAGTGAACATCACATGTAATTCAGAGAAGTACCCCTCCGCCGCGGCAGCTGTTCAGAAACACGTGCACCAGTACGCATCTCACATTCAAGACTCGGTTTTAAAATAAACATAATACTTATCACGCAAAAACTAAATTCCATATAATGTGTGTAAAAAAATATCTTTTACAAAAGAGCACATAGCACTGCACTCCCCAATTTCAATTATTTCTCGTGGTGCACTATATTTTCGTCGGACGAGGTCATCACAAAAGGAAGCGTCGAAACCATTTACAAGTTAGGCAAACTGCAAACGAACGAATCGAGGAAGGAGAGTTCAATGGAATCAAGGACACAACGACCACAGAACCTTCGGTTATGTTGCCAGCACTAGCTGTCAAAATTGCTTGTTCTTACATGAATCTCTCTTTACCGCCGACGCGCTATCCCTTCCGCTGGTGTTTCCACCGCCAGTTCTGACGCCTTCGATGCCGTCGCCGCCGTAACCATCACCGCAGGCACCTCCACCGCCTCTGTCATCACCCTGATCACTTATACCTAACCTCACCACCATCAACAGTGCCGCCTGAACAACCGCAATCGCTACAACCAACATTTCATCACCATCGCCGCCGTCACCTCCACCGACAGTACCATTGCCATCACGCCGCTGCGCCGGCCATCATTACCTCTGCCTTGGGCGGTTCTAGCCGATCATTGGGGGAGGGGTCGTCACAGGTTATTCTTAAATAATAAACATATTATTACATTTATTTTATTTTTGTAGTGTTTATATGCTACTACACAATATTATTGTTTGAATAATTACATAATTTTAACATAAATAAATAATTTAATTAATTTTGCCAAATAAAGGAAGATAAACGAAAACTTTAGGTCTTTGGGGGGCGTGAATGTCTCCCCCTGGATCCGGCACTGGCCTCTGCCGTGGGCAGTGCGTTACCAGCACTGGTTATAACAGGGCCGCTCAAGCAGAGCAAATCGGCAGCGCGGAGCCGTGTTCTCAGCCGAGAGCGGGACACCGGAGTCCGAGCGTTGCGCGCCTTGCGATAACCACTGTCACAGTGTCCCGGTAACTCCAGTCGCGGAAACATGGAAGTTGACGCGAGGACTTCACAGACCAGAGCATCTACACCGACAATTTTCAATGCAGTATGGGAAGGAAAGTATCTTTTCGCCGACTACGGCTGCTATGGCAAATGTTTAGTTTACATAAAGGGTTCAATCATGTGAAAAAGTTTAATTTGCAAAGACATTATACATTTAATCATGCTGATGAAAATGACAAGTACGCTGAAGAAGAACAAAAGGAAGTTTTCAGTGTTCTGAAAAACAATGCCTCACTAGAAGTAAGTTTTGGATATATTTTGATGTTCTTATTTGTTTTGACAGTAAAATAACATAATACAAAAGAGCTTAATTTTATTGTATATCGATACTACAACGTGAGCGTTTAGTAAAAGAACTTCCCACAAAACCGTTTTCCAAAACTGCATCGTAATGCTGCTCGATTGTTAAGTACGTTTGGATCAACATACAACTGTGATCAATTTTTTGCTGCTTTGAAAATTTGTAAATCTCCAATGAGAAGTACAATTACAGATCACAATCTGAAATGCATGTTACGACTCAATAGCATCATGTCATCTCTTCCAAATATAGAAAGTATATTGCGAGAAAAAAAAAACAGTTAAAAGGTGTAATAAGAGTATTTGATTTTGCAATCAACTTCATTTTTTAATTTTAATTTCCTTTACTTTCAGTATTTTTATTACTAGTTTATTTCATCATATTTTTGTGCAACCTTTATAATACTTTTCGTATTCAGCAGCATGATAAACTGTGTAATGTCACCGCTATCAAATATCTTTATGTTATTGAGCACTTTTGTGCAACTAAATAATTGGCATTGCCGGCGCAATCTGCAAAAAGATACTTTTCTTTCCTTGCTGCATTGCAAATTGTGGTTTTTTATTTTCTAAATTACACTAATACGTTTATATCTAGAAACTGTTCCAATCAATGTTACAAAAGTATCTTACTGTTTTTTCTATCGTAATATCCTTTCCCAGAGCTGTGAGATTTTTTCATTCCGAACAACGGAAAATACCTCGTAGAAATACGACGTGACCCACTGTGCCACATGCCGCCGATCGATATTTGATGACGTCATTTGCTCTTTCTGCGGCGAAAGAGGAAAGAGCAACGGGAGGCTCCTCCTCGGAGCAAATGGTTGAGCGGCCCTGGGTTATAAGTTTACATGAAGGTTGTCTCAACAGTGCTGTTTGTGAACGCTTCACCTGTTCTTAATGTGTATTCGGAATTCCTGGGCGCTCATTTCAACTGATTCTCGTTGTCATCTTCCACGTTTCAGCGAACTTCTTCACATCTCCCTCGTTTCGACTTCTCTACCCGTTCATATCTGGCATCACCTCCACTCTTCCCTCTCCGCCGGCGCCGCCGCCGGTGCCCGTTTAAAAAGTTTCCTTTAATTCCGACGCCGCGCGCTCTTGCGGACTCTTATAAAATTAAACGCGCCGTCTTCGTTGGTAATGGGATTCGTTGTTCCTTTGGCGAAACGCTTCAAGCAGACCGAGCGGGCGATTTGCCATCGAACTCTCTCCCCTTTGCCCCGAGCAGAAGCGTTGAGGAGGTCTGCAGGGATCTTTGTTTCGCGACGTCTTTCTTTGAAGGACTCCCTCAAAGATCGGCCAGCGCGGCGGCAGCGGCGTTCTAGGTCCCCAGGGTCTCCGGGTTGAGCCCAAGGGGTGATCAAGGGAAGTGGTTTGCAGACAGACATCTCGTGGTTGAGATGCAAAGTGGTGCTTATATTGAGTGTAATAAACTCGGAAATTCCTCGAAAATAAAACGATAACTGGAAAGTTATCCTTTCGGTCTGATCGTTTGCGGTAGTTTTATATTTACACCGTCGTTTTAATACTAATGCTAAAATGTGTCAACGCTGATTGGATTGTGGGATAGATGGATCAGTGAAATATCAAAATTATTGGGTAGTTTCTGCATTATTTTATTGTATTTTGTCTCCCCCTAGTTTTGGACCAGGAGATATCTTCGCAACTTGTTCCTTGATTAAATGTAAATTTCATGATTATGTACACCTTCTGTACAAATGTTTTTGTAAGTTGCTTGTAAACAAATTAATGTACAACAGAACGTCTTATGTTTTTAAAATATTTCCTTTGACTGTTTTGTTTCTCAATTTTAAATTATACTAATGTACAATCGTACATTCTCATACAGAACAAGGTTAGTCAATTAGTTCAATATGAGGACATTTTGCATTTCACTGTTCCATTACTTAAAAATACCACTGAAATTTACTGTAGAGAAATTCAGATTTCGTTGGTTGCCATGGAGTTAATATGCCATTGGACTACCATTGTTTCAAGTGTCCAAAGAGTCATTGCTCACGTGATGGAATGCCGTGGCTGGATGGATATGATTGATGAATTGATATAATAGGATAGTAAAAACTAAACTGCAGAAATTTTAATTTTGTGGTCGATTTGTCAAGAGAAATTCAGGATTTAGTATGGAAATTCATTTATTTTTCCTGGTTCCATGTAGAGCCCTTAGAAACAAGGAGAAGCGTAGTGCAAGGAGAAGCGCATCGTCTTGTACTTCGCCCCGTCTCCTCTTCCTCTCTAGCCACCGTGAATGCTTCTACGGGGATCACAGCCATCGTCAACGCCAAAAACATTGTCACCGTTTCCGCTGCCATCGCCAACGCTCACTATCGTCGCCCCCAACACAACCCCCTAGTCAGTCCCACTTGCCGCCGTTGCTGCCAACTCAGCGTTCGTGTAACGATCCGCGGATCCTGTGGAAGTAGACCGTCGCGCCATGGCCAATCTGAGAACGGTGTTGCTCCTTTGAATCTTGCGGTGGAGAGCGGGTCATAGCAGTGCGCAGGTCACGGCTGCTGGTCACCTGCAAACATTTACTTGAAACTTCTGGGAGTATACAATAATTGTATGCCTTGGAATGAGCAGTTTCTCAGGGGTGTTCGAATACTTGAAAATGAAATGACGTTGGTATAATGAGAGGATGGTGGGGTGACATGGCCGTTGGCTGTCGAAAAAGCATAGTGCAGAAGTTGGTTCATTATCTCCATTGTTGTTTTGATTTATACTTGTAATAATTGGCTAAGCGTTCTTCGAGTTGCAGTTTTGATCTGCTTTGAATTCCGACGCAAGCAAACATTACTTCTCAAAACTTCCAAAAATATTGTACTGTAAATCACAATACACTTACCCAGAGCAAAGCATTCCCTCTCCCCAATTAAATGATGGATATTCTGTTAAATTTTTCAAACGAAAGAAGAAACTAATTGTCTCATTTGAATTCGTATGCCAAGCATCCACAGGTTCACTGATGAATACTACTATTTGTTTGTGCAGATATTGCCTTCGTATTCATTTATAATGTTCGTAATTCGTGTGCATTTGTTCATCCCTCCTCCGTAAACATACTGATTCGAGGTTATACCATGATGAATTGCTTAAGGAGGACCTATTGACGATGTTCTTATTAGATCTTTTTTATACACAGTATGTTCACAGCAGATGGTTGTCTGTTATTGTTCAAGATACTCGCGACGAATTAAACGATTGATAGGCACCATGAGATGAATCGACATGCTACGGGATCAAAAAGTGGAAAACAGTGTAATTGTGAAACGTCTTCATTGGCTTGTGTTTATAGCGAAGAAGCCCCGCTTGGAGTTGCGTTTATATACTTACACCTTTATGTACTGAAGTAACGTGCCGAAGAAAATCAGTGGGCTTTACAAAGAGAGCATTATATATAGAGAATTTATAAACTCTGTAAAACTGACCTTGTACTTTCTACATGAATCATGAAATTGGAGAAACTAGTTTGTGTTTACCAGAAACATTATTTAGTGAATATAAAAAATGAATGGATAATTGCAAGAAGCATCTTAAAGTATATTTTAGGGCTTTTTCAGACGTTTCTTCTTTTCGTAAAAAACAACTTAAACATTCACAATAATGTTTTATTGCTTTACAGACTATTTAGTATTTTGTAAACAGTTCATCCTTTGTACTGTTTCTTCCGGTGGTCCCTTTTATATTCTTTCTTTAATTCAGGTAGTTCTTGTTGCGTACAACGTTTACAAACCCTGTGAATGCTTTAATTTGTCGAGACAAACTATTCGGAAGCGGTGGTTGGAATTCTTTAAAGCCACAGTTACATTTCACATTTCCTTCACGTTATGCGACTCAATTTTTTTCGCCGACTTCCGCTTCTTTGCCCTCTTCCTTTGTCATCGGACGCTCCTGCGGCTTGGCGGGGCGGGGGCGGGGGCGGTGAGGGCCTCAGCTTTGGACGGCCGTCTCTAACGACCGCATTTAATGGCGACGGCCGGACTGACCTGGATGTTTTAGATCCGAAAAACCTCTCTTGCTCGTCCTCCTCCTCCGCCGCCGCCGCCGCTGCTGCCGCCTGCGGGGCAAGGCGAATCCGCGAGCTCAGCTGTCGCTGCGGCAGAGGAGGGAGAGGCGGCGGCAGTGCGGGCGGAAGGACGGTAGCTGGTCTCGCGCCAACGGTCCGCTCTGTCACGTCCAACGCTAATTAGACGGAGCCACGTCGGACCTTGCGACTGCCGCCAGCGGCTCGCCCCCGCCCCCGACAGTTGTCACGGGAGAACGACTCGATGCCGCCGATCGACGAGTAGCGGAGAAGGGCTTGCTTGAAACTTTTAGGGGTTCATTTAGGGAACCAATATATTTCGATTAATAGATAACTACGTGATGCATTCCATCTAGGAATAGCTGAGAAGTTCCTGCTTGAAACCTTTTCGTTATGATTTATGGGGCAAAAGATACCGATTATTGTTGCTGGAGATGCCGCCGGTAGAAGAGAGATTCGAGCTTGAAGTGATTTACTTTTACTAATTTATTATACCGCTAATCTCGATTATTGGAAAACAACTTAATACAGCCCATCTAGGACTAGGAAAGATATTCGTTCTTAAAACTTTTTTGGTAGCTTCATTTATGGAGCCAGTATGATTCGATTATTCGCTATGAAAAATGGGTACGGACGACTTACTCAAATGCCAGTAGGAGCTTGATGATTTTTTTGTCCCACAGCCTTCAAGATGTAAAAATGTCCCACAGCCTTCAAATCTTTATCGGGAGGATTGTTTCTTGAGAAATTTTTGTTGAAGCGTAATTCTTCGACCTCTTATCTTTTCTTAATTCCAAATTTGATAACAGTAGAAAATTTTATCTGCTCATTCTCTGAGGTCACTTCGAGGCTAGTCTGATTATTAAAGTTACATATTCGTGTAAATTGGTCCGCTATTTTTAAAACATTTTGAAAGAGCTTTTCTTAGCATAAAAGAGCGTTTAGTATGTAAAGTTACGTTTAAACTATTTATTTTATAGTGTTGATAACGTTTTTCAATCCCAATAATTTGTCGTTCTGAAACGTACTTCTGTGAGAGTTTGTAGTGGATGATGTGAAAGATTTTGTTTAGTATTTTTCGAATTCGTCACCGCTATAGAGATCATATGCTGATCGTGAATCAGAATTTAAATGTGGAGAGAATTTCACGTTCTTGGAAAGAGATATCATTCATTTGAAATTAATAATTTAGCTCTCTAAACATTACTTATTTTCTGAATCCATTCAATATGTCCGATGTCATGTGCTACACTGCGATGCAACACCAATCTCCGCGGTTAATTTTTTTTAAAGTGTTTGTGGATAACGGCGTATTTCTGTCGTGACATGTGAGGGGGAAAAGGATTTCGGTGCAACGTGAAAGGCGCGACGTGTTCCCGCCATCTCTTTGTGCCCCGCAGCTGTCAGCCGCCTGCATACGTTGTTAATCCAAGGAGACGTTTCTCAGTGCCTTTGAAGGTCTCTTTGTAAAGGTTGCTGTCACCATAACTCATGCGCTTCTGGTTCTGCGTACGTCGGAAAATGTTCTGAGTTTCACATCAGTGCGGGGAACATCCGGAAGAGAAATGCAAAGCAAACAGCAAATGTGTGTCTGTGTGTGTGTGTGGTTTTTAACTCACTTGTGTTACACTGTATCAATTTGTTTGAGTATTGTCATATTTTTTATATTAGGAGTATTTAACTTCAAAATTTCAAATCTTTTTTATAATTGGGTTAAATATTTAGAACACAATAATTGTGTTCTAATCATTATGTTGTACTTGTGGACTTTGTTAAAGTTCTGAGCCTACAATTATTTTAGGTTCAGAACTTAAAGAAAGTCCGTTAGTAGCATGAATATAACGTAATTCGGAAACATTAGTAAGACAATTCTGAATACGTTATAAATGAAATGGAAAAACAAAAATATCGGAAAATTAACAGCAGCTGATAATTAGGTACATAATTTATGCTATTACGCACGTACGCTGTATCCTCTGTTCATTTTAATGTGAAGATACATGTATGAACGTAAGCTTAGTAAAATGTAGTACTGTCTTACTAAATCTACTAATCTTACTAAATAAAAATGTGTAATAATAAACTGGTATAGTGAAATTAACATTATAGTTGATGACATATCACGAACGAAAGTTTTGGTGTGGTAAAATTACTCATGATTTCAATATTTGCTTTATCGACTTTAAAAGCGATATATTTACAATGTGTGTGTGTGTGTGTGTTTTACCGTTATATGTTATAAGTATGTTAATTGTTGAGATCTGAATATTGTCTCATTTGGACGTCTTCGAAAGCACTGTGACGTGGAACACTTAGGAGTTACAATAATGATATTTTTATTATAAAAAAAAACAAGGAGTTCTACTTCGATCTTATGTTATTTGTTACACTAAACAAATAATGAATGTTTGATAATTATTTTTATAAAATGGAATAATTGATGTTATACTACATCATCTTCGACTTGAAGATTTTAAGATGATAATTGTTCGGCTTCCGCAGTCTTCATTTAGTATTCATTCAGTATTGAGATGCGACTCTGGCTTCTTGGGCAGTACTCCAGGGATGAGTCTTGAGAACAGGGAATCTAGACAAAGTAAAGATACAATTCGTGAGAAAACCTGTGAGAGGAAACAGTAGGCATTTTTGTCCCTACCGTATGCCGTACGTGATGAACATAGAGATTTCGATCTCCTTTCGTAGCGCGTCATGAATTTCGTGTTCTGCCGCTGCTCGTATCTCACTTCAAAGACGGTGGAAGGTGGTGGTTATTGTGAGGAGGTTCTCGGAAAGAAACGGGGATGTTTCGAGGTGTATTGGTAGCGCGCGCGTGAATACGCGGGCTGAATCCGAGCATTAACTCATCCCGCGCCGATAAATAATTCATCGGCGGCCACGCACCGCCACCGCCACTACCACCGCACCGCCACCGCGACGCGCCGCCCGCGGCATCGGCGAAGTCGATGTGAAAATGGAAGTCGGGGCCCTGCCGGCATACGCGATCGCGCAGCGTTTGTCGCGCCGCTCCGCGCTGTGCAGCCACGCGGCCGTCCACTAGCGCGCCCACCCACGCTCGCCCCACGCTCGCCCCGCGCTCGCCCCGCGCTCGCCCCGCGCTCGCCCCGCGCTCGCCCCGCGCTCGCCCCGCGCTCGCCCCGCGCTCGCCCCGCGCTCGCCCCGCGCTCGCCCCGCGCTCGCCCCGCGCTCGCCCCGCGCTCGCCCCGCGCTCGCCCCGCGCTCGCCCCGCGCTCGCCCCGCGCTCGCCCCGCGCTCGCCCCGCGCTCGCCCCGCGCTCGCCCCGCGCTCGCCCCGCGCTCGCCCCGCGCTCGCCCCGCGCTCGCCCCGCGCTCGCCCCGCGCTCGCCCCGCGCTCGCCCCGCGCTCGCCCCGCGCTCGCCCCGCGCTCGCCCCGCGCTCGCCCCGCGCTCGCCCCGCGCTCGCCCCGCGCTCGCCCCGCGCTCGCCCCGCGCTCGCCCCGCGCTCGCCCCGCGCTCGCCCCGCGCTCGCCCCGCGCTCGCCCCGCGCTCGCCCCGCGCTCGCCCCGCGCTCGCCCCGCGCTCGCCCCGCGCTCGCCCCGCGCTCGCCCCGCGCTCGCCCCGCGCTCGCCCCGCGCTCGCCCCCCCCCACGTTACCTCTCGTGACTCCTCCGTCGCGTCTTTTCGAGCGGCTGGCGGGATAGGGAACATTGTGCTGTCCGGTAGTAGCATATTCGTTGTATTGTTATGCTGTCAGGTGAAGTTACAGGAGGGAGGTGAACAAGCAAATGTTTGATTTAAAAGAAATAATTTCTGGGTTTTTGGGTTATTCAAATTATTTATTTATTCCCACTAAATATAATATGCTCAAGAAAGAAAAAAAATTAACAGTTCTAGAAGACGTCTTCGATACAAAATTTAGAAAATAAATTATTCATTCATTGGATATAGTCCAGGGGGGCCTGAAACGTATATAAGACGAAAATTATGACATTTTGTGTATTAAATCAAGCCAAAAATGGCAGGGGCAAATACAGTCCTCAACACATGACTGCAACACGCGTGACCGTCCGCATTACTCATATGCAGTACGTCCCACGCCCTTAAAACCCGATTTTCGAGTTTCATAATGTACGAAATGATGTTTTGGGACTTTCTGTTGCATTTGAGTAGTTTTTTAAGTACCTCCGGGGGGTTATCAGAGACATGGAGAATTTAGAATTCTATGTAAAATTAAATTGTCTACTTGATATTATGTCCAATTTAATCGAACGGGTCTGAAGTGTATATTCATTAAGAAATGCGGAGCAATATTAGAATGTTTATTTACTGATAGTACCGAGCTTGTTTCGCTGTATCGCACAACCCGAGCTTGGCAGTTTGATTTATTTTTACAACACAGTGATTTGCTATTGTAACGAAATACATTTATAATACAATGATTTGCACGGTGCGAAGTGTTTACAGGAATCCAACAAGTTATCCATTTATACGAATAAATAGAAATTATTATAATTATTAATTAAAACAGGCTGCGTCTAGTTAGCCAGTCTCAGCCGGCGGAGGGAAGTTGGTGCACCACCGAATCATTGACTCCTCAAAAGACTTAGAAGAGTAGAAGAGGGAAAAAAAAAGAATTTAAAAATACTGATAATCATACTCTTGGTTACGAAACATGACTAATAATAGCTAATTACTGAAGCTTTTAAGTTTTATTTTTGTTGATTTCATCCTACATCGTTTCTGTGTCGATGTACTGGAGATATTTTCTGAAGCAATGAAATTCCATCTACGAAGTATGGTATTGGCACATACAAGTAGATATAATTGAATTAATGTTATATTGTTGTTCTCAAGTACTGTTTCCCAATATCAAACCGTCAACGATTTTAGTTCGTAAAACTACGATGTATAGAAAGCATAGAGTAAACATGACTCCGCATGAAATAATCATTGAGCTTGGGATGATGTTGTCTTCATACGTAGCACGTAGTCACCGGGCCTCTCCGGGCAGGAATTGTTTTCGCGTTTGTTCCCCAAACCCGTCACATTTGATGTATTTTCGATTCTCGTTTTGCCCCTTCCCCTTCCACCCTCTTCAGGTTATTTCCCGGTCCGCCCCCGCCAGTGATCCGTACTCTCCTCTCCGTTTCCGTTCCTTGTGCTTTCTCGTTGATCCACGTTCTAGTGCTGCGCGACCTCCCCCACCGCGACGCGGCGGCGGCGGCGGCGGCGGCGGCGGCAGCTGCCTCCTGGGCTCCTCTCGCGAGGCAGACGGTGGGCGGGCGGGCGGCGCGCGCCAGCACCAACAAAGGGGAATCCTGTTGTTTTCTGGAAACCGGCGCGGGGCCCGGCAGCGTCCCAACAGCTGCATGTCTTCGGTTTTAGGGCTGCGTCTGCTGATGCGTACTGTTGAAATAACGTTTGCTACAGCTTTTTTTTTTCTTTCTTCATTTAAGAGAAAGCGCGAGAGATGAAGGGCATTTGAATGAAAGAAATATGTGATGAATGAATCAATTAAAATATGAAAAAACGTCGAGTTTTTTCTGTTGCTGATTTGTGCTTCCATGCCGATCTGCATTATTTTGAGTAGACTCAGATGCCTACGAGTTTTAAATTGTTCGTTCAATTTTTTTTCAATTTTTTACATTTCAATTTTTCAATCAATTTTTCAATTTCAATATTTTTCAGTTTTTGTGCTGTGACCGATTCCTTCTATTAGGAAATACATTCAAACTGTTTTTGACAAATGTATCTTCCGAAATATTTTAATAACTCATATGTCCAGTCCAGATGAAATCTTTCTTCTTTCTTACTAAACAAAATCAAAAGTCACTACTCATTTCAAAAATGAGATGACTTTGGTTGTGATTCTTTGGTTTATTTCACTCTAAAGGCTGATGCCATTTTTAGATTTCTAATTTAATTTGTACTGTGATTTTAATAAGCTTTTGTGCTAATTTACAAACACTTTTTCAATGAATAGTGACTTCTATCTCGTCGTTATTCCTTTAACATGTTTGTCAGTGGATCCGCAAAGTTTTCACTAGATAAAATGAAGCTAACTGACGTCTTTCTGCCATTGCTTATGAATTTATTCCTTGTATTTCATTGTAGATGTAAGAAATTGTACATTTGAAGGCACAGTCGTTCTACGAGAAGTACGCGAGTTTACTCGTAATCTGAGTAGTATTCCTTGCAGAGACTAGAGACAAGGCGACGAGAAAGGTTGAAGTGGTACGCAAAACGTTGACATCTCCATCGGTGGAGGAGATGATTAAGCGTTCATTCGTTCAGCGAATACTGTGGTGAAGTGCGTCTTCTTTCCAAGTGCAGTGAAGCATTCTCCAATTTATTTGCTTTCGTTTTTTGCCAATTAACTGGCGCGACTCGACGCTCAGAACGCGACGTACGACTAGTCTCCATTTGAGCGACATTTACTTTAAGAAATTCCTCTGGAACAGCCGTTTCTTTGCTCGATTTTGCTTGGATAGCTTGACAGAAGAAAAACTTGTCTCAATGGAAGACGAACAAGTTTTTTCACGTTCCATTTCTCTTAAATAAGAAAACGCTTACTCAGTCTGTCAGAAAAAAAGTTTCGTTATTAATAATGAAATGAAGGGCGAGGTTCCGGGTCTCACTTTGCTTCTTTCCTTTCTCTTCTGAAGAAATTCAATATCATGCGTATGCAGAGGCATGTCGTATGTTAAAGGAGCTGAGACAAGCCATTACCAAGGAGAGATGTTCGATCAAGATCTTCGAAGAGATGTTCGATCTGATTCTTGGGAAGATTCGTATTATCTATTTATCACAACGATTTCTTACCGTCATTCACTTGTGAAACACAAACGTTCGTTTAAGGTCTGTGACGTTAGCGATAGAACTAGACTAGCTAAAGTCCTCAAAGACTAATTTAAAATCATCTCGAAAGTTGAGGATACTCTTTGGTTGTTTTTCCTGAGTTTACCCGTTGCCTCTGCAGAATCTTTGATCGGGATCGTCTCGGCTTCGAGTCCTGCCGGTGGCGGAGTTTCAACACTAGCTACATAGCTGGGTCGAAATCGGTCACTGTCTGGAGGAGAATTCGAGCAATCGAGTAGTGTGATAGGTAGTTGTCCGTATTTTGTTCGAACGATATCAGAAAGTAATGTTTTTTTGAGTAGACATTACGCAGAACTGAACGTGATATTGAGAGCACATTAAGCCAAAACGTCAGCGAACTATGATGAACAAATAATCACACCTGCATAATAAAAGTTTTCTTTTGTTGAAAATTCAGTTCCTTTACTATAATACCAATACATTTCATATTTACTTTTTGTAATTTCTCACGTAGGTTCGACTTTTGCGGGACGATTGCTCGTAATTGCAAGTAACAGTTTGTTTAAACATTGTGAAGTTCAGGTTTCCGGTTATATTCAGCTTTATAAACTTCCCTCTACAAACTGTAAAGTCGCCTTTTAGTTCCGCATTTTCTCGCGAGATTAGCCTTGCATCTTTTCATGCCACGGAGAGATTCACGTAATGCTTGAAACGACGATGTGGAGAACCAGAGAGAATGGAAGAAATAAACCTAAGAAAGCATTCCGTTTCTTTCTTAAACACAAACGGGCGCTCTCTCCTGATGTCGTTCGCCTCGGCCGGCGCCTGGTCTGACGTTGCGCAGCTCGCGGCTCAAGTGGCGAGGTGGCGGGAGCGCTCGTTGGAGTTGAAAGGCCGTTGAATGTAGCGCCGTTGTAATGAGGCTGCTTTCTGGACGAGCTGCGAGGAATCGTTGACGAAACTCGTAATCCAATTAACTTTTTCAACTCAAGTTTATTTACTTGGATTTTATACTTTTTAAAAGTTTTTTATACTTAGATTGCTGTGTTTGCTAAAGTAGGTTAAGAAGCAGGTGGTGGTGGCGAATGAATGAGTATTTCGTGTTCCCGGACGGGTTAGTCCTGTGTCCTTAGTCCTGTGAGTGTAGTGTAGTTACAGCCTGGAGATGGCGGTGTTCTTCCTCCGCTACATTAGATCCGGCGCCGACCTACAAGTCTTGTTTGCACCTTACATGGCTTGCGGGTATTTCTCCCAGCGGGACACCGCTCCAGCTGGGATACATTTTAAGCTCCCGACGTGTGTGATTGTAGATGCATGTGTTTATGTGTAAAGGAAGAGGTAGGAAAGATAGCGCGCGGCCCATGGCCCGTTTGTTAAGGCTGTGCTTCTGGATTTGCCAGGTATTAATCGCAGACATCACGTAAAACTACAGATGAGAGAAGCCGTCCACTATGTCTCCAGACAGCCGCTGAAATCTGCCATCGTGGCTTTTCTTTGTAATAGAGGAGTGGTATTTGCTATTACGTTTTGCTTATTCGTACATTTATTATTAAATTTTCGTTTATTTAGGGATTTGCTGTAATAAAAGAAAAAGTCAACGTTTATTAAAATGTTTGAGTGTTCATAGTGCATTTTATGGAGTTGTATCCTGAATGATGCACCTGCATCATCAACCACAATCAGTTCACAATCATCAAACACTCCAATTCGTAATCATACTCCTTTAATATGTAGAAATATTCCGTATCGTCGTAACGTTTTGACATAAATGTTTAATGAGTAATATATAACATGACTCGTTTACTTTGAAACTCGTGGAAGTTTTGAAGTTACAATCATGTATTCATTATTATATGTACTCATATATACTAGAATATATGAGATAGATCTTTTAATGCTTCAGTGTTTTCCTTCGAAGCATAAATAAATGTAATGATCCTGCCACCTACAGATGCAAATGTAATAGCAATAGCTTCCATACCTCAGCGAAACTATTTGCCATGTTCTTTTTTTCTTTCGTATAACATTTTGATTTTTTATTTCTAAGGATATGATTTGTAAAAAAAGAATTAAAATTCACAATTCTCCGAATTTTCCGATCCTCGCTTATTTTAAAAGTCGGACGTGCCCTACTTTCCCACCTTATAACTTTTTACTCCCCCATAAATAATAACAATTTTCTTGTCCGTGTTGCTGGAATGATTTTCCTATTCAAAGTACAGAACTACTAAACGACTGGAATGTATGAATTTCACAAAATGAACGCGGGTATGGGGACTCGGTACTCAAGTTTCATAGTGCACATTTCGTCCCGGCTCTACTTCCCTCGTTCCGCGCTCTCGCGCAGGTGGCGGCGGCGGCGGCGTCTCGTCATGTGCTGAGCAGTTGGGAGCCCCGAACATCGCATCGCGAAGCCAGTCCGGCCGGGCGCACCTGTAGCCAGGAGGCAGCTCGCAGGCCGCGTTGCATGTTGCATGGCGCCCCCGCGATGGAGCCTGCATTTTTTAAGACACGTCGAACGCGCGGGCTCGCGCGCATGAGGAGTGACGCACGCTGAGCTGAGACATGGGCGGAGCCGCACGGCACATGAGAAGGACGGGGCGAGAGCGACGCGGGAGCTCCATGCGAAGGCGGGACGAGGCAGGGGATCGCAGCGAAGTATACGTGAGGGCGGGAGAGGATTATCGGAACAGGATGGGAAAAACACGATTGGCGGGACAAAGACTGGAGAGAACGAGTAGTGTGTGATGGCATAGGAAGAATGGGTCGGAAGAAAGAGGTAGGGAGAAGCAATAATGGGTGAAGTAAAGTGAAGTGAGGTTAGGGGAGGCTGGAATGTGTAGATAAATAAAAGGGGGTGTGCGTAATAAGACGGAGATAAACTAACTGTTGAAGCTATGGGAAATGGGAGCGAGCGAGAGAACGAGAGAAGGCATAAACAACCGTCAAACACGCTAGGAATTTTGTTTGAAACAAAGCGAAACGGGGGATAGGTGGTGGTGTACAAAGGGGTACGATGTGGGACAACGTGTGTAAGAAGCGCAACAGCTGGACGTGGTCTGAGGCGCAACTGCGGAAAGGAAAGCTAAGAAGAACGAGACGAAATACTCGTCCTCACACATCGTCATCCTCTTGCGAGACGAGATAGCGCCATCGCCTGCGAAACGCTCCGCTCTGCCTTGCGCGCGCCGCGCCGTGCCGCGCCGTTGCTGCCGTCGCGTCACTCCAACTCCGCCCGCTGTCATTTCGGGTTTTCGCTCGCAGGCCCCGTCACAGTGTCTCGTATACTATCCCTCGTGTGACGTTCTTTCACGAAGCTACACCGCGCGAAGAGGAAGCCTCAGTACTGCGCGGATGAATTGTTGCCGACGTTCACTCAAGTACCCAATGTTCTTTTTTTACTTTTCACTGGTGTTGCACTTGCCTGGTGCACGCAGAGGAAGGATTTTTTTGCAACAAGGTCAGTTTGTACCTACGTGATTGACATTTTAAATTCTGCCAGTACTAATTGAAAATTATACTTCTTGTTTTCTTTATACATTTGGACGTTTTAATAGAACTGCAGATGAGCATTGGGGATTTCAATCCAATCCTATTCCCATTGAAAATAATTCCAAGAATTTTTCAAGTAGATGCTATCGCGAAAAGTGGCGTTTCATTCTAGATTAATACTAAGTTCAGATAGTAGAAAGAATTGAAGTATTGATTATCCATCAGCGAGTTAATACTTATGTATTATTCCGTGAGAAATGAAAATGTATAAAGAAAGTTGTTTTCGCTTTGATACTCCTTTAATGGAATTGAATCCACTTAAAGGCAGTTTTTTTTTCATTGATTTCTTTTGAATTCTTCTACGTCATTCGCTGTCTTTCCGTCTATTTCCACTTCTCCGCCGCTCAGGAGTGTCTCCGGCCCTCTCCGTCGCCGCCGCCACTCGTCCTCTCGCCGCTCGCACTCTAGAGAAGAGCCCGCGCTTGAAGCCTTTCGTGAACGCCGGGTTATAAATAGAGCCTCAAATTTGGTGGTAAAGGAGTCTCATTTTCTTGCTTCCGAGTAAAACGATCCTAGCGCTCGGCACGCGACCACACTTCATGAAGAGCAAAAGGGTTTCATCTTCTTCTAATACCACTGACGCAACCCCTGCGATATATATACATCTTCCGAGAATTGTTTCTGTGATGATCTAACAGAATAATAATTTTCTGTTTTACGCTCGTTTTAGTATCAATACAAGGCCTAGGATGCGAGGTAAACGGTATATTTCTGGACGTAATGCATGTTGTTGTCTATGTTATACCTGCTAAGTGTTCTTGATTCTGAGGAGCTTCCGGGGCTGTTGTACTTTCTTTAATAACACCGTTCGTTTCCGGATGCCTGCTTGCTTTTGTTCCCCGCTTCCTCGAGGATGTTCCGTAACATTGGAAATTACGTTCTCGGGCAGCACAAGCGAAGAGGCCCTTTCTCAAAAATTACTCCATCTGCAGGTCGTTCTCACAGATAATATCCCCCGGCGGCACGAGAGGGTTAATCATTTAAATTGGCTAAGCATGTGTTTTGAATCGCTATATCCGTTTTAATTTAGTCGGGAGAACACGGTCGGCCATGAAGGGCGCTCGACGCGATATCGACGGGTGAAAGGGCGACTTTCATGGTTATTAAAACAGGAAAAGGCGCCCTGCACCCCGTTCTCTCCCCCCCACCCGCTCCTCATCCCACTCCTTCCGCGCGGCACCGACGAGATATTGCGCGGGACCCTCAATTAAGATAAAGGGAGTAATTTGGGCGACGAGGTTAGCGCGCGGCGCTCCGCCCACACCTCCGGCGCGTTCAGCTGTCTGCTTTCCATCCTCGCTCCGTGCCGGGCCGCGCGCGTTCGTCCTCGCCTTCAACTTGGCCTTCGGTGCCCTTTGCCCTCTGGGCCGCACTCGGCGTGACCGCGCCGAGCCGCACTGGCTGCGCCGGCCAATTGGGAGTTCCGGTCGGCCGCCGCGCCGGACAGCCGCGAGCACGCTCTCCCGTTGTCGCGTTGGTGCGTAACGCACGCGACCTCGAAGTGTGAGGTGTTTTCTCTTCGGCTCCGTGGTGTACATTGTGTGGCGACGGATTAGGAAACTGAATTTGGGATAGTCGTGTAATGGTAGGGTACTTTTCTTTACTATGATCCTCAATCTCTAAGTTTGTTCGGCCATACCTTAGATGAATGGTTTGCGATGGGTAGACGATGATGGTAGAGTTGTGGTGGAATGTAAGGCAAGGGGAAACGGAAGAACCCCGAGAAAAGACGCGGCTAACCCGCTTTTTCCATCATAAAATTTAAATGGTTTGAGTGGGATTTGATAACTGGTCCCCGGAGGTCTGAACACTAAATCACATGTCGGTCACGTGTTACGATTGCAGTATTTTGATACGTTGAAAAACTAGCTCGCAACAGAGTGCGTCTTAGTATACACACCTTTCAGAGTTTTCGGTGATCACAGCTTAGAGGTGTTGCGTTCAAGTACGTTATCCTTTTTAATTTTCTTTTTCTTTCTTCATTATTAATAGGGACTTCAGGCACTGCGAAGCATGCAACAGTCGACAGCGTTATCAATCTTCTGCACATGTGCAGATCGAGTTGCGCATCACTTTTGTGCATCTGCACATTTGAGCAGAAAGTAGATATTGCTTTCGATTGCCGTACGCAAAGCTGTGTCCTATTAACTGGACTAAACATTTTTTTAAATTATTATTTAGGTTAGATCTAAGCAACCTAAAGTCTTTCCTTTACAGTGTTTTGTTGGTCCGCTTTCTATTCGTTTCTCAGACTAGACACCTGTATAATTTTGTTTCGCCCGAGCTTAAACTAATTTAGTAGACCACTAGAGAATGCTTGTGTAAGAGGCAATGAAAGTAACGCGTCCTGGGAAGAATGAGCATGCGATGTTGGAGAATGTGAATGCCTGTACGTCTATCACTACACCAAAGATGTTTAAAAGTCGGCGACTTTGGGGAAGTAAATGATCTAATTTTACAACCTTAGATTCTCCTCTAGATGAGCCACACAGGCGTAATAATGTTTCAAGTATGTAATCTAATAAAGAAAACTATCTTCATTACCGAGAATATTCGCTCGTCTGCTCGTTGCAAGTCCTCTACGATCGAACGCAGCAGGCTAGAGAATGACTTATTGATTTTTGACTAACGACTTGTGATTTAATGACCCAACAATCATGTTGTCCCAGTTGATTGCATACTAAAATTTCATTGGATTCCATGACTATGTAGTTCTTTACTGAATAGGTCGTTTTCTCTCAGTGAGATGAGTTGTAACTTACAGTCACATAAAACAATCTAAAATATTAGATAGTGCATTAAATACAGTACAGGGCAAAATAATTGCTTTCTTTAATCATGCAAATGAAAGTACATTATTTTTTACGAAACCAGGAGTGACATTTCTATTTTTTTCGCTTCATCCCCTCTGGACGCAGAATTGGATGAATAGCACGTAGAATATTTTCGACATGTCTCGACAACGATCGGTCGAAATGTCAAGCACAGCAGCAATTCGTATAAACTTGTTCATCTTCATACGGAATTGCGGTGTGCCATGCAGTTCAAAACGGAGATAAAGACTTCTTCCCCGAAACTCTTTGCGAACCCTCAAGCAGACGGTCGCTCTTTGATCTTTCTGTTCCAACACACTCGTCTCGGCTTCTCTACTATGCACCATTCAGTCGTCTTCTGACTGCGTGTGCTCCCCTCAGCCACCCCCTCCTCCTGCCCCCCTTGCCCCATCCCACCACCCTTCCCCAGCAGCAGCAGCAGAGGGCCCGACATCAGGGCAGGTGAGCGGCGAGAGGAAGAGGGCAGCGGAGGGGCGGGGGCGAGCGGATGGCAGGGCGAGAGGAGGGGGAGGGGGCGTCTCGGAGCAGGTGAACGCCGCAGATGCGCTCATTTCAGACGGCGCGTGGCCAGGCGGCCGCGCCACGTGGCGCGCCTCCCGCCCCACCCCAAAATCCCCTCCCCCCGCCGCCGCCGCCATCACCATCCTCTAGCCGTCTGACGCCCCCTGCTGAGCGGCGCCAACCTGCTGCTGCGGCCGTCGATGCCGTCTGCTGCCACCGCCGCCCACTCTAGGATACCCCCACGTACCCTCCTCCCTCGCCTCGTTCGCTTTCGGAGTCATCTGTTGCTTCCTCTGGCTTTTCTCGTCCGCGGGAATGTCGTTTCCCTCGCTAGTTGATCTCTTTCGGCCTTTCCAGATACACGAGCTCAATTTTCCACAGTACCTGTGATGTTTGAGAGACCGAGAACATGAGGGGACGATCTTCTTTCGGCTCCAACGTCGCAGATTGGATTGACGTATTCTCGAAACCAGACGCCTTTTCTTTTCTCGGTAAGAGATAACTCCTCTGCGGGGAAGGCTCCACGATTCTCCAGAACGTGACGTTTTCAGTCGCTCCCACGTCGTATAGGACGCGTGTACGTCAACGCACGCACGGACGTTATCTCCGGTTGCGATGGATCACCGCGAGTTCGGAACCGGTGTATTTCCTCTTACTTACACATGTCTCTGATTACGAGCCATTAACTCTTGACGTCCTCGGTCAATAAATCACGCCGTAAATCAAACGGCCGAGCGCGCGCTGTGTCGCGGACGCTAATTCTCCGAGGACGGGCCGCGTCGTCGACCGGCAGCGCCTGCGTCGGCGCTTCGCCCCGGGCCCAGCGCGGTGTCTTTCCGCGATGTCGCGCTCCCAGACGAAACGCCCTCCGGCGGCGGGGGCGAGATCAAAGGCCCTCGCCGTTGCGTCGCCGGCGCACATGTGAGAAACTGGATTCGTTCCGTGGGGTTGAGAAATGCGAAGCGCTCGTTGGTTCGTAAAATAGACGCTGGAATGTAGATTTTCAGCGCATGTCGAGGGTATGTCGAAAAGAATAATAGTGTATGTTTTTAAAGAACAAAGGTCGTTTTTGAAGTGTAGTATTTATTATCCGTCCATCATGTCGTTTTATATAGTACATTCGTTTATATTATATACATTCGTATTCTCGATATAGTACGTATTCGTTACAAACTAGAATCCCCTAATTTTATTGAACTCTCTCGGAAGAACTGGGTTCTCCTTTTGTGTTTAGTGAGGCATTAATTTTCTATTTGCTATTAGACCTTTCATGTGACTTAATGTAGAACAAGAAATCAGAACAATTCTTAAACATTTTCTTCAAATAAACTAAAATATGTATTATTGTGGGTTTTGTAGATTTGTTCGTCATGATACTTCAGAAAAAAGCTTTGAAACCCCTTTTTACTTGCACAATTAATCGATTTCCATATTGTGTATTTGTACACATACATTTGATACACACTTAATGCGCGTTTGACCCTTTTCTGTGCACACCGCTAATCAAAACATAGGGACAGTCTTCATTCGAGCGGGCCTCATTTTTAAAATACACGGACACTTCCGTTAATCGTGTCGCTTCCCAAACATGTCAGTTGCAGCAATCGTAATCCAGGATCCACGATTACTGACGTACCCAGACCACCGCCACGCCATGCTGTGCGACTAGGCGTCGAGAGCGGCGAGGGCGTCGGGTCCGCCGGGTCTGGCGGGCCTTTTCCCCGGCAGTCGCGGCGCGACACTGCTCCGCACGGCGCTTTCGGAGTTACCAGCAGTCAAAACGGCGCGACGTGAATATTTCATGCGCGTCGAGGGTTTATTTACCCGAGGCTTTGCCAGTCGCCGCTGCGGGCAAGCGTCACCATGCCACCGCGTGTCTTCGCCCCCTCAACCGCCCTCGCCCCCTCAACCGCCCTCGTCTCGTCCATCCTCCCGCCTCACCAACTCATCCGCCATAGCAGTTTCATCTACTTTCACCCAGCCTCTGCCATTACCATCTCCACCAACGTCGCCACCGCCACCACCACCGCCACCCACTCGGCTACCCACTCCGTCACCCACTCCGTCACCCACTCCGCCACCCACTCCGCCACCCACTCCGCCACCCACTCCGCCACCCACTCCGCCACCCACTCCGCCACCCACTCCGCCACCCACTCCGTCACCCACTCCGCCACCCACTCCGCCACCCACTCCGCCACCCACTCCGTCACTCACTCCGCCACCCACTCCCCCACCCCGCTCCACCACCCACTCCGTCACCCACTCCGCCACCCACTCCGCCACCCACTCCGCCACCCACTCCGCCACCCACTCCGCCACCCACTCCGCCACCCACTCCGTCACCCACTCCGCCACCCACTCCGCCACCCACTCCGCCACCCACTCCGCCACCCACTCCGCCACCCACTCCGCCACCCACTCCGCCACCCACTCCGTCACCCACTCCGCCACCCACTCCGCCACCCACTCCGCCACCCACTCCGCCACCCACTCCGCCACCCACTCCGCCACCCACTCCGTCACCCACTCCGCCACCCACTCCGCCACCCACTCCGCCACCCACTCCGCCACCCACTCCGTCACCCACTCCGCCACCCACTCCGCCACCCACTCCGCCACCCACTCCGCCACCCACTCCGCCACCCACTCCGCCACCCACTCCGCCACCCACTCCGTCACCCACTCCGCCACCCACTCCGTCACTCACTCCGCCACCCACTCCCCCACCCCGCTCCGCCACCCACTCCGTCACCCACTCCGCCACCCACTCCGCCACCCACTCCGCCACCCACTCCGCCACCCACTCCGCCACCCACTCCGCCACCCACTCCGCCACCCACTCCGCCACCCACTCCGTCACCCACTCCGTCACCCACTCCGCCACCCACTCCGCCACCCACTCCGCCACCCACTCCGCCACCCACTCCGCCACCCACTCCGCCACCCACTCCGCCACCCACTCCGCCACCCACTCCGCCACCCACTCCGCCACCCACTCCGCCACCCACTCCGCCACCCACTCCGTCACTCACTCCGCCACCCACTCCGCCACCCACTCCGCCACCCACTCCGCCACCCACTCCGCCACCCACTCCGTCACCCACTCCGCCACCCACTCCGCCACCCACTCCGCCACCCACTCCGCCACCCACTCCGCCACCCACTCCGCCACCCACTCCGTCACCCACTCCGCCACCCACTCCGTCACTCACTCCGCCACCCACTCCCCCACCCCGCTCCGCCACCCACTCCGCCACCCACTCCGCCACCCACGCCGCCACCCACTCCGCCACCCACTCCGCCACCCACTCCGCCACCCACTCCGCCACCCACTCCGCCACCCACTCCGTCACCCACTCCGCCACCCACTCCGCCACCCACTCCGCCACCCACTCCGCCACCCACTCCGCCACCCACTCCGCCACCCACTCCGTCACCCACTCCGCCACCCACTCCGCCACCCACTCCGTCACCCACTCCGCCACCCACTCCGCCACCCACTCCGCCACCCACTCCGCCACCCACTCCGCCACCCACTCCGCCACCCACTCCGTCACCCACTCCGCCACCCACTCCGTCACTCACTCCGCCACCCACTCCCCCACCCCGCTCCGCCACCCACTCCGTCACCCACTCCGCCACCCACTCCGCCACCCACTCCGCCACCCACTCCGCCACCCACTCCGCCACTTACATCGCCGGTCCACCACCTGTACCCCCACCCGCAATTCTACCGTCACCGTTGCCACCACCATCGCCCCTCCAACATTTTCTTCTGCCACCTCCTCCGCATTCTTCGCTTTCATCTCCGTACCTTAATCTGCGCTCCCGACTTTTATTCCTCCTCTTCCTCCACCCTGTCCTCATCGTTGCTTCCACGACCTGTCCCCGTCTCCATCCTCACCACCGTCTCTGCCGCACCTTATTTTTCTGCCTTTTAAATCACTTTGCCACTTCAGCGACGTCCGCCCGCGTTCATCTTCCTAGGGAGGAGGGCTAGGCTGGACTTCGTCCATGGCGTTTCCTTTCTCAGGTTTCTTCGTTTCTATCACGGCTCAACGTAGTTTATGAAATTTAAATCCAGTTTTTTTAAGAATGGGAGTAAATAGGCGCATTTTAACGAATTCCAGCGTCAATAAATGAAAATACATAAGATATGTGCTCTCTCTCTCTCTCTCTCTCTCTCTCTCTCTCTGACACACACACACAAATACACATACGACTGACAGAATGTATTTATTGTGGTAATGTCTTTTATTGCAGTAATTTAAACTTTGTGTGAAAAACACGAAATTTATCTAGGAAAGACATGAAAAGTGAATCATATGTTGATATACGGTTTAATTTCAGAGTCTCTCTCAAGCTCTTGTATTCACTTTCTAGGTGGTAGGCATATATTATTTATTGTTTTTGAATGCTTCAGAGCTTACGAATTCCTTAAGCTAATAATTTTAAAGAATATACTGAGAACCATGGAGCGTGAAACTACAATATTTTAAGTAGCACAATGCTTGTTTCTTAAAAACAGGAATTCAGTTTAGTTTGGCCATTTTTACATCACGTAGCCGAGACGCGTGACGTATATAAACTGAATCTAAGTTTTGCCCGAACTTCCTTAATTGTTTACGCCATCCATATAATTGGACCCCTTCTTTCAGGAAAACAAGCAAAACAAGAATAAGTGGAAGGATCTGTAGGGAACGGATTTTGAACAAAAATAATGTTTTTGTATGCGTGTGTGAAACCGACTTCTTATAACAAAAGCTCGTAGAACAAAGATTTAGAGCATGCAGTTAGACATTTAATTAGGCAATGACTTTACTTGTCAAATTTTTGTGCTATATTCATTGAATTGAAATTCCTAAGTGTATGCTTGAATTTTTAAAACTTTTAATTCTTTTTTTTATTTATTTATTTTGAAGTTTGAATTTTTTCTTTCCATTGGCTTTGGCGGGAAACGAATTATGTTCCTCTTTTCAGTGACTCTCTATTATCGAGAAGAAAAGTTGTGAACTTTTTTACGCACTTTTTGAAAATTCAGATGTTTGAATGAAAATAGCACTTACGCCGTGTATTTCAGTGCATTAATCTCTATGTAAAAAGTGTTAAAAATGCAGAGCCGTTTTTGAGAATACCTTGTTTACTTTTTTTGTAGTAAATTGATACGATTTAATATAATATAATATGAAAACTTATTTGAAAGAGACCGTACAAGCAATCATTTAAAGTCTTCGTATTTTCGTATAGAAAGCTTTCAGTAAACCATCTCTAGCTTCAATAATGATGTGGGAAAGTTTCAAAAAACGTTGAACTTTTGATTTTTTCGAAAATTTAGAGATAATGAAAAATGAACTTTACAGTATTTGTTAACGTTCTATCATCTATTCAAGAAAAAAAATTGAGACCGTTTTCTAGAAATGTTATGAAAAGATGCGTCATATAAAATACACTTTAGATAAAAAAGAAAAACCTTCGAAATTCGTAGGGCGTCAGGTTGAGTCAGATCGATCGGAGATACCTGTTTTTGAAAAATACCCCACTGTTAAAGTGTCAAATCACTTAATTATTTATTTTGATATGTTAGGATCTTATTATCAGAAAATAATTAAATGACTGGAATATTATGTCCTTTAAGGCAATGGAAAAATCATTTAAATCGAGATATATTATAATATATTGTTCAGTTTTAAAGCTGAACAAATGTAAAAAGTATTTTAACGACAAATTAAATAATCTGTGGATTTCGATTGAAAATGCGAGGAACTTATTTTGTTCCCAAAGTTATAATTAAAATAAGATTCGGATTTAAGATTCATTTTACAATTTATTCTGAAGTTATCGGTGTAATGCACATACGTACCAATTAAGGATGCATGTATGCTAAATATGGATACTGACTACGGATTTCGCTTCACTGTTAAGTCACCAGGATTAAATGAAAACTGTTGTGCCGTGTAGTGGTAGTTTATTTGAAATCGCACTTTTGCATAGATTATCCTGTAGGATACACTTAGTACCACGGCTCACAAAATTTAGTGCCTAGAATTACGGCTAGAAAAAAAAACAGAAAAATCCAGATTTAAGTGATCTTTGACCCTCTAGCTAATGCATGACTATGTAGTACCTCTTCCATTCTATTTCAATATTTCTCTGGAGTTTTGATGTGTCACTTCTTACGTAGCTGCAGTGGATTCTAGCTTTCCCAACACTGATGTCACTGCAGTGCCTCTGACCGGGAGGTCTTAGGTTCGAGTCTTGACAGTGGCAGGATTTGTCGACACTAGCTAGATACGTAGGTCGAGTTTAGCCGCTCTGGTGGAGAATGCAGGTGGCCGGTCGCTCTAATATGTAGAGACTGGATTTTTATGTAAATACAGATTTCTTATCTTTCTCCTTACCGTTCTCAAAATTGTAATCTTGGCGAATCGTCGCCGTCCAAACACAATATACAATTTTTTCGTTACATATTTTTACATATTTAGCACGAGATGTCTTCACAAAAAACTATTTTATTTTATCATTTTTATTCAATTTTGTACATATTTTTTATGAAAAGTATTTTCAAAAAATCATTTTTTCTACATTATTACTGCGTGCTGTCGCTACTTGATATACGCTACTGCCATCTCCTATCCTCACCCCTTACACACACACACACACACACACACACTTACGTTTTCGTGCACGACTCAACCACACATGCCGGGAGACCGGTAAAGAGCTTAAAGCTTGTCCCGGCTGGGGCAGTGCACCATGGTGGGAGATATCTGGTTGGGAAAAAGGCACAAGTCGACGATATATCGGCGCCGGATCTCGTCATTCAGTGGGCGAAGATCACCGCCACCTCCCGCAATAAACATACACTACATTTACGGGACTAGTGACTGTAGCTGTTGAGGCACCCATCATCACAAATCTATCAGTAAAAAAAATCTAGCTTTCCCGGGTGGATGTAGTAATGTAGTGGAATGAGCGCCCGGAAGAATGACCTCCTTTGGAGGAGGTTACTCCAAAACCAAACATTTTGTTCCTTTTACGAGTGCGCGATGCGTGAAATCTAAACTTTCGAGATTTGTCGTTGCGCCCATGTTTGCTTTCCCTTTTTTTTATTTTCGGTTATTATTTCCGTGTTTACGTTCTGGGTTTATGCTGCTGTAACCGTGCATCCAGATGTAAAGCTCTACATTGGAAATCTCGCGGGGGAGAGCAGTAACCTTTCCTTCTCGGCATTGAAAGTGAAGGCGAAACTCATCCGAGTTCTGCTAGATAAAGAAAAGACTACCGCTTTACTTTTTTATTTCCTCGCTGCTGGGATGCTCTTGTTTATGGGCAATTGCGTTCGTGTGCTTTGTTCGATTATTCATTGGCTGTCGAAAAACAGAAAGTCTAAAGAAGTTGGGAGAAGTTGCAGATTGAGAGGATTCTTGTTAAAATGTCACTGCGGTTTAATATTTTCTTTTGAGCCATCACCTTTAAGGCGGCTGTTGTGATATTTTTAAATCTGTGTTTAATCTGCGGCTTGCTTTTAAAAGCAATTACCGGTTTTAAAGGAAGCAGAGAAGGTAGTAAGATGAACATCTCACAAAATCTCGTTTAAAATTGATTTTGCGTTCTAACATTTGAGAAATATTGTTTTCCTTACACACATTAAAGTGTAAGTATTGTAGTTTTGTTACATTTTGTGGAAAAGAAGCCCCATTGACAAGGGTATAGAAATGCATTCAATTTGAAATAAATTTAAAACATGTGAAATACTATTTTTTCTGTGATATCTTTCTTCCTTTCATTCACCCCTTCAGTTATTCAGTCATTGGAATGTGAACATTCTTAGTGTGTTGCATTTTTCTGATATTTCTGCATGTGAATAATATTTCTTAGGAACGTCGTAACATTCTCAAGTCTCTTCGAAGGCCTGCTGTGTTCTCAATTATATGTCAGAAAACTAGTCTGGAAGAGTTCAAAAGTAATGTTTTCGAAACTTGTTTTGAAATTTATCTTTGAAGAATGATTTTCTCGCAACTAAGGGTGCGTAATCTTGAAAATTATTTTTTGTGTATTTTTAAGAGAAATGGATGACTTTTGATGCTTTTTTGAAAATAGTATGCGTCACTATACGTCACATTCCTCTGCTCGAAGAACATTTTATTTTCTCGGAAAAGAGAAAACAAGGCATAATTTCATGTCATTGGTTTCAAAACTCATCTTTCTCGAAATTTTGTTTTCGCTTTGTGGGTGGCAGGAAGAACTGATATATTGAGTTATACATGTAATATGTTTGCATTAAAAGATGTTCTTACAATAATTTGCGAGTATTTATTGAGGGTTTCAAAATCTAAAATTAACCGACGATTTGACTTGGTGCCAGTGAAACCAAATGCGTGCTAATAGCCACAAATGCGTCAGATTATTTTTTAAGAACGCGAATTGCATTAATACTACATAGATTTTTGAAGAACTCATCTAAGTCGCGGCATGATGAAGCCCTTTTCTATATGATGTCTTTGAATTTCATGTGGCACAGCTTGTCTGCTATTTCTTGTCAGTTGTCAGAGGTAAACAATGGGTGAATCTTGATATGGTCTTACTTTTCTCTTTTTCGTTTAAAGTTCTGTAGACATACCTGTATGAATGTTACGTTTTTCCGTCCAGCTGCCTGCTGCAAACGGAGCAGTTACTCGGCTGCACCTGCCTCAATGTTCCCTGCAGTGAAAGGCCTTAAGAACCAAAGTGACTGAACGTAACTCCAATTAAAGATCGAAAAAGATGAAAATAATGTTTGTTTAAAGAAAAATAATGTCGCCTTGTGGAACTTACTTGATCGTTCCAGAATTCATATCAAACATTACATTTCCATGATTTGCCCTTCACATTCTGAGGAGATAGTTTTGGCGCATTCATTTATTGCGTTATTTAGCACGTATCCTCTGTTGTACCTCTACATTATATAAAGATAAATATAATAAACATGAGAAATGCTTACATACAGAAAATTGAAAGTTTTGTTCATAATAAAAAATATTTGCATAGGCATTATTTCAGGCACGTATTTTTTGCTCTTTCCGGACAAAGCACATTCAATATTACCAGTGAATCAACTACTATTTTAGTATGTGCGTCATTAGTGTATAGCAACATTTTTTCAAAAATGAAAACAAGGATATGGTGGAACTGCTTCTAGTAGTACAAATAAAAATCATCCTCTGTATGAGTTGTCAGACCTCAGAGTCCTCTCTTCTCCCTAAAAAAAAACAACCAACCTAAAAACAAAAACAAAAACAAAAAAAAACACTTGGAAACAAACGCGGGATATTGCAAGAATAGCGTGATCCCGCAACCCTGCCTTGGGGAACGCCGAATGGAACGCGGCAGGCGACATCGGGCCCCTATGATGAGGGCGTTGCGCCCGCCAGCGCGGGCGACAGGTGAAGGCGGCGGCGACCGAGGCGCGCGCCGACCGCAATGGACCGGGGGGGGAGGGACGCGTCCACCTGCAGCTACCCGTATGTGGCGCTTGCCACCGCCGACAGCGCCGCCGCCGCCCGCCTCCGACCCGCTCGTTCGCGCCGCCCGTATGCCCGGTGGTGGCGGTGGAGGCGGTGGCGGCGCGAGCGCGTGCGGGCGGGTGGCTCGCAGTTAAATGTTGGTTAAAATTCAACAGGCAAACGCAATTAGCGCATGGCCGGCCGGCCGACGGCGCAGCGTCGCGCAACCGTTGATCGCGGACCGGTGTTCGGCCAGCGCCCGCGGCGCCCATGCGGGCCCGCGGTGGGCGGCGATGAGAGCGGAGGCGGGCGCCGCGCCGCAGGGATGGCGAAGGGAGGGATGATCGCCTCGGGGCGGGCATTCGGAAGGCTGGGCAGGTTGGGGACGACGTGGGACGGAACTTGAGCTGGTCTTCGGTAGAAATGTATTTCATAGAAAGTCCCAGGGACCGGAGCAGTTGTGAGAAGAGATGCCTCCGCCAGTTCTAGTTTTCACTTGTGAAAGAAGGGCAACGAGATCGTGAAGTAAACTGCACCTTCGCAGACTGGTGGAATATGTTTAACTAAAACGCATAATAGGTGAAATGCTGATTTCATGCTGTCAAATGGAAGTTAATAAGGTTGTGAAGTTTTAATTAAAGTTTTTCGCAATCTGTTCTGTTTTGCAACACCAGAGTTAAAATATTTGTGATATAATAGATGAGTTTGCATAGAAATGTAATACATAATGTAGTGAACCTGTTGAATAAAATGGAGAAAGTGAGACACTAGATGAAATGTTTATTCTCAAAAAAAGCCCAGTAATGCAGTAGAAAGCAAATTTTGTTCTAACGTACATCTTACGCTTCTGCAAACTCGAGAATGCTAGCTGGAGAAGGTGGGCCATCGGGAAGCTGCCGGTGGTGGATGGGGCGGCGGCTGCTGTCAGTGGACCTCTCTGGCTACGGCGGTGGCGGAGGCGGAGGCGGCTGCGCGCGGCGCGTGGCGCGTGGCGCGCACCTGTCGACCGGCCTCTGCCGCCGCCGCCGCCGCCGCCGCCGCCCGCTGCCCGGCAGCTGCGGAAGCGGCCCTGCCGGGCTGCGCGGCGGTGCGGTGCGGCGGTCATCAGCCGGCAGCCGGCGGCGCGGCGCGGCGCAGCACGGTGTGGCGCCCGCCTCAGCTGGTCCGCCCTCCCCTGCCCCCCTCCCCCTCTCCCCAATCCCTCCCCCCTGCTCGCCAGGAGATGATAGTGTTTACATCGCACCCAGTGGGACGGGGCGCACCGGCTGCCCGCCTAGCCGAGACCACTGAACTTGTATCTTTACTGCACATGCCTGGAGCCGGTGTTTTGACCGAATGTGACGTGTGAGGCAGTTCAGTCGTGGCAGTGACCAGTTTTGCTCCAGTTTCTCCTTGTTTGCGTATTTCGAGGAACTGTCGCAACCGCGCCGTTTGGATCCCATTTTATCAGTTTTTCGAGGGAGATGATTTTGATATCACATTTCGTTCCGATTGTAGACGTGGAGCTTTCGTCTTTTTGTCTTCCCTTTCCTGAGCAGATGATTACGGTGATGGTTTGGCAACGCCTGCCTCTCATTGAAAGATTATTGAGGTGATCACGAGGGGTGAATTATTATGGGAGATGAATTTTTGTGAATGGAATGAAGGTAGAGTTGTGATGCATGGTGACATGCTGAGCTGACGACATACATCGATAAAACTCCCTTGACTTACGGGACTCAAGATCGTAACCTTCGGCCTAGCGTATTAGGAGGGTGGTGCAAGGTCCTTCGCTATAAAGACACTTTTTGTTTCAGTGCCATTCACATTTCGCTGCAGGGGTCAATTGCTCCAAAGACTTTGGTTTTTCTGTGTTCGAAATAAAATGTTCATAATTTTAAGACAATTATATATGAGTCGTATTAAATTCTACGCGCAGGTTGATTTATTATGATCTCATTCGTTACATTAAAAGTCATTTTCAGTTTGATTTCTTATATTTGGTATTTCATTGGGTTTTTTGGTGCTTACACGAAGAAAACAGGCTGTTTCCGCTTGTTCAATAAATAATTTTAGACATGAAAGCCTTTTTAGATAAATAACTTTAGACATGATAGCAATTTTCGTTATTTTATTGTAGTTTCAAAGTATGTGTTGGATCTTGAAATGAAAGTTCATTAACATCGAAGCGAATAGTAAGTGTAAGATAACAGTTAAAGTAATAAACTTGTTTATCTATGAGTTCTTGGAAATGATGTCATTGACTTAGTTTTCAGACGTATTATTTCGTGTGTCATCTACCAACTTGTGTGCTGATGAGTAGTATTCGAAACTGTATCAAGTAAAATGAGAGCAAAAAATGACCTCTCCCCGCAAAAAGAGGTAAAATAAGCTTTACAAAACTTTGTCATGTGTCATTATTTGTCATGATTCGTGCACATTTATTATCAGCCTTTAAATAAGTTCGGTAGAATAAAATAGGCATTTCCCTAAACATCCGATGTCTAGTTATTAACATTTGGCGTTAATAATTGAACATTAAATAAATAAATCTTCTGTCTTTCCTCCCCCCTGCGGGTGTTTTGTGTAATAGATATAACACTGTATCCATTTTCCATTATAATGATTTCTTGTTTTGTATTCTTGGTTGCATATTCATCACAAAGTCTTTAACATATATCGAAGCTGCTGAGCATAATCACTCAGTTCTCAGTTTAGTGTGTATTTTTCACTGTAAATAAAACATCATTGACCTTCATACGTCAGCTAACACCTTGCGAGGTTATTAAAGAGAGTCGATGTGGCCAGTGCGGTTAAGTGGCGCTCCTTCGTGTCGCATGTAATGTTAATTCAGCAATTACATATTCCATTGGAAAGTAGTCGCGAGCATTCCCCGGTATCTACACCGCATCTCGCATTAACGCAGCAGTATGTAGGTCAACGATGCCGCCTGCGCTTAAACGTATACTTCATGGGCTGGAAACGAATTTCCTACGAGGCAAAAACAACTCGCAGATGCCCTCGACTCAGCAGCCTGGACGGAAGTGCGTCTTCTGATTGACGTCACTGCCCATCGTCTCCCATTGCTGCTCATCGTCGCCACGCGCCTACCCGTCGTCGCGCCGCCCGCCTGCCCGTCGCTGCCCGTCCGCGACCGTCCGCTCGCCGAAGTCCTGCCGCCTCAGTCCGTCGCCCGTCTCCACCCGCTCGCCAGTCTGCCCGCCGACACCGCCCGCCCTGCCGCGCCCTCGCCTGCCCCGCCCGCCCCGCCTGCCCCGCCCGCCCCCTCCCGTCCCCTCCCCTCCCGTCCCTGCCCGCCCGCCCCTGCCCATCCCCGCCCGTCCCCCGCCCGTCCCCGCCCGCCCCCTCCCACCCGCCTGTCCCCACCCGGCCCGCCCTTCCCCGCCCGCCCTCGCCCGCCCCTCGCCCGCCCTCGCCCGCCCTCGCCCGCCCTCGCCCGCCCTCGCCCGCCCTCGCCCGCCCTCGCCCGCCCTCGCCCGCCCTCGCCCGCCCTCGCCCGTCCTCGCCCGTCCTCGCCCGCCCTCGCCCGTCCTCGCCCGTCCTCGCCCGTCCTCCCCGTCCTCCCCGTCCTCGCCCGTCCTCGCCCGTCCTCGCCCGTCCTCGCCCGTCCTCGCCCGTCCTCGCCCGTCCTCGCCCGTCCTCGCCCGTCCTCGCCCGTCCTCGCCCGTCCTCGCCCGTCCTCGCCCGTCCTCGCCCGTCCTCGCCCGTCCTCGCCCGTCCTCGCCCGTCCTCGCCCGTCCTCGCCCGTCCTCGCCCGTCCTCGCGGCGGATGGGCGGCCGCCGCTACTCACCCGCCGCCGTCCCCCTCCCCCGCATCTGCCTTCAGCTCGCCATACGTCTCTACCCGCCTCCACAAGCGCCGCGCTCCTACTGTTTGCGGTTGAGTCAAAGAGACAGATGTGATGCGTTTGTAAAACGTTTCGGAGAATTTCTCTGAGTAGACAGTTTTCGAAGAAAAATCATTTCATCTGTGAAACACTGTAGGGTAGAGAATATATATAATTTTCTAAAATGTATTTTTCTCGACATTTTTATGATCTAAAAGTGTAAGGTACTTTCTTTTGTCCATTTTTCTCGCATTTCTAACACATTTTATTGAATTGTCAATAGATAAATTAACAGTTAATTAAAATATGCTTTATATATTATGTTAGCAATATAGAGTGCGTTTTCTGGCATTAAACGTTGTTTATTTTCTTTGAAAATTTGATGTTTGTGAAATTGTGTAATTAAACAGTAAAAATATATAGTATGTTACGTTGATGCTTTAATATTGAAATAGTAATAAATAAACCAATCGTATATAATAATTCACTTCTATGTATTATTCAATTACATTAAGACGACAGATTACGATCAGTTATCATTATCATTTCTCGCAAAATTTTTTGTGAGAGGAAATAATGTTGCAGGAAATAGATATGCGTATTTTTAATTAATTTATTCTTAAAAACCCGTGTAGTTGTCCGTACGCCCGTCTGTCTATTCCTCCGTTGGCCCGTCTGTCCGTCCTTCCGTCCGTCTGTCCGTTCCTCCGTCCGTCTGTCCGTCCCTCTGTCTATCTGCTCGTCCGTTCGTCCGTCCGTCTGACAGTCTTACTGCCCATGTCCGTCTCTGGGCAACATAAGTGGATATTCCCCCCATCGATCTGGCCGCACTCTAGGCCTTGCGAATTTGGAACTGGTCTTTTATTTTTGGAAGTTCGTATCAGAGGATATTTTCAAAGTTTTCTCAAAAAGGCAATTTTTTCCCTTAATTTTTGAGCCCAAAAAGAGCAAAGTATGGGTATAAAAATTACGCAGGTCTCAGTTTCATTAAAACCTCTGTATTTCCGAAATTACAAACTTACACGTAAATTAATTTACAAACTTTTATACGAACACTTGAAGCACTAAATTCAGTAGAAAAAGATAAACTAACATGAGAAGTTTTGTAAAGGAGTTATACTCGTCTTATGTTAATATGTTCGCAAAGGCAATACCGATTTGGTTTATCTTTGCGTAGAAATTCATCATTGCCCGAAAAGGTTCCCCAACGTTTCTCTTATTCCCTTTTCCTCTTACAGTGAAATTCGATAAATATTTCCGAATTTGGGTGAAGTAACCCTCGGATCTGAGAACGCTGTGTCGGGTTCGCAGCGGTCGCCACTGAGCCGCGGCATCTGGCTGCCCCTCCCCCGCAACCGCCCCCTCCGGCAGTGCGGCGGCATGCCCGCGTCACCTGGCGGGCTCCGCCTGCGCCGTCTGCGTTCTGTTCCTTCCACTTTCATCCTCTCCCGTCCGCCTGCGCTCTTTGTTTCCCGAAGCGATAGCCTTGAGCCGAGAACAACTCGCGGCAATCGCACGTATGCCTGTGAACAGACAAGTGCTCTTTGGCGGATCGCCAGTAATCGCGCGGAAGAGAAAGAAGTTTTTAATACATTTTTAATATTTTTTTAAGATACATGCTTGTCTAGAGGATGTAGGGAAAATCCACCTAATAATCAAAAATACGTAAATTAAACTTGTTGACTGTGTGTCACTTGTATTAAGGGAGGAATTAAAATACATGGGAATATCATTAAGGTCGCCATTTCCGCCAACAGAATAGTACATGAATTATGATTATAATGATTGCTGAATAGTACATCGTGAATATCCGTGTTATGCGATGGTTGAAGTCCTGAGGCAATGCTCCTTATGTCATTTCATCACACTCTTATGATGATAGCAAAGCAGTTGAACGCCGGCTACTATTATTATCTGTTGACCAAGATGTCGAGTATTTTTATTCCCATTGTAATGGAATTAAAATCAGCCCATGAGATCACCACAAAGTATAGTGGAATGGAAAATCTGTGTATCGGACAAGATGAAGTTGTTGGAAAAACTTCTTGAAAAAAAAAGTAGCTACAGGTAGAGTTAACTACTAGGTGTATTGGAATGAGAAGTGTCTTGTATGCTAAATTAAGCTGCTGCTTTTTTCTAACATCTGTGTAACAAGTTCAACTCTCACTCACTCCACGTGGAAAAATAGACTTCTAGCGATTTATTATTTTCTTTGCACCACGAACACAATAATTCTATGCCGATTAACCTGCTCCAACCATTTACGGATTAGCCACTTTCGTATTTATTACACTAGTTTCTTTCAACATTGGCTGGTCTGATATGTTAATGGCGTAGGAACGCATTATTTGAAAATGGATTATTTTTCTGCTCTTGACAGACTCATTTTATGTAAATGCATTTGACATCTGTGCAATCTGTGTACTTTTTATCTTGCTCATAAACACACTAATATTTCTGAGACACATCAGAAACCCATTCAAGTGAAAATATTCAGAAGACTAGTTACATTTTTCAGGAACTTCGTTTAGAATTTTAAGCGCACATGCTTTGTAGGATGTTTGAAGATGAATGATTTTAGTCATAATTATTTCTCTACATAGTTGTAGTATAATATTTTCTTATATTCTTTGCATTTTTTAATTCTCTACAGTTATTCGAGCATCTTCTCTGACGAGAATGTGAGGTAAATAGTAACTATAGCATTCTTCAGTACCTCTTATACCCAGACAACTTTTGAAAAGTCTTACAAGTTAACTTTATCACTTTTACAACGTAAGGTTATTGCATTAGTACGAATAAAATTTGAATTACGGCACCTCATTTCTTTCGCCTACTGGAAGTCATCTACTTGGAAAACCCGTTTATTTCTCCATCCTCAATCCAATCACATTCACTTGGCCCCATTTATCTGTCGCCCAGCCTCTCCACTATTCCCCGTACACTTTCACAACCCCGCTTAACCCATCCCACACGTACTTTTGTTCGTCTCGTTTCGACTTAATTATGCAATTCTTATTCGTTTGGATTTTTTTTTTGTGTAATATTTTCCAACCCCTGGATTGTCGACTACAATACCTCTTTTCTTCTGTCTCGTCGGATTAATTCCAAAATTCTCTCGTACTTGTAGAAATGTATTTTAAGAAATCCCATTTCTACTTCACTTGATACAGATATGTACCTAATTATTAATTTGTTAGCCTAATTGTTCACGTCCATGGACTATTTTGTCCTCCAGGTATACCGTCTGGCATTCTTAGAAGTTCAGCAAATTAAAAATTGCATCTCGAGCTGAACACGAATCCATCTGATTTCGCATTTGCTCGTTGGGCAGGTGCTGCTTACTTGATGTCAACAACCTGCAGCTTGGATGAAACATTTCTTGGCGATCTAATCAAAATCGTATACGTAGACTCTACATGAATAAGTACCTTCATGCCGAGCTTCGTTTGCATTGCGTCTTTCCCAACCCAGAGTGCCTCCTTGTATGTAGTATAACCGCTATTCTGATAAGCGATAATGAAATTGTGTCCGGCTATCAGCCCGCTGCCGAGCGACATTTCGACGAGATGTACACCGTGTTCCTTCCTTCTATCCGCTAGCTGCCGCCCATCCACCTGTTCGTTCCTCACAGCCTGTCCGGCCGGCTCCCGCCGCCGCCGCCCGCCACCATTCCTCCTGCTGGCGTTCCTTGCGCAGCCGGTGCGTCCCGCAAGGCGCGACTCGCGCCGGGCCGGCGGGCGAGCGGGCGAGCAGGCTGCTGGGCGGGGCGGCCGGGCGCGCGCAGCCTGCGCCCATTAATCAGGGGTTATCGCGGCACCTGGGTCGTCGACATCGCAGGCGCCTCCCGATGCCAAGATACGGCGCCCGCCCGCTCTACTTAAGCAGCGCCGCGCGCGCCCCGTAATGACGCGCTCCTAATTGCGGCCGGTGGACGCGGCGCCGACGATGCTACCGCCAGGCGCCTACACCCTTCCGCTCACTTGCCCTCCCGCCCCCCGCCCACGTGCTACCAGCCCGCTTGCCCGTTCTCTTGCCCGCCCGCTTGCCCGCCCGCTTGCCCGCCCGCTTGCCCGCCCGCTTGCCCGCCCGTTTGCCCGCCCGCTTACCCGCCCACTTCCCTGCCCGCCCTCCTGCCTGCCCGCCCTCCTGCCTGCCCTCCCTCCTGCCTGCCCTCTCTCCTGCCTGCCCACCCGCCCGCCCACACACACACACACACACACACACACACACACACAGGCGCATACACACGCAAACACAAAACGCAAAACCCAACTCATCTACCCTCGTCCGTCTCAACCATTACCACCTATCGAGAAGGTATTGTCTCAACCCACCAAACACGCACGACTCACTTATTCTTCCCATTCACCCCACCCTCCTAAGCATTCGACGTACGTGCGTGTACGGCCAGACAGCCGTCATTTATTAATTACCACCTCCTCGGAAATGAGAATATTGCTGCCCTTTTGTTTACGAAGAGAGCTGATATAATGTTGCTGACTATTTGTGAAGATTATTTCACTAATAAAGTGACTTCTTGCTCCTGTTCTTCCCCTTTCCTCTTCTTCTATTGAAGGAATTTCATTCGAGAAATAGACTTAATGTTCACCATTCGTACTCTTTTGCTGAGTTGTCACATAAATCTACTTGTCGCTTCGCGATTCGATCACTTATCACTAGTGAATGGGTATTGGCTTCGGGCGCATCAACTATCTGGGTAATTAGCCCCGTAAGAATATTGATCTTTATATTCCGGGCGATGTTTCTCTCCGCTAGAACGCGACATTCGGCGCCGACCATCATCGCTGTTTGATCCTACCTCCCCGGCGGGGCATGAGCTTTAAGCTCCCGACTATGAAAATGCAGTGCGTGTGAGTGTACGTGAGAGGGTAGAAGATGGGACAAGGATGAGGAAGGAAAGATCTCGGGAGCAGTTCGCGTCTTGTGTTGTATGACAAATGCTCCGGCAATTGTCTATTATTTATCTGATAAAATACGTAAATTTACCGGTTAGAGCAACCGGCCTCTAGAATTCTCCTCCAATTCCACCAATTCGACCAATATTCAAATATGCAATTAACCTGCGGATTAAATTCGCCACCGCCGGGAATCGAACCCTACAATCTCCTGGTCAACATAGTTTATCTATAATTTTTTAAGCATTTGTAGTATTATTTATGATAACCTGGCACTTGAGCTACCAGACTTGCGGCACCCTGAGCAATCGCTATGAAATAATACAATGTGGCTAGTTCACGTGGTCAAACAGTACCTTGATGGTGTTTCGCGAGAGCAATAAATCTTACCTGTTTTCATAGGGAGCAGGGAGACAAACGGAATAACATTAAACACCATTACTGATGCAAACGTATTTTAATATCATATTCATTAGTTTATTGCCAAGATAATCCATAGCATTCAAAAAATAATAGAATATTACAAATGCCCGCTTTTTGACAAAGTGATGTTTCATATTGGTAAAACAGAAAAGTGTCAGAGTTCGAAATTTCTATGTACTTTTATTAATGAAGTATTCGTTAAAATTAATAATTTGGGGAATTGGTTTCTTTCCCCGAAATTCTTTTACATATGAATTATTCTCTCGCATGTAGATATTACACACAAATTGATCTGCCAATTCTGTAATCGAGGGTGTTCTCAAAAATTTGTCTAGACTCCTCATGCAATGAAATAAAATTGATCACTGCACCCGGTTCAGAATTAATAACCGTTTCATATTTATGTATCGTTCATCTTTCGACCGTATCATCACGAATGAGAACAATCTGTTTATCTGTTAAACGTAACACCCTCCTTAAACTGACTTACATATGATGACGAATACAAATTGAATATGTAACTGTTTTTGTTCTATCTAACAAACTAGTCATTACGTTCAGTTAGTCGGTATTTGCAGCATGTGTAGCTCGTTCCCATCGCTACCCTTGACGCCGTCATTAGGTCTCACAAGAATTTGAAAGTTTCATATTGGACTATTCCACTCGTGAAATTAAAACCAATAGTGCTTCACTATATGTATATAATGCCCCAATCAGAGCGGTATATCTAAAAACATGTATCGCTTTTCCTATCCGATTTTTTTTACCATCCTTCGCTAATGGCCAATAAACTGCGATTCATCTATCTTAAGAGGCGGTATGTTATCGATCGCTGTGTTAATGTGCAATAAATCGCGTTTGTACTATAACACAATCTCTTTGTGTTTAACATGCTTTCAGTTATTTTCAGTATTTGGTGCATTTTGGAACTCTGTTGGACGAATAGTCCTATTAAATACCACTCGTGCTTTGGAAATACTCAGATAAATCCTCTCCCCGCTCCGCATTTCAGGTATTTATCGACAATTTCCAAAGTACTCGTGGTATTGTATGTATGTACTTGGCCTGCACTGCCTGCGCAAGTCTAGTGCATGTTTGTGCTCGGGAGATGGCTGTAATCTTGCCCCGCTGGACGGCGAGATCCTGCGCCGACCTACCAACGGGGTTTCTCCCACCAGCAGGGCATCGCCCCAGCTAGAACAAGCTTTATGCTCCCGACCGGTCTCCCTGCATCTGTGGTAGTGTAGTACAAGTAAGAAGAAGTGTGTGTAAGGGGGCAACGATTGGGAAGGAAAGATCGCGCACGATCCGTCTCCCATTTGTTAGGGTTCTGCTCCGGCATTCGCCTGGTATTGAGGGGAGAAACCAAGGAAAACTACCTATTTGAGCAGCCGGTCGCTAGAATTCTCCTCCTCCTGACAGCGACAGGACACGACCTATCTGGCTAGTAACGAAAATCCTACCACCGTCGGGACTCGAACCAAAGGACCTCCCGGTCAGAGGCGCTGCAGTGACATCAGTTGATGCCCTGAACCACCTCTCCTGGTCTCTAATATTCATAATTAAGTTAGAACATATAAAAAATAAACTGCTAAGAAATAAAACAGGCAGAGAGGCCAATGGCCGAACCTCCTTCCCTGCCAGTCACATCTTCCGTTACTCCTCTTAAGTTGGCGCGGCCACTGTCACTGACCGCCGCGACGCCCCTCTAATTTTGGTCGATGTTACGACGAGCGGATTAACGGTCTTCTCCAAAAGGAGGCGATAAAGAGGCGCGATTAACTGTGCAGTTCTTGTGCCTTATCTCGCCAGGTGCTCGGTGAATGTAACGACACAGCTTTCTCCATTTTACCTACGTCGCTCTGTGTACTAATTAGAGACCGGACCGGAAGGAGTCCTCAGAGCTCATCAGCTACTCACCTTATCCGTGACCTCATATCGTGAATGCGATGGTGAAATTGACTCTTCGCCGTTTTAATGGATTCATCTTTCTAAATGAAAATATCTCTTGTGTTGTGTTTTGCTTCTTTGTTCTTCGTTGTGTTTTTGTCCATATTAACGGTATCGACCCTTGCGATATTTTAGTGCCGATACTGATTGAAGCCATTATGCTAATAATGTAGGTCACGGAATCATGTCATTGGCGAGCGTCCAGACTCTTATATGTCCTCGTAATTTCCAAGAGAAATAGCCTGACTTTTATAACCCAGCTGACAACCCAATGTTCTTTCTGATATCATATGCAGATTCTCATTAACTCTACCAACATTTGTTTGAGTGACTTCATAAAATTTTGTACAAATTCCCCTCGCACTGCCACGGGAAAATTCTGCAAGAGCTTTTTATAGCCAATGATATCAGGGTAGTGGGATTTAGTTTGGCTTCTGGCTTTCTGTGCTTGTGTGGCGTACTGGACATGAAAAGCACAGACGACAGATTCTGAATAGTATGTACAGTATATTTACAATAATAAATTACAAGAAAATGTTACAAAATTGAAAACCTTAGGCAACCTTTCTATTCTCTAAGCCGCGAAACCCCGCGACCGTCCCTAGGCTGAGCCCAGTGCCTCTGCTCGAGAGCATGAGAAGCTGCGCGAAGTGCGAGCTGTCGGACATTAGTCCCCGTAACTAGATGTTACATGGCCGGATGCCAAAACGTGCAAGGTTGCACGGAGATACCTCACGTCTTTCGACTCACTAGCGTATCCCCCGAGCGCATGTCGGCGCCGCAATAAATACTCCACGGCTCGTCCCCCACTCTACCAGCGGCGGGCGTCATTCGGCTCGCAAGCCAGCCCTCAGCAGAGAGCAGCCTTCATCAATGGACTCGCACTCAGGCACGCTCAGTTGTCCTGGCTATTTTGAGGCTGGGATTTCCTGCCCGGCGCGCGCCGGCGAGGCGCCGCCGCATTCCACCCCCATCCCCCATCCGGCTTAAGGCCGGGCTTTCCAGCGAAACGGCACGTGCGCCACCTCGCGACGCTACAGACCCTCCCATGCCGGGGGTGAGAATTTTTTTTCGCAGCAAAATATGCCCAGGAAAAAAATTCTGCTAGCTAAAGTACCTGGTCCTGAGACCTTACGTCATAATTTTTTACATGAACATAATAATATCAAAACCCTATCTAATCAAAATTTGTGAAATAAATCTGTGGGCTGTCCCCCCTTTTTTTCCTAACTATGTTGCCATTTACATTTAAACCTTACATCTATTTACATACATAAATATTCTTGACGCATCTTGAACTACATAAAATCCTGAAATACAAAACATTTACTTTACATTGAAATATTACATGATAATTCTTGACGCCTCTTGCATTACATGAAAACCTGAAATATAAAATACAAAACATTTACGTTGCGTTGAAGTATTACATAATAATTGTGGAATTCGTTATATACATCATGTGCCGTTCTTAACTGAATTTATTGACACATGTATGTATCTACATATAAAAATGATCACAATAACAAAACAATTTTACCCTTGAATTTATAAAATTATTTACATAGAATTTCACCGACATTTATACATGTCATGAACGTGTGTGTTCCCTACACTGGCCTGTGGATCAATTCACACAATCAAACATGCGACTAAGCGCATCTGCATTAACATTTTCTGAGCCCTTTTTGTGCATGATGCGTAAATCGAGGTGCTGAATTAAAAGGGACCAGCGTAATAATCTGGGGTTTTTGCCAGACGTATTACGCAACCAGACCAACGGGTTGTGGTCGGTTTCGACCTGAATTGTGGCCTGCCCGTCGAGATAAATCTTAAGTTTATCCAACCCCCAAATAAGAGCCAAACACTCAAGTTCTGAGGTGCCATAATGAGTTTCTGTATCACTTAATTTACGGCTTAGAAAAACAACTGGTTGTTCTACTCCCTCGTCATTTACTTGGTAGAGAACCACGCCTAAGCCTCTCTGAGATGCATCTGCCTGAACTCGAAATTCCTTGCTATAATCAGGAGCATATACCGCTGTTTTTTCGCTAAGAGCTTGTCGCAACTCATTGAAAGACTTTTCACATGCCTCTGTCCAGACGACTTTACCCTGGCGCTCGCGTCCCCGCAGCGCATCTGTCAGTGCCGCCGCTTTCTCCGCAAACCCGGGTATCAAGCGTCGATAATATCCTACCAAACCGAGCAAAGAACGCACTTGTTTCTTTGATTCTGGTCTGGGAAAGTTCTGGATTGCTTGTATCTTGGCTTCGGCCGGCCGCAATTTCCCGTTACCGACGACGTAACCAAGATATTTTACATTAGCCCGCGCAAACAAGCACTTGCGCGGCTGCACTGTCAATTTGGCGGATTTCAATATACTAAAGACCGTATCTAGGTGCCGAATGTGTTCTTGCCAAGTGTTACTGAAAACCGCGATGTCATCAAGGTACGGTACCGCGAATTCTTGGCAGTTTTTTAGCAAAGTGCCCATGATTTTACAGCATTGATAAGGGCCGTTCTTTATCCCGAAGGGTAACCTAAGCGGTCGATACGTGCCGAAACTGGTCACGAACGCCGAATATCTCTGCGCCCTATCCGTAAGACCTATCTGCCAGAAACACTTACTTAAATCTAACACACTAATGATTTTAGCTGCAGCTACCTGTTCAATCCGTTCTTCGAGATTGGGTAACGGAAAGTAATCTGTTTTAATAATCTCGTTGAGGCGCCTAAAATCTATGCAGGGCCGTGGAGACTTGCCCGGGGCCTCGATCAGGATCATAGGAGACGTATAATCACTCTCCGCCTCCACAATGATGTTGTCGCGAAGCATTTTGTCCACCTCTTCCCGCAATATCTTAGTTTGTCTCGGCGACATGCGGTAGGGTACACTTCGGACTACTTTATCAGTGTCAGTTAATTCAATGTCCATGGTCGTTACATCTGTAAGACCAGGTTTCTCACTAAAAATACACCTGTATTTACAAATGACATTTTTAAGTGCTTCGCGGAACTCGGGTTCAACCTTAGTATCGTTTAGCATTTCTTCCGCGTCAAAGTCGTCGGAATCTAATCTTAACGCGTAGCGGTCTAACGCGTCTTCCTCGCCTGCGGCAGTGACCGTCGCAGAACCGAGAAAGTTCACGTATTCAGTACGTTGGTGATACTTTTTCATCATGTTGATGTGATACACGCGTGGTTCTTTCCGCCCCGGCATCTGAACTACGTAATTGTGTTCGGACATTTTCTCCCGAACTTCGCCTGGCCCGACCCACTGCACCGCGAGTTTCCGCGTTCTGTTAGGCGCCAAAACCAGCACCTTCGCGCCTATTTCAAAACTGCGCGAGATCGCCTTGCGGTCGTACCACACCTTACGCTTGCGTTGTTCTTCCGCCATTTTGGTATGGGCAAGTTCACGCGAACGCTTCAGTCTATTAATCAACTTGAACACGTGCTCAACCACCGTGCTCCCTTCGCTTTCTGCTGCACCCGCAAGCTTTTCGTAAAGCAGCGTCATGGGTGTGCGGAGATTTTTCCCATAGACTAACTCGGCTGGAGAAAAACCTATCGATTCGTGCACACTCGTGCGTAACGCGAACATAATTGCAGGAAGCTGGCACTCCCAGTCAGTCCCCATCTCTAAACAAAGAACCTTCATCAACCGGTTCATGGTTCTGTGCATCCGTTCTACGGCATTAGATTGCGGATGATAAGGCGAACTTCTAATTAATCTAATGCAAAATCTCTCGGCGAATTCCGCCATCAGAGTGCTAGTAAAACAAGTTCCCTGATCTGTTTGAAGCTCTCGCGGAAATCCAATCCGACTGAACAGATCTAATAAAGCTTCAATGACCGTGACCGTCGTCAGATCACGTATGGGAATAGCCTCGGGATATTTTGTTGCTAAACACATAGCAGTTAGTATGAACTTGTTTCCTGACTCAGACTCGGGAAAAGGGCCACAAGCATCTACATTTACTTTCTCAAACGCCTCACCCGTTATAGGTACAATTTTTAAAGGCGCGCGAAGCTTCTCGCCGCCGTTACCTACGCGCTGGCAACTATCGCAGCTACGTACGTAATTTTCCATATCTTTGTAACAGTTCGGCCAGAAGAAATACTTGGCCATCGCGTCTTTACTTTTTGTGACACCTAAATGACCGTGGGCGACTTCATGGCAAAGCTTCAATATGGTGCCACGATACACCCGCGGAGTCACAAGCATGGAGAATTGCTCACCGCGCTTGCTCTGCCGTTTCCGGAACAAAAGGCCGCGTTCTATAAAATAATCGCGCCGTTCCGTTTCTGGGCCTTCGGCTAGCTCGAATAGCGGTAAGAGCTCTTCATCCTGTCTCTGAGCTTTCGCAAATTCGGACGGGTCTAAACGGGACAATGCAACGCTCCCGGAATCTACTTCAAATTCCGCGTTGTTTTCAACAACATTGCCCGGGTCATTTACCTCGCCTAACAAGACACAAGTTTCCTCGTCGGGAGCTTTCGCGTCCGACGCAGGTTTTTGGGGTGCGTCGCGCGCACGACTTGTTCCTACGACCACGCCTAGCTCGACCGCTCCTTCCCCCAAAGCCTCGTTCATGACCGCAACCGGTGCGTCACCAGGGCGCTCGGCGGCCGGCGCGTTGCCTGGCGCCGCCGCCATCGCCTCCGGCCCCACCCCGTCGCCCTGCCCGGCCGCCGTCTGGGCACGGGTTCGCACCGCACAAAGAAACTGCGGTTCTAAAAACCCTTGCCTGATTTCGGAGAGAAGCGTGGCAGATCGATTACTCAGAATGTAATATTCTAAGTCGCAATTTTTCGCGACTGCGGCTTCGGTAACAAGCTTACCGAACGGGCCTACAATTTCTACCTTAGCTACCGGTAGATTTTTCGGCGCCTCGTCCAAGGGCTGTTTAACCCATACGGATTCGCCGGTATATTGATTCGGCCTGACGTATTTGCTGTTGATCAGATCAACCGTCGCCCCAGAATCTCGTAAGAAGGAAATAGGATTTCCGCAAACCGTGCCGAAAAACGTGTGAGGAAGCAACAATTCCTGCGCACTGGTGTCGACAACGTGACACATTTTCTCGCTTGATTTGAGCTGAGGGCAGTATTTCTTAATGTGCCCCGGTTTTTTACATAAATAGCACGTGCGTTCCTGCGGCTTGTCGAATTCCGCGTTCCTATCTGCCTTGGGCGCTGCGGGCTTAGAAGTGGAAGGCACGCTCTCCGTCACCTTTTTCCACTTTTGTTCCCCCACAGGCTCCTTGTGATTAACCTTAGAAAAATCTTTCCTATACGCACTAGACCTATTGTTTTCGTAGGTGTCCAGCCTACGCGCCAAATCTTGGGACTGCGAAACCTCGCCCCAAACATCTACGAAATGGGCACGTATGTCCGCCGGCACCTTCCGTTTCATCTGATCGGTGACAATCAAGTCTAATAATTGATCATAAGTTTCAACTTTCAACCCTGAAATCCATTTCTGGCAATAGTTCGTCAGTTCGCGAGCATAAACATTCCATGTAGTTTTCGCACCCTTTGCATGACTGCAAAACATCTGACGACATTTTTCAGGCGTGAATTTGTACATATCCAAAAGCTGCGTTTTGATTTGATTATAATCCTGCTCTGAAGAATCTGATCCTACAACTAACCATGTATTTATTTCATTGGGAAGCAATCCCATTAATTGACTGACCCATTCTACCGGCGAAATGTCGAGCTGACGAGCATGCGCCTCAAATACACTTAAAAACAAGGTAATATCCTCACCTTCGCCTTTGAACTTATCCATTACATGGCTGATACGGATACTACTTCTGTTTCCCGAATCTCTACTACCTAAAGATTCGCGCGAGGTAGCCTGATTAGCTAATTTCAGCCGTTCGAGTTCGTACTGCCGTTGTTCGAGTTCGTACTGCCGTTCTTGCTCTTTTTCCTGCCTTTCTCGCTCTTTTTCCTCGAGTTCGCGTAATCTTTCCTGCTCTTTTAATTCAAGTTCGCGTGCTTCTGCGACCTGTTCTTTCTCCTGATCAGCAAGTTGTTTCACGAATATTTCATCGTACTGCTCGCTTCCCGTGATGATAGATTTTAATCTAACTATCGTCTCGTTCCCTTCCAACGTTTCCCCCATCTCCGTCGCGACCCTAACAAGCACCTCTTTCCTATAACCCGCTAAGAAAGACATTTTGCCTGAATTGATCCCCGGCCAGTACAAAAAACACACTTACGTTCAGTTGACCTCGGTGTCGCGTGAGCGCCAGCGCCTTCTGGATCCGGTGTTCTGGCCTCCTTCCTTCCTCTCGTTCTGGTCCGTCCGGGATGTCTCCTTCCAGTGCCAGTACCAATACCAGCTCCAGTTCCAGTACCAGTTCCAGCTCCAGTTCCAGTACCAATACCAATTCCAGTTCCAAGTTTTAGAAAAGAAAGGTTCCGAGTCGGATTGTACCGCCCCGAAACTACCGTACCGAATTACCGCACTTTCGGTTTCTCGTGGCGTGCACGACTCTGCCGGCGCCACGTAATTACGACGCGTGTGCACCTTTAACTGCGGTACACTGTCTTTACGCGTACTATTCCAGTTTTAGACAAAAAACTGTGGCACTCCGGCGTGAGTTTACAATAACCGCTGCTACCAGTTTTAGACAAAAACTGCGGCACTCCGGCGTGAGTTTACAATAACCGCTGCTACCAGTTTTAGAAAAGAAACTGCGGTAGCCCGGCGTGAATTTACGATAACCGCTGCCACCAGTTTTAGAAAAAAAACTGCGGCACTCCGGCGTGAGTTTACGATAACCGCTGCCACCAGTTTTAGTAAAGAAAGGTTCCGAGTCTGTGGCGTACTGGACATGAAAAGCACAGACGACAGATTCTGAATAGTATGTACAGTATATTTACAATAATAAATTACAAGAAAATGTTACAAAATTGAAAACCTTAGGCAACCTTTCTATTCTCTAAGCCGCGAAACCCCGCGACCGTCCCTAGGCTGAGCCCAGTGCCTCTGCTCGAGAGCATGAGAAGCTGCGCGAAGTGCGAGCTGTCGGACATTAGTCCCCGTAACTAGATGTTACATGGCCGGATGCCAAAACGTGCAAGGTTGCACGGAGATACCTCACGTCTTTCGACTCACTAGCGTATCCCCCGAGCGCATGTCGGCGCCGCAATAAATACTCCACGGCTCGTCCCCCACTCTACCAGCGGCGGGCGTCATTCGGCTCGCAAGCCAGCCCTCAGCAGAGAGCAGCCTTCATCAATGGACTCGCACTCAGGCACGCTCAGTTGTCCTGGCTATTTTGAGGCTGGGATTTCCTGCCCGGCGCGCGCCGGCGAGGCGCCGCCGCATTCCACCCCCATCCCCCATCCGGCTTAAGGCCGGGCTTTCCAGCGAAACGGCACGTGCGCCACCTCGCGACGCTACACTTGGTTCCCAGCCAGCGCGCGTATGAAACATTGTTTTGTTTTCCTCTCATGTTCCACGCGCTCCCGCCAAACTCCGTGTCTTTTTCGTTCCTCTTTTGTGGCGCTGTCTTTTCCAGTTCGCGGAATTTCTTCGCGACCAGAATTCCCCGGTCACTTCTGATTCACCGCACCATTTGTTTCTCACTCTAAATGAATCACTGTAGGACAGAGTCTTCGACTTCGGAGATCCTCTGAGTAATTTATTTGCTGATTTTGTTCTTTGTAATTTGGGCTTCATGAAATGTACAGCTGCGCGAAAAATCTTCCACGCTAATTAATCAGCGTCTTTCTTCCGCTCGATACGTTCGGGTCCTCTTTGATCTCCGGCATTGACACTGTGGAACTATGTAAACGAAGTAGCTCAGTCCTGCGGCGTTGGCCCTTGGTACGCCGAGACTGCTGCTTCCCCGGGGATTAGTCGCCGTGGTTGGGGAAGGGTTTGAAGAGTGGCAGCGGGAGGGGCGGCCAAAGAAAAATACATAGATGAAAGCTAGAGAACAAAGTCTGGCGAGCGGGAGCGCGGGTGCGGGCGCGGGCGCGGGCGCGCGCTCTTCCCAGGAATAACGTTTTCTTTACGACGGAAGGGCGTAAAAATAGCGGCGTGAGAAAAACCACGACAGGAGGGGGCGCGACGCGGCCCCAGGCCCGCAGAGAGGGTGCCGCTTTCCTTTTATAACGCCGCGCGGCGCTCCCGCGGTCGAGGCACGGTGCAGCATTTTGTGGAAAGAACTGGACAAAATCTTGGTTTAATGCAGGTGGGTTTTTATGAGGGTTTTTTCGGGTCTGGGGAGTGGTTGAAAACATTGGGACGTTTTTGTATTTCTGGTAAGCTAATCTCGGTTTCGGTACGTAATATAAAAAATTGTGCCTTGAGAAGGAAGAAAATATAAAAAGCTTAGGGTTGGCGGGAATGTAATATAAAATATATAATGTGTTAATATCAATTATACCGTCAAAATGCTGTTATTTCCACTTTAAGGTGCCCTTGGGAAACATTTTATACATACAATCGAAAATTGAATTGTGAGTTCTAGGGCGTTTGTCATATTTGTAACTTATTGACTTACCTTAATGACTCAGTGTATATGAAGTATCCATGTCTTCTCTTTAATACATTTTTATTTCATTATTTTTTTTCTTCCATATTGGTTTATCATTTATGTGTTTTATTATTACATTATTTTCTCTCTTGACTCACATTTGAATAACAAAGGAATATTGGCAGTTTTGTAAAGAAGTATCAAGTTTTCCAAATCATATTGCAGACATATTGCTAGAAATTAAAATCTCTTCTGATAATTTCGAAGGTACGGTTGTTATGTCCTCGTATTCCCTTGAATATCAATTTCATCATCACGTGAACGGGCATTATTTACTGAAATAAACATTTGAAATTTTGATGCTTGAAATTGCCTTTTTTGTATACACAGAAGAAATGTAAACAAATTTTTGAATGTAAAATTGTTATTTCGCATCCATTTCATGTATAGAATTGATATTGAGGTGATTGTTACACCAAGAATGGCCATTACATTTGCCATTTCACTTTTCGTTACGGAGAAGAGAGAAAGTATGTAATGTTGCGCGAAAAACCGGCGAATTTTCGGCAGAAAAAGTCTTATTGCCGGGCCCTGGTAACGAAAACTTGGATAAATGCAGTTGCTAAGTTTACAAAAAAAAACAACAAAAAAACTGTAACACGTGGTGTAACCAGAATCCATGTTTTGTGGGTACTTGATACCGAAAAATCGAACGACGACAAAACGTCTGTCTGTCCGTCTGTGAACGACGCTAGCGGTTAAACCGTTCAGCCGATTTTTTCCAAATTGATATTCTCCAATCGATCTGGCTAATGTCGAACAACTAAAATATTATTACAGCAAAAATATTAAAGATGTAAATTTTTTCCTTAATGAAATCTGTTCTTTAAATATATATTTTGAAATAGTCATGTACAATCTTTCGAAAAATTTATTACTTTTCGCGTAATTTTCCCCGAAAATACGAGTGAGAAAGTACGTGCTGTTTTAGCACCACTAGTTTCTATTTATCATCCTTTTCAGAAATGTTTACGCGTTTTCTCAGGAACATCACACGACAGATGAGAGATCATACTGCACAGATTGTTCGGGGAAATGCTCCGGCGCAACCTGGACTGAGGCGCCGTGCTGCGACCGAGTTGCGAAGTTAGGATTATTGGCCCCCGGAGCTCCTCGGCCCAGCCAGCAACTGGCGAGGGAAGTGTCTTCGATCGATCGTTCTCGATAAATCGGATCTCGGGAAGTGGACCGCCGCCCGCGCGTTATCCCCCATTTCCCTGAAATGGCTCCTCATTAGCGTCCCGCCCCGCTAGCCCCGACCCCGCTTCTCCCCGTCTCCCCGCTCCCCCTTTGCTATTCTCCTACCTCGCCACACCTCGCTCCCCTTAGCTATTCTCCTACCTCGTCACAACTCGCTCCGTTCTGACCATCCAGTCCAACCCCCTTGGCTCCTCGCCTATACTGCCGTACTCTCCCTTTCCTGACACGTTATTCCTCGCCTTCTTTCTGCACACTTTTCGTCATTCGCTGCTCTGCTTTCTCCTGGCCTGGCCTTTCTGGCGTGCCCCGCTCCGTCATCTGCTCCATCGTCTCCCGCGTTGAGGCGAAGCTCACCTCATCCCGCTTTACCATGCCCTGACCTCTTTAACGCCCAACTCCTCCGCCATTGCCACGCCCCTCTCTGAGCCGCCCTGCCCTGCCCCACCACCCGCAAGAGAGTTTCGTGGAAGGCCCCGTTGCCCAGCGTTCTGGCGTTCTACCCCGTGATCGTGAATGCCTGCCTTGTGTGTTGCCTGTGTACTGGTGACAGTTCATTCGATTACCATTTGCCGGGGTAAAGTTCTATACCGATTCTTGGTAGCACAAGAGACCCGATTTTATTTTACCTGAATTGTTTTTCATTTATACACCGCATTGCAAACTCGACTTTTCCGATTTAAATATAATAATTATTTAAGTGTTGATTTCTTCACGGAACTTTTTCATTGTCCGAGCGAAGTGTTAATTTACGAAGAACGTGTTTTACTTTGTGTGATCTGCTAAAACCATAGCAGCATGTGTCAGCCTCTAGATTCCCTTAGACGTAAGGGTGTGACCTGAAGTTGGAAACTGCAAATAGACTGTTTCTAATTGTATACCTGAAATCAGCTGTGCATTGGTTCAGAATACTTTGCCATTAGATTTTGCCATCAAATAATACTCCTAATAATCCTCTTCAAAGCCTCACAGAGCATCGTGAAACTTAACAGATGAGGGTGAGTAAAACAATATATTTGTGTAAGCGAAAGTTTACTCGTAAATTTATGAAAATATTTTAGACACTCATTTGCGGATTATAAAGGGAGCTAAAAGCCCTTGCGACAATGAACGCGTGAAAACATGAAAACTGTTTTGTATGAATAATGGCTTTTCTCTAAACTAGTTACATTTGCGAAATCTCATCTTAGAACGACTTTGAAGAAGTAGTTATAACAATAATAAGTACAGGTCACTGTAAAATAGGTCACCTCCACCTGTTCACTAACAATACATCTCCCATCTATCCTAACTATAGAGTTGCACAGTTGTACACCTTCTAATAGAAGTATGTCCTAAATTTGTACAATAAAGATAAAAATACTTTCAATGAGAAAACATTGAATCAGGGATTGATTCTCCCACTTTTCAAAATAAAATTGTAGAATTTTGCAAGAAAACCAACATTTTTGGTGAAATATAAAATGGAAATTGTACACGTGCTAAAATTTATTACTAAATCACGAAGAAAAGTATATTACAAAAGCAGTTTAATAATGAAATAAAATTTAACGTTCTTCTATCTCGTAAAACCTGTTTGTAAAAGAAAACACTGGAATATTTAACGCATGTTTACTATTGTATTGTATGTAAAAGAGAAATGTAAACGATTTAAGATGTCGCTAATGATCTTCCAGTTCAAGCGACAATAAATTAATTAAAAAAAACTACTGTGAAGATATTTCTGTTAGATATTCACCACGCTAGAAACAACTGTTTTGCAGTTTCGAAATGCCGTTCGCAAGCGGCCGAGCCGTAAGTAGTCAGCTGCAAGTAGAGGTGCAATACTCTTTATACGTCGGAGCAACAGTGAATTCGCCTCTGCCCCGTTTATTTCTTGAATGCTCTTAGCATCGTACGCGATTCGCCGAAACCATTACCATGCTGTGTAGAATTTCATGTGACTGTTCCTATTGGTTCTTTTGCATTTCTATAGATTAGGGTGCGAAGAATGTTTCGATAAGGCCTTTGGCCGCAAAATTACAGAATTTAAGTCCCTAGAACGCTTCATTTAGGAGTTATTAAATTAGGTGGATTTTTAAAATTCTGCCAGAGTGTTGCAACTTGCATTTGACATAAATATTTAAATTCCTTTTTTTTCTTCAAAGAATCCTTCTTGAAGGTGAAATTCTCTTTCTTTAGAGACCTCATTCAAAATATTATCCTCTGCTTGCTCTTGCTTTGGGCTGATCTTATACATCTAGTAATTTTTTTAACTGTTCGTAACTGAAGGTTCGTAACAACATATCACGATTTCATAAAAAAAATTGTATGTGTGAGGGGAAATAGGAAACAAAATACTGCAGAAATCAGCGGATATCACTTGCCTTGACATGATCCGATACTCTTTCATTCGGTCCGTTGGGATATTATCGTTCACAGGACAGGAATTGTTTATATTACATTATTTTTATTACCAAACCTAACAAGATAGTCTTCACTCTTCACCGTACAGAATCATCCATTCTTTACCAATTTTGTCCTTTCTTCTTTTTGACGAAGAACATCAAAAGATGTAAAAGCTTTCTCTCTCGATTATAGTTTGACTTAATTCACGGCCTCCTACGTGAAGGCTTGTGATATAGGTGGTATTGGTAATATCGATGAGCGCCGGACCAGCAAAAATGTAATAGAAAGTCTAGTAATATCTCATTTTGTAGACTACAATGTGTGGAACGATTCAAGTTTTAAAGCCCTTGAACGCTTCGTTTATTTAACTATATAGATTTTGACAACGTCGTGTGCTGCGGGTTGCATTTGAAATGAATATTTAGATGCGTTTTTTTTAAACAAATCCTTCACATTTTTACAGCCAGTATGGTATTCGTCACCTATCCGTGAAATTATATTTCATAAGAGACCTCATTCATAAAGATTGGTTGCGTGTGAGAGCCACAAAGGAAAGGTATACTACTGAAATAATAAGAGGTGGGAAAGTGCGCATGTAACTACCATTATACAGTGTTTTTATATTTTTCAATTACAAAACTATTAAATAGAGTTTAGTATTTCAAAAACTGTCTAACATTGTTATACAATTTCTATGAATTCAGTTGTTTTCAACAATAAGTGCTTTTTTATTACGGCGGTATTGCACAAAAACCGTGGTAAGATTTCTTTGAACGAGGAATGTCTTTTTTCTAAAACCAAGCTACTACGGTGGTTCCACCAGCTTATTCGGTAATGTGGACGCCAGAAAGGTGTTTCAAGAGCAGGAAACTATAAGTAACTTAAATTTAATGATATTGTGGGTTAGGACAGTATTGCGCCGGACCACTGAAATATATCATATATTTTTTTAAATAAAATTACAGTAATTTAATGATACATTAAAAAACTGATGTTTAAAACACTTTTTTCTGCTTTCAAAATAATGAAGGATAAACAAATGACATAACGATTTTGATTTAAAGTGAAAACATCAAATACAGTTTTTAAAAACATCTCATTTAAATCAAATAAATCTGATTTAAATAAAAATCTGATTTGTTTATTTAAAAAAATCATTATTCTTTTCAACCCTAGTTCATATTGTAGACTTTCGCAATACAACGTAACGAAAATTTGTCTTTTGTGCGAAAGCTTTTGCTTCTATGAACTCAAGTAACACTTATTGGAAAACTACAAAAATAATGTCAGATGGATCAAGATCATTATAAATCAGTCAATTTGCATGGTATCTTCACAGGTTTTCGAGTTCGGAAAGTTTTCAAATACTTCTGCTTTTTAATAGATGAGCTCGTTTTACCGTATAGTAGTGTCATTCCCTCCTAACATTCCGAGTTCTCCTTAATTCAGGGAGCGCAAGCCTCGGCTACTGTTCCATTCAATTTTAAACGCCCTCTGGATCGCGGGTCTCTCGCGGAGCGGCACGACGCGGCGCGGCTTGGACCGCTGCGCGGCGCAGCGCTCAGCTGGCTGCTCGGGTGGTGGGTGGGGACAGAGAGCAGAGAGGGGTTTTCACGGCGTCGTAAACGAGCGCGGTTTCGCGCCAAAGGGGCGCGAAATATCGCCCCCCCCCCTTCCCGACGCCGCATCGCTTCCCAACGGCGCCTTTTTCTTGCTCTCCCGGCGACGATGCGCTGTAAGTAGCGTTCGGGTTTCTGGTGCTCCGGCGGAGATCGGCCGCCCTCGCCCGCTCCGTGTTTACTCGCGATTTTGCTTTCGTAGCGTTTCGCTTCATTCCAGCCAACGCGTTGTGGGTAGGCTCCGCTCGCGGTTAATGGGCTTGAGTGCGAGCGGAGCTGGTTTTTCGCTGCCTCTTAATAGAGTCATTGTCTAGAGAACTGTTTGGAAGGTTCACTTCGCTTATCTCATTATCGTGTTTTCTTTTTGCCTCTCTAGGCAAAGTATGTAGGCAGTATGTATGAGCCATACTAATGTTGGGGCATATCCGCGCATTCGAAATCGTACGAATATAAGTTAGTGTTACCTGGTACTTCCCTCTCCGGTCTTAGGTTTTGTGCTTGCTCCAGAAGAGAAAACGTCATGCTGACGTTTTGAGTAATTAAAGTCGTCACTTTATTCGAAAGATGTCCATTTGTAGTATTAAAACACTGTTGCCATTGTATATAAACATGAGTCGACGTCTGTTCGTAATATGTGTGCAGGGCGTGACATTGATTGATTGATTGATTCGTGTTTCCCGGCGCGTCAACTACTTTGGTCATTAGTCCCGTAAGTGTAGTGCGTGTTTTTCTCGGGAGGTGGCGATGATCTTTTCCCCGCTGGATGGCGAGATCTGGCGTCGACCTACCGTCGACTAGCGGGGTTTCCCCTCAACCAGGTATCTCCCACCAGCGGGGCACCGCCCCAGCCGGGACGAGCTGTAAGCTCCCGACGTGTGGTAGTGTAGTGCATGTTAGTGTAAGTGTGTGTGTAAGAGGAGAGGACACGGAAGAGGAAGGAAAGATCGCGCGCGGTCCGTGGCCCGTTTGTTAGGGTACTGCTCCGGCATTCGCCTGGTGTTGATCGGAGAAATCACGGAAAACTACCGATCAGAGCAGCCGGCCGCTAGAATTCTCCTCCAAACAGCGACTGAATTCAACCTAGCTGACAAGCTAGTGTCGAAAATCCTGCCGCCGTCGGGACTCGAACCTAGGACCTCCCGGTCAGAGGGACTGCAGTGACATCAGGTTGATGCACTGACAAGGTCTGACGAATGTTATTGGGTCCCTTGTCAATTACGTAGCAGTAGTCAAATTATTATGATTTGATCAATTTGCTCTTCCTTGAAAACTACTATTCACGGGGGTAGCACTCCCAACATTTCTGGAATTGATTCCCAATCTTCAGAGGCAGAATGTTGGAAGTTCAAGACTAATTATTCACCTGAATTAATTCGGGAAAAATAGGTGATTGTATTTCGTGTTAACGGAAGAAATGTGCCCAGGAACGAGAATAATCTTCGCATGCACGATACTCCGCCTGCTAAGGGGAACTTTTACCTGCTAAGGGGAAAACCCTCGTACGAGGCTTTTTCATTTCACTACTCTACTCCGCAGTCCGCAGTTTCATTATTGCTCTGTAATCACTACAATGGCCTCTCATTTTTACTTTCTCGAATGACAAGTATGCAGAAAGTTATGTAATGCTACAAAAAAATTGAAGTCGAGATTTTTACGGCAATACACGTTTGAGGGTTCCTGATAATGAAAACGTGTTGTTATTATTTTTTCTGTTTACGTTCTTCAGTCTATGGACGACACGTACGTAAACTTATTTTATTCAAAATCATATTCCATTGTCAATCTGGCCGCACATGAGACCCTGCAAATTTGAAACGGATTTTGTCAGTTTTTTAAGGGTACTTTAAAGAAACCCTTACGACATATTCGAAATTTTTCACAGAAAACTTCATTATTTCTTGACTATAGCTTATTGCTACGCTTTTAAAATAGTGCATGTCCTATTTTCAATATACCTGAATTTGAAAAAAAGTTTAAAAGTTCGAAATATTTTGGATTCATCTACTTCATTCAAAATAGATAATTGTTAACGAAATCTGCTCTTCAGCATTTGATCTTACAATCAAGTTTTTCAATATATGAGGAGTTTTCGGGTGATTTTGCGTCAGTAAAATCATTAAAGTTTTAAAAATACACTTAATATTTTCGCAAAATCGGTCACCAATTTTCTGCTTTAGGCTTTTGTTTGAATAGAACAAAGTACTTTTAATAATATAGCTTATTTTCCGATTTCCATTCATTTTTAGTTATATCGGGTCAAAGTTCATTTCTTTCCAAACCTGTCATACACACCTTCAGTATTAGCGCTAGATATTTCTTTCTTAATACAATGTATTACTCAATTTTGTATCTGTAAAAAAACTTCATATACAGTTTTTTTCAGAATGTGATTATTTTTCGCGATATTTTTATAGAATTGCCTGGGGCGTCAAAACCAAGAAAATATTGACAATACATTTCAACTGCTGTCTGCCTGAGATGGCACTTTTGTGTAAATATAGAGCTCAATTAAATTGCAGAAGCGTCATTTTTAATTCAAACTGCGTTGGATAAGAGTTGCAATATTATAATATTACGTAGCCGTTACAGTTTCGCACTTAAAAATCATTGTAAATTATAGCGTGTAGTGTGACAGCTTTCTTAATTTCTCTCCTAATTTCATCTTCTTTTTCTTGTAGATTCCCTTCTTCTGCAGTATTTGTGCCTTCTAAACAGAACATCTTACCTAATCCTTTCTCTCTCAACGTGTACTCCTGATGATAGTCTGATCTTATCGTGACGTTCCAGATCCCACTTTCCATCTTCATCAAACAAAATGAACCAGCGTATCTGTCTTTGTCACTAATGCTCCTTCATCTTTATTAATATTTCGCCTTCCAAGCCTGCTGTTTGTTTCATCGTTCCCCTTCCGTTGAGCTTCTGCCCTTAGCAAAGTATTACCACGTCCCCTGCGCTTCACCGTCCTGTTCCCCGTATCCGCGCCTCGCTCCGTGCGGCTTGTCTCTTGCTTCCCCGGCGAGCGCGCTTCCAGGTGGTTTTAATGGCGGTTTTTTATTCCCGAAATAAAATCGGCGAGCGGGATATGGCCATATTTCGGCGGCGGCGGAGCGCCCGTGTAATCCCCGCCGCCTCTGACCTCGTTATCGGCCGTTCCCACGGCGCCGCGGCGACCTTTGCTCAGCCGCGCCGCGGGGAGGCGCTCGCGGAGAGGGCAGTGGATCTGGCAGTTGCGGAGATGGGCGCCGCTGTTGTAATATCGACGGCTGGTACGGACACCGGGGGGGTTGATCGGGTAATACAGCTCCGCTGGAAGTAGGAAAGGAGACGATGCCAATTAGAGTTGCGACAAGCAAAAGGAAAATGTGCAGGAAGTCGAGGAGTTGCAGCGGCGGATGGGGAGAGAGACGTTTGGTTGATTGATTAGTGATTTCGGGCGCGTCAACTGCTAAATTCATTCGTTTCGTAAGTGTAGTGCATGCATTTGTATCGCTGGAGGTGGCCGTGAGATATCCTCACTGGATGGCGAGATCCGGAGGCGACCAACGTCGCCTTCAGGGATTTTCCCCAACCAGGTATCTTCCACCAGCATGGGGCTGGCCCAGCCGGGACAAGATTCAAGTTCCCGACTGGTCTCCCGACATGTGCGGTAGTGCAGTGCATGTGCGTGTAAATAAGGGATGAGGATAGTGCAAGGAAGAGGAAGAAAATATCGTACGCGGTCCATGGACCATTTGTTACGGAATTGCTCCGGCATTCACATGCTGTTAATCGGAGAAACCAGGAAAACTATAAATCAGAGCAGTCGGCCGCTAGAATTCTCCTCCAGATAACGGATGAATTCGACCTAACTGTGTAGCTAGTGTCGAAAATCCTGCTACCGTCAGGACTCGAACCCTTGGAACTCCCGGTCAGAGGCACTGGGAGTGGGACGGAAATGACGATGATGAATGTAAAAGTATCTGCCACTCATCGATGTCGTCGATATAGGCTGCGTAGAGAAACGACCCCTAAATATTTTCCGGGGAACAAATACTAGTTGAAGATGCAAGTAAAAGAAGCAAAGGAAAAGAGAGGAGGCCATGCTTTTTCAATGATGATATCACTGATGGTGGAGGTTGCGGGTGATGCGGAATGCAGCAATGACATTGATTGTGAAGGAGATGGCGATGATATTTCATAAGGAAGTGGAACGTACTGTGGCGATGACGGTGGTAGTGGTGGTGATGATAGTGATAGGGTGATGGATCGGTGAAAGTGACTTGGCGATGGAATCGAGATGGTGATAATGGTGCATGAATCAGAGAAAGCGTGTAGATGCGAGCGGAAGGGAGACGTCGACATTCAACAGAGCTGCGCCGACGAGGTCGTCGAATGCGATTGCGGCAGTGGCTATGGCGCCGATGGCGGAGGCAGTGGCAACGGCGCTGACAGACGAATCCACGGTTTCCCTCTGGCCCCGCGCGCAGAGCGAGGCAAGCGGCGCGGCGCGGCGCGGCGCGTGTTCCGCGCGATGCTTTGCCGTGTCGGGAAGTGCCTCTTCTTCTTGAATGGGGCCGCTTTGAAAGGTGCACGGCTCTGGGTTTAACGACTCGCTTGTCGCGGGCTCACGGCGCGCCGCCCTGATTCCACTGGATGTAATTGTGCCTGGGTGTGCGGCGTTTTGCGTTGAGGGGGTTTCGTGAAAGATGAGTTGCGAACTGGTGTTGGGATGTATTAAAGTAAATTAAAAGGCATTACTGCAGAGGGTTGCTTGCTGAAAGCTTAGATTATGGAGTAATAACTTGTTTGCATATATTTTGACATGCAATTTTCTTCTTATTCATGTCAACGGTGTTAAATTGTTAATAGGGTACAAAGAAAACGACGTTATGGAATGTTCCAAGCACATCACACCAAAGAAATAGAATTTCAATATTGTGCACCAATTTATCCTACAAACAATGTTTTTCGAAATAACCGTAGCAAGTGTTTTTTCTGAATAACTTAATGTTTTGTTTTTGAATCTATTTACGTATTTCAAATATATCATTTTTCCATGAGTTTCTTCTACGTATCGATTATTTGAAACTATATAAACGTTTAAGGTATGACAAATACTACGTTTTCTCGAATTCGGCGGCTTTTCCAAATCCTAAAAGCTTCTCGTAATTGGATGTTTCAAAAACATTCAGACGTAATGTGTTAATGATCAAATTAAAAATACTATAAGAAAGAAGCATGTAAAGTAGACGGCATAATTCTGAAGGAATAGTCGAATTTCGGGATAGATTTCATAGCAATCATGCCAGATAGTGTATAATGTGTCATGTTTTTGTATGAAAAACTAAGAGAACCATCATTATGGTACATTTTAAATAATTGTTATTAATTTAAAGTAATCGCAGAAAACTTTATTCGGATTTTAATTGTGACAGATCTTATTTTGAATGAACTTCCACCTTAAAGCCATTTCACTCTTCAGACAATTGAAGAGATTGTTTCCAAAGTGAACGTGTCTCCAAGAAATGCAAATTTTCAGGAAGGCAATGTATTCGAAACCAGTATTACAGTTCAAGTTTAGATTCAACTGTTTTCGGACACCGTTTAACCCAGCTAGAGAAACGCCATTTTTTTATACAATGTGTAGCAGCATGATAGTGAACCGTTTTAAGAAACTATTGATACGTTAACACTAGAAACCAAGGTTCTTCATTTTGAAAACAAGCTTGTCAATTGTCTTGAACTGAAATTACGCCCCTTGCGATGAACGGTACAATTTCTCTCCCAAATTCTCAGTCAATCGAACGGTTGGCTAATTGAAACCCGCCGGGGCACGAAACAGGGCGTGGAGGCGGAGGTTCCCATAGATTTTGGGAATTCCTGATGTCGTTGACTCGCAGCAGGCGTGCTGGCGCGTCGTCAGAAAGGCTTTTCCCTGGCCAGCCTGGGCATTAGGCGGCTGGACGCGCGCACTGACCACGGAGGCACCGTTTCCCAAGCACAATGGCTGGCCGGGCTGCGCTTTCAGGGGTTTTCCCGCGCGGCCCCTGCGCAGCTGCGACGCAGGGCCTGTGGAGGAATGAGTCCTTCTGTGGGAGCGGAGCCTGCCACCAAGACCTCTCCCTCCTCCGTTCTTGTATTATTTGAGCGATTTCTTGGAATTGCCCGAACGCCGCTGCCTGGTGGTGGACAGGCGTTGCCCGACTTCGTTTTTCGGGAAACTTTCTTCCGCAAAAACTAGTTATGTAGGTCTCGAAGTTTTCCGCTTTAAAACTGTTCCCTGACATTATACAAAAAATATTGTTGTAACGTAGTACGAACACTTACAGAGCAGATGCAACCCAAATTATTAAAAGAAAACAGATCGATCCTACTCCCTATTTGATTCCCGACGAAGAAATTCCAAGTAGTATGTGCTGAAGCTTGTTGGTGAATGGACGAAAAGTTGTGCCCGATTGATATACCTTCCCTAAAAACAAACACGTATAAAGAAACAATAAAAAAAATGAAGGCATGGGATTTTTCACGCTATAGAAGATGAGAGGACATCTCAAAAGCGCTGTTTCCACCCTAGAAAAAAGAAAAAGAAAAGAAACTAAATTATTGTGAGAACCGTATTGTTTAAAAAAATATTGTTATAATTGTTCGGCATATTTGCCATTCAAGTTTTGAATGGTTCATTTAGGCCCTATACATAGAATGTTACGTAATGTAGTGACTGCGAAGTTACCTCAGGTGATCTATTGTTTCAAGCGCTTTGATGATACACGAATTGTTTTTCCTTTTTTTAAAATTAAGAGGCAGAAAGTGTTGTGTTAATGAGCAATTAAGTTTTAGATGTGTTTTGGTAAAGGCTGTTAAGAAGGGTGTAACTCAAGTCCTTAAAATGACATGAGCTGATTCTTGGGGAAGGACAAATGACTTGTGCTGAAACAGGACTGAAGAATGTCGTAAAAGCTGTTCCTCCCCCCTCCAAAGCACAAGATAAAGGACGAATTATATATTTAAGGATTGCTATGTTGCTATGTTAATGGATATTTCTGATTTTTACTTTCTCGCGCATTACTGACGTACTGTAGAGAAAGTATTGTAATGATGCAACGGAAAATGGCAATTGTTCGACAGAAAAATTATGGGTCCCTGATACCGGACCCACCGCATAATTCTTGCTCTTACGTGTAGTAAATTTGTTTTTTGTTGATCTTTGATATCAGAAAATTGCTTTATGGAAAAACGTCTTACTGTCCGTCCGATCGTCTATCTTTCCGTCAACGACGCTAAGACGGTGGTCACAATGGAACCAATTTTGGCCGAATCTTCGGTCAGCAGTTTTTGTCCGGTGTTCCGGATTCGTTTAAATAAACAGAAATGGTCATGGGGAACTTGAACGACCTCTTCCGACGGCGACTGAAAACATCGGCTGTTAGAAGATATGTTTCGTTTGGTTTTATCCGTCCGAGTTCGGCCAACCGAAATGTCGGTCTCCTCTGTTGCCGCCACTTAACAACGCTACTAAACTGTAGGTTATTTGTCTTCTAAATGGATATTTCCCAATCAGTGTGGCAGATGCGTTCCCTTAAATTTGAAACGGATGTTTTGATTTTAAGGGGTACTTTACATAAATGACATTTTCAGAATTTTCTCAAAAATGGTTCCAAAATTTTTCTTTAAATTATTTATCTCGACCACAACAAAATATACTTAAAAATGGCGCAAGTACCTATTTTCGTTGAATTCTCCGAATTTTCAAAAATTGCAAACGTTAAACCTTTTTTTACTCTCCGTACAACTACAATGTTAAATATTTTTTCATAGTAAAATCTATTCTTCAAAAATAGTCCCTTAATTAAGAACATGTACATTTTTTTCAAAACATACTTCACAATTTTGCGTGAAATTTTTCTATAAATGTTTTCTCGGATATTGCAAAGAACGCTTTTAAAAATGGCACACCAATTTTTTATTGAATTGTAGATGTTTTTAAAATGGCAAAGGTTACAAATAATATGAGAAAGTGTGTGCTGTTGGGGATACAATTTTCACATTTTTGTATGGGTATCTTTGCTCTCACTTGTTTGGAAAGACGTGAACGGATTGTATGATAGCTGCGCTGCATTCACGTATTTTTTGCGAAATAATAATAATAATAATAATAATAATAATAATAATAATAATAATAATAACTGGGTTGGCACACCAGGCCACTGATTAGAGTGGAGGCCCGAACCTTGCATTAGCCAGCGAAGGAGGCTGCCTTCAGCAGTCAGTGAAAATCCCGTAGGGTTTAGTAATGCCGACTGGCGATCGGAGGGACCCCTTGCTGGGCCCTGCGGGGGGATGCCCCGAGGCCACTATGGGTCGCAGTAACGGATGGCAGGAAACAACCCGAGGGTTAAGTGTGATCTGTGAACTCGAACTTGCGTCCTGCGAATCTTCAATTCAAACCAATGAGCAAAATGGATAGAACAAGCAATGTAATGAACCTTAACGTGCCTTGTTCTACCAATGTCCCATACCTGCTCAGGAACCGAGCTAATGTCACCTTGTCGACATCTGGCCATCCCACGGATGTTAGTCCCAGGGACCCAGAGCCGGCAGTAGCTCGAAGGCATCGTCAGAGATGGACCCGGGATGAATTAATGGAGGTGATGTGGTGCTTTTACTATGCAAAAGCGAAAAATGGGGGCTCAGAAATAGAAGTTTTTAAGATATGGAGAGAGCGGAACCCAGATATGAGACCTACCCTAGACTCAAAGAAGCTTGCCAGTCAACGACGATACATACTCAGCAGTGGAAAATTCACAGCCGAACAACTTGCAGACATCCAGAGAAACGCAGAGTATGTTCATCAATCAAACCATCCACATGACGAACATTTAGAACCATCTAATATCCCTGAAAACGATGATCCACTTCAAGGTTCATCTCTTCCAAATGAAACATCCGTCAGTGGTGAAAATTCATCTGGCCATGAGTCACACGATAAGGACATGATGCGGGACCTCCTCCGACGCGAGATAGAACGAGTTCGTCTACTTCCATTCGAATCTCGTGCACCGTTGAGGAGAATTTACGAAAATGCTAAAGCTAAGAGAGTGATAGAAACAGCGAATTCTGTCTTAAATGAGGTTGTACAGACCTCAAGTAGAGATCTAGATATTACTGAAATCAATCACATCGTATATGCAACTGGATATCTAGTATCTCAGATAATCTTGGGACCAGCCAAGAACACCGATGGCCGACAGCCAGACAGAGTAAAAAGCTCCGTACCTCCGTGGATGAAAAGAATTATGAAACGGATAGCCGACACACGGCGTGAAATATCACTCCTAGCCGAGGCATCTTCTAAGTCAAACCACACGTATAAAGTTCAACAAAAAATACTCCATGTTGAACAAAAATACCTAATTGACAATGACACGACAAGGCTAATGGTAGCTGAAAAGCTAAAAGAAAAAATCCAAGCATGGGCTCAACGAATAAGACGGTACAAACGTAGAAACGATTTCCGTGTACAGAACCGGTTGTTTGAAACAGACGCGAAGAGATTCTATCGCAGTCTGACTGAAAAACCGAATGGCAATGCTGCCCCTCCTTCAAAAGATGACGTCGAAACATTTTGGGCAGGAATCTGGGAGGAAACCAGATTCTACAACAAAGACGCATCGTGGCTCCAATCTGAAGTTGATGCTGCCAATGGACTCGTGGAAACAGTGGAACATGTTCAAGGATTCTCGAAAGAGGACCTATGCCAAACAATTAAGAACATGGGAAACTGGAAATCCCCTGGGGTTGATAAGATCCAGATTTATTGGATTAAGAAATTAACAGCACTACATTTTCATCTTGCAAAGGCTGTTAATAAAATTTTAGAAAACCCTAACGAACTCCCCGAATGGCTCACTCGCGGCATTACGTATTTGCTACCCAAAGGAGGAGACAGCTCTTTGGCGAAGAACTACAGGCCAATTACGTGCTTGCCAGTAATGTACAAACTTATAACTGCAGCCATTGCTGACAAAATGTATAGGCACCTAGAGAAGAACCATCTGTTGCCAGTTGAACAGAAAGGATGTCGTAAAGGTTCCTATGGCTGTAAGGAAATCTTGCTTCTGAATAAAATAATTTTGAATGATGCAAAGAAACGAAAACGTAATTTAAGCATGGCTTGGATTGACTACCAGAAGGCCTTTGACAGTGTACCACACGATTGGATTTTGAAGACCCTGGAGATCTATCGATTTCATCCTAGACTTGTTGAGTTTTGCAAGGCTAGTATGAAGTCGTGGAGTACCAGGTTACTAATCCACAGCGGAAAGGGAGTAGTAGAAACCAGAAGTATTCAGATTAACAGGGGAATTTTTCAAGGAGATTCACTATCCCCTCTGCTGTTTTGCATTAGTTTGATTCCTCTATCAAGACAGCTGTCGCACACTGACTTTGGTTACAAGCTCCATGGTGATGAAATGCCTGTATCACATTTATTTTACATGGATGATCTTAAAGTTTTTGCTAAGAATGATGCGATTCTCTCCCAAATGCTGTCTGTCATCAATGATTTTAGCAATGACATCTGCATGAAGTTTGGTCTTGACAAGTGTGCAAAAGCCAACTTAAAAAGAGGCAAAATGACCACGTCCGAGAACATTGAAGTTGATAGACACACTGTGATTCAAGATCTTGAGCCAGGTAAAACTTACAAATATCTGGGCATTGAAGAATGTGAGACCATCTCGAACGACACAATGAAAGAGAGAATTCGCAGAGAGTATTATAGACGAGTGAGACTTGTCCTGCAGTCCGCTCTGAACTCAAGGAATAAAATATCTGCAATAGGTAGTTTGGCGGTGCCTGTAGCCGAATACAGTTTCGGACTAGTAGACTGGACTGAACAGGAAATTCGCATCATGGATCGAAAAACCAGAAAATTGCTTACAATGCATCATGTTGCCCACCCCCGAGCTGATGTACATAGACTTTATGTGCCACGTAAGGAAGGAGGAAGAGGCCTGAGACAAATTGAAGCCTCCTGGCACAATGCAATAACCGGGATGGGAAAGTATGTAGTCAGCCATCAAGATGACCCACTAATGAGGCAGGTCATGAAATCTGACCGAAGAATGGGAAACAGAGGCATTGTAAGTGTAGCAAGAAGCATTGCGAACAAGACTATGCAAGACAACCAGAATGACAGAGACACTGAACTTCTGATGCTACTTAACATGAAATTTGAGACACAAAAAATGTTAAAGAAATCGTGGAGAGACAAACCACTCCACGGACAATATCTAAAAAGAATGGACAAGGTACAGATCAATAAAGATCAATCATTTATGTGGCTTAAAAGGGGAAGAATGAAGCCAGAATCGGAAGCACTTGTAATAGCTGCCCAAGATCAGGCCTTGAGAACACGACATTATGATAAAGCGGTTCTCAAAATTTCCCAAGATGATAAATGCCGCATTTGTCAGGAACACGTAGAAACCATCGATCATATTGTCTCAGCTTGTCCAATCCTAGCAAAGACCGAATACTTGAAAAGACACGACAGGGTGTGTAGCTACCTCCACTGGCAGATCTGTACCGCCCTCGAAGTTCCGAACACATGCCCCAAGTGGTACGAACACTCACCGAAACCGGTGACGTCTGTTGGATTGTGTACGATATTGTACGACCAACAAATTCAAACTGATCGCACGATAGCAGCAAACAAACCGGATATAGTCATCCGGGATTTGGAGAACAAATCGTGTTTGCTTGTGGATGTTGCTGTACCTTGCGATCAAAACGTCGTTACCAAGGAGGCAGAGAAAAGTCTTAAATACAAGAGTTTGGAAATCGAGATCAGCCGAATGTGGGGCGTAAAAGCACAGGTCGTACCGATAGTTATCGGAGCCCTGGGATTTGTTCCGCAAAATTTGTGTAAGAACTTGTCTAAACTCCCAGGTAATTCAAAAGACTGGGAAGTGCAAGAAATAGCTTTATTTGGAACAGCCCACATTTTGCGCAAAGTATTGTAGAGGCACCGACAGTCCCTAGATCTGCTCCTTAGGTAGCTGGTTGCAACCTGGAGTAGATTTTATATTCAGCCGACACATAACATCTTAAGTCGTGATTTGGAGGAAAAATAATAATAATAATAAAAACATTGCCAAGATTTTGGTCACGGTTTTACTCTCCCCAGATACTAAACAGAAGAACGAAACTGTGTAAATCGCGTGAATACTTGCACGATAATTGGTGGACTCCCCGCTCCAAGCTTTTTGCCCCCTAAATTGTTTTTGTACGTTGAGCGCATTCCTAGTTTGTAGCTCGTAAAACACACTAACCCGAACTCTGGAATTACCCGCGATTTCGAGTCGCAGTGAACACGCGAGACTCGTTTGTTTGGAAACACTGGCCGCTCCGCTCTCGGAATTGCAAAGGTCGCCATTGTTTTAATTTGGTCGAAGAGTTCAGCTCTGCAATGACCTTCTGCGACCGCGGCTCTTACGCTTACTCTACATTTATCGCACATCCTAACGCATGAAGATCTTTAAAGTACTGGAGATACATACGTTCATTTTTCTATTTTTGCTTGATAACTTTGTATTCTTACTTCTGCTTCCCGTTTTTAACTTTTTCCCCCCCTTTGATTCGTGTTATCATTTTTTTAGTTTTTATTTCATCTACAGGGTCATACGCCGTCATTCTGATGAGGTGTATGTTGGGGCCTTCCCCAATAGTTTAAGTTGTGTACGTAGATGATCTCTTGAATACATTTCCAAAAGTAAATGTAGAATTTTTCGTGTACCGTTGGTATAAAATTTAAAATATTAATGTATTTTTAAGTGGAAACGGGAGTGGAAGAGAAGATCGTACAGCCCGAGCCTGACATTATATCCAGGTTTAATGTTATTAATATTATTGGTAATTCCATTGAAATATATAAAGTGGTCTCTAAACTTCTTTACTTTGAAACCTGAAAGATGGCTTCTCTTTAATTTTTTAGCGATATAAATTACCAATAATAATTTAACGTAAACTTGTACCTTTGAGAAAATAAATCAATATAAATTAAGGGGGGACTATGAAGGTCATCGATGTGTTGCAATAAGAATTGAATTTGAAATTTAATCGTTATATTGTTGACTAGTCCTTTTTGGAACATCAAGAACTTCTGTAATGAATTGGGAATAAAAATTCCCATTTTAATTGTTCAGAGCCTCCCCTGAACGCGAAGGAAACCCAAGTCGCCAAGGAGCGTTGCACAGAGACTAGGCTCTGCTCACAATGCTACGGACACAATGGTGAATAATGAAATGGATAATGAATAAGAATGAAATGGATAATGAAGTAAATATGAGTGATGCGTGATACGTATAGCCTATAAAAAGTTATCGGAACAGAAGAAAGGAGACCATGTAGTATTAAGAAAGAAAGAAAAAAGGGGAAAAACGTTTTTAATTCAAGTTAGATACGTCAAAGCGCTTAATTATTAACTACACAATTATATTAAGCTAAAACTAAGTTAGTTTTAGTTAGATGTTAAGAATGTCCCTCTTCTCAGCAACTTAGCCGTAATGCAGCAGTATACTGTACACCTAAGTAGAAAATAAATTCCCTCCTTCTCAGGGGTGCGGAGTGGGGGGGGGAGACTTAATGGTTTAAACAGTTTTGTAATCTGGTGAAGGGCCCGATAATTGATACTCAGTATGTCACCACACTGTCACCTTGTTGGATTGACAATAATGTCGGAACTATGTTCCGCACAATAAATGACTTCTGTGATATGACCTTGTTACTATGTTACTGCGAAACCGTTTAAAGCATTGTCGTCTTGATAGGTTACTTTTCACTGCAACTGGATATAAAGCAAGAGACTTTTTATTTATTTATATTTTTTGTTATTTATTTTTTAACTTTCCCCACATCAATAGACCTGGCGAGGCGGTCGTTTATTGTCTAGGGATACATACTCCGCAGCTCTTCGACTTATGCAGTAAAGAAGGGGCAGTGTTTAATTACCAATTTATTACCTAACTTAACCTATGGATGGCTTTGGCTCAGATTCACATGCATCCTTTATTGTATTTTCTGTTAGTTTCCTTTCTATAGTTTTCTTGATTTTTTCCATTCATTCATACCTATGTCCATTTACACTTATTTACATGCCTGTCACACGCACTTTCACATGACACTATTTACACTATATACTCTGCACTTAGCGCCACGGCGCCGACTTTGCTCAAAGCGTTTGCACCAATCAAACGACCCACGTTCAATTATGGGTGATTTTGAATTATTACATACACTTCTTACTTAGAAACAAGGTCGCGTCTTGCCAAATATGTGCGGAATATATTTCCACCTTCCAGCAAGGGAACATTTGATGATAATTGCAAATTTTGAATATCTTACTTTCCAGCTTATTAGAAATTTCCGAGTAACGATAGCTATTAGCTGTACACTATGTTCTAAAGAGAACTATATTATTTTTATCTGTACCTCCTAATAGCTTTTCTATATTATACATTTAAAGTTTTCACAATTCAATAAAGAGACCACGAAAGAAAAACAGTGGAAATATCGTTCAAAGTACTCTTTCAGGAGTGAAAATATTGTTCTATAATCTTAGAAAAAAGATACAAATCATCCGAAAGAGGGACGAGTTATGAAGTTCACATGAAAGGCGTTGGGCTATAGAGTCTGCTTGCGACTTAAGTGCAGGTTATAAATCTCCTTCAACCTGACAGGTCCTTGCATCGTGTAGAAAGAACGTCAAAGAAACAACGGCTTTGGCTTCTGATGTGTTTGGTGTCCGGGCAGAATGGATGAAGGTTATTGTGCTGGGATTGTCAGACTTCATATTGTAACATATGATTTCATTGAAGGCTGACAGGAATACTGCTTTTCCAGTGTGTTTTAGTGCATCGGGGGTGGGAGCGCTGTAAATATAGGTCACCTCCGTAGGTGTCATCAAATGCGTAAGTCTAGTGGATGCCAAAACAGGTAAACAGGTAGTTCAGGTAATTTTCTAGGAAATGGATTTTCTTCACTTCTTTCTTTTTCTTTCTTTCTTCTGAAATGTCGTGCAGTTGTGCATCTCTGTCTTTCACACTTATCACCACTAACAATTGGTGATGTAACATTGCAGTTATTACGCTGGCCGACAAATGATTTCAAATTTGAGTTGCATGCGATTTTTAACTGATTCTTAATATTTTTTGATTTGCTAATTTCAAATTTCAAAACTATTTTGTTCTCAAAACTATGTACTACGCTCCTTATCAAACTAGGTTTCATGAAACAACGCAATCAATATAGATAGTGAGATTTTCTGACATAATACTAAACACTCACTACGAAGATCAGGGCAGCTTTATTGTAGAAACCAAGATGCGTCCCCTCGTATGTGATAAAGAATTCACCAGAAAGTTGAACAACAGGGAACCCGTATGTGTCATTCGTTGCGGAAATGGAAAACGTTCATAGTAATAAAAAGACTGCTAATTATAAGTCTCATAGCTAATGTGTTGTCAGAATTTTATGATGTGGTGTATAAAATGTGTGTCAAACTTTCTTACATTTATTGTCATTTTGATAGATTACCTAAAACCTATGCAAAGTAAATGACGATCAAAACGTTTAGGAAAGTTCCACCAAGGGAGATGGTGAACACTGCAGACTGCAGACCCTTGCTCTTTGCAGACATTGAAAATTAATTCCATGAAAGTGTATGTACACTGGAGTTTGAAACACTTATTTCTGCCCTATAGAATGTACTAGATCTTGGTGTTATAGTAACTGATGCAGTTTATAACAATTACGTTTGTATGGACTGTAACCCTTAATTATGACAGTACAAATTTCGATTTGTTCCAAATTAAATTTTGACATATGGCGTTTGCAAAAATCTTCCAGAAGTTTCCAGAGCGATAGATTCCAGAAGAAAACGTATCTCATCTGGAAATCAGTCCCTCCCCTCGATTAGGTTTTAACAATTATTGTTGGGAGATTGTTGATAACAATACTCTAAACATTTTATTGACCAGTCTAACAATGTTTTCGGGACTTTCGTGTATGCACATTAAATTCCTACTTCATCTTTCACCTTCAAGAATAAGTGTTAATTAAACCATTGTTTTCTTTCGCGCAAAATAATATGAAAATCTCGGGGCAATAACATGCTATGCCACAATATGTAAGTTTTGAGAAAACGGTGAGTAAAGGTTTATACCAGTGGTATCAAGGTCTTCTATTGGTGGCAATGGCACGCGTCGTGGCACCGTAGCACGCCACGAACTTCTCTGCCAAACTAGCGTCGGCAAAGGAAACTATTAGTAGTAACCCCGCCATTTTACAATAGGAATAGCTTTGTCTCTGGTGGCGGGATAATGAACTGCGTGGAGGGGCGATTTCGTCGTGTCACTCGTGCCACGAACTCCCGCTCTTAGCATTGACCAACGCTGCTTTAGACATTCTATTATACACTTTGGGATAAAGAACTTTAATTTATGAGTTACACTGCCATCTTGTGGAGAATCTTTAAAATAAAAATCCAACATCTAGATACATATATGGGTCATCGAAAAACAGTAATACCTCAATTTTATCATAAAGGTGGATAGCATGTTTTTGCCCCAAGGTCTTCAAATAAAGATTATTCATAGTTTACAACTCGCTGTTACTTTATTGAAAGGTCGCGAATAGCGTGTATGATCACACAGAGGAAATTAATATATAAATCAAAAGGAGATAATATAATATATTTGCATTGCTTCTGAATTTAATTATTATTTTCTTCATTTATTAATTGAAGTGAAATATTTAATTCGTTTTATGGCTCTTGGTAGAAGTAATTTACGAATGGAAATTCCATCTAGAACGCCCCAGCATAAACTTCTGCAAAGACGGCGCTAATTTCCACATCTCCTTGCATTTCTCTTATCTGAGAGTCTCTCAAGAATTAAACACGACTTGTCAAGAGGCCATCTCCATGTATTTGCGTCTCATCCAGCAGACATGTGCAGACAGGTCGCGTGAGTTTGGCGAAGTGCTCGCTGAGTTAACAGCGCACCAAATGTTAAAATGTCCCTCCCCTTTTTTATTTCGAAGGCACTGAATTCGAACTCGTCGTCATTTAAAAATTTAATAATGTGCTTCCCAAATTACCAGAATGTTAAGACGTATTCAGTTTGAACTATATTCATCAGTTGATATTTTGATATATATATTAGGAGTCCCTGAATACGAATGTCATTTCTTGCAGGGTAATGCGAGAGTATTTTAGATGTTATTCTTGAGTAGTGTGCATGATACTTTTTGAAAAAACCATTTTGCGTGGTTTTGTTCAGCCGCATTTTACTGTTGCACACTATTAGTATTATTCCATAGTCTTATTAGACTGCGTGGCCCACATAAATTAATAGATTCCCTCACCAACTGGTCGACTGTGGAGAGAAGAAAAAAAGAAGGGGAAAAAAGGTTGTCGAGGTGTTGAGACTGCGGCGTATGCGGCGGTTGCTGGCGTGCGATCGTAAACCACCCGTCCCGACGCGACGCCGCGTCGTCCTCAAGATAAGCGCTAGCGCCTTGTTCCGCCTCTCGGGTGGAAAGGCAGTACAGTCCAGCAACGACTTTCCGTCCAGCCGTCTGCCTTTACGCGGTCCTTGGGCTCCCTACGTAAGGGAGTGGCTTGGCGATTTTTTTTATCTCAGCTCAATATATCATCAAAGGAATTTTTTTTACTATAGTTACCATTTTTTACCATAATGACATTTTTTGTCGATTTGATTGTGTGACACGTGATGACATTGCCATGTCTGTTGTGTGGAATGTAAGGATTATTTGATTTGCTAATGGTAATAATAAAAAAAACACCTCCCTTGTCCTCCAAAAATGATTTATTTTCAGAACGCTGTAAACCTTTTAACAGTTAAAAAATGTGTTACTTCAATACCGTTATTATTCACAAAATATTGTGCAATAATTAAGATGTAAGCTCCAATTGAGTTTGCTTAATTGCTAAACAATTATGTTTCACGAAAACTTACATCAGTGTGTAGAACGTAAATTCCAGCACTTGTATTTTTTGAAAGTCCTTAAATCACATCGCAAGAGGTAATAAACGATAATTCTTTGGTAACAAGGATGAACAGTTTTGAACTATATTTTGACCATATGAAATTAGTACTTTCTCTTCCTGTTAAGTCAGTTTTGTGTGTGTGTGTGTGTGTGTGTGTGTGTGTGTGTGTGTGCATTATAGCAGGGTACACTAATTACTGGTTAACAGGACGTGTCAGTAATTGCAGAACTTGTTTTCCTACTTAAATCCACACTATAGTAGATTTCAAGTCCCAAGTCTTAAAACTCCTTGCACGCTGAAATGTGATCGTTTATCGTAATGCTAATATTGCATTTTCAAAAACGTTTACATATATTTGCAGGAAGCCCAGAATTGCATGTGTTCGTTTCTAGTGCAGTATAACAAGTTATTCCCTTCTCTCTATTTATTATAAGTCACGATTCAGAAGTGAAGGTGACCAGGAGAGTTATTGCATACTTCGAGTGAGCATATTAGTAAAACCGACAACGCTTGCACGAAACCCTTAAAGCTCCTAATAGATGTCAATTAGTTCTCCGTTAACTGTTAATTCGATTATCAACCCCCGCTGCGTTTTAGACTACCTTGCTTGCATCATTTGTTTGCTTTCACTTGGGATTTCTCTCAAAGTGCTTTCACTACGATTATTTTTTTTAGATTATTCCGTATAAACTCTAATTTTTCTAATAAACCTAAGTGTTTCTACTGCCTCTTTTCAGGGTTTTCAAGTATGCTGATTAGTATTTAAAAGTATTATAATCGTGCAGCAGAAATCGGCGATTTTACGATTGAAAAACTGTTATTGCCGGACCCTGATCCCTGATGACGAAAAAATTGAAAACTCTTGTTTCTATATTTCAGAATTACCCAACTATCGAGGCCTCACAGGCCACACCTAAACCATTTAAATGGTTGCGGGCCATATTTTCATTAGTCCGGCGATCCTCATCTGACTTCTCCTTATTGATGATCTCGGCACCCGGCTGTTCTGAAACGGGAGGGGAGGATGAAACCATGTGTGCTGTCAGGTCAGGCTATGCTACCATGCATAGAGTAGTGAAACACAGTGGGATGATTTTGAATTTCCGAATTTATTACAAAAACATTCTTAAATGTAAATGTAATATTACAAAACAAAGAATATGTACAAATACAATACACATACAATGTGTACAAAGAATATGTATAGAATAGTAAATTTAACCTATTTTTACATTAAAAGGGCTGTTGCCCCCGGCAGGGCAATGTTCTCGTCCGGCTCACAATGTTCTCGTCCGACGTGGATAAAAGAGACTTTCACTTTTGACTAATAATTTTTCGCGGGCCACAAGAAATGGCATCGCGGGCCGCATGCGACGCGCGGCCGGCCAGTTGGACAATCCTGCTATATTTTGTAAGTTACTTTCTCTAACATGTTGTGTATTCAGAATCAACGTTTCATGGGTCCTTGATGCTGAAACATCAATTGAGGCAAAACGTCTGTCTATCCGTCAGTCCATCCGGCCATCTGTGGTCAACGTCCCTCAACCGTTCAGAAGATATTCTCCCAATTTGATATTCTCCGATTCACATGAACCAACTCGAGACCTTGCGAGTTTAAAACCGATGATTTCATTCTAGGAGGTACTTTTCATGAAGCCACAACAACTTTTAAATATTATCTGAAAAATGGCTCCAGTTTTTTTAATTAAACTTCGTCCTCAGACAGCGGATTCTTCGTTTAATATTTTTCTTTGACTCTTAAAATGGTCCCGGTCTCATTTTTGTTGAACTCTGAATTTTGGAAAATTGCAAAAGGCAGGAATCATACGAGAAATCATGTGCTGTTGTATCACAACTAAGTTGTTTGTGGGGATGTCGCTAAGGTCTTTGAGCATTTCATGGCTATGGGAAAACGATATTTAAAGTATTATAGTTGTTCATTCTACTAAAAGTTATGGAAATCATAATATTATCAAATATTACGTACATGATGTTTTTTAACGAGGGAATTCTTGTGGTTTACCGTCAAAATATGTTGCACACTTGGAATTGCATAGCAGTGAGGCCGCTTCAAGTTTTTTTTTCTTCCTCGAGGTTATTTATACTTTCCAGAGGCCACTTTTCTGTAAGTAGAGTTCTATCATGCACTCCCATGTCATTAACTGTATTGGCGTTACATTGATCGTCTCCCCACTCCCACCGTCTCATTGCGGGCGTCGTCTTCTCTCCCGCTCGTTTCCTGTAGTACCTGCAGGCGTTTCCACGGCCTGTAATCGGCGCAATGGCCGCCGCGGCGTTTATCGCTGACAGTCCATAAAATAAACGGCCGGGCGGTGCTTTGCGGGACTCGCGGGAGCGAGCGAGCGAGCGTGTGACCCGCATACGGCGAAGGCGAGAGTCGAACCCCGGCGGAGCACGCTCGAGGAGCCGCTGATGAACGTTCTCCTGCGCGGGGAGGATGGAGGTGGAGTGGTGTGGTAGGACTACGAGTGCTCCATAACAACACCGTCGCCGTCTTCCTCGACCAGAAGCCGACTTTCTCGTATTGGCTGGCCTATTTTCGGAGGGTTTGTCCTAGACAAGGTTAGCGTTGAATTAAGGAAGCAAACCTAGTACTGTAAAGGGCGTTTCTGCCGCGGCGTTGTTTCATCGAGCGTACTCGTGCTGATTTATGTGCTAAAATATGCTTCAATTGTTTCTTTATGACCCTCATTTTTCTTGTGCAAACTCAGTTATTTAAATATTGCAAGTTCATTAATTGGTGACGACCGATGGACGATTGTTTTGACAAGTAGAGCATCGTCAAAAATCGTCGTCCGCGTCCGGGTCGCTCCGCGAAATGTAGGTATTTTTCTACCATTTCTGCCTAATGAGCGCCAACCGATTATACCTCGGAAGTACCAGTGAGTAGAATTAGAGGTTAGAGGTAGTTTTGACGAGTTATTTAGTTTACTCCGATACCGATACTACGAAGAATATTGTAGAAATTGGTACGAATATTGTCCAAAAACTTGCGAGAAAATTAAAATGAATTCCGCGTGAGAGATGTTAAGTAGGGCCATGTTTGTCGAAAGCAAACGAACAGTCAATAATCACCGAATATCAAAGAGCTCGTGCTATTCTTTTTTTATTATGCTGTCAATTAAACTCAGAATGCTTAACTTTTAATAAAAAAATATTTCATCTAAATAATAATTCTTAAATTCTAGCAACATAAATTATTTTCACGTATACATTCTTTTGTTGGCGGAATGACAAAATGATGGGAGTACCCCAGCTCCAACACAAGTTAACCAAAGTTCGTGTAATGAATACCAATCATTTTCATAGACCACGACTCTCAGTAGAATGTGGGACAATTGAATGTGAAAATAATTTCTCACGTGAAAAGAAAACGAATATATAAGTACCTCAATATCTGTCAGTTTCAAGCAACTATCAAATTTACAATAACCGAAATACCTCTGTGTTGCGTGGATCCTCTGTTGGAGTAAATACATTGATAGAGTCCGACACTGATTTATAATTACCTTTATGCGGAATGTATCACTCTCTTCATGATTTGGTTTTTCAATCTTGAAAATTCGACAATGATTCGATATATTTCAGGGCTGGGTACTTCAAGGTAGAAACGTAGGGTATTAATCCTTTGTGCCGTTGGGTAAAAATAACTCTTAATTGCCGGTTTTCTCAATCTTTAATTTCTTTTCTGAATATTTAAAAAGAAAAGTGCCGTTGATTATATTTTTTCTAACAGTTGCACCTCAGCAGTGTTTACTAATGAACGTATTAATGAACTACTAATGATTTACTAATGAACGTATTTGTGAGTCCTATTATTTAGATATGGTCGTCCCTTACTTGCAATTAGCACATAAAGATTAGTGTGTTCTTACATTACTTCGGCTAAAGGGAGAAAGTGGCTCATGACCTCGAGGATCTTATTTTGTAATTTGTTACTACCTTATTGTTAACAGAAGCATTACGACTTGATTGTATTGCATCTCGAAGGTAAAATAATGCGTGAAACGTGAAGCGCTACAAAACATGCAGTGCGACAGTGAGAGCGTATTATTGTGGGAATAAAAGTATCATTAAGTATTGTGTTCGTTTCTTCAGAAATTTCCATTATTAATTGCACAATTAGTGAGAATATGCGATCTTATTTAGAAACGAGTCCTGTGAGAGATGTGTTAACCAAATTGTATGAAAATAGCAAAACAGTTTTTTTCTGGAACCTTCGGTCTCCTACCTTAACACCGTCCCATGCCTCATTCCGTTCCCTATAGTATCTGCAATCGTTTCCGCTACTTGCAATCGGCGTCTTTAAGTTTTCTTCGGGTGTCGCTCGTAGTAAATTGCAACTCTATATTCATACCAAGCAGTTTTATTTTCTCATATGCGTACTTTTATACCGAGTTGTATACATAATATAGAGAAGAATGAATGAATGAATGAATATATATATATATATATATATATATATATATATATATATATATAATGCAGAAAATTGATTGCAAGAGATCAACATAAATGCACTCTGTGGAATACTGAAAAAAATGTGTTTTTTCATGTGTGTGTGTGTGTTTTCTTTTAAAACGTCCTGTCTGTAAGAACGTCCGTCTCTCCGTCCATCCGTCTGTGAACGACACTACAGTCTAAACTATTCATAGATTTTTTTTCCGTTACGCATTTTCCTCGATCGATATGACCCACTTGAAACTCTGCTATTTTAGAAAGAATTCTTTAAATTTTGCGGGTATTGTACTTATGAAGCCTCTGGAACGTTTTAAAAATTGTCTCAAAAAGGGCTCCAAGCTTTTTCTTTAAATTTCTTGAAGCAGTGGAGTGAAGTACACTTATAAAGATGGCATATGTCCTATTTCCACCGTAACATTTAAATTTTCGAAGAAAAAAAAGTTTGACATTTTTTGAACTCCTTCGTACATTATTAAAGATGGAGATTTTTTCAAATAAAATTTGTTCTCCTCAATTAGATTTTTGAGTAATGTCAAGTACATTTTTTTAAACTATTGGTAGTATTCATGCAATTTTGAAAGAAATTTGGGCAATATTTTAAAAAAAATGTTAAAAATAAGATTTTCTGAAAAGACTCAATGTTTTTTTGAACGGATAGTGCTAAATACTGTAAAAACATGGCATAAATGCTTTTGATGTATTCGTTTGATTTTGTTCGTGAGAGGCCCTGATAGTTTTTTAGACATCGCGACGTCTCTTCGACGCGTCGAAGAGAACAGGAAACGAACAAGTACGAGAATGTGTCCCATTCTGTAGCACAATATGTTTTGTCTTCTAATGATAAACGACGTGTTTATCTGAAGTCGCAAGACTTTTTTTATGTGATCTAATTATACAAATGTTCCAAGGACAAATCAGACGTCCTTCTGTTTCATGTTTTTATTTTGACTTTAAAACAAGTGATGGCTTGTAAATTACGTTCTTTTTGCTATCTGCTCGTGTTTATGACTTTTCATTGTTTCTGCCTCTTGGCGATAAATTAGACAATGCGAGTGTACCGGTATTAATTATCAATGAAGATTGCTACTCTTTATTCAAAAATGAGCTTTTATATTACTGCACATTGTTCTGCTAATTTAATGTTAGCTCGGGATTGACAGTGATTGTCAGTTGTAACTGACTGCGGGGCGAGAGGATTAGCTCAATTCTTTCTGGTCAGTCCAGTTTGGCTGCTTCTTCACGCTGACGTACGCACTCGGCTCAGCGGGTGGCGAAAAAGCTCGGTCGATGGCCATTTGACGAACTTTCCTCCTACCCGTACCCGTGAGAACCTTGGTTCGATTTCATCGGGGGCCGGCCCATCTCATTACGCGGGCATTCACGACCGGTTTTCAACACGATGGTCTCTGGCTTTCCGATCGCCTTTTTACCTCTTGGTGTTTCACATACACTGCATAACACTTCGTTCTTCCTACATTTAAACACATAGTGTAGGCATGGGGTAATGCGCCGGATGTCCGCGGAAAATAAAGCAATAGAAACGTCTGCCAGATACCGCCGTCCGTAGCCTTGCGACAAATATAAGCGGTGCACTGGGTAAACACGAGAGATGTAAAATATGTGTATTTTAACGCAGCGTGGTATATTTTTACGTTTCCTTGAAAGCGAGCCACGCGGAAAACGGAATCGACATCAGAGCTGGCCATCAAAACACGACGACGTAATCTGTTTAATTGGGTAGCTCTTCCCCGGTGGCAGGGCGCCAGAGGGTTGACGTCTGGGGCGGAGATTTACTGACCTCAATTTTTGTTGCAATATGTGAAATGCTGCTAAGCTGGAATGTGAGGAAAGAGGTACGAATCTGGACGATTTCTATTTTGGTCAATACGACTTCCTGTGGAACGAAATCATCTTTTCTAAAAGTTTGAACTTGTGTGTACATTAATTTTAAATTCTAATTAAAAGTATAATGTATAATTTGGGGTGAATCATTAAAATGTGCATTATTCAAAGATTTCTTCCATAAGAAATTCCATGAAGAATGCATCAAATGTATGGAGATTATCATATTTGTTCATGGAGAGCTGAGATACTATGATTCATCAAATTATCCGCACAATGGCAAATGCGAATTGATAATCGTATAAGATAATGGTAAATTTTGCCAATTTGTCCACTTTTGATTCTATGAAGGCATACCAGACGCGTCGCGAAACACGTTTCTCGCATGACCTGCCACGACATTGTGCTAATCGCCAGCGTTGCCACAGTTTCCAGAAGGGCTGCGCAACCGAGATGTGACGGAACACAACTTGGACTTAAAGGATCTAACAGAATGCTCGTCGTGGGAACTCACGAATTAATATGTAAGATGCCACTCATGAGTTAGCATCATTTCAGTTTACACTATATACACGTACAGAGGGGTAAAACGTGTGGTTGGGTTGTCACAATTTATCAGCTGAAACTTTCAAGTTAATGTTTCGGAGGTCTCCTCGCTATGCATTTCAGATAAATATAACTTTTTGTGAAATTATTATGGCTTTTGTCATCTGGTCATCTATCATCCTTAGTTTGGTTGCGCCTTTTCTGGATTAGGTTTTTAAACAAGAAATATCCGAGGAATTTCCTCTTGATATGGGCAGTGACGAGGAGTGAAGTCTTTGGCAATTTTGGTGGACCCGCATGAAGACCTAGTGTTTAGATGTTTCGTTAGGTCCCTGGATGCGGTCCCTAGTACTCTAAATACTTGTGGGAATACCACGATCATTAACTTTTACAAAAGTATCTTTATTACTATTGGCTTACTGGCCATTTTTGAACACGCTTCACGATTAACGTGTGTAATTTTTAGGCTCAGCTTTTCAGCTGACTCCCTCGGTTCGACAAGGTGTTACGCCGTAAGGTGTGACTTAGGAGATGATAGGATGATGAATAGAGACCGGAAAAATATGTAGTATGAAAGGTGAAAATATGTATATAAATATTTAATGAAAATAGTAAGAATGTGTAATAAAAATGTAAAATCGGATATAATATGTAATATTAAAATACACTAATTATAAAACGAAAATTTACATAATACGAAATTATATTTATAAAAATATTCCTAAAGAAATTTTAAATATAATACATACGTTTGGAAATTCAGGTTAAAGGTCACAAAACGTGGCGTCAATGATACTTTTCACTCCTAAGGTGAAACTGATGTCATTCACTGACGCGCAATTCCCGCCACACTGAGTTTAATTGAAGCAGACGCGCCGGATTATGTGAACACTCCACCGCGTCATCATGTAGCATACCTCCAGTAAAATGCATGCAGTAATAATGTAGGAAAAATTGCTGTTTTGAAAATATTTCTTTTCTTAAAAAATACGTAATAAAATTGAAGAAAATTGATATAATAAAAATAATATTTTGTGAAAATGGCAAAATATATAAAATATGTAATAAAGTGCTAAATATGTAAAAATATGTGACGAAATATTTTGTTATTTTGTTGGAAAATGGACGATTCGCCAAGATTTAAAGCGGTAAGTAGAAAGATAAAAAATATGTTTTGACATAAAAATCCGGTCTCTAATGATGAGAGGTGAAGTGACAATCACTAATACGACCTTGCCTACGCAGGATTCGAACTTGTAGCCTCCTCGGCGCAGACGACAGCTGTCGCAACTATCTGCGCCAAGGAGCCGGCATTATTATTATTATTATTATTATTATTATTATTATTATTATTATTATTATTATTATTATTATTCCTCTAAATCACGACTTAAGATGTTATTTGTCGACTGAATATAAAATCTACTCCAGGTTGCAACCAGCTACCTAAGGGGCAGATCTAGGGATTGTCGGTGCCTCTACAATGCTTTGCGCAAAATGTGGGCTGTTCCAAATAAAGCAATTTCTTGCACTTCCCAGTCTTTTGGATTACCTGGGAGTTTCGACAAGTTCTTACACAAATTTTGCGGAACAAATCCCAGAGCTCCGATAACTATCGGTACGACCTGTGCTTTTACGCCCCACATTCGGCTGATCTCGATTTCCAAACTCTTGTATTTAATTATTGATATTATTATTATTATTATTATTATTATTATTATTATTATTATTTCTTCTCTTGTGATTTTCAGCAGCTTGTGCTGGGTTCGATTTGCCCAATCCTGCCACGATTAGAAAAGAGCTCCGTCACTGAGGAGAGAGATTTCACTCTGACCCCCAAGGTCAATAAGGAAGCCTCATCTGTGTTAGTTCAAGAACTTGCGAACTGTATGACATGTTTATAGGATCACTGCTTTCTGCCCGTAGTTTAGGATTCGTTGAGGTTATCCCATTTGTTTTAGATTTTTCTTGAATTTTTTTTGAGACTTACACCTTCAGCCGAAATAACAAGTGGATATGTTGTTACACTCTTTAGTTTCCACATTTGATTTATTTCTAGAGCAAGACCGTCGTACTTGGTAATTTTCTCGGTCTCTGTATTCTTTAGATTGTGTGTCAATGGTACGGCAATATCAACAATATCATCTTCTCTTGTGATTTTCAGCAGCTTGTGCTGGGTTCGATTTGCCCAATCCTGCCACGATTAGAAAAGAGCTCCGTCACTGAGGAGAGAGATTTCACTCTGACCCCCAAGATCAATAAGGAAGCCTCATCTGTGTTAGTTCAAGGACTTGCGAACTGTATGACATGTTTATAGGATTATAACATAATCAACCCAGAAACTGTGGTACAATACTTGTTACAGGTTCTTTAGAATTATACAGTCCAAATGATAAATAGCACCAAATGATAAATAACCCAGCACAAGCTGCTGAAAATCACAAGAGAAGATGATATTGTTGATATTGCCGTACCATTGACACACAATCTAAAGAATACAGAGACCGAGAAAATTACCAAGTAGGACGGTCTTGCTCTAGAAATAAATCAAATGTGGAAACTAAAGAGTGTAACAACATATCCACTTGTTATTTCGGCTGAAGGTGTAAGTCTCAAAAAAAATTCAAGAAAAATCTAAAACAAATGGGATGATAGTTAATGTAATTATTTATCATTTGGACTGTATAATTCTAAAGAACCTGTAACAAGTATTGTACCACAGTTTCTGGGTTGATGGCCCCCATCTCGATCAGGTTTTTCGTCCAGTTTCCCTGATCCTTGAGCAAATGCTGAGATGGTCCCTTGTTTTGCTTCTGGACATAAATGTAACTTCATTATTTGTGCACGTCTTCTGAATTTCAGTGGGAAATATAGTTATTCAAATTATCGTTTTTCATATTATCGCGGCAAAAAGTATTATTCTTTCATGAAGAACATGAGGGTTCAGGGCAGAAATTTATAGCTAATTTACCTTTGAAAATATATTTTATTATATAGGAGCGAATATTTTGTCAACAAAACTTGAAAAAAACCGCTCTTTTTTCTGTATTCAAAATTCGACTAGAATATGGTTTAGGATAGAGACCACAGAATTATGAAAACGTGCACAAAATTCACTTCTCCCCATAGCTCGTCATACGCAGTTTTTAACTGTTTTTGACGTAAATAAATAAATAAATAAATAAATAAATAAACAAGCATAGCTTCTTTCTTGTTCCTGTCAATCAAAACTAAATCTGGTCTATTGAAAGCCATAGTTATATCTGTAAATATGAGTCTGTCCCAATAAATGATGGTATTATTTGCTTCCATTACAGGTGCTGTGTTGTATTTATAATACGGTGGAGCTTTACTATTTAACATTCCATGCTTGAGAGCCAATTGTTGACGGACAATCTTAGCTAGTTGGTTGTGTCTGTCCAAGTAAGCGCTGTCGGCAAGCGCAGTACATCCAGCCATTATGTTCTATTGTTTCACCTCTGGCGCCGCATTTCCTGCATTTGTCAACAACGGGCATGCACATGCAATGTTTTTCATCGTTCCTAGTTCGGCATACTCTAATATTACTATTATTATTATTATTGTTGTTGTTGTTATTATTATTATTATTATTGTTATTATTATTTATTATTTTATTTCACTCCTTTTTAATGGAGGCCAACATCTTACTCCGGGACTGTGTAGCCAAAGGACGTAAGATTTCTGCATAACATCTTGCTCATCTACTCTCCCAGTATTCGTCGGACAATACTGCAGGTGTCCAAGATTACGGACTTCTGGAGGGATATGTACACATCACGGTGCAAGTCTAAGATGTCAATACTGCTGTTCAATGTGATGGGAATTTCACCTGTAGCGCCAATAACTACTGGTACCACTGTGACTTTTGCCATACCCCACATTGTTATTATTGTTATTATTATTATTATTATTATTATTATTATTATTATTTCCACTACATCACGACTAAAGATGTTATGAGTCGGCTGAATACAAAATCTACTCCAGGTTGCAACCAGCTACCTAAGGAGCAGATCCGGTGACTGTCAGTGCCTCTACAATACTTTTATTATTATTGTTATTATTATTATTATTGTTATTATTGTTTATGTGCAACATACTGTCTTGGCTAAATGTGTCCCCACAATTGGCTCGTAGACTTACGACTCCCGCACCCGTGCATAAGGAAGGCGGCGAAGGCGCAGCTTGAGCGCGGCGCCCGCGCGGCTGCTTCCGCGTTGGCGCGCGCCTTATCCGGCGCATCGTCCGCTCGCGCGCCCTTTCTCCCACGCGGCGCTCCGGGAGCCCCGCGCGCGCGCCCGTGTGCGCTGACGACGCGCCACGACACGACAAGGCACGACCCAACGCCACACTGAGGCGTGACGATACAGCCTCCTCGAAAAGAGTAATAGTTTTCAGTGTTTGTTTCTTTAGTGCGAGCCTTAGAAGCGCATTGAATAAAGGGACTGGACTGATTATCGCACGCGCAAGAATTCTTGAAACACGAGCTCCGTAATCTTTGTCCGGCAATGAATAGTACGGCAAGTTGCGATACTTGTATCCGGCTCGGAACGGCGCGTGCCAGCTTACAATGATGTCTGCCTACGTCCACCTCCTACCTTGAAAATAATCGTAGTATTTCTCAGGTCACGAGTTGGTGCGATGAGTTCATACCAACAACAGTTGGTACGCCCTTTTATGCTGTGACTTAGCTAGAACCCTCCTCTCTCCGCATCTCCAGTTGTGGAATATGAAGGAAATTTGCGCCTATAGTAGTGGACGCCGGCGTTGAAACATTTCGGTGAAAGATGACAAACGTTTTTAATGATGAAGCTTACTTGTTGCGACTCTTGGATTTGCCAAGAATTTCCAAAGCCGTGATATTATCAAATATGATAGCACTGGCTGTTGTGCACTATTAACTTCTACATTTTGCTATAAAACACATATTTTCTATTTAAGGCATTGTTGACTAGAGATCCGAGTCGGAACGAAAAGTTGTAGAAGTTCTTCCGGTACATAACTTCCTAACCAGCTGAGTAAAATTTAAAATGGCAAAATTTAAACTTCAGTTGTCGTTGTCTCTTTAGACCGGCATGCTTTTTAACATTACTGTGTATTAGTATCTTATAAATGCAAGGGTTGTAAAGCGACGAAAGTTATTGAAGTTGTTTAAAGTGTTAGACGGGAAATTAATTTTACGAGATAATCCGGAACTTTTAACGACATGAAGGACATAAATGCGTATCAAGGACTTTCTGAACTACATAGTCAACTCAGGATCATAGTTCTGCAACTCATTAATCCCGATGGCGACATTCACCAGGTTGCTCATCAGCTCCCCGATGGAGAGAATTAAGTCTATGTAGAATGACATTTGAACGTTGAATTATGAGAATGGAGGTTGATCGTTTGGCATAATGAGAGGTGCGTGGAAACAAAATTAGCGGATGAAACTCTGCTGCCAACCAATTTTGTCCACTGCAGATTCGATCCAGAGTGACCTGGAATTATACACGGGTGCTCAAAGGCGGAAGGCGAGAGCTTCGAGCGGGGTACTATTGAGTGGGCAGAGCCCTATTTACTGTAAGTCCTCCGAACCAACACGTTCTCTATTTCAAGATGTGTTAGGTTAACAGGTTCGTTTGGCGAGATTGTCCGTAAGTTTGAAAACATTTTTTAAAGTTTATGAAGAGATAATACGTATTGAATACTCTAGTTTTAATATATAATGACATTTGAATGAGGTAATTAGCTGACATTACTTATAGTAGGAAATTTGATTAACGCGGTTATGACCTGAACTCAATTTTACTTTACGGTATATACGACGTATTGCCCTTTGAATTCAACGACCATTTTCAGGAATTTAATCACCATTCGTCTTCAGAACTATTTATTACAGTTATTTAGAATCCAAACTCGGTCAGATTTAAAACCAATCCTAAACTTCTGACAAAATCATTGCATTTGAAATCTGCTGATAGGAATCTGGGCTTCATGACATGGAGGTCTGCGCTCTCATATTTCCTGACATGTAGGGTTGCCGACCGTCCTCCATTTGGGAGGACAGTCCTCTATTGAAGTCAGTTGTCCTCTCGAGCTCCTTTGTATTTTAAATGTTCTCTCTGGAGTAAATTTATAACTTTTGTTATCATTGATTTTATCACATGACGAACATCTGCTACGTCGTTTTATTTATTGTTTAATTTAGAATATCAAACACGAATATCCTTTTTCTGTACGCCGACACACGCATGCATGATAGTGTCTCTAGCGACTAAAAAACAAACAAAAACATAACACGCTCCGACATTTTTTCTTTCTTTTTTGGGGGGTGGGGGACGGGGGCTTTATCGAGTGTCCTCTCCTTTGCATGAACATTGTTGGCAACTCTACTGACGCGGCTGTTCGAAAGCCGTTGTTTCACCCTGGAGGCGATTTGTGCGCGGTGCATCTCGGAAGCCGGAGGAGGCTTTCGTTTTCCCGGCGTTCCGCGCGCGCGGCGAAAGCCGACCGATCGTCCGCCCCTCGTCGCGGGCTGCACCTCGCGCGCGTGCTCGGGGGAGGGGGCAGAGGGCGGAGGTCACGTGAAACGACGACGGGACAGTGCGCGGGAGTGTGAGTTGTTAAACGATGGTCGCGATCTTCCTCTTACATCGTTTGCCGGAAGGTAGAATTTCCTCAGGTGATACTAATATTGTTTCCTTCTGTTGATGTGGGGCTCCTGTTGGAGGATGTAAGGCGACCGTTGAAAAGGCCTCTCAAAATATCCATGTAATTCTAAATCACGTTTCAGAAAGTATAATTTTATAAATTATACTTTCTATTTCTTATTTTATAAATTACTATCAAAACGTTAACAAATGATACATCATTATATTCCTCTTTTTATGATCTAATCATTATTTGTACAAAATATGGAGTTCTATTTAAAAATAAAATATTTAATTTCCAGAAAACTAAAAATACGAACGTATTAAAAAAACTAAAGTGTATTAAAAATTACAAGATCGTAATACAAACAATATTCTCATATGATGCGTATTCCTTGTCTCTTGATTTCGAATTGTACGGCAAAAACTGCATTTCGAATTCGTGAACCGTTTACAAATTATGAGGATGGTCCACAGTTGGAGGGACATCGTGGGTCCACATGGAGGTATATGTATGTTATGTGTACATACGTATATGTACGTATGTATGCATATACATAAATATAAATTTGGAACTTTCTCCCGCGAATAACAGTTGCGTTTGATATCTTTTATGTTCGATTGACGTCCAGAATGGCACTCGCTCACCACATCTCAGTACTTGTCACTCGTCTCACTCACAAAGGGGAGTCTGAATTCAATTTTCCGTCGATTCTTCCAGATATAAACCTCTTGCTAGCAAAATGTGCATTCGATGTGGTGCATCCTCATCTCCGTTGCATCCGACGTCCAGGAAAGGCTGTTGCTCACCCCTGACCGCGAGAAAGGGGATTCCCAGAGCCAGGCTTCGCGATTCATCTCGATCTCGTCTCGGTTCGCGCGGCGGCAGCGCATCGGCCTTCTCAGCGCGCTCTCGCAGAAAAAGGAAGACGCTCGCCGCGTCTCGAGTGATCAATTGGCGGAGGGTTATAAAAGGATTGTAGAAACCCACGCGTCGGCGGCGACGGCGACTGCGGCGAGAAAGTTGGCGAGCGCGGGTGGCGATGCACAGTGCTGGATTCTCTGTATGCTGGCGGGCAGAAATATATATGTCGTCTTGATAGATGAAGAATGTATAAATAATGTGAATGGATGAAGAAGAAGAAGAAGATGATGATGATGTTGATGATTTATAGCACTGTGGTATGAAGAGGACAGCAGAGCCCAATGCCTCAAGATTATGACGAGTATTCTATGAGCGTAATGACGATGGTGGGGGTTGAACTTGTTGTCATTTATCGTGTGGTTTTTATTAATTTCTTGTCGTACTTTGTTTACGCAGAGGAGAAAACGTCTTTTAACATTTCAGCGGATATCGGCGATTTTTCGACGGAAAAACTTCTTTTGCCGGGCTCTGGTGACGAAAAAGTGGATGAAATCCTGTTCCTCTATGCAGTAAATTACTCCCTGTAACACTTTGTATAATCAGAACCCACGTTTTGTGGTTCTTCATACCGTAAAATTGATTAACGGTGAATCATCTATCCGTCCGTCTGCCGTCTGTCCGTCCGTCCGTCCGTCCGTCCGAACGTCCGTCCGTCCGTCCGTCCGTCTGTAGTCAACCGTTCAGTCATCTAAACCGTTCAGACGATTTTGCCCAAAATTGATATTCCCTGATCGATCTGAACGAAATAGAGGCCCTGTGAATTTGAAATATAGTATTTTAATTTGTATTGTTTCTTTCTTTCTACATGAAGCCTCAAAAACGTTTTCAAAATTTTCTCAAAAATGGCACCAATTTTTTTATTAAACGTTGTTTTCATACAGCTTTCAGAATGCTTTAAAAATAATGTGGGTCTCGTTTGAGTTAAAATCTCTAAATTTTCGAAACCTTTAAAAGTTTGGCGTCTTCTACCTGTACAATATTGGAAATAGATTTTTTTTCTTGAATGAAATCTGGTTCTCAAAGATAGATTATGAAATAAAGTCATGTAATTTTTTAAAAAATATGAAAATTTTTTGTGTGAATTAATAGGCAATTTTTAAACAATTATTTTCTCAGAAACGGCTCCCAATTTTTTCTTTTAATTTTTTCCTCAGTTGTAACAAGGACGATTAAAAATGGTGCTGGTCCCATTTTCGACGAACTGTACGTATTTATGAAAATTGCTAATAATTAATATTGCAAAAGTAGAATATTAAAGAGATTTTTCTTATTGAAATCTATTTTGTATAAATTATATTTGTAAACGTGGTTATATATATTTCTTTTTGAAAAAATAGAAATTTTAGTGTAATTTCTGTTTGAAGGTATTGTAATTTATAAAATAAATTCTCGAAAACGTTCTATTAAATAAAAATTCCTCAAATAGAATAAAGGACGCTCAGAAAATTGACGCAGGTGTAATTTTCATTTAACTTTCCGAATTTTCGAAAATTGCATAAGTTTGAAATAACGCCAGAAACTACTCATTTTTTAAGCGTCGGGAATGTTGAGTTCTGCATGCCACTGGTGGTGTAACGGTAATTTCCTGACTTGTTGACTCGAAGGCCCAGAATTCGAATCTTGCCGCGGAGAAAACTAATTGCTGGTTGGAAACATTTTTGCAGTTTCATTTGATAGTATAATATTGCTTTCCCGTAACAAATTAGGCGAGGGAGTGTGGGCTGTTTTAGTACCTAGAGGTAATTGTATGTGCTTATCAAAGAAAATAACGTAACATTTGTAAGCAAATTGTCCAGTGTTCGGTTTAGTGAAGTTACGTTTGACCTACGTGTTCCGTGTGCAAATTACAAAATTAGGTGTCTATGATAACTCATCATAAGGACACTGGTATACGAGGAATAATTTATTAGAAAACGTATTAGTTAAATTCCATGAGAAGGGGAACGGAATTTTGATTTTCTAGGTTGAGACGATGGCACTGTGAGGCGGCAAGGACCGGGAGGGAGGGAGTGGTCGGTGGGTGGGCGACCGGGCGGCAGCCCGGGGCCGACAAGCTAATAGAGGAGCGAAGTGGACAAGAAGGGAAGAAAAGTGTGCTGTCTGTGGTGGACCGTATCAAAAGTTCCTGTTCCATCGATTCATCCGCAAACCTCTTTCCACGGGGGCTAGTAACGCTTGAACTGAGAAATATACGAAATTGAGAGCTGAAAAATTGATATTTTGCCGTGTATGATCATTCATTCGGAAATTATATTATGCATCTGTTTTTAAGTGCGTCTACATACTCGCAAAATTTTGTCTGCATCGCTCATTTTGTCTACTTTGCTTTGTTTAGTCTACATTGCTCATAACAATGTTTCCCTGAGAGTTCTTTTTTCTGCGAGTGAAACTTAAATTCCTGTAAAATATTTTTCCCCAAAAACTGTGTACAGCGTTTTTTGAAGGTGGGACGTATTTCAGAAAATCACCAGAAGATTTGTTTTTGTTTCATTGTAAGAAAAAAAAAGTTTTAAATTTAAGTTGCATATTAAGTTTCTATCTTTTATTGGGGTTTTAATGTCAGTAACAATTCTTAAAAAAATATCCTTTTGGCATTTTTTTCGTTTCCTGATTCCATAATTATTGATTTTAGGTCATTAAACAACACCATTTGAAACTGCCAACGTTTCGCCTTTTATTAAGCCTTCATCGGTTCATAATATTAATCAACAGAGGTCAAGAAATCAAGCACTATTATTAATAGCACTCATAATTACGGACTCCATATCAGTAAACCAGCGATTCTCAACCTGTGAGCCACGGTTAGCGCATTAGTGGGCCACGGAATTGCTAAACTGTCATTGGGTTGTAACGCCAGTCGAAAGTCAACGTCGGTCAGAAGAAGAATACATCAAGAAGTGAAAGTACAATCCAAATAAGAAGACTTTAATTGAACTAGCATGTGACCAGACTCTAAAATCAGCTTCAAAAACATCAATGGTCCAGCTCTAGATGAGTTTTCGGCTACAATATACAGGATTTGCTAAACTGGCATTGAGTCATTTGATGTGTTCTTGGCCACTCCTCTGAATGTGGAACGTGACTTGAGGCAGAAAATCTCAAGTAATCAATGGAATTTTTGTTAAAATACATTAATCGTTGCAAGCTTAAACCTGCATAGAATAGCATTCGTTCATTGCAGCGTTAGAGTAGCATTCGTTTATTTGAGTATTCATCATAACTACAGTTTGTTTATTTCAATATAGATTTTTTCCCCATAGTGGCCCGCATACCACTTAAATTGTCTACAGTACATATACCGCCTTCTAGGAATCCCTGCAGTACGACACGTGGCTTGAGATTCCATGTGCGCCCTGCGAAACAGCTCTTTATACAGCCCGTCATCATGAATCGGGATGCCAGCAATCGCTGTCGGATGCGCTCTCGGGGCAGCGTTTGGTTCGTGCGGGGGCTGCGCGGGGCGAGGGGGCGACGCGGCGGGCGCCACCGCCGATGGGCCGCCGCCGCCGCCGCCGCCGGCTGCTATTGACAAGCGCGTGACGAGTGCGGCGGCGGTGGCGGGAACGAGGTTGCTCGCTCGCTCGCTCTCCCGCAGCGCCGCTTGGCGTGGCGCGGCGCGGCGCGCTTCCGGCCCGAGTGCCCCCTCCGCGTCCCGTGGAGTGGACGAAGGTGGTTCGATGATCGACGCTCGATGGGCGGTGGATGGATGAACCGGCAGGCGCGGCGGGGAAGAGCCACCGGACACGAAGCGCTCGAGCGAATCGGGCCAGCAGTCAGCAGTGGCGGATGGTGCCACAAAAGACTGGAGGTTGCACCTCCATCGAATGACGGAAATGTCATTTTCAAAATTCAAAATACCAATATATAATTAAAATGTAAGCAGTTCCTTTAAACTAAGTTAAATAAAAGTCTGTATTGAAACATTACTTACATAATTTTATGCGTCGTGTCCGTTCAGGTTTAAACATCTCTCGCGCAGGTGGTCTGGCTTTGAATTCCACAGGGCACATAACTTTGGTTCTAGCACTATTACTTCGACACGTTTCACACAAATACAATTATTTTATTTCGAAAATTTCACGACTCTGGTATCTTTTGCAATAAAGTCCTTACACACACACACACACACACACACAGACACACACCACCACACACACCACCACACACACCACCATACACACCACCACACACACACACACACACACACAGACACACACCACCATACACACCACACACACACACACAGACACACACCACCACACACACCACCACACACACACCACCACACACACACCACCACACACACACCACCACACACACACCACCACACACACACCACCACACACACACACACCCGCGCGCGCTCGTACTCCCACTGTCGCTCTCCATGTGTAACTGCAGCGTACTGCAGGCTTCTGCACACGAAATATTCATCTACCGAAAAAAAGGGACTTCCTTCCAGAACTGCCAACTTTTCGCAAAGAATTTATCAAGGGTACATTTTAAATCAATAAATCTAATATCAAATGAAAAGAAATTCTCTGAATCATAGATAATGCTTTAAATGCCATCAATAATTGACTGAACTTGTGTAATTTGAATAACAAGCGAAATTCATAAAATTACGTTGCAGCAAGTCAGAGGAAGACAGAATATCGCTATTTCCCTGAGACTCCCTTGGTCGCCGCGCAGCGTCCAAAAGCGACACCCACATGTTTGATGTGGGGCACTTATTTGCCTTTTTGGCCAATGTCAGCCGTGTTAAATCGAAGGGCCAAAGAGTAAATGCAGTAAACTCAGTAACATAGCCGAGATCCAAGAGCGTGGTAAAATTCGTAGTAAGGCACCAGACACCGGAGCCAACGCCAGTTGGACGCTCTTTGGTTTCAAAATGATTTCATATACATCGATATTGCTGCAATATCTTGAATATTCAATGTCATTAAAAGGAAAATGGATATTCTTAAGATGTTATGAGATCATATTCGATTATCTGGGGGTTGTGCAACCTAAGCACGAGCCGCCACTGGCAATTGGTTGAATCCAAGTGCTGATTTTTAATTTTCATTTCCCAGTGCATCGATTGTAATATTCTTGTACATTTATTTACAACACTGATTTTGTTTCTGATTTGCCGTAGTTAATTCAATGTATGTTTGATAAGAGCAATACAGCAATGTTTTCTTTTAACCCGCGCTCAACTGGAGAGCAAAAGAAACAACTACATTATATGACTTAATTCAAGTTTTCGAACGCTGGTGTACTTGCTTTATCTGATGTTTTGAGAATATTCTCAGGTACTGTAGGACAAGCTTAAAGTCCAGTTTGTAAACACGAAATGACCGGAAAACAGTTTGTAAATTATGTCCTGAATTTACTCTCGCTGGTTTATAGTTTGAGTATTTTTTTTATTGTAACCCTTGCAGAAATGATTGGAGTGCACTTTATAGCAAATTTAGTGGTAAAAATCCTGGTCAATTAAAATCTCAATAGTTTCGAAGACTATGATCAAGTATTAGATGATTAGTGAAATTAAGTATTTGAAATAAAAATTTGGAAATCCTATTTTATTCGATTATTTGTAGTTATCGTACTTTATTAGGTGAGGAAAGAGAATTCCGTTGGACTTTCGTCTTAGAGCTCTTGCAAAATTCCTTCACGTATTTTGATTGTATTTTGAATGTTTCCTTAATCCTTTATTATACTGGTTTCAAACATCGTTGTGGCTTTCATATTTTTCACCACCCATTCCTTGACTTGTTTTGTACCTCGTTTGTACTTCATTAATATACACCTTCGGAACCATGTCACTTCTCCACTTCCCACATAACGTAACTTCCTCTCCCAGTCGAGCCTATCTCTGGCACTGACGCAATATGCGCCTCTCGCCGCAACCCCTGTCGCAATCTCATCGCGCTGCGTGTGGGTACTGCCACACCCCGCCGTCACGGTCATGCGCACCCCCGCAACAGCCACCTCAGCCTCCGGCTGGGCCTCGCCCCCGCGCCTTATGCCGCCCCGTGCCATGCGTCGCTGCCCCTCACCACTCTCGACCGCCTGCGCGCTGGACATCAAGCCGCCGCGCCGCGCCGGCCGCCCCTTCGCAGAACCCCTGCGTTATGCACCATCTACTCCGCTGTACCCAGCGAAGTGGCTTAGGGCGTGGCGCGTTGACTTTGCATTCGGGAGGCCCGAGTTCAATCATTCGGGCGTGTCGGCCGTCCTGATCGGGGTTTTCGTGGTTTCTCTCGGTCATCCAGGCGAATGCTGGGATGGTTCTACTGAAAGGTCACGGCGGCGAAAGCGGCGTCGCTAGCCGAATTTGTTAACTACGTGAAGTCTCAAAAGTCCAGCGAATTCGAGACATCACGGGTTCCTGGTTCGGTGACCGACTAAAAACCCCGGGATCTAACGGCGCCGAGGCCAATTGCACTTTACGGGACGTATAATGGCTAAATACAAATACAAATACTCTACTGTCTGTAACCCAGTACTCCCGCTACATTCAGTCTTCTCCTTCACGCCCATGCCATTACATTCCCTCCCTTTTCGAGATGTTTCTATTCGTCGCCCGTTCTGACGCTTCTTATCCTACCATGTCTTGCCCTCACTTTACTTCTTCCAGCTATCATCTCTCCAACTCTCGTTCCTAGAACTTTCTTCCCAGCTACTCACTAATTCTTGACTTGCCAACATTCGTCCCTTTAATTCACGTCCTTCCATCCTTCGGTGTACCCCCGCCTTCCACCTTCCACTCTGCTTCCCTTTACCCTGTCACAACATGCACAGCTACTTTCGCAGCCGCACGTTTGCCCCAAGTATACGGTAATAGAAAAGTTTAATGACACCATTGTCGCTGCTGCTCTTCCCTATGTCATACGTTAGTCATCTTGCTGCTTGCTTCTGCGGATCCCTCTCGTCTGTTTCCCTAAGTAAGTGTTCATTCAGAGTGCGTCAGATACTGAGGATACTGAGAGGTCATATGTTACGTAATTGTAGTGTATGTTTTATCCTGGAAGGGTGGCGATCCTCTCCCATTTGAATCCAGCGCTGCTCTCCCCACGGCGAGTTTTCTACCTCCAGGTATCTCCCGCAGAGGTTCACCGCCTCCTGCCGGGACACGGATAAAACAGGATAGGTAGCGCTGTCCGTGGTCCGTTTGTTGGAGTACTGCTCCGACTTCTGCCGAGAATCTGAGAAATAAAAAAACTACCGATCAGAGCAGCCGCCGCTTGAATTCTCCTCCAAACAGTGTGGCTGATTTCGACCCAGCTGTCTAGCGAGTGTGGAATATCTACCAGTATCGGAACTCGAATCCTAGAATCTCAATGCTGCAGAGGCAAATAAGTTACCGCTAAGCTTATAGCAGCCGATCCCCCTTTGTTATTGCTTAATTGAAACGTCATTGCACTTTGTACCTATTGGTACCCGAGACGCCCATACCAGCTCTCTCAACTACTGAGCCTCTACCCGTTGAGTTATGCGTCACACACTCTACCTCATTATCAGAATTTGACCACAAATATTGCACTCACTTATCGCACAATCTTTGATCTATGTATTCTGATTTTGTTTTTGAATATAAATTGATGTATTATCATCTCTGTATCAGAGTGGGTATTAGCCAGGACACCTAAGTCCTGATACAATATTTCTAAGTATTTTCTTTTGTGTAATAATTTCTGTTTTTGTGAGTGTGTATGTTTAGAATGGGTATTCAGACAGTTCAGGAAAAGGGTGAAACTTTCAGAATCACATGTTCTGTGACCAGTTTCCTGAACTTCAATCAGGGATTTACATCATATTAAAAAATAACATATTTTGCAATGATAACTGAAAGTGTCTTTGTACTACATGTTAGTTTGAATTATTTTTGTTTCATAATTTCCTTTTAGTCAAATTTGTCAGTTACGCATTATTTCCTTCTGAGATGTATCGAAAATTGAAGTAAATTGCTTAGTAGTTATTAATTTATTTGAAAATGTTTTCCTACATGATTTGCATTTTGGCTATTTTCTTTTTCTTCTTCTTCTTCTTCTTTGGGTCTGTGTTTCACAGTCCCATTGTGTTATTACAACCTTCACATTTAATTTGAGTAGGTACGCAACCTTTCACGAGAAATTAAATCTCAAGAGATAATATGAGGTGAGAGAGTAAGTCAAATATTTGTTGTGGTGGAATCTATTACAGCCACATGTATGTACCACATGATATATTTATTCAAATCTATGGCTACAAAAATCGTGTCACATCATATACTATGATATATTTATCCGAATCTTCTACGGCTCCAATAATCATGCCACGTTCCGAAAAGGCCTATAGGATTTTTATATCTTTCTCGTGTAGTTCAAAATCAGATTATTTTCTTTGTGAAAACAAAACAAAAAAAAACATTCATGCCGTGCGTCGCGGGCGCTCTTCCCCATGTGCACGCCACCGTAGCCACCTCGCTTCCCTCATTCTCCGGCGCGGCCCGCTCGCCATCCCTCGCCACCCTCGACCGCCCGCAAGCTGGCCGTGTCACCCCCGCCGCCGCCGCCGCCGCCGCCATCGCGCCTGCGAGCCCCGCGCGCTGTAGCGGCCGTCCATTTCCATAAGCGGGCGCGGTGCTCCGCTCCGCTCCGCGCCGCTCCGTTCGCGGGGCGTGACGCGAGGAATACGTTATGAGCGCGCCGGCGCCGTTTTTTGTCTTTGCGCCTTTTGTTCGCGGGTAACCGGATTTCGCACCCTGGCGGCTCGCCCCGGTGCCGCCGACGCCACAGCGGAGCAGGCACTGTGTGACTGCGGCGTTGGAGATAACTGCTTAGCCAATGGACGCGATTACTTTGGCAGAGGTGCTAGTGGAGTTTCTGGCAGTGGAAGCGGAGTACATTTATATTTCACAGTAAAGAATGTGGGACATGGTTGCTCTACTTGTGACAATTGGTAATGTTTGTAGATTCGGGGAGGGGGGAAGTGATACGTTTGATTTAGGACCTGGGGTTATTGCGTCTGATACGAAGGACCGGGACTACAACGATGTTAACGTATTCTGAAGCGGAAAGAACTTTATGAATACAGGAACACCAATACTACGGTATTACTTTTCTTTAAAGATCTAAAGGTTTGTGGGTTCTTATTGATAAAAGTCTACCTTAACTCCGCCCTTCCCTAGCCTTCTGCATAGTGTATTTAATTTCTTGTAATAGAGGAGACAGTTGGTTCATGTTGAGTTGCTTAAGGAATCAAAAATATATTGATCTACGTTGAAAAAGCCTTTTCATGTGGAAAACAATATTGAAGATCGTGAAGCTAGTATTAAAATAATAGGAAATCACGGAAGAGCGAGTATGAATTGTGAAGTGGACCAGTGAAACATTTGGAGAGCGACGTTACTAAGGACGAGCTCCAAGCATAGGCCGTCACGATTCCGCCGGAGTCTGGAGCCGAGAGACATCCAAAGCCAGGCAGGGGCGGAGGTGGCAACCCTGGCGGCGCGGTGTGCGGGTGGCTGCAAGCGCCGTTTCACAGGCGACAGACTGTTGCTGCGAGGAGGGAATTCTGCGCCGGGCTCGACCCTTCCTCCCGTGCCCTACCCCGCCCAGTCTCGCTCCGCCTCGGTTCGTCCAGCCCCGTCGTTTTCGCTTTTCCCCTCCGTCGTTCCGCTTCTCCCCGCTCCGGCCCACCCAGATCCGCACCCTCAAGCCGCTCCGTCTCACCCTGCTCCGCCACATCCCTCTCCGCCCCACCCTCTTCCGCCCTACTCCGCTCCTCCTCACCCTCTCCGACCCCACCCGCCTCGGCCACATACAGCTGCGCCCCGGCCCGTTCCGCCCCGCCCCACTCCGCTCCGTCTCCGCTGCCCGCCACAGCGTTCCTCCCCACCCCGCTCCGCCTTACCCCGCTGCGCCCCACCCCGTTCCACCTCATCCCGCTCCGGCTCACCGCGCTGCGCCCCACCCCGCTCCGCATCTCCGCCGACGCTCTTCCCCACCCCGCTGCGCCCCATCCCGTTGCGGTCCAAACCGCGCCCCACCCACACCCCGCTCCGCTCGGCCCGGCTGTGCCACACCCGCGTGCTTCCTCTCTCTCCCCGACCACCTCGCTCGGCCCCCTGCCGTCCGTCGCACCCACTTATCCCCGACGCGCGTGCGCCGACGGGCCCCGTCCGGGCGTTTGCGTTGATGAGGGCCGCTTGCTCTGGCCCTCCCCCCTGGCCGAGCTCCGCTGCCCTCTCGTTCGCACAGAACGAGTTCTGCCAGAGGCGTGCAAACGGTTGCCAGGGGTCACTTGTGAGCTTTTATTCTGTAAAGGTCACTTTGCTAGCGCAGTGGGCGTGTTTACTTGTTTTATTTGCTAATTTGTTCTTGATTTTGTGTCATCTTCGTTTTCTTAATTTTCTCGTTGTTGATACACCGTTTCCTGGCTGATATGTTTGTACACCTGTAATACATTATTGAATTTGAAAATGCATTTTTGTAAGTGAATTATATATTTAAAATAATCCTACATACTATGTAAATTCAGTCTATCGTACTTTAAACGGAATAACGCTCAACATCTTAGAAATTATTTGAGTTTGGTTGTTTAGCCTTGAAACGTATACATTATTACACCTCTAGCAATAGTAACACTCTCTTGTACAGTAAAGGAATGACGTACTCTGGCACGTGAGTTTCATTATAAAAAGATTTAACTCAGTATTTCAAACTGTTAGTTATTTACAAATATTTTGGTATTCATACTTTTCTGTTTCTTGATTAATGAGGCTAATTTTCAGATTAAAAGTGTTTTTAGGTTTATATTTTTGGAAAATTCGCTGGCCACGGTGCCTTAATAATTTATTTGTTTTGGAATTTAATGTCATCCGAACTGTATTCCTTCATTAGACATGAAGGAAAATATATGCGTTGTGTGTTTATTGCAGTACTTGTAGAAGTCTAACGCTTACCATTAACCTGAAGTTATTACGAAACTGTCAATTCTATGCATTGAGAGGAACTGCAGGAAAAGTATCAATCATGACAACTTCTATCGATAATTTTTGCTAGAAACTATATTAGGTTTTGCACTTTCCAGTACGATTTCCTCGCGCTGAAAACAGTACTCAGTTTCAAATTCGTTCAACCAACTTCTAACAGTTAATTTAATCACGTAGCTGTTTTCTTGGTGACGTGGCAACCTGTCACCAAACGTGCGGATTGCAGTAAGCACTTCTGGAGCCATCCTCGAGGCGCCCCCTCATGGGGGGGGAGGCGGAGTGCCGGAGGTGGCGCCTCAGTTCGTGCGTCACGTGCAGCAGCCGAGTTTCGACCGCGGCGCCGCGGCGGATGAATCGTCCGTCGCCAACGAACCTCCTCAGCTCGCTTCTCTCACGTCTGTTCCACTCGGCTTTCTGGCGCTAGGCGTCTCGCCCGCGACACCACCTCCCGCCTGCCACGCCCTGCACTCCGTTCGCGCACCAACCACTGCATCTCGCGACGTCCTACACCCAGCCAACAGCGCTCGTCTCACCTCACCTTTCATCCTGGCTCCTACCAGCCACTTGCCTAACTAGCTACCCTCCACGTGTCTGTTCTAATCGTGCTCTTCTACTGTCTTACTCGTCCTTTCCTCCCCTTTGCTTCTTCTGCTTTATGCAAACCGAGTTATCCTTCCGCGAACTAACACCACATCAACGCCCTTCTCTGCTTGTAGTTTTTACGATTTCTTTCTCAAACCATCTCACCAATCAACTCCCCTTGTTCACCTTCTCTGCCGCGCTTTGATATTCTCTCTCCCTTGCTTACGAATACTTGCCTCGGTTTCATCGACCATCTCTCTCGCCAAGCTTCTCACCCCGCCTACTCCCCTCCTCGCCCCACCCTGACCCGCCCGCCTCGCCCCTCCCCTCCCCGCCCTGTCCCGCCCCCCCACCTCGCCGGCGCGGTCGCCCCGTGAATTCTTGATGGCGCCACGTACGAAACTGGAATTATGCGGGCGCGTGCCATTGGCGACGCGAGGGGGCGCGCGCGGGGGCGTTGCCGCCTCCGGCGATGACGACGAAGGCGCGGAGCGGAGGAAGCGCCGTGAAGGTCGTAGGGAAGCCGGTGCTCATGACGGAGGTCAGAATGGGAGGAGGAGCAGTCGAGGGAAGAAAGGGGGCGCGGTCCGGAGGAGACGTGGGAAGAGCGGGCCGGTCCGCGTTGAGAGGCAGGGGTTTTCGGGGAGACCGGTAAGGCGCGGAGGGCCCCTTTGACCCCTGGATTCCGTCTCTGGGTCGCGCGCTCCGTCGTTCGCTCCTCTCGCGTCCCAGCGCTGCGCTGCTACTGTTCTGACGTCACCGCTGCATCTTGCATCCACCTAGCGAGACGCGGCTACGAGATTACTTGTGGAAGTTGGCGTCGCTCTCAACTTACGGCGTTACCCTGGGACCGAGCAATAGTTCTGCATATTTCGCAACTCGGGTGAAACACGTAATATTCTGAATGAATGCGTTATAATGTTTTGGGGATTCTTGACGGTTTATCGTGTTTCCTGGGAAATTTAATTTCTGACTGTGTGGCTTATTTGCATTTCATGAATGTAATTGTATATATTTAGCATTCGTTCCTTGATTTTGAAATACAGAACGATAATGCTGTGACTAGAAGGTGTTTCAGTGAAGAAGAAAAATATTTATTAAACTTCTCAAGTGTGCGGGGTGAAACGTGTGAAAAATGCGAGCAGTGGAAAGTAAATCTAAATGCGACGTTTTTTAGGCGTAACCGGGAGATGTGAAAATTTAATTGCTTTATCAATTTCTCCAAATTTATAAATTATCAATTTATATAATTTTATTGCAGATTATTTTATTGAAATTTGTTTCGTACGAAAAGCTCTCAGATTACAACGAATATTTTTTCGTAGTATTCAAATTTATCTAACGATAAAAAATAATCAGTTTGAATATTTGCAAAGCTGGCTATTGGGTATATTAACTGAGTACCAACGTAATTTTATTTTAATTGTAATTAAAATTAACTGCCTGTATCAAACGTCCGCCCTAAGAAACGAAAAGAAAATGTTTACTTTTCTTCTCTTCAGTGGCCTTTGTTTACTATTGATGTAGCACAAAGGAATTTCCAAGTAGTGTGTCTTTCCTTAGCGATTGGGAAGAGAGGTATAATACGGTCCTCTCGAGATGTAGAGACTTCTTGCGGAGATTGAAGAGCTACTTCTTCTTCAGCCTTTATTCTCGAGACATTGTGGATTTCCGGTTTCCCTATTTCGGAGATTTACTGGAAGTGAATCATTCCTTAGGATCTTGTTTCCTCTTCCTCAGCATTCTCGGAAGAGCCGATCTTTTTCTGCGGCGCCGCCTCCGATCTGCTACTGAATCTTTACTGTCTGATTCCGCGCGGGCGCCTTTGTACGCCTGACAGCATCTTCTAGGCCAAGGCGTTTCAAGCCACAGCCGCAGGCGGGACTGTAGCTGCTGCCGCCACGCCTTCTCGCCACCGCATTTATCTCATCGGCGTTGCCACAGTGAGCATCCACTGCCTCCCCTGCGCCGTCGCCCAAACGGCCGCTACGTCTATCGCCATTTCGCCCGCCCGTCCCATCTCGTCGCCCTATCACCGCCTGTGATGGCTCGTGGGGCAGCAATGCTGTTGCTTCTGCAGCGACGCTGACCGGGACTTGCTAAGTTCCTATTCGCGACGTTGGCGGATTTTCACCGTAGCTTCTTAGCTAGGTGGGATTCAGTCACTGTCTAGCAGCCGGCTACTTTGATAAGCGGTCTTCCTTTGTTTCTTCGATTAATGCCGAAAGAACGTGAGGAATACGTTATCAAACGGACAAGGAACCGCGCGTGGTATTTCCTCCCTTTTCCTTCTCCCCTTCTCTTCTTACATGGTGATTTACATGCACTACTCCACTATACATGTCGGGAGACCGGTGTGAAGTTTAGAGCTTAGCTGGCTGGGTCAGATCCCCGCTAGGGGAGATATTTGGAACCAGCAAGTCGACGTGCAGGTCGGCTCCGTATCTCGTGTTCCATTGGAAAATCATCCCTGCGGAAGAGTTAACTGTTGAATTACCAATGAGTTCGCCGCTGCCATTGTTTTCCTTCCACTACCAGAGTTCTTAGTGCCCCACTGCATCGCCGCCGCAATTAAACAGAAATCTGCTTGCTAATATGGGCATATGAAAGCTCATGCAAATCTAAAAGGCTAGAAAATATTAAGTACAAGTTTAATTTTTTTTCATTACTTTTTGTAATGGATGTCCCGTATTTGCATTGTCGGTCGAGATATTTTAAGTGTACTGTCGATTTAAGTGTACCAGGATATTGCGATGAATTTCATGTAATTAATGTGTGACTTGCTTGTGAATGCAACATAATCGTAGAAGAACACGATTGCAACTAGTAGTCGAGTAGTGTACTATGTAGCTTGATGTACTGTAGTATCGTAGCCCACAGCATTACATGCGCGGGTGTCGTGGACGCTGTTCGCGAGAACGTCATTACCTCGGCCGCGTTCTCCACGCGCGCGTCGGAGCGCCGCCGCCGCCGCCGCCGTCGCCGCCGCAGCCTCCGCTGCCCCTCAGGCGCCGCCGCCGCCACTGCCGCTGCCGCCGCCTCTGAGTGGCTGTATCGATTGCCTGAGGCGAGCGTCGCGGTCTAGCGTCGCTTCCGCCACCCGCCTCGCCAGCTCCGTCGCGGACCCCGCCTTCGCCACCGCTGCCTCGACCGCCACTATCGAATCTGCGTCGCCTCCGCCTACCTCTCTCTGTACCCTCGCGACAGCCCCGTCTAATCCAATTTTCTCCGCAACAAATAGGGCTTCGGCGTAGAGATCTCAAAGTCTTCCAGATCACTCGACGGATTCTTCGTTTCCGTAGACTATTAAGGACGAGCTAGTATTATCAGCGCTAGGGAGATGCCTGCTAGAAGGTACTCATATATTCTTACGTAACTTAACACACTAACTAAAAAAAATCTTCAATTTTTTGTTGAATTTTTATTGACGAACATTGCAATCTAAAAGAAATCGATTTAGGTATTTTCTTTGTAATATGTTTTCAAGTATTGTGTAGTTTGGTAGCGTCAATGATAATGACGTGGCCTGATAATGTTACGTGATTGTTGGAACCAGTACAATCGTTAGTTGCATTGGATTTTGCAGGCACTGCAGGTTTTTTCGTACAGTCCTCGTTTACTCCCCCCCCCACCTCCCTCCAACGACCCGCATTGTCCGATTTTGCACCTTGATGCCACCTCATTCGTGCCCGCTTTCGTTTAGACCTGCTTAATCCCTGAAGCTTATTTGGCCGCCGATACCCTCGCCAGAGCTCTAGCTCCGTGCCCGACCCTGTCGCACTGCTGCTCCCCGCCCTGCGTCTCACGCTCCAGCGCCGGCTACACCCTCACCCTCACCCGCGACCCGCCCATCCCACCCCGCCCCACCAGCGCGCCAACATGTCGTGGCGCGCGGCCAAATGAGTGTTCGCACTCGAGCTGTAATCGCGTGTTTCCGCCCGCTCCTTAATTGGCGCACGTGAACGCCGCCGCGTCGCAGCGTCGTGTCGGGAAGTGGCTACGGCGGTGTTACCTTCGAATTTCCGCTCTGGCCTCGCGCCGTTCGCTCGCCGCACCCATTGCCACCTCCCGGCCAGGGCTTGGATAAAAAATCATGCGTGAAAAAATAGAGAGAGAAAAGAAATCGCTGCACATTTTGCTGGGTGAGCGGTTAGGTCACAGACTCTAGCCCGTACGAGGGATTGAACAAGGTGGGGATGCATGAAGTTGTGAATACGGAATATCCATAGTGTTTAGTGCAAATCCCGTTGTGGTTGAGGTCCACATTGGATTTAAAAAAAAAAAATTTCTTGGCCAACCATGAAAAAAGTTGGTAGAGAGTGGTACCAGACCTTCGCCATCTGTTGATGATTGCAAAAAGTCTGCTGCCAAAATTCAGTTATGTTTACAATTATTTATTTCGTGTCCAAATGTGACTCCAAATACCACGTGGAAGTTCTCTGGTGATGCAAAATTAAATTTGCCCGTTAATTCGCTGCCTAAAATTGTACCATGCGTCGTTAATGTCACATCGGAAAGGATAAAAATACATGGGATGGCAGTTTCGCAGCGATTACTTCTGGAGAATACGAAAACCAAAATATATGCAGAGAAGAATTGACGCTCCAAAACTCTTTGCACCAGTCTTTTTGGGGATTTATAGGAAACACCCTTGTGATATTTGAAAATTCTGAGATGTCGTCGTGTAGTTGGTTTGAAATGCAGAATTAAATAAAAAATTAATATAAATTATTAAGATCAAATTATTTCATTGTTACAAGTTGTCAAATAGCTTACCTTATATTAATTACTTTTATAGGAAATTAATATCGTGGATTTATATGATTAATAACTTCACCATGATATACTCTCTCACCAGATAATTATGTGAGGAATTTTTAAAAAATCGAGTTTTCGTCTTTTTCATTCATTGGGCCTATTTGACATTTTTAGTAATTCCCAAATTTCGAAACTAAAACTTGGGAACATACAAGTTGATTGAGTATAAGAAACTTGAATGCTTTCATATTTTAACCAGTAATCGTGTTTCAAACAAGCATTCTTGATACGTTCCTGATGTGAATTTATAGTGCTTCATCAACCGCAAATTAGACACACTACAAGAGCAAGAAATTAATATCTAAATTGAATTCTTCATAATCCTCCATGTGAGCGCACTTCATAATATATCCTTCAACATTTTTCGAAAATTCTGAAAACTATAGGCTTCAATCTTCGTATTTTAGTAATTATTAAATAATTGTGTGAAAATAAACGAACGTCAGTGAAGAGCATCGACCACTTAAGAGTTGGCTTTTGTGTCAGTCACTGAACATGTTCGCAGTCGCCTCTCGCCCTGGCTTCAGCTTTCGCGGGAAAAGGGGCGGATTTCTCTCGGTAGTTCTCGGAAGGGCCGACCCCTCTTCCTCCAGGAAAAATTACTCTTTAGAACCCAGCGGGGTGATGAATTCTGGGAAGCGTGCTGCTCCAGAAGTGTGAATAAAGTGAGTTGTCCCTTCCACCGCGTAACTGCCTTCAAACTTTTGTAGCTCCATTCCCGTAATCCGCCCGTTTGTAACGGAGACATTTATCTTTCACGTGACTGTGCTGCGTATTTTATATCTGCGCTGAAAATATTCGCCGGAGAATGTGGCACGCGTGTGCATACTTTATACCTGGGTGGAGGTGCACTGGGGCCGGGATTCCGCATTACCCAACGTGAACTTTACCCTCCGGCTCTCATCTCATTGCCCTCAAACCGCTCTCCCTTAAGTTTCATCCGGTCTGCGTCACTATGCTTCCACCGAAGTTTGTCAGAAAGAGTGCAGAAACTTCTGTGTGCGATGATTTTGCAGACGTTGTATTTGAACAGGTTAGCGTTGCATTTCGTAAGATTATTGGGGATATAATAACAATTAAAATGGTCTTACTATCACCACCTATTTTTAATATTGCTTAAAAAATATACGTATTGTCCATCATCTACGAGTTTTTGAAAGATATTTGAAACATAATTTCGTCGCAATTCATTGTTTTCGCTTAAAAATTAAATCACCCTTGTTATAGAAAAGGTTAATAACAGTTGCAACAAGCCTGCAGTTCATTTACAAAAGATACGAAAAATTACGCATATTTTCATTAGTCAAAAAGTACTTTGACGAAAAAGTGTGAAGAAAATCGGCGTTAACAGATCTTTTTTAACTAGACACTTTGATATTGCAGTAAGTTCTGTCTAGATAATAAATTACAAAATGCTTGAAATAATTAATACACGTAGAATTGTTTGGGCTCATGTCGTAAAACACAACGAGTTTATTCGTTTAGTATTTTCTTCAATTTTCATTGCTTTATAGAGGTAGGGTTTCATACTCTCATTACTCCGCCCCACTCCACTGGCAAAGGTGGCTCAGGGCATCAACGAATGTCACTGCAATGCCTCTGACCGGGAGGTTCTAGGTTACAGCCCCGACGGTGCCTGGAGTTTCGGCAGTAGCTTGTCAGCTAGGTCGAAGTCAGTTGCTGTCTGGAATAGATGCCTCTGCTCTGCACGGTAGTTTCCCATGGTTTCTCTAATCAACACCAGGCGAATGCCAGAGCAGTACCCTAACAAATGGTGCATGGACCGCGCGCGATTATTCCTTCCTCGTCCTTGTCCTTCCCTCACAAGTTACACTTCCGTGGACTACACTACCACACTTGTCGGGAGACCAGTCAGGGGCTTAGAACTTGGGCCGGCTGTGACGGTGCGCCGATAATGGGAGATACCTGGTTGGGGAAAATCCCCGCAAGCTGACGTACGTCGGCGCCGGATCTCGCCATTCAGCGGGGGAAGATGGCTGCCACCTCTCACCATAAATATGCAGTACACTTACGGGATTTGTCCCGGCCTAATGACCGTAGCAGTTGATGCAACTGGAATTGCTAATCAACCCCCCACCCTCTCTTTCTCTCTTTCTCTCTCTCTCTCTCTCTCTCTGTATCTCACCCTTTCCTCCCCCCTCTCCCTGCCCCATGGCTCTCTGTTTCCTGCCTGTGTCCGGCGACGCCTTCTTGCCCCTCCGGCCTCGTCCTGCTCTGCGTCTCGCCTACCGCGGGGCCGGCAGTGCAACCAACCTGCGCCCCCATGTACAGTTCCTCCAGGAACAGTGATCAGCCCACGCGCAGGAGTAACGTGCTTCAATTTCGCTGGCAGAAGTATATGCGGGTAAAGTTTCTATGAGATATTTGGCCCGGAACATTCGTTGTTGTGAAAAATCGTGCCAAGAAATCCATCAGCTAGCGTAGAGGCATAGCCCTAGACGCCTTTTATACGTACATACGTACACAGACTCTCTATAAATTAGGGAGGGCAACATTTTTGTGTTCACAATCTTCTTACGAGCTTAGAAGTGTCGGCCTCACAAGACAGCAACCATGGATATCTGGACTACAGAAGTCTTATTCGATTTCGCTAATTAGTTGATCTTCCTTCCTACTCCCTATCTGTACCTCGCTTTGATGCGAATCCTAATTACATCTCTTTCCGCAAGCTGCCATGTTCCTTCCACCCTTCCAAGCTCCAATCTCTGTCTCGCCACCCAGGGTCTCCAATTACCTCTCTGCGCTCTGTGCACGAACCGCCCCGTCATCTCTTTAGCGGCGAGCCTCCCCAAAATCCCTCTCACACGCACAGTCTCTTCCAAGATTACAGATTTATCAATTTTGGTACTCTCCACCCGAACAGAAAGGCGAAAACGTCCCTTTTTTCCGCGTGTTTCGTACCAAATTTACTTCTATGTTTTATTATATTTTATTGTTAGAACAATTGCCTAACAAGGAGATCACGATTGTCCATTCACTGAACTTTCAGGGCCAGGGAATGAATGTCCATACAAATCTGGAATCTGTATCACCGGTATGAATCATTGGCAATTGGCTCAAGGACTTGGAAAAGAGGTAGAAACATTGCCTATCTGCAAAAGCCGAGTGAAGTCGCTTTTCTTGTGACCGCTACCAAATGGAGAATGGCATATTGGAGAGCCAAATAAAAAAGCAGTGACGTGATGAAAATCATGGGAGTGGAGGTTATGCTGTAAGCGTGTTTAAGCGCTCATTGGAACTTCCACGTACAGTTTCGAAATCGTGTGGTAAAGTGAAGATGTGGTGTCTCTATTTAAGGGACATAAACGAACTCTTGTCTTTTCATCCTCAGCCCATTACTCGGGTCGAAGTCTATTTGTAGGCAAGCAGGTACCGGGTCTCGTGGCGTAGCATAAGGGGAAAAGAAAAATCATGATAAATCACGAAATCCCAGTGCCTAAGAAATAAAGAAATTGTTTAAGGAGGTTAATAAACCTAAAAATAACACCTACCCACTAGATATCAAACAAATTTGTGTGTACATTGAATGAGTAATTTATTAAAAGCATATTATTATGAATTACATCTCGGATACAGCCTGCCTTTATGTATTGCTCGATTGAAGTGTGCCCGCGCAATGTGTTCTTATGTGTAGTGTCGTGTTTATGTACACCCGCCTGTACATCCTAAACCACTTTATACCCCAGCTGAGTCGTTCCAACACAATCTTATCCCCTTGATTCTCTTCCCTGTACCACGGCGCCTTTTCTTCTCAGCTGCCGGCGCCTCCAGTGCAACCACCGCCGCCATCACCACCACCCACCGCCTCCTTTGTTGCCTTCTCGGTCTCTACTAAGATCTCTGCCGTTTCCCGACATCGCCTCTACCTCTACCCGCCGTCGTCTCTACCGTCTTCGCCGCCGTTCCCCGCTCCTGTCCCTGACGCCGACCGCCAATGCCACCGCCGCCGCCATTACCACCTCCTTCGCTGCCTTCAACTTCCAACACCCCTACTATTACAGCAGCTGTCGTTACCCACACCATCACAACCACCAACGCCACTCCATCCTGCCCCCACAACCGTCACCGCCCCCGCCGCCATGACCGTTACCATCACCTTTACTTCCACTATCTCCTTTACCTCCACTATCACCATCACATTTTCCTTCATCTTTATCTCCACTATCACCTTTTTCTGAACCTTCACCTCCACTATCACTTTTTCCGTCACCTTTACCTCCACTATCACCTTTTTTCCTTCACCTTTACCTCCGCCATCGCCACCGCAGCCGCCGCCGCGTCCGCGTGCGTGCAGCCTGCGAGCGGAGCGCGCGCGTCGTGCGCCGCAGCAGCCTCCTCCGTCCGCGCGTACATTCCCAGCCAAGAGCCGCTCGCCTCCACCGGCAGCTCGCGCGCCGCGCCGCGCCGTGCCGTGCCGGTCGCGTGCGGCGCGGCACGGCGCGAGCAGGGCTCAGGCCCCAGTTGCTCCCCGGGGGCGCCGAATTTGCATCGCGGCGCCCGGGCGAAATTTGTTGCCGTCCGTCAAAGGGTTCCGAGTCTCCCTCTCCTCCGCCCCCGCCGCGCCTCGCCCCTACCACGGCGCACGCACGCCCCTCTGGGATTGCATTGTGCGACCTCCCCCTTTACGACATCGTATATCATCCTTAATGCCCTTGACACCACGCACAATCTAGTTGAACTCGATCACGTAGGGGCACGCACGCTTGCGGTTCATCGCCCCGTCCCATGGGCGATTTTCGTCCCCCGCGCCGCGGATCGGGTCGTGCGTGTTGGCGACTGCTTGCGCGATTGCGGGGATTCTTCTGCCGCGGGGGTGGCTTTTCCGGGTGATTTGCGCTTGCGCGGGAAGTGATAGGAGAGAAGTGGAGTCTACAGTTTCCGGTTTTTTGGTTTGTGGATTGTTTCGAAAATATTCCCGCGCACGTGTTAATGGGAACGATTTTGTAACAAGAGGTTCTAAATTAAAGACGACAATATCAGAGTGCGAGCACTTATATTGGTAGTGTTATTTTATTTTTTTTCTTATATCTATGTGATATATTTACTCATGATTACTTCTCCAAAGATTATATGGAAAGATCCAACATACATCCAAGTTCATATATCCAAAGACAATCATTTAACCGGTCTTGGATATTTAAAATCCGTTCCAAGGCCCTATTCCAAATTTTTAGCCGATTTATAATATTTCTTTTATCTGTTTGTATTCATTACATTGTGGCAGTACATCAGCATTTCCCATTTTATAACGAAAAGACGCTCCAATGTGTATGATGCTGCCGGTATCGTGTGGATAGTAAAATACTTTTAAGTACTTACCGTCGAGCGAAAACTACTATGAATTTTACTTGTTAACACTTTCTTTCTGCAGATATTGCACGGCATCGAACGTGTATATGCCCCGCGATAGTAGACCACGGCCCAGTACACTGGACGAGCAGGTTGGGTAGTAGAGGTCAAATAAGGCACTTCATTTTTGGGTCACTCATGGAGTTTGAGCACGTGTGTCGTTGATTGATAAACTGAAAAGGAACATATAAGTACTTCAATGCATTGAAGGCCGTTGGAACTGCGCCCACTTAACCACATCGACTATTATTCAGCAGTCACTCGAAATTACATTTATAAATGAAGTTTGTACGCAATGATTTCAGCGCGACTCAATCGTGCTTTTGTCTGAGGAAACAAGATTAGCATTCCTGTTAAAATAAAGTAGATTTTGTTTCATGAACGTATTACCAAGCAATGCTTTTCCGCGATACGGCGTACCGAGCGGCAGTTGAGAATGTTATCGGCAGTGCCTCAATATAACATACTATTTTTGAAGCCCAGTCAGGAGAATGTTTGTAGTCATGAAGCCGCCAGGTTTCTCGCCAATATTAGAAGTACTCATTAGCACACAGAGCTTCCAGGTCATATTGTTAGCGTTTTGTCTGAGGGCTCTCACATCTTGGTTGAGTTGGCGGGGCGGCGCGACAACGCCACACCCATCGTCGTCGAACCACCGACGATGGATGGGGGAAGTAGTGGCAGGGAGGTCGGTAACGCGCCAGCGGCGGCGGCAGCAGCAGCAGCAGCAGCAGCAGCAGTAGCGGCGGCGGAGGCGGCGGCGGCGCTGGTTGCGACGCCTGCGACCTGAAAATCCCTCTCCGCCCCTGCCTTCTCTGCCTCCCGCGCACGCGGAGTCGTAAAGTTCGCATGAGCGAATCTCGGATGTGCAAACAGCAAGACAATGCAAATTGCGTCCCGTTATGCTGTAACTGTTTGCTCGCGGCCCCCGCGCTGGTTGGGACGGTGCCGCTGCCGCCGCCGCCACCGCCACTGCCACCCCTCGTGTTCGAGCCACCCCCGCCCGCTGTGCTCGGCCGCGCCGCCCTCGGCTTAACCCCTTTGGCTGCCGGTCGCCATTTGCTGGGCCTCCCTCGCGCCCCTCGCCGCCGCCCCCGCCGCCCTCGCACGTGGCATCGCCCTCTGTGCCCCTCCAGTCTGAATTTTCCTCCAATTGCGCTAGGGAATACTATTCGAAAGAAACAATGTTGTACATGTTGACTGAGTAGGCGAACTTGGCAAATGTGGGGAAAACGATAGATCTCAGTGATCACTTTGCTTCATGTCATGATTGGGTAATCGGTCAATCCGTGTGAAAGTGTTAGTGTTGTTGGAATTTGGAGGGTTTTCCCAGTTTCTCTTCAGTGGACTACTATACACGTCGACATCTTTTGTCATTATGATCGTCTTAAGATGTTGTCATGCTTATACAGATGACACTATGTGAACAGTGGTACAGTGTCCCGTAAAGTATCCCGCATGTAATATGTAATGAATAATTTAGAAAGATTTGTATTGCAGGAAAATGTAATTGGAAAGAATTTACCATTGGGACATTAAAATTATTGATTTGCCTTAAATAAATGCTTCTCCGCAATCACTCACAACTCCATTCTAAGTCTACCTCACTCCTCGTAACTCTTCCTTCGCTTCTGTTGGCGATTCATCTCCTCTTCACGTTTATTAATGCCACCAGTTACTAAATATTGTATTTTTTCGCTTCGTGCGTCCATGTTGTTGCTTGTGAATCCTTATTCGATAATGAACCGGTTTAAATACAGCTTTATAGCTGCGAAGAAAGGTTAGGTCTCGGGCACGGTAGCCTGAGGGAATTTCCCGAGTGAATAAAGTCCTTTTAAGGACAATATTTACAAGCCGAATTTTTACAAACTCCTCCTGGATAAAATATGTTATTTTTAAGAGTTTTTTATTACAATTTTAGTTAAGGTTTTAAGTATATTTGCATAATTCAGAAAAAAATTAAACTTTTTTTAAAAATCTAATAACGTATGTTGTACATCTATATCAAACCTTTTACAATTCATTATTTCGAATATGTAAAGAAGTATTTCATTTTCAATTTGCGTTCCATTTTGGGGATAATGGCGGGTAATGTGTTTGTCGCTGACTCGTTTAAGAGCCTTTTTAACGTATTTTCCTCGTTGCACGTCCTCGATAAAATAAGATTTCGCCCTCCGGCCTCCCTCTCTGCGTCGAGCGTCGCTTCCAACTTGGCCTGGCTGTAATCTGTAGCCGCAGAGCTGTGCATCTTCCCGCCCCCTGCCTCCGCAGCACGAACGTGTCGCGAAGCCGCTTGCGGTGCCCGAGCCCGCCGCCGGGGCCTCCCTCGCCTGCTCCGCGTGGGCGGGGCCGCGGGGGCGGAGGATGTAGGGGCCCCGTTGCCGGGCCGTCTCCACCACCTCCGCGTCTTCCGGCCTCTCCAGCGGAGTTTCGAGCGCCTGTCACTGTTTGCGGAAACTGAAGTGCTGTTTCGAGCTGCGGAGCTTCAGATGTAGGTGTTGTCTTTGAGTCTGTCATCGTCTTATTTTTCGTATTCTTTGTTAACGTTCGTGTGATATTTTATGGGATGGTTGAAATGTTATTTTCATCACTAACTACTAGATGGAGGGAACTTCTCTCATTCACGGCGTGGTGACTTGGTCGTTTAAATATTAAATGAAGTTAAAAAGAAGTCTGTGCAACGTAAATTTGACCTGTCAGTGTATTCATGGGATCGCTAATAATATATTTAAAATCTGGTAACTATTGTTTACAAAATTATCTTCATTTTCTGTTGGAAGAAAATTGTACTTACATTATTTTTGTAATTTACTTACCTAATTACCTGTGTGGCCTCAACCGGCTCCGCATTTTCCGTCCTCTCCAGCGGAGTTTCGAGAGCCTGTCACTGTTTGTGGAAACTGTAGTGCTGTTTCGAGCTGCGAAGCTTCAGATGTAGCTGTTGCCTTTGACACACATCGCACACATCATCTTATTTTTCATACTCTTAGCGGTTACACAGGAACGTTAGTTCCTGTGAAATTTTAAAGAATAGTTGAAATGTTATTTTCAACAGTTCTAACACTAACTACTTGATGGAGAGAACTTCTTTCACGGCATGATGACTTCGTCGTTTATATATTAAAAGAAGCTAAAAAGAAGTCTATACAACATAAATTTAATCTGACAATGTATTCATGGGATCTCTAATAATATATTTAGAATAATATATTAAAAATTAAATATAAAATTAAAACAAAAGTGTAATTACCTATTTGGCGAATGTATAAATCCTCACCTATGATGGATATGCATCGCCAGCTAGCAACGGGGACCATTTTTCTCTCCGTTCGCCCTGCCAATGCATCCATCTTCTGGTGGTACGTGCATCCACTGCCATCTACTGTCGCTGCTATTGCATCCACTCTTCACACTCGACTCTTTATTGATGATTGCAACTTTTACGGTCTGGTAACGAATGTTTATTCACTTTTCGCTGTTATTGTGACTGTTATCTCTTTCTCTTTTAGTACCGTACCACCTTACCTGCAGCCTTATTGCGGGCTGTGACCTCTCTTGTGACAGTTTGATTTCTCACTGATGAAACTGTGACCATTACTTCCGTCTTTGAAGTCTCCGCTACCTCTGCAAACCACATTTTTTTTTCATCGTTTACCTTCTTATCATTCTACTTGCATCTGCATTCTACCCGCATTCTGCATCATCCCTGCATCTCCTCAAGAACATCATGCGTCTGATTCGGTGTACAGCATGCCACCAACGGGATGTTGGAGATAACCTCGTAATTCTCATGAATTTCTCCTCTCCATTTCTTACATCAACGGAACTAAATTCTTGCTTTGCTTTCCTCACCTCTGCACACAAGGTCACTGCTGCATTGTATTATTGGTTACGAAGAGCGCCGGCCTTTCTGTAATTACTTCTTCTTCTTCTTCTTCTTCTTCTTCATCTGCCCCTGATGCCTCTCAGCGTCGGGTTTTCTGTAATTGCATACCTTAAAAATATATTTAAAACACTGAAGAGATATGTAAAGGTATGTAATTTATAATATTGTACTCAGTTTGTATGTAATAGTATTGTTTTTAATTGTACTATCAATGTAATTCAGAAACAGTTCCGTAGAATCAGACGCGTTACGGAGTAACTCAAATCAGTTAAATGGTATTTTGATATTAATTTCTTTGTATTGTTAAATTAAGTTAAAAAGATGTCTGTGCAGCATAAATTTGACCTGCCAATATATTAATCGGATCGCTAGTAATATCTTTATAATTTGGTAAATATTGTGTACAAGATGGTCTTCCATCTATATTGGAAGGAAACGATGGTCTAATTACCTATTAGTCGAATGTGTGAATCTGCATCTGTGAAGGATCTGCTTCACCAGCTAGCAACCAGGACCACTTTTACCTCCTGCGCCATGCATCCAGCTACCGTCGCGCCTGTACCGCCGCGGCGGTATGTTCCGCTGCTCTGCATCCTCTACTTGCTACAACAGCCGACTCAGCCACATACTCCACAAACTCCATCTCCCCCAACACCGACGCAGCTTCCAACTGCTTTCAACTCCGCTGCCGCCACCGCACCGTCCCTTCCTTTTCCCGCGTCGCAGATAAGGAAGACCCCGCAAGGCGGCTGAGGCACGGCGGCGCGTTGCGGGGGCGGGCTCGCTCCCAGATAAGTGAATACCCCGCGTTAACCGTAATGTCCTCATCCATTAGCTAGCTCCGCTCCGGCGCGGGTGCAATGTGCGCCCTGCCGCTTTCCCGGCGCCGCCCAAACCGCCCCACCGCTCCGCTTCCCCGCCGCCCCGCGCAATTCCGCCTCACCTCCCCCTCACCCAAGTACCCGCTCTATCGCCCCCACTTCAAATCCCTGCTGTCCAAGCTCCCATCCCCACTGTGACCTGCCCCAACAACCCCCGCCCCTCCCCACTGCGCCCCGGCCCCGATGACCGCCCCCGCCCCCACCCCCACCGAACACGACCTCCGCCCACCCCGACCCCGCCGCCCCGACCCCGCCACCCTGACCCCGCCACCCCGACCCCACCATCCCGACCCCACCACCGCGACCCCGCCACCACGACCCCGCCACCGCGACCCCGCCATCCCGACCCCGCCACGCCGTTCTAGCCACGCCCACCTCGCCACGCCCACCTCGCTACGCCCACCTCGCCACGCCCAGCCCGTCACGCCACGCCTTACCCGCCATACCACGCCTACCCCGTCACGCTGACCCCGCCTCGCCGACCAACGCCACGCCGACCCCGCCACGTCGAACCCACCCCGCCAATCTCTCTGCGCAGACCCCGCCACATCTTCCCGCCCCGCCGACACCTTCGCCATCACCAGCTCCACTACGCCTGCTCCCCCAGCCGTAGCCGCACCCGCGGCGAGACGTGTGTGTTTACTGGCAGTGAAATGTTTCTTTTTATTCCTTGCGCCGCGGCCGCGTCCTCCGCCTCTTCCTCCTGCTCCTTCTCCTCCCCTCGCCTTTGTGCGCCGCAAGGCGGAAGCTCTCACGTCGCGGGCGACATTTTCATTCCGAGGAAGTGTAAAGAGCGCTTCGTTATTTGCATTGTTTGCGCTTACGACCTGAGGCCTGCTTGGGAGCTTTGAGTTATATAAATAAGTCTTCTTGCGAATTAGCTGTACATTTTGAGGGTAATTTCGTTTACTTGCTGTTGTGACTGTTACTTTCGTTGGGTGTGCTTATATGCCTGTTTCGTTTGTGTTTGCCATGTTTCTGACATTTGTCAAACACGGTATGTGTGGAATAAGAATATACATCATATTATTTTTCCCCTTTCAAATTATTATGATTAAGTTTATTTTTGTGTACGTATTACTGAATCCACGAAAGTCTTGAAACTCGTTGATTTTTACCTTCAAGACAAGATTCTATTAAGGCTTTTATATTAAAATGGAATTCAACATATGTTACACAAATACAAAACGTACTAAAGTTTTTCCCTTAGTCTTTGTAGAGACTTAAAATTGAGGGAGTGAAGTTGCTAAACCATTAGATAATGTTTTGTTTTAACAATAAAGGACAAGTTATTGCAAATACAACAATGTGTAATACGATAGCTAATAGAGCAATATTAATTTATATTATTTGTTCTGTTTCAGGTGAGTATTCGGAATTTTGCTGTGGATTATGCAGTGTTAACAGTAAGTTATATTTTTATAACTCTGAAAATACGAGATTTACATTACCGTTTTGTTGGTGTTATACTGAAGGTCTGTACTTTGAATTTACCATCTTACTGTCTTACTTTTGGGGATCTTATGTCAATCGATTAAATTTTTCATCGAATTTTTTAAAACTTTGAAGTACGTATGTCTGTGGTTATAATGAACTCTGATATAGAGATCTTTGGATTATAATGAACCAAGGGCACTGGTCCCGATCCGTATAGAAAACTAATAATCACTAGAAGATTCTGTTACCGTGAAGTCTCAACATCGGTTGTAGAGAACGAAGGAGTATAGAAACCTCCCAGGAAAAATATTTCGCTTCAGGGCCGCGAATTCCAATATCAGGAAGAGTTTGTTGGCGGCGTATCTCGTAAGTTGTTTATGTAACATTGATGGAAAATGAAAGAAGTTGAGGGAACCATTGAGAGAATTGCTTCAGTTCATCAACGATAGTTCTTTCCAGCCTGAAGGCTTTCGTTTATCGACTTCCTTACTTCGTCCACGAGGACAGCAATTTAAAAAGCAGTGAAATTCGATCTAGCTTGGACTTTGTGAATGCGGTACTCTTGCGTGGTCAGCATTTTACGAACTTCCTCAAACTGTTCACCCTGTCCAAGCGTGCTGGCGGGGGAGCGTAAACGTTGCGGTCAGATCGCTCGCCTTTCACCCATGAGGCTGAGTTAAAATCCCGATTTATCTCTGTGGAATTTGTGGTAGTTAAAGAAGAATTAGCTGCAAGGTTTCTCATGTTTTCTTCAGTTAACAAAAGCTAACCTTGAACTATTGGTAAACGAATTTTGGGCTACGATACATTTCGTGCTGCACAAAAAATGCATGATTTTGTTTTGGGGTAAAAACAAATCAGGTTGTTGTACTCTGCAGAGCGCGACAGTCTGGCCGTGGAGAAGGTGAGTTTGTCGACCATTCCTGCAAGAGTTATTGAATAAATAGGCAGTTTGCATTGCGTTTACTGATGAAGTACCGGCAAGAGTGTGATACGTTAGATTTTCAGAAAGCAATTCATTTTTCTGTCAATTTTACAGTACCTTCAAGTACGAAGCATCAAATGAATGGACCATGTGGTATCTACGAATAAATATTCGTTTGCGCATTTGCCCCACGGATAAACCTATTGTTGAAGAAAACACCACGAGATCGACCTCGAAAAGAATTTAGAAGCTTTTAGAATTGTATGACGAAATATTGTGAGAAAACAGAGTTGCTGGCGTTCTCCAGTGGATAGTGGCGCACTAGGTAATTCGTTGCACGGATGTCTCGCTCAGCACAGCTCTGCGCACCACAGCGCAGCTTTGGAGCCGCAGGCCGGAAGGCGCGCGGGCGACCAGGGACGGACGCGGCCCAGGTTCCGGACGCCGCACAATGGATAGAAGTTCGCGAAAAGGCGTACATAAATTAACACTTGTTTTTAATTCAACAATAAATTACCGAACAAGTCAAGAAAGAGGTTTCTGTGACTAGACGGACTAGAGCGATAGGCCGAGTCTACGATTCTCGTCTTGTCATGGGAGGTCTCTTTGTAGTTTGATGTACATTTATTCAGGACTTCAATTTTATGGCATTTGTCTGTATGATATAAAATTGTAGTTTTTCCCTTTGGGAGTTGGTAGTGTTTTTTTTCTTTTCTAGTTGTACTTTCAGTACTGAAATAGTACTTTCGGTATATTTCCAGGCTAGTGCTGAAAAAATTCAGCTTTCGTTATCGTATTGTGTGTAAGAATACGTTACTTTCTAGACGCTCTCGAATATAATATTTATTTTTTACATTTCTCGTAATATTAATGAGTAAATACATTATTAGGTTGTGTACACCTAACATGACCATTGTACATTGCTTGTTCTGTAACCAATTCATAAGTTTATTATGAAGTATCTTGCTAAAGGAAAGAAGATGGTGCAGCTGACCATTTTATCGTATGGGTCACACAATTTGTAATATCATTTTCAGGAGACATTTGGTTTAGCCTGTAAATAATAGTCAAGATTATAGGAACGCATGACATTTCTTATGAGACAAATTTTTCATCCAACGGGTTTTCTATTTTTAAATAATGCGCGACTCGGATTCTATTAGTTCTGTCTATTGTTCGAAACAAATACTACATTTTGAGTAAAATACCACATACACATCAAACGCCACAGCGACATTTTTAACCATGTTCTCAAAAGTTTGCATCTATTTTCTCTGGTTTTCGAGGCGAACAGTTCTCAGTAGACGTCTTCTTTGTCGGTCTTTGTAATCACCAGGAATATAGTGTATGTCTGAATGCAGGGTTATACTTCAAGAAGTGTATGTGTGTTTCTCTTTCCCTATCTTGTCTTTCTTTCTCTCTTTCTTTTCCTTCTCACTCTCCCCCTCCCTCTCTCACTCACTCTCTTACACACGTAGGCGCACAACACAAGCTCGCTCGCTCTCATTCGGCCCACTGTGCGCTGTCGCCGTGTCTCCGTCACCCCCTCCCGCGCCTAGTGGCAGTGGGCCGGCCACCCGCGCCGCGCTGCGCCGCGCCGCGCCGCGCCGCGCCTGCGAGCTTCTGGGACCGCCCGCCCCCGGACCGCGCGCTCTTATGAATGGGTGGCCCGGGCGGCTTCCGCTGCGGTGGCCGCGCTGCCGCTGCCGCTGCCCCGCCCCACCCCCACCGCCCCCGCCTGTGCCCTCGCTACCGCCGCCGCCGCCGTGCGCGGCGCCCGTGACGAGATAATCTGCGCCCCCGGCCACTTTACGTAAGGCGGTCGCTGCCGCCACCATTACATTCCACTCCTACTATCTCCGTTTCCTCCTCTTCCACCCTATGTACCTCTTTTTTTTTTATTTCGAAATTATTTTCACCTCTGCCTTAGTTGTCTTGCGCCTTCATTGCATGCCCTTGGCTTTTTCATTTCAAACACCTTATCTGGATCCAATATTTCATATTCATTGTGTCTGTTTTTCCTCTTGGGCGTTTATTGGTTTACCTCTCTTATTCCATACTGACACATTTATTTACTTCCCATCTACCTTCTTGATGTGTCTCCAACGCCCTCACTGAAGCCTTCTTCAGCATTCGCAGCGCTCCTAATCCAAGAGACGCATCTTATCTCCCCGGACATCCAGTCTCTCCCGTTCCCTAAGCCTTCATGTCTACTTCTCCCCTTTACTACACTGCCAGTTTCTTATATTCTATCAAAATTACAGCCGAAGTTTCAGACTCATCCATTTCTTACTTAATACCTCTCCATGCCGGTGCGTTCTTCGCTATCCATTATTTAATACTGTTCATGTAAATTCGATTCCTCCCTATAAGTACTTCCTTATAGAACATCGCATACGTAACGCAACATTGACAAGAACAATGTTTTCAAATGAAATTTAGGACCACTGCCATTTCCCCTATGTCTTTCCACCTAATTATGTCTGCCGCCTGCCGCCCTCTCACTCCCTGTCGTTCTGATCCGCAACCGCCAGCGTAATCGCCATCGCCATGGAAAGCGGCGATGCGCAGCGGCGCGCGCGCTTGTATGTAAATCTTATGGGAGGTTGCTGCGAATATCTTTGTTCTTGGGTGGAAACTGTACAGCGCGTACGGTACTTCCGCCGCCAAACCAGTTGCCCGGCCGCCCACCCTCGCGCTTGCCTGTGCCGGCGGCGCGGCGGTGTCCGTTTCGGGCGTTTCGGCCAGCGGGCACCGCCCCCGCACCGCGCCGCACCGCGCCGCACTGCGCCGCTCCATGCCGTTTTCAGCATTAAAACGAGTTCCCAAAGCACGCGCGATGTGTGTGGCGTGCAGCGTGTTTGCCTTGCGCGGCGCAAGAAAAGGTTTGAAGGACGTGTCGTTTCTGCTTTGAGAAACGGCCTGTTCATTTTTTGCGGCTACCTTTTAAATTAATGAATTCAGCAGAATTGTTCCTTCCTTCCTACACCATCGCAGCGTGGCTGTGAAGAATTGAATTGTTTCCTTTCAGACCTGTCGTTTTATTAATACGTTCCAGAATCTTTTTGCTTGGGTGCCATATTCATTGTATAAATTACTGAAGAATCGTTTATTTTTATTGATATTAAACTAATGGTAATTCAGTACTGTAAATTAGAAAAGCTCACTAGAAGCAAATTTGAGTTATATGCCTTAAATATGTATCAAGTACAATTTGAAATACATTTGTAAAGGGCTTGCAGTCTAAAAGTTGTTTCCAGTTGTATTTGTAATTTTTCATACACTCAGAAAAAGGTCGGAGTATTATTTTCAGTGGCCCATGTCAATAAGTGTTCAAGTGCGTCTTGTTTTCGCCAGCTGGGAAGTACGTTAAGTAACTTAGTGTAGCGAAAAATGCCTTGCATGGAAGCTGTTGCTGTTAAAAAGGGGAACTCTAAAAGTGTTATCAGAAAAGGGAAAGGCTAATGGCAATGCTTCCAATTAAACAAAAACGTGCGTCGAAAACCGCAACAATAAGTAACATCCGGTCTGAGGGTGGCCTTGAATGTTTTCCCTCAAATTATTAGTTGATTTATTGGAACTGTGATAATTTGCATTGAGTATAACTGAAGCATTGAGGATAACTTTATCTGAGCACTGAGGCATTGAGTATAACTTTATATTGTAAAACAAAAATTACCAACGAAAAACTACTGAATACGAAAAGAAGTCTAAATGTCAGTTGCACAGTCGATTTTTTCGCTCCTCCGCCCCCCCCCCCCGGGCTGTGGAATCATCATACCAAAAGCGATTTAAGAGTATTTCGAAATGTTTGTCCGAAATAGTTGCCCTGAATATTTGTTTTCCAGTCAGTAGTATGCAAAACGAGAGAGTATCTTATTGTGACCGAATGTGAAAATCGACTTGTGTACATAAGCGGACAGACCGAGTCTTATATGTCAGTGAAGTTTGTGTGTCTGTTATTAGTCGTATTGGTGCGCGTTGGCGGGAGATCTGATGGACATCACTTTCGCTTTTGTACCAGAAACAATAGTTACTTGATGAAATAAACATTCTGTAATGTCTTTCATGTTGGGGTTTCGTAATACAGTGGCCTTTGTATTCAGTACAGGCAATTGACTTGGGAGTTCTCCATGATCTAGGTAGATCATGCTTTTGTCATTTAAAGCCTTTTCCGTCCTTTCTTCCTCAAAAAAACTGTGGTATTTTACTTTGAGAATGGCTTGTATTGATTACATGTACAGTTAAAAAAATCGTTTTCTTCATCACTATTTCCGATTCCCTGGTCCATTTTCATTAATTCTTATCCTTCCTTATTTTCATTTTTCAGTTCCCCCTCTTAGTAAGAATCTCTGATCGAACCTTCAGTTCTCATTTATAATTCGTCTTCTCTCTCCAGCAACCACTGCGAAATCATCTCGACAGTTTTACCGCAGATACATGCCGTCTCACCCTTGAAGGTCTTGACGATTTAATAATTATCGTTTTGGTATGCACAATGTGGCCTAAAATGGAAAAAAGTAGTTCATCAAGACTAAAATATATGATAATTATAAAAAATGTAAACCTAAAAAATTATATAATATTATGAATCCTGTCTAATAGGAAACTTCCAATCTCACATACCTTGTGGTTCTTTGGGTTGAGGCGGCTGCACACGTTTGACTTTCGCCGAGCAGCGAGCTACTGCTTGCCCAGTCCCGAGCAACTAATGTGCTGGGCGAATGTTCTCTTCCTTTGATGTGTGCAAAAGGCCTATACGCATTGGGTAGGGACCGAATGTTCGTCGCTCGGCAAATAGCAAGCAACCCATCCACACTAATCGGAATTCGTCGAGTGGTCGCTCGCTACTTGTCGAATCCTGAATGTACGGAGCGGTCTTTGACGAAACACCCGGCCAATGAGACGTGGACATTTCCAAGAAACTGTGTACCCCAAGAACAAACACCCAACAACTAAGAGGCAACGCGAGCTCTCTGTGGACGATTGATTAACAAGAAGGTACTGGGGCCGCTGCAAACCAAACAGTGTTGCCACGCTACATCTAAAACTAACGATAGCGATCTAAGAGATCGATGTTTCTGTCAAAGGACGAAAAATCTATGAAACAAAGATGTGCCTTTAAAACAGCCTCATAAAGCACAGGATTTATGCAAAGATGCAGACTATATAAATTCAACGAAAGTGAACATTTCTGTTTCTTAGATAAGTAAAGTGAACGAAAATCCTTCCTTTGTGCATGTGAAGTGCTTTTTCTCTCACATTGTCCCTTGGATAACATGCAACATTTTTAGGAAGGGAAAGCAAACAGAAGATTTGTTCTTGCGGTATAGCTATCTAAGAAGGATACTTCCACAAGAATAAGAATTCAACAGAAATCAATATTAGTTATGCTTATCCTCAAAACAAAAGGTCTAGTAAATTTATCAGTACGGTACATAAGAGAAATAATGTTAATAATCAAGACTATTAATTTCAGAGTCATGTTCTTTTCTTGCCGAAGAGCTGGAAGCTTGTTAATCATGTTGTCTGAGTTCAATAATAAAAGAGTTGATGTTGGGTGATTTAAGACATCTAATCGGAGTTCACATACAGTGTCTTTCTCGTTGGTCCGAAGACATTGATTAATGGTTCGACGTCAGTGCCGCCCTTTCTTAGTTACGTCGTCAATTTCGTCCTCTTAATCCGGCAAACACACGTACTACACGCTCGTTTTCTATGCGTCATACCTGCGCGGTTCCAGCGGCCGTCGGCGGCGCTTCGCCGTCCGATCGCAGTTCCCGCGCCGCCTCCTGCGCGTCCTTACGTCCTTTCTGCTTGGGGACGCGCAGTCGTGCACGGCTGCCGAGGGAAGTGCGTCATAGGTGAGCAGCCCCCTGATGCAACCCGCCGGCCGCGGTTCGATGACCCACCGCCGAGAGCGAGGTTGCGCCTGTTGTTTTTTTTCGCCATAATTTGGCCCTCGTTTCGCTCTTTGTGACTGGCAGTCCGACAAGAAAAAGTAACCTGCGTGCGTGAAGAGGGTTTCTCTAATTAAGAAACGAGAGGATTGATTTTTATTCGGTCGTGTTTTGTAATTTGCTTTCTTGATGATTGTAATTGTTCTTTTGTTTCGGGCTGGGAATCGGATGTAAGCTTTTTCACACCTTGAGCGGAGGATATGCAATTTTCCATGTAGTTATCCATTGATACGTAGTTTATTGAGGGAATTGACGGTTCTGCGTAATAGTGGGCAAACGTATCAAGGTCTTTTCAATGTCTACAGATACAACCCAAAACACTTTCATTAATCTAATACAAAATTTTTGGAAAGATGTCAATGTCTCTTTAGTCATAGAATTTAATTATGTTGCATTGTCTTAGAAATAAAATTAATTTCTTGTCGTCGTATGAATGTGGGTTCTTTTAGCAATGTTTCTTTCGTCTGAGAAAATGTGGACTAAATCGCATTACCTTTCGCGTTTAGTAATTGTTTTTCCTTTGAATTTAACCAGCTATTCGTGTAAATAAGGGTGAAAATACATTTTATATAGTTGCTACGTAGTATTTATTACGCCTGCTTGGCAATAAGTGGTTTGCCTCGTCGCAAAGCGGCGCGCGTCCACCCGAATTCTTCTCTGGAACAATTTTCCGAGAGAATGCGCATCTTTGCAGTCGGCCTGCGTTTCTGGGCGGCCGCTACACTGCAGTTTGTTCTCGAAGCGGTGTGTTCCTTCCCCCAGAAGAAACTTGTGTAAACGGGCAGTTTGTCTTAAGGTGCGGCGAAGCGCGCCGCGCAGCGCGTCCAAGTTGCGAACCCGAAGTTCGGCTGAGGGCGGAGTAAACAAATCTACGTATCTGGGAAATTCGCAAATTCGCTGGTCGCCGCCCTCCCTCCCCGTCACCCCTTCTTGACGAGGCACGTGCTTGGCGCTCCCCAGTTTACAGCACTGCCGCCTGCACGTTGAGCGAACAGGGTTTATGAAGAAAGGGTTGCCTTTGAATATTTTTTCAACCAGTATTTTCTGTAATTAAACATTTATGTGACAATTTTCGTTTGAATTGCACAATTTTGCATTATATCGATATATCATATCGCTACTGCAGCATTTTTCAATTGAAGGCAGAAATGGTGCTCTTATTGAATGAAATCACTAGAATATCGGGTTTTATGTGAGGGTGCCACAAGAAGAACAAAAGGAGAATTTTTAATGTGATTAATATTTGAGTTACAGACAGTTTGAGAGTTGTTCTCAGATTGCAAATAAAAAAAAGATAAACTATATTATACTTTATGGTTACATTTCCCGGGAAAGTGTGTCCACGCTGTTTGCAGAATTCTGGATATTTACGAATTCCCAATTTTCTCTAAAATGTACAGAATTTATTCACCGTTTCGAGTAGGCTGTATGATTCTTTTTTTGAGTCAGCGGAAAGCTTGTGGGAAGGCCCCGTTTCTCACCCATTTGTTTCCTCATTGTCCGCGGCCGAGACAGAGCAGGGCGGGAGCGACTGACGCCCCTAGGGATGATCAGTGGACGCATCGGCGGCCGAGCGACGTCCTGCGTATCTGGGAGCCGCGAACGGAGGACCCCTCGCGTTCCCGGGAAGGGCGCGCGTTTCCCAGAGCCTCCCTGCGGACCGCGGCCGTGGAGGGGCGCGGAGACCCGTTCTGTGGGAGTGGCCGCCGCCTCGTCTTCGCATCGGAAGTCGGCCCCACCCCTCCAGTGAGTCAACTCAGCCCTCGCTCGAATCGCATGTCGTTGCTAAGTAGGCCTTTGATACGCCGCAACCAGAGCCCTGAGAACCTTTTTCTTGGGCGTGTCTGCCGTTGGTGTGCAACTGCATCTGGTACAGGCCCTCTCCCTTCTCAGCAGCAGTACGCCTTTAGTTTCCAGGTAGATAGGTCACGATCGACGGTTATTCAGGAGATTTTTACGAGATTTTTTAAATGGTTCTTTAGCATTCGACAGATTGCCCGTGGCCATTGATGTGATATTGATTGCCCTGCCTAAACTGTTGTATATGATATACACAATATGTACGCAGTGTATATTTACAAAAAAACATGTAGTAGATGCTGCCGCCCGTTTTACCAAAGCGGCACGAGTTGCTACGGTTCCCCTCAGTTTCCCGTGGTTGGAATGATCATTTCAGAATTTTTCGTGAGAGGAGACAAATTAGAATGCTCTCTTCAATTTGAGAAATTAAAGTTGGCCTATCCATCCCTTTTGTGACGAATTTTAATTGGGAATATTGTTCATGTAATGAGACATATTTGGAAGTTTTGCATTTGAACAATTTATTTCTTACCATTTTCGGTAAGAATATTGTTTTGCCAATCCTGCCTCCTTATTTAAAAGTAAAAGGCGAACGGATTCTCTTTAACACTTCGCTTTCATTTGCATGAAATGAATGCAGCTACTAAGTTGAACCCTGTTGTATGTACTTGTCGAATCAGAATCGATACAAGGCGAAAGTTTGAACTTCAGAGTAAATGCAATTGTGAACGTTTAGAAAATCTTCAAAGAATTCGATTTAGCCTTTCATTGGAGCGAACCTTTTTTCTGTCAGTGAAGTCTGGCCCGCGCGTCTCAGGGAGTTCAAGAGCAGCCGAAAGACATTTCGACAGCACCAAACTCGTTTTAGCCGCTTGCCAGGGACAGCTCCTTCTCCGCTTTTATCGACTGGCCGACGTGCTTTCGCAGTGAGAGGCAGGCTGCTTGTGCCGTCGTTGTGTCAGCTCCGCCGCCGGCCCCGCCACCCCCGCCTTGTCTGTGCCGCCGCTGCCGTCATCCCTCCAGACGCTGCCACCTTCACTGCCTCTGTCGCCACGACCGCCGCCTCTTTTCGCGCATCGGTCGTCCTGGCCACCATCTCCATCCCGACGCTTTTGCCGCCGGTCGAGCTCCCTTCCCCCTGAGATCTCGGCTGTCCGGGTGACGCCGCGTACTAAGCTGTGTTTGGCTACACAGCCTAGTACGCGGCGTCACTCGGACAGCCGAGATCTCAACTCTGGCCGCAGAAGCCTAAGACTCCCTTCCCCCTGTCTTGGTTTCCACCGGTGCTATTTTCATTTGACCCACGTTCACGCTTCTTATCCATGACCACCTTCAGTACTGATGTAGGATATTGGACGATGTAGGATATCAGACCATGTAGGATATCGGACGATGATGTTCAAACCATTGATGAGCGCTATTCAATTACATAAAAATTGGCAAAATTAAAATTGACTTGATGTACTTACACAATACCAACAAAACCTCTCCACCAGCTCCATATGAAAACTATTATACTTTAATTTATTTATAGTGACGCCTCCAGCTCAGGAGCTGAAAGGTAAGGGGGACATTTTCATCCAGTTGGTAGCTCCAATACCAAAAATTTAAATCGTAACGAACCTCCTGATTGGATGATAGTGCCCCCTCTTCGTTAAGCTCATGGCCTTGAGGCGCCACTATGCATAAATCGGAGTATACAGACGTTTCGCAATGTCTCCGCCTCAGTCACTTCTTCCAAGACGGCTATCGCCTCCACCACCAATATCACAAACCTCTCCATTCGTGTTCACCGGCCCCTCTAACTGCATCACGATCACCCGTCACCACGTCCACCGCCGCCGCCTCCTCCTCCGCCGTGAGTGCCATTGCGGTTGTCGCGCCCCTCGGCGCGGCGCGACGCCCCGCAGGTCGCCGCGGGCGGTCGGGGCGCCCTCGGCGCGGGAGCCTTTGGGGAGGCAAACTCGATTACGGCCCGCCCTTGGGCCGCCTCCGGCCGGCCGCCGCCCTCCCGCGCAAGACGCAGCCGCCGCCCCGCCCCCCCGCCGCCTCGCCCCCTTCTGACTCGGCGCCCTTCTGCCTTCGGCGACCTGTCATTCTCGCTTCCTCCACGCCATGGACACCTAAACGCATTGGCCGCTACGTTGTACTGTCTCCTAGGGTCTTTAGAGCTTTGTTAAGCCGACGTCTGCCGCTCTAATTGTTTTGTAGGCACGGTAGGATCGCTGCCATAGCCTCTCGCGATGTGGCTTACCAGTGCCCAGATTGCACTCGTTTTGTTATTCGTTTGTATCCTTTTTACTGTTTTCGAACTGTCATCGTTTCTCGCTTAGTTCCATTTTTTCTATTAACCTTACGTTTGAGGTGCTTGTATACTTGGTTAACAGCGTACGTGACCGCGAGGCCGATCTCACTGTGTCTCTGAGCCTCTATGAAGCAACCATTTGACTCTCCCTCTTTCTCTCATTTTCTATGAATCCTACGTTTGAGGTACTTACTTGTTCACAGTGCAACTATTTAACTCTCTCTTTCTCTCCCTTTTTTCTCTCTCCCTCTCTTTCTCTCTCATACATATATACATAAACACACACACACACACACACTCACACCGCTCCCAAAATTGCTATGGCGTTTAGCAACGACTCGAATACGGTATCTCTATTCTCTACCCGCCAGTAGGCCTTGTGTCATCTGCGACCTTCCATTCTCGCTTCCTCTTCGTCCTGAACACTTCAACGCATTTCCGTTGATTCGTAATATCTCCCAGCAACTTAGAAGCTTCTTTAAACCCTTTAATTGCATTGCAGATTTATTGGATCGCTTATTCCGCTCGTAGAATCAATTGGAACTGTTTTTGCAGCATACTGCGATTTGCCGAATATGCCTTTCTCCTGTTGCCAGCTTGCACTCTTTTTGTAGCTTGTTTTGACCATGAACCTTTTCCAAGATACTGATACCCAAAAGAACATACTTTCATTTTCAAAACAATCGTTTCTCTATTATTTTCTTCTTTTATCCTGCATTTCTGTGATTCACATTTCCCTGGTTCTCAGCCTTGTCATCAATTTTATTATCATACAATTTCCAGACAATTTGATGACCTAGAATTGCGCAGTTTATTGTTTCTGAAAGTATCTATAGACGCCACCTCTCATACATCGTGTCCTCCCGTACTTTGTTACTATATTCACTGTTCACCTCTTCATTTCCATCTATGATACTCGTTTGCCATACTAATATCTATGATACTCTAATTTAATTTGAATGCACTTCATGTGTGTGAATAGTTTCCTCTGTGCCTGGTTCATACCTCTCGAGTATATATAAAACTTAATAGTTTGCTGATTTTGAACTTCCATTCTTTTTCCCCATCTGCGCATCCTTTTTGGAGCATCTGACATGCTTTTCTCAGGTCATTCTTTGGTGAATATTTCTTGAATAATTACCAGGTAATATTTTAGGGTTTTGGCCTACAATCTAAATTAGAGTTAAACTGAGAGTGCACTTAAGTTACGTAGGCAAGTGAAACGCATTGTCTTTAAAATTGAAACCTCAGTCAACTGGGTTCAGTGTATATTGGTCACGCCAGGTCCAAAGTACTTAACGTAACTTACCTATATCTAATCAGTTTACTGGATTGAAAATTATAACGGAACATTTTATTGCTTTTGACTTCCAGGTCAACTGCAGATCGCTTCTGTGAAATTTTGTTTGTCTACCTTTCTTCAGAAGAAAAATATGCAAAAGTAATGATCCAAGGTAAATTTCTGAAAACAGTAGAAGTATGTAAACTATTTTTTGCCTTAAATGTGCTCAGCAAATGTCAATTCTCAGTGACAGAAAACAGTGGCAACTTTTGTCCAATTAAAAGATGTAAAAAGCAGTGGTTTTGCTTATCTCTTACTGAAAATGCGCTTTGACGCAGAAAGTAAGGCTGTTACTTCTCTCTCAGTGTATCTCCACAAAATTTCCATTCAAATGAAGCCACTTGGGCCCTTTTCCGACTGTCTGATTGCCTCTTGCGTCGCGTTCTCGGAGGATAAGGAGCGTCGTTTATGGTCGTCACAAACGGAAGACACGGGACTAAGGAGCTCTTTCAAAGGCGCTTCTTCCCCGAAGAGCTGTTCGGCCTCATTCCGAACCGAACGGAGGGCGGTTCCTTCGTTAGCGTCACGGCCGCGACCTCTGAACCCCCTCCCCCTCCCACTCCTCCTCCTCCTCCTCCTCCCACCGCCTCTCGCGCGCGTCAACTTCTCCCGGACGCCGCTGTTACGCAGTTGTTGCCGTCCGGGAAACTTAAAGTGGCTATAAGCCGTGGGTTCCGCAGCGCCAAGGTAGAGGCGGGGGCGGGCGGCGACGAGAGCGACGGCGGCGGTGGCGGCGAGGGAGGCGGCGGACTTGGCAATGGCCCTCGCCGCTGAGAGGAAGAACACAATGGGAAAGGCGTGGAGAATGAATGAAAATTAGAGGAAATGGGAGAATATAGTGAGGAAGTTAGAAAAAAAACGTAAAATTAGTAGGAAAGTGGAATGAGGCAAGAGAGCGAAAGTTTGAGAATGAAACTACAGAATATACTCTTACAATCAAGATCAAAAGCGATAGAAAACAGATGTAACGTAACACACATTTGTGGGACATTTTCGGGGAGGGCCCGAAAAGTATGACACTCATTGAAGGAAATTTGCAGCAATTGAAATAGGTTGAAAACCCAAGCAAATTTCTTTTGGGCGTACGAGGGTAGATTCGTAGTTTCGAAAGTCGCGATACATGGTGGTTGTTACATTTCGTAAAGTATATTTTTAATGACTCACTTTTGTCCGAAAAAATTCTTCCTGTATTTTTTCGTTTTGCAAATTTTGAGTTACATAGTAGTGCAGTAAGTCAGGCGTGAGAATGTTAGCTTTGCGCTTGAAAGAATTTGCGGCTTGAAAAAATGCGACGGATGTTCAGTGAGTGCCGTTGGTGGTTAAGGATAGTTTTCATGAGTGATTTATTGGTTCTGATTTCATTTCTAAAAATAATATAAGAATTGATGCAAATCTTGTCGAAAAAACTGTGAGTATTAAGTTGCATTCTTTTATATAGAAATTCAAAGTAAAGGCAGGCACATGAAAGGTAACGTACAACAAAGGTCCGTGTAACATTTCTTTAGATAGAAGTTGTCAAGTCAAAATTTTCTTGAATTCTAACAACATGAATAAATTATTTCCATACGAACTTCTCCGGTTGACGGAATGCCAAAACATACCATGTACCACAATCCTAACAAGTTAGCCAACGTTCGCAATACATTGCAATTCATTTCTCGATATTCCTCGCTGATCACACCGTCTAATTTCGTTTGCCATGAATGAGTGCCAAACTAATCCCTCCCATGACTGAACCAATTATGTTAAATTGTAAACAGGGAGCCTGGCGTGCGTCCTGCCGTAGGGATTTGCACACATCGTCCTTGGCCGTGAAGACGGCCGCCCGGCGCGGAGAGCGGGATGCCGGGCGCCGGGCACGGGCCTAGGCCCGGGCAGGCGGGAAGCGCGCTCGGGGGCGGTGGCGCGGCGAGGCGAAGCGCGGCGCGGCGGCCGCCGCGACCCGGCGTCGCCCTTCCTTCCGCGGGCGGGCGGGCGGGCGTCCGGGACGCGCTTTGTCCCCGCCGGAAAGCGTGCGCTCCGGCGAGGCGTCGCCACCCCTCCTCCTCCTCCTCCTCCTCCTCCCCTCCTGCACTTCGCGGCGCCTGGCTGCGTGCGGCCCGCCGTCGCCGCCACCGCCGCCGCTGCCGCTGCCACCAATTTTGTTGCCTTTGCGTGGCTCCTTGATATGCAAATGCGGTCCCTCGCGGATTCTATGGAGGCGAGGTGGCGCGCAACGCGACGTACTTGCCTGGCGGAGATACGAATGGAGTTCTTCATATTTACATACTTCCTTTTATTCGATTACTTATACTAATGCGTATGTGTGATTGAATTGTTAGCTTAGGAGCGTCTTTCGTATAATTACGTTGCGTCTTTAAAATTCTTATTAATTCAGTTGGCAGGATAATTTCCGGACATACTGTTATTAGCACTGTATTCCGTATAGATTTTCGTCTCACTACAGTTTCTCGTCTTTAGCGAATGATGACCGATGTACCAAGAATATAATCTCTGTAGGATTGAACATATTTTCGTGAATATGGAGCCTTTCTTAATCCCTTTTTTGTCCCAGTTAATCTGTAAATGAAACATAATTCTGAATTATCTGTTGTGCCTTTCATGCGATAGTAACGATCAGGCGACACTTTAATCCACATTTGTTTCACGGCTATTTCGTATGTTTAACGCGCTGTTGGTGTAAACCGATATAATAAAATCCGCCATAAATGTGTCGTAAAATGAAGGTTGACAGCTTGCGGGTGACGATATAAAGTACATTTTAAGCATAACCTATTGTGGCGCGCGTACTTCCGCGCCGTGTGCGTGTTCCCGCATCGGAACCGAACACTTTCGCCGCTTGTCCGTCTACCCCCACCCCTCCACCCACACGCGCGCGGCCAGTGCGGCGCAGTTGCGGGCCTCGCCAAGAGCCGATTGACAGTTCGTGCAATATCGTACCTGCGTTCCACAAATCTCTTCCCCAAATTCCTTCCGCTGCCAGCTGGCAACGCCGCCGCCTACTCCGCCTCCGCCGGCGGCGCTCCGCCTCTGCAGCCGGGAAATTGCGCCTCCGCCGAATGGAAGCTGGTCGTTCGGAATAATTTAAGGGCTCCTCGATGCGTGCCCGACGGCCCCGCAGCGCGGCACACGGCGCGGCCCGGAGAGGAGAGAGCGAGCGCGAGCGAGACGGAAGCAGAGAGAGAGAGAGAGTCGAGCGATGTCAGAGATGTGGAGAAGGCCGCGACGCGAAGCTTGGCAGGTAGAAGAGCATGGTTCAATGGCATCGGAGATCGGTATGTTCAAGCTTAGTATGGAGTGGGTGCGTGGAATTGAGTTGCATGTAGTGTGTGGCGTGCCACCATTACTCCACACCGAAGGTTAGCGGCTTGCATCGGCAAGCACAACATCTCGGGGGCACAACCTCTAAAAAGTGCTGCCGCATGCAAGCGGGGACCAATATATACGGGACCCGCGGAGCCAGCAGGGGCAGACGGTACCATGCAGGGCAGACGGTACCATGCAGGGCAGACGGTACCATGCAGGGCAGACGGTACCATGCGGAGCAGACGGAAGCAGTCCGGGATCATGTGAGACACTGGAGTCAGAAGCGTGTGTGAGAATCGTGAACGACGTGCACCAGGTCTCCATGATGACTCGTTCGCAGAGTTCCGCCGCCGCCGCCGCTGCTGTCGTCTTCGCCGCGCCTGGACCACGGAGTGATGGGGTAAGAGGCCGCCACATCTGAGCTCGACTTCCCATATACTCCTTATCTGATTTATCGTTCCTCCCTCCCCCTCTCTCTCTCTCTCTCTTCATGCAACAGTAATAAATGGTGCATTATTTGGAACATGACTTCTTCTTGAGAAAACTGCCCTCCCTTTAAAATCTCCCAAGTCAACCACAGTGCTCCAAAGTGACGCGCTGCCTAAGGAATACGCTGAAGTCAGTCAGCTCCGAGGGTGGCACGTCACATCTGGTGGCAGCGGATGGCCGCATGTCACATCTGGTGGCAGCGGTTAGCGTCAGATTCACTTCTGGCGCAACGAACCTACGCTTACATCGCCTCACAAACGATTGCGTAAACTATTTTCACGAGTACTGTGGCTGACATGCAAAATTTTTTCTATAGTTTGGTTTTTCACTCCCTACGATTTCTAATTTTTTTTCTGTGACATTTTATTTCGCACCCTGACCTTCCAAAATTTTAATTACACTTCGTATGACACTTGAAAATTTTCTCACCTAGTTTTCATTTTTTTTTCCTTAGCTGTGGTTTCGCCAAAGATTCTGTAAATTTTTTTTATCCAATTTTGTCCCATACGTATCAGAATTTTTAATACAGTATGCTATGTTTCCCTGATGTCGTAAAATACTACTCAACACCTTCTAATCTACCTTATGCAGATAGGGTTCCCACTAGATGAAATTTTAAAATTAGTATGACCTACCGAATATTTAATACTACGCCACTTTGCGATACTTGCGACAAGACACTTACTTGAAACTACTTTCACCCTCCTTTGCTATTATTATTAATTAGTTATGTTCCGGAGACCTAGCGTTGCGAAAACAAGTACATAGTTAATGATAAAAGTAACTCTTCCTTTGTGAAATTCATTAGTGTGATATTTGTGTATGATGCTAATAGTGAAAATAATAATGATAGAATAATAATGATGATGATAATAGTCACAAAGATGAAAAATGATGGTAATATTGATAGAAACAATTGTATAAACGATAATACTTGTATGAATGGTAATGTTCAATCAAATTGCGTATATTTTAATCCTCAATGGAACGACTAATGCAAATAATACGGAAATATGAATACGGATTATAATTAATTTTACAACGATCCCCAAACTCTATCGCAAAGAATATGGAAACATGAATATAGATTTTGAATACAATACTACTCCAAACACAACTACACAATATTACAATTACACAATCACAACTTACATCCTCCGGTCGACGTACATTCAACTCTTCAAGGCCAGAACAGCCCCCCCCCCTCCCCCCGCACCTCAGCCGCTTCAGCATTTCCGCGCAAGCAACCTTCTGTGCTGGCATCTACTGGCGTCAGCAAATTCCATGCTTCTTCCTCGGGATTACGCTCATTGAAATAGCTTCCGGGATGTCGCGTTGTTGACCCAGAGAAACCTTATCTTCTCATGCGCCTTAAAAAATTAACCATTAAACCAGCCCGCAGTAAACTTACTTGTAGAACAAATGTAGATCACCCCCCCACACACACACACACAAACACTTTAGCGGTACTCGAGCCGAAAGTACTACTTCCACGGCATCTTATGCGCGCGATTACTAGTGAATATCACTGATAAAACGATCATCCCTACGCGTTTAATCAATGTCACTTCTGCGCCCATAATCGTGCCCCGCAACACAACTGTAGCACACTGTTTACCTGCGCAACTTAGTTTACTTAAGGAATCACTAGATTATCCTTGCAAAGACAGGACGATAATCAGCGATAACAATAATAGTAATAATAATGATAATAATAATGATGATAATGATAATATTGATAACAATGAAATAAATGTATATGTTGATGATAATGATGATATAGATAACAAGGAAAGAAAGATATATGATGATAATAATGATAATTATGAGAGCAATTGCATTAGTAATAATAAGAATAAGAATAGGAATAATAACATAGTTTACCTAAGGAATCACTAGATTATCCTTGCAAAGACAGGACGATAATCAGCGATAATAATAATAATAGTAATAATAGTAATAATAATAGAAATAAGAATAAGAATAATGTGTGAGCGAAAACACACAATAAAATTGCGCATTCTTTAATCAAAATAACAATCAATACAAAGAACACGGTAATTCCACAATCACAAGTGCCGCCCACTGCTCAAAGCACATTCAAATCTCCTCTAATCCCAGAACATCCCTCCCCCCGTACCTCAATCCAGAGCGCCGCCTCAGCACTTCTGTGCAAGCGCACAAGCATTGTTCTACGCGTATCAGCATTAGCAAATTCCATGCCACACTCGCTTCTTCTTTGGGATTACGCTAAATTAAACAGCTTCCGGGATGACGCATTGGCATATATATTAATCCAGAAAAACCTTATCCTCCGCCTTTTGAAAACAACCTGCGCCTTTGAAAACAACCACCACCACCAACACAACAACAAGAAACAACACAACCACCATCACTATTTTTCGCCTTCTTCTCCTCTGCCTCTGTCAAGGAAAACATGACCAAAGCATATAAGAACAAACTATCACCACTCGTCGCTCAAGTTGTTCATCAACACAAAATAACGGCGTAATTTGCGTAAAACCGCGTAAACTGCGAATATTCCTTGGATTTCAACAAAAGTAATTGAATATTCCGACAGAAAACATAGGAAGTAAATCCACAATTAAAAATATACATTAGAGAAACCAAGCTATATTGCCTCCTACAAATAATCAATTTTGCACCTCTTTATTAATTACTATTGATGCACCTATTTATTACTAACAGAATGAATCCACATGCTCCCAAAATTAGCAAACCTCTAAAATATCCACCACTTCCAAATATACCATTTCCCACGCCTTCTCAAAATTATGAACTTATCTCCCGCCCTGTCGAAGCCGGAAACAACGGTCTCCTAGCAATTGGAGCCCATCACTCCACCAGCCAGACGCCCACGGACAGGATCAGCAGCAGCGCTCCAGTCCAACGCATCCATCCCTGCTTCGACCGGAAGATAACCACCGCAGAGAATCATCAGTGAATCATCAGAAACACGCAACAAGCACCAATGCAACCATCATGTAAATAAAAAACAAAAATCGCCGAATTTCATACTCTATACCATGCATCATTCAGATCTCCAGTTTTTTGTGAATGTATCCAGATATTTTTGTACGTATTATCCTTTACCCCCCCCCAAAAAAAACGTACCCACCTTGTCGAGACATCACCAACTTGCTCAGCTTCCTTCAGTCGAAAAACACAGCCAAATGGCTATGTTTTTCTGGAAGGCATGGGAGCCATGTGGCGTGCCACCATTACTCCACACCGAAGGTTAGCGGCTTGCATCGGCAAGCACAACATCTCGGGGGCACAACCTCTAAAAAGTGCTGCCGCATGCAAGCGGGGACCAATATATACGGGACCCGCGGAGCCAGCAGGGGCAGACGGTACCATGCAGGGCAGACGGTACCATGCAGGGCAGACGGTACCATGCAGGGCAGACGGTACCATGCGGAGCAGACGGAAGCAGTCCGGGATCATGTGAGACACTGGAGTCAGAAGCGTGTGTGAGAATCGTGAACGACGTGCACCAGGTCTCCATGA